>CM076999.1:61216219-62428753 GCA_039090855.1 Macrothele yani | reverse complement strand
GTAGTGGACCGGGTGCCCGTGGGATCCGTTCGTGCCTAGCACACGATCCGTCGATCTTCTCTACCGGTGGTCCTCCTGGTCCGTCCAAAGCGACTCCGCCGTGTGGCAGTGCCGCCACGTGTCCACTGATTCCAACACAGTCGTACGGCATGACCAGAACGATCCACGTGGCGTGCTATACGGTGCGCCGACCACCCTGCGGTTTTCAGCCCGATGATCAGGCCTCTCTCAAAATCCGTAAGTTGCGTAAATCGACGTCTCTGGTGTCTACCCTGCATTCTTGTCCCTCTGTGCTCTTGCTTGCTTCGGACGGTGCTTTCGCTTTCATGGGGCATCGACTACACGCCGGTTTATAAGGCTACCGGATTTTGCTTGCAGCGCCACCACAGGGTGTGCGGTCATGCCTAATCGCACCAAACGTAGGTCATTTGCATACCAGCACGCATTCTACCTATTTGCAAAGTTTCGCGGTTGCAGTATGTTTTCTTCTAGGTGCGCAAACTTCATTGACCGTGAGTGTATGTTTCAAATGTGTCAGTGATGTTGCAGGTAGAATGTATGATCTCACTTTAAGCCCCAGAAATACTCAATTTCAGAAATATCTAATACTAGAACAATGGAGATTGAAGTGGTCAGGGTAACTGCTGTACCTCATCCTAATGTTCTGAAAATCCCAACTTGAGAGGTTTCCCACAATGCACCTGTGCATTATCTGCTTGAAACCAAGGGTGGTCATTAGGGAACAATGCCTGCACTGATGTCGTTGCCTGGGTACATATCTCAACTCTGAACGGGGTTAAGGCTCCGCGGAAGTAAATCCAAGATCGTGACTGATGTTGCCTGGATATACTGCATATCTCAACTCTGAGCGAGGATAAGGCGGCGGAAAATCCAAGATCGTGATTGACGTTGTTACCTGGTTATATATCTGAAATCTGAGTGGGGTTAAGGTTCCGCGAAACTCTGAGTGGTTAAGGCGCTGAGGAAGCACCGATACAAATTCAAGATCGTGACTGATGTTGTTGCCTTGGTAAATATCTAAACTCTTAGTGCTTAAGGCACTGCGGAAGTAAATCCAAGACAGTGACTTTTAATTAGATTTTGTGGTTGTTGCTTTAATTTTGAATACCAGCGTGTGTGTGGAGATACTTGCAATGGTCGCGTTGTGATACATGTTATGAATTACCAAGATGTTTTTCAATATTCGAGTAATAATTTAGTACGGTACTTGTAAAAGACATTTATTTGCCTGCCTTTGCAAACCAAAAGTAGAAGTTACGAAATACCCTACTCCATTCATGCATTTTAACACACGACTCACATAATTCTAAAATCTCCTATAGTAGCCTGAATACAAACACTCAATACTGTATTTGCCGAGTTTTCGCACTCCGCTGGAAGGAGTGCGAATGCACGTATTTTAAGTGCTTCTATTTACACCATGAAAGGAGATTTCAGACTTATATGAGTCGTGTGATCAAAAAATTGCAGAAGTGTTGTCGCGCTGGCCAATAACAAAATTTTGACTTTCTTTCACGTCGGATTAAAACTTAATGCATGTTACAGCGTAGGTACCAAAATTATGTGTGTTGAACCTACTCACTTTCCTCCTGTGTGCCGTTACATTTTTCTTCTTGTGAAGTTCACTGTATATGCTTTCCATCTTGAACAACGCCTCCCTGCTCTTACTCCACCTCCTCAGGAGGCAAGTGCTATCATTCGGAGACGCTTCCTAGCACGGTTAACCACTCGTCTCCGAATGGAGCACTCTCGTGCTGCCTCAACAAACACCGATAACGTTTTTCAATCCACCTGGGCCCAATCGGCTGGGTGGTTCCATATCCACAATTTGCAGCTACGTCTCAACTTGTAGGTGGGAGTTTTGTTGTCGCCCACATTCACTGTCACAACTCATGATTTTACGTATTAATTTTGGTGGTATGAGGCTCCTAGGTGGAGTCTCCTTTTTCACACACATGATTCGCTATTTGTGATTATTCTGTTTTATGTGCTATTGGAGATAGCTCACCATGTTTTCCATGTTCTCTTCGATTTTGTTGTGTTTTATGTTGTATATAATTCTTTCTTCTGCACAGTTTACTGCACACACAATGTCCCCTACATTATGTTGAATATATTTTGATATTTTATTGTCCCTGTGTATATAATTTAATGTAAGAAGATGCTCTTCTGAGTACTTTTAGCGATTCTCCCCCTTGTCACTGAATACTTCTGTACATATGATGCAAATTTTGAGTGTAGCACCACTGTTACATTTCTGTTTTATGAGAAGCTGCCCTTCTGGGTATGCTTAGCGGCTTTCTTTTTTGTCACTGTATTGTTCTGTACATATGATATGACACTTATGAATTGAATTACTGTTCGATTTCTGTTTTTTTTGTAAAGTTGCCCTCCTGGGTCCGTTTAGCGTATTTCTCTCTTGTCACTGCATAATTCTGTGCATATAATAAGTATTTGTGCTTAATTGTTTCTACCATTTCTGTCATATTTCTAAATACTGTTGCACCTGTTAGTTCCCTCTCACCCATGGTCTTTTATGTGAATTAGTACCTTGTGCATATTTAATCTTGAGTATGGTAGTAATACTTAATTGGAATTTGTGAATAGTATAGCATCATGTCTTTTCTTGTCTACAATACTGTAGTATACATTTTCATTTGCATCGCTCGTGCTTTATTGTCTGCCTCTCCATCGCCCTTCGGGGCGAAAATAATTTTATGATTTTAACAATATTTTGTTTTACGTTTCACTGGTACTTTCCAGTTGTTGTATATACCACTGTATTTATTGGCAGAATTCTACTGTCATGTACATAGAAATGCTATTTTTATTTGAAGAATAAAGACAATTTTGAAATGTAGCTTACTTGTGAATCGAGACTTTCAAAATGTGCCAATAAAGAACCTAATCTTAGCAGATAGTGAGGATGAACGATTTGGTTAGCAGCCGAAGTTGGCAGTACAATTGCTGCTGTAGGTGCCGAAGTAGCAGGGATACCTCTTGGTAGGAGAAAGACATGATTAGAGTTTCCATCATTTACAGCAGCGCTTGCTGCATTTCCACCATCTATTTCATTTCCAGCAACTACTGCTGCGGTTCCAGCGTTTAAAATAAACCCAGAAGCTCCTGCTGCTTCATAATTTACCACCTTATTGTCATGTGGGGTATTTCGAGTTACATATCTTCGTCTGATTGAGAACACTCTATAACTTTGTAACAGTTGTTTCCTGTAATGAATGGGATAAATAAAAGTAAAAGGTTAATCATTCATTGACTTCTAGAAAACAACATTTATTTCTACAGAAAAACAAGTAAAGTAAGGATAAATTAGGCGACAGGAAAGAATGAGTTCTCTGAAATGACATAGCGCGATAAACACTTTTTTTAAGGTGCATATACAATATGCAGTGAAAAAGTATCCATATTTGATTTCTTTAAAAAAAGTTTGTACTTTTAGATTTGAATCTTAATCGCCTTTGAAGAAGTCTTCTGAAGCCACACTAAGCCCAGTTCTGCTTCTACTGCTCGAAGCATTTTTTTGAAGTCATCTTCTGAAAGAGCGAAAAACTGTTTTGTCGCATTCTGTTGTGTCTCCTCAATATCTTGAAATATGTTTCCTTTCAAGTGGCATTTGATCTTTGTGAAGTTAAAAACGTCTCAGGGAGCGGGATCTGTCGAACAGGGTGGTTGTTGGACCTGTGCAATTCGGTGCTTAGCAATAAACTACTGCACAAGTTCCAAGACATGGACGGGTGCGTTGTCATGGTGTAGTTGCCGCTCGCCACTCTCATGCAATGCTGGTCTTTTTCGACGAAATGCGTCCCTGAACTGAAAAGTCCCTCGAACGCCCCAGAAGTCGACAGCAGTACTCCTTGTTGATTGTCTGCCCTGATGGAGCGTACTCATGATTCACAATTCCCTCATGATTTGAAAAGCAACAGCAGTCAGGATCGTCTTGGCATTGCTTCGGCTGTGTCTCGCTCTTTTGGATCTGGGAGCGTTTGGGATCTTTCACTGCGAAGACTGGGCTTTAGTTTCGGAGTCACACCATTAAACCTATGACTCATCACCAGTTATGGTAATTTTTAAAAAGACTGGGCGTTAGTTTCGGGGTCATACCCATATACCTATGACTCATCACCAGTTACGGTAGTTTTTAAAAAAACTGGGCGTTAGTTTCGGGGTCATACCCATAAACCTATAACTCATCACCAGTTATGATAGTTTTTATGAAGACTGGGCATTAGTTTCGGGGTCATACCCATAAACCTATGACTCATCACCAGTTATGGTAATTTTTAAAAAAAACTGGGCGTTAGTTTCGGGGTCATACCCATAAACCTATGACTCATCACCAGTTTTGGTAGTTTTAAAAAAAACTGGGCGTTAGTTTCGGGGTCATACCCATAAACCTATAACTCATCACCAGTTATGATAGTTTTTATGAAGACTGGGCATTAGTTTCGGGGTCATACCCATAAACCTATGACTCATCACCAGTTATGGTAGTTTTTAAAAAGTGTGGATCGTTTTTGACGCACTCATGCAGCTGACTAACACATGAAACACGCACGAGGAAGTTGTCAAGCTGACAGGAATTTTGGCACAAATTTGGCTGAGACACATCTCATACAAATATCGTCCGTAAGAATCGACTGAACTGAACCGAAACTAATGTTGATGTCTTCAGATAATACACGAACAGTGATTCGGCGATTTTCCTGCACATCTGTGCGCACAAATTCGACATTGTTTTCACTTTCGCGGCTTGTGAATCTCCCAGACCATTCATCGCTCTCAACATTTTGCACGACAGACTTTAAAAAGTTTATATCAATCGTTAACTTGTACATGACTCTTACAATCCCACATAGACTTTCTCTAACTATAAATATGTCTTTGAAAGTTTCTCCAAGTTTTTGACAAAATCTGATGCAAGTTCGCTGATCAATTTTTTCCGACATGACGGATGCCACGAACAGTTTACAATGAGTAAGAACAAAGAGCTACTGTAAAAAAAACTCAGGAGAGCATGGGAGACCTAACTCACGGCACATGCGTAGTAGGTTCCAAGGTCAACCCGTGCCAAACCGCTTCCTTCTGTGTCTCGCGATTCGAATTTATCCAACCAGTCTGGATACATTTTTGATTACATCTCATATTGCGGATAGTTATGGTTCTGCCTTCCTGAGTTAGGTTCGGATCTTTATAACCTACATATCAGAGAAATATGCATGCATTTACGACATTCAGGATTAAAAAATGTCGTTCATAATTTTCAAATACAAAGGACGTTCCATAAAAACAGAGTAATTTTTTTGGAGTTGGCAACAGTGCGAAAGGGAAAAATAACCGAGCAGACGACTAACTGAATTAAGTATCTATGGCAACAGTTGTTATCCGTGACAAACGATTCTGGTTTTGTTATTGGGCAGTTGTTTAAGGTACGTCTGCATTTTGCGATACAGCTATGGAGGTCAGTGATTCAGAGTTAAGAAGTGAAATGCGTTGTGCAATAAGAGTTTTCTATCGTTTGGGTAAAACGGCTCCACAAACAATTGATTTAATGGAAAACGCTTATAAAAATAAATGTTTGAGTGAGTCAGCGATTTTTAGATCGCATCATGATTTCAAAAAAGGGCGTTTGTCGGCCGAACTCTCTACTAGGCCTGGTCGACCTGAAAGTGTTGTCACGGAGCGTATTGTTAACAGTATTTGTGCAATCCTGCAAGAAGATCGACTAATGGCGTGTGAAGACATAGCGGCGTCAACTAATATTTCCAAAACGTCGACATTCCCCATTCTACGCGACAAATTACTGCTGCATCTTGTGTGTTCCAGATGGGTACCTCATCACCTGACGAGAGAGCAATTGTTTGCCATAGTTCAAGTGTGCCATGAATGGAAACAAATGATTGCAAAGGATCCAAACTTTCTAAACACAGTAATAACTGCCGATGAAACATGGGTCCACTATTTTGACCCCCTCACGAAGCGCGCAACGAGTGCCTGGAAACACACAGGCTGGCCTCCTCTGAAAAAGGTCCTCAAAACCAAATCACCTGGGAAGCTGATGATGATTATTTTCTTTGATCACAAAGTTAGTCTACCAGCATTCAGTTCCTCCAAAAATTGCTGTCAATTCAAAGTATTACATTTCAGTCTTGAAGCGTCTGCGACGACATATATCGATTAAGCGACCGGAGCTGGTGGGCAAGTGGACCTTACACCATGACAACGCCTGCCCACATGTGGCTGCTTGTGTTTAACAGTTTCTTACGAAATGCAGTATTGAAATCATGCTACAGCCTGCTACATTCTTGACTTCGCCACGTACGTTTTGTGGTTTTTTCCAACAATGAAGGAGATGTTCCGCAGCGCAACATTCAGCACAGATGCTGACGTTATTGAAGCTGTACAGGGGTTTCTAAAGCAACATCCACAAAATGCTACGTCATATGCTTTGAAGAGTGGACTGAACGATGGGATCCTTTGCATGTCATCCGAGGAAAGATACTTTGAGAAAGAATAACATATATTTTGCTGTATCTATATTTCCTCATTTTGTGTGATTTTACTTTCAGTTTTTATGGAATGGCCGTAGTATGACCAAAAATAACATTAGGGCAATTTGCAAATGTCTATGTCAATTTAAACTTAAATTTTTCTGAATACTTAAAAATATTCATCGTATGACTTAAGGATGACTAAGATCATTTCATTTCAAAATTTAACGTTGTTTAATTTTACTGACAAAATATTTGTATCCACATTATTTTGACTATGTGACAGTCAGAGAAAAACACTCTAAAGGTTTCTTCAGCCTCTATCTTGATGTTAATGTACACTGACGGAAAAAAAATCCGAACACCACGAAAAAATAGTTGTAGATGAATGAAATGGCGGCAATACATTTGTATAGGTAACATATTTAATCGATTAAGGTGTCAAGATCACAGCTTAATGTAAGCGCGAGAAGAGCCATTTTAAATGTGAAATGCTGGAACATTAATAACCGGTGTAACCGCCAGAACGTTGAATGCAAGCATCCAAACGTTCATGCATTGTGTCGTACAGGTGCTGGATGTCAGTTTGTGGGATGGAGTTCCATGCCTGTTGGACTTGGTCGGTCAATACAGGGACGGTTAATGCTGGTTAGGGGTGACGCTGGAGTTGTCGTCGAATGATGTAACATACGTGCTCGATTGGTGAAAGATCTGGTGATCTAGCAGGCCACGGAAACATGTCGACACTCTGTAGAGCATGTTGGGTTACAACAGCGGTATGCGGCTGAACGTTATCCTGTTGGAAAACACCCCTGGAATGCTGTTCATGAATGGCAGCACAACAGGTTGAATTACCAGACCGACGTACAACTGTGCCGTCAGGGTGCGTGGGATAACCACGAGAGTGCTCCTGCTGTCATAGGAAATTGCACCCCAGACCATAACTCCAGGTGCAGGTCCAGTGTGTCACGGCCGCAGACAGGTTGGTTGCAGGCGCTCACCTGGCCTCCTTCTACCCAACACACGGCCATCACTGGCACCCAGGTAGAACCGGCTTTCGTCAGAAAACACAACAGATATCCACTCCGTCCTCCAATGAGCTCTAGATTGACACCACTGACGTCGCAAACGGCAGTGGTTTGGAGTAAGTGGAATGCACGCTACAGGGCTTCTGGCTCGGAGCTGTCCTTCAAGTAATCTATTTGTAACAGTTTGTTGTGTCACTGTGGTGGCTACTGCAGCTCGAATTGCTGCCGCAGGCGCGGTACGATGCGCCACGGCCATACGACGAACACGGCGGTCTTCCCTCTCAGTAATGCCACGTGGCAGGCCGGAACCCGGTCTTCTTGAGGCAGTACCTTCCCTTGACCACCGCTGCCAACAATCATGCACAGTGGCTGCATTCCTGCCAAGTCGTTCTGCAATATTGCGGAAAGAAAATCCACCTTCTCGTAGCCCTATTACACGACCTCGTTCAAACTCCGTGAGTTGATGATATTGGCTTCTTCGTCTTCTTAAAGGCATTCTTGACTACGTCGAATCTTAACGTTGACCCTACGTCGAATCTTAAGGCATTCTTGACTACGTCGAATCTTAAGGCATTCTTGACTACGTCGAATCTTAACGTTGACCCTACGTCGAATCTTAACGTTGACCCTACGTCGAATCTTAACGATAACTAACGCTCACGAACGTTACAGCGCGTATTTACAGCAAACCTGCTTTGCATGTTCCGCGGGGCGCTACTAGCGCCACACGTATGCGCCGAGCGCGAAATTTGCATAGACGTCATCTTACAGATGTACTCTCACCGCCTACCAACTGTAGTTTATCTAACACAATCCCTTCTTGATGTTGGGATTTTTTTTCCGTCAGTGTATTATGATCACACTCATATTAAAGTTTTCATATTTGAAGAATTTGTTTTCATTCAACTTGCCTGTCTACAAACTCCTTTCATTTCCTTTTTGACGAATGTATTGTGAGTAACTCCTTTTGACATCACAGTGTAAAACCACGCTATATTTGAAATACACGGAGCAGGAACTAAATAATGAGACTGAACATTTTTGAAAATATTGAAAAGCAGGAAATCTTACGTGAATACATATTTTAATCGAATTGCATTCCTCCCGCGTTGATACAAGAAAATATACGAGTAGCCGGAGAAAGTAAGGACTCACACAGGTCATCTTTTGGTATGGAGTAAGAAGCTGACATCACAGTTCTTTTTATGTATTCAATGTCTTGAAAAACTTTTCCTTTTAAAGGCAGTTTTAATTTAGAGAATAGTCACACGATGACAAATCAAGGAGTTAGTGCTCACACTTGTTTTTGCGCCAGAAATTGCTGTACACTTACTGCTCCATGTGCGGGTGCGTTATCATGAATAAAGAAGCATGTTCTAAAATGGATGTGTGAGCATTCCAGTGACTGTTGTATCTTCAAGAATGGACACGTGATGCAGAATTCCTTTGATGACTGTGATTCATGCACACAATCGTTGTCTTGATTTTGGACTTCAGTAAACTGATCTTCTTTCCTTTGGGTGATTGTGGCGAATTCCACTGAGCATTCTGACGCTTCGTTTCAGAATCATAACAAAAACACACGTCAGCTGCTACAATATTTTGGAGAAAATAAATGTTGCATTGTTTCTGCAGTCTCCAGGATAGCTTTTGCTTACTCCACTCCTGCATATTTCTGGACGTCTGACAAAGCATACAGAACACACGTGCACAAACTGCCCCCAGGCAAACTCTTTCGTACTCAAATTTGACGAAATTTCTCCTTGTTAACACCGAGCTCACATTCCACATTCCTCAAGGACATACAACGATCACTTTTTATCCTTTCGCAAATTTCCTCAAAGAGTTCAGGCGTGCGCACCGAAATCTGGCGCCCGAGTCTTTGGTCGTTTTCCAAATCTTTCCGCCCGTCTTTGAAAAGTGCATACCATCGGAATATTTGTGCGCGAGATAGGCACTTATCCCCATACACATCAAGCAACCATTTGCCGCCCCGGTGGCGCAGTGGTCTAAGGCGTTGGCCTATGATCATTCGTCCGAAGGGGTCCGGGTTCGAATCCCGGTGAGGCATGGATGTTGTGTTTGTCTTACGGCACTGGCTCTCTCTCTTCCCTGGAACCAGTGACCCTAAATTAGGGACGGGCGACTGCTTATAGCCCGTTGAGTTGCTCACGGTGGTCGTTAAACCTCCAATCAAAAAAAAAAAAAAAACAAGCAACCATTCAACTGTCTCAAAGGCAGTTTTTCCAATTTTCACAGGGAACAGGATGTTTGCTCTCTGCTCCATGACAGAGCTGTGACAATGTACTTCCACCGAATGACGTCATACACAGCATAAATAATCATCTGCACAATTCCTACGCAAACGCTGCCACCACTGCCTTGCTGATAAATAACTTATCCAAAAGCCATGCCTTCCCGGTCCGTGTGTTTTACCGAGATTAAAAAAGAATATTTTCATTACTTACTTGCCTAATGTATGTTTCAAGTCTTTGCTGCTGATATTCTTGCTAACGTTGCCCGTTTGATACTAAGAATGCCAGTAATGTAGTAGAGCATAGAATATCCTGCATTTCATTGGAATCTACCTTGTAATTTTGCAGATAAATTTTCACCGACCTTTAACCCTCTTTCATAGCTTGCCACAAGTTCAAGCCTCTCACACTTGACCATCAGCTGCCTCCAGGCGAGTATTACGCATGTATTTTCCCATGATTAGACTTGATGTGGGCCCATTTGCTAGACATCATGATGTATAACAGTTGCTGCTTGGAAGTTCTAATTGAGAAAGGTTCATTCTTACTGAAACTGCTGACGACTTTCTCAATGGCACTGAAGCAGATGCAGTTTTAAACCGCGGCTTCGAACCAAGTCCCCACCCCTCACGTGGGGGGAGGCTTGGTTTGAAGCTGTGTGTAGGCAGCGAAGATTACTGGCGCCTGAGGGGCGAGATATATAATTTGACCCCCTAGGGGAAACACAACAGAGATGATTCAGATAGTTATTTCGGAAAGTGACTTGAGTATCGGTAAGCACACACCAGCGAAAAGTTTGTTCCATTATTCTACTGAATATACAGTAGATCCCGCTTATAACGAGCCCGTATTTAGGGAGATATCGGATTTAACGAATAGAACACGTACATTTGTTAGATATAATGTTAATTCAAAGTAAATTTTATCGATTTTAACGACTAAAATTTGATAAAATCTTGCATTAAACGAGGGAGGAAATAATCTAAATGATTACTTTTAACAAGCAAAGTAACAAAATTTAATGAAATTCCATATTTAACGAAGCAAGAAAAATCTACTGCCGCCGGCCCTGAAAGGAGGAATAGAAATGATGGAGTACAGGAAGAGATTGCAACAGTGCAGGGAATCTTGGTATTCTAGTGGATGAATGTTGATAGGAAAGCAATCGGGTTAGGGAGGAGTACATCAAACCGTGCTGCAAAATTTTACTAGAACTAAATTATTGTACGAGAGAGAGAGACAGCTTCCACATTCTTCTTGTACATGGTCTTGAGGTGAGTATGAGTGGTATTACGAGTCTTGCGTGGGGGAAAAGTGGTCTGGTAGCAGGAATCCGAGGGCTCTTGGCTTTCGAGTTTGGTAAGGATGGAGTTTGGCTGCTAACCACTGTAAGAAGAGTCTACATCCGAACACCAGCGAAAGCGAATGCGCAATTTTTAAAGATACGCGTAGATAAAAAAGTTAAACCAAAGAGAAGGGGCCAGAATAGTAAACCATAAAAATAAACGATTTATTCCTTTTAGCTGAGAATTATTTTGCCTCCAGTGATAAAAAACATGAAACTTAACATCGTCAAGTATATTCAAAGCATATATGATTTTTATACATATTTGAAAGGGGTTCAGTTACCTTTCTCTCCTTTCTTCATATTTCCTATTTTATTTTCGTTTGTATTATATTTTTTTGTTTTGAATTCTGTTCTTTGGAGTAGTAATGTCTTTCCAAGAGTAAAAAGGCAAATTTTTTCTGCGACTGTACAGGGCATCATTTCATATGGTGCGGAGACGTGGACATTGAATAAAAGATGTTAACAAAGTTTATTGGCTACAGGGATGGACTTTTAGAGGCATTCTGGAAAAAAATCCAGATGTGAAAAAGTGCGTAATACAAAAATTTGATATATTATGAGTGTTAAAGTTGACGTTCTTCAAACTATTGAGATACTGAGATTGAAATGTTTTGGACATATAAGGAGGATGTCATAAGAAAGACCCTAAAATTCTGATTGAGTGGGAGGCTCCAGAAGAGAGAGGGAAGACGAAGATCAAGGAGAAAGTCGATGGAGGAAATTAATTCAAGTTTAAAAAATAATGGACTGGATGAAGTGGTGGCCTTGGATAGAGAGAAGTGGAGGAAGACCCTGCATGAATTATATGGTCGAGGAAATCCACCTGGTAGTGGAAATTCCTGATGATGATTTTCTTCGAGTCTGGAAAAAAGAAATATTTTTATAAAATAAATGGTTTGAGAGAGAGAGAGAGAGAGAGAATTGCAGACTACATCGTTCAGGACGTACGAACTTTGCATGAAATTGAGACTGAATATAAATAAGAAAAATACAAATTTGTGGTGTTGTTAGTACTGAATCGAAGGTCACTCTAAATGGTATAAAGATAGTCCAAGTAAATTAATTGAATCCAAGGTCAGTCTAAATGGTACAGAGATAGTCCAAGTAAATTAATAGCATCCAAGGTCAGTCTAAATGGTATACAAATAGTCCAAGTAAACTAATTTGTGTATTTAGGAGCATGATTGAAATAGAAAACAGATCAGATGGTGAATTTAGTATGCCAGTGAATTCACCTTTAAGAAACGTATTTGTTTTAGGTGCATTTCACAGCACTAATGGGTTTCGCAGCCGTCCCGGTGGCGCAGTGGCCTCTGATCATTCGTCCGAAAAGGTTCCAGGTTTGAATCCCGGTGAGGCATGTATGTTGTGTTTGTTTTACGACACTGGCTCTCTCCCTCCCCTGGAACCAGTGACCCTAAATTAGAGACGGGCGACTGCTTATAGCTCATTGAGTTGCTCACGATGGTCGTTAAAGCTCCAATCTCCCCCCAAAAAATGGGTTTCACAAATGGCCCCAATGATTGTAGTGTAATTGTTTCTACTTTGATTTTTGGCAATGAAACCTGGGTACCACAGAGAAGTTTGTGTGCCGGTGAGATGTGTTACGCACAGAATGTTTGTATCAAGACACGTTCTGATCACGTGAGGAAAGAAGATGTGTTGCAAATGGATAATGTGAAGCAAAATGTTGTAGGTAGGATGGAGACAAATCTTCTGAGGTAACCTGCCCATGTTGAAAGAATGAACGACGAGATGCCAAATAAGGGAATTTAAACTCATCGTCAAACAAAACAGTTGCACCCGAGACATGTAGGATTACAATGCTGTTCGGGAGGAAGGTAAAGGTTATCAGGAACAATAAATGATTAAACATTGAGACTGATATGGGTAATATGTATTGAGCTACACGCCAATAAGTAGTGTCTCTCAGTATGGCGTAGAGCCGCTATGTTTGTTCACACAACATGCCAGACGTCTCGGCATGGAGTTGTACAGGTTCCTAATGGTGTGCTACGATAAGCCAACCCATGGAGATTGAATCTTCTCAAGCAGTTCCAGCAGATTGTGCTGTAGGGGTGGAGTGTGGATAGTGCTTCCAATATCATCCCACACATTTTCAATCGGTGATAAGTCAAGTCTGGCAATGCGGCTGGCTATGACAGAGTGTCACTGTCTTGAAGACAAGCTCTCGAGACAGCAGCAGTATGCGGACGAGCATTGTTCTGTTGGAAAATTACGCTGGAGTAAGCGTTCAGAAAAGGTAGGGCAACTGGTTGCAGCACCGCATGAACGTAACTTTGGGCTGTCAGAGTGTCTGTAATGAACACTAAAGGGGATCTAGCATCGTAGGCAATTGAACCCCACACCATAACACCAGGCCTTCTGGACGTGTGACGCTCGACAACAAGCCGTTCATCTTCGCGCTGATCACTGTGCTTCCACACACGGATTCGTTGGTCGTTTCCTCCAAGACAAAACAGTTACTCGTCACTGAAGATCCCCCGCTGCCATTCTGAGTGGCTCCATGGCAGCCTGGCACGACACCATTGCAGTCTTTGGAGACGATGCAATGGTGTTAAGGGCAGACGTCGTAACGGTCTGCGTGCGTGTAGTCCTACGTCGTGCAGACATCAGCCAATGGTGTTGGTACTAATCGGATGATGCATGGAGGGCACCACTGCTCCCTGAGTACCCGCAATCGTGGCTGTTGGGTCACTTCGCGCATGTCGGAAAATCCGTCGGTCCTCGCTCTCCGTGGTTCATTTAGGCCTCCCGGACCCTTCCTGTCGCTGCTGCGTACTTTGTTCTCTCCACTGTCGCCAACAGCGTGCTATGGTAATATCCGCACGACCGGTATGGCGCACAATACGGGATAAAACCCTCCTACTTCCCGGAGCCCGAGGACACGACCCCTCTCGAACTCCTCCAGCTGCTCAAATTGCTTCCGAACTTTTTTCCGAGGCATACTTCACTTCCAAAGGATGCAACCAACACAACAGCACGAGGGAGAATGGCAACCGCGGACAACGGGACGACCTTAAATAGCCGGTCAGGTACAGCGCTACGACCTCTCCTTGCTTGCGTCACATTCGCGGCCGAGCGTGATACTTGAATCATTTTCATGTCTCACGTCAAACCTACCCACCAAGTTTCATTTCTTTCGGTTGCTTCTTCCTGGGTTTAACTATTTTGTTGAAGATGAGCGTATTTAGCCCAAGTAACATTAATGAAAGTTAGAGGAAGGCGAAGCGAATCATGGGAGGACCAAATTCAGGAATGTCTGCATGAAAAAAAAATTAATGAGTATGAATAGAAGGTCTCGTGTGAGATTTGTGATGGATGTCAGTGAAGCTCGGGTTGTGTGCCAAAATCGCTGTAAATCGAGACATTTCATATATCAACAGCAAGTAAAATCTGGCACCATCAGTTTTAAACTTCAATCTGACAAATGATCTTTCACTGAGGAGCTGAACTCTGAATCTCAAGAGAATAGCTTAGCGATATGTAGGTATGTGTGCTGAATTTTATTTACACTTACCAACAGTAGGTCGAAGAAGAGAATATTCTCCAGCTTTTCTGTCTGCCTGTCTGTCTGTCCGTCCGTCTGTCCGCACGAAAACTTGCGTAAAAATGGTTTGATTTCGATGAAATTTTAGTATGTGGTAGGAGACCACCTGGGGACGAACCTTATTGAAAATGGAACAAATGGGGTCAAAGGTTAGGACATAAGAGCGGTATCTATTCCATTGCCCTCATGCGTCATAACTTGCGTAAAAATGGTTCGATTTTAATGAAATTTTAGTATGGGGTAGGGAACTACCTGGGAACGAACCCTGTTGAAAATGGGCGACATGGGGTTAAAGGTCAGAACATAGGAGTGAGATTTATTCTACAGCCATTATCCTCATAACTTGAGTAATAACTTCAGTTATGATTTCTGGTATGTTGGAAAGCGTATTATAGATAATGCATTGCATGATTTTACTAACTTGTTTCTTGCGTTTACTTTTTGGCATGAAGTAATTGTTCGCTAGTGAAGTAAATTAACAAAAATATCTGAAAAACAAAGCAAAGCCTGCATCTGTATTCGTGGAGAAATACACTATCTACCAGCAAGTAATTGGACACTTCTGCAATCGACGGTATCTGCGGTCCTGATACACGTCACGGCCGCCGCCGTTAAACATCGTGTGGGGAAACAACAACGCAACCAGTCGCATGCAAGATGCCACGCAGTTCGGTGGTCTCTGATTTCGAAAAAGATGTAATCGTCGGGTATCACAGAAATGGCCGATCCATATGTAACATATCCAGCGAGTTGAAGTGCCCCAAATCGACAGTGGCCTACGTGATTGGCAAGTGGAAGATGAGAGGTGACTGTCGGAATGTGTCCCAACCCGGCAGACCCACAAAACTGGCAGTTAAAGACCGACGGGTGCTGGCCAGAGAAATTCGGAAGAACCGCACCAAATCGATGGGCCACATCCGCGAGGAGTTTCAACAGGCATCCGGGAGTGCTCTTATGATGAATACCATCCGTAAGGAATCCCATATGCTCAGTTATCATGGACGTGCTGCCGCCCACAAGCCTTGATCACCAAGTCCAATAGCGCTGCTTGGCTAACGTGGTGCAAAGAACGTCGACAGTGGACCGTTGAATAGTGGAAACAGGTTCTCTGGAGCGACGAATCAAGGTTCTTCCTCTACCGTTTGAATGGCAGCGTCTGGGTTTGGCGTCTGCCTGGAGAACGCCTCCGGCCGGAATGTATTGTGCCAATTGTGAAGTTCGGCGGCGGTGTAATTATGCTATGGGGGTGTTTCTCCTGGTATGGAACGGGACGCTTTGTCGCAATTCCTGGTAGACTCAACGCCGAGACCTACTGCACCATTCTGGATGACCATGCGCTTCCTACGTTGTGGCAGTTTTACGGGGTTGACCCATGTTACTTTCAGGATGACAATGCCACCTGTCATGTTGCGAGGTCCACCATGGCTTGGTATGGTGACAATGGGGTTAACCGAATGGACTGGCCTGCGCAGAGCTCGGACCTTTAGCCTATCGAGCACCTTTGGGACGAGTTAGAGCTTCGACTTAAGGGGTGCCCCCACCATCCGAAATCGGTGCAGGAACTGGCCTCTCTTCTCCAAGCCGTGTGGAATAAAATACCGCTAGCCGTTGTACAACGTCTGGTTAAGAGTATGCCCCGGAGGGTAGCAGCTGTGATCGCCGCTCGTGGAGGCTCCACCAACTATTGAACGTGAATAAACTTCGGTTTCCTTTGCTATCACAGGTGTCCAATTACTTGTTGGTAGATAGTGTACATTCTGTAGAAGAACCCAGACCTCATCCAAACGCCTCATCATCCACCCCATACCCCACCACCACCCCCCACCCCATCCTAGTTCTGGGACCTAGCTACAACCTGGTAACACAGACGATCTAATTACGGCGCTCGATAAGGCGCAATAATGCCCTTTGTAATGCCCTTTGGAAACATGTCCGTGCACTTCAAAAATCACAAATTGCTCACAAAATTTTTGTCATGGCGAAAAATATTTGAGGCAAAAGGAATATATCAAACTGAAAAATTATGAATTGCGATATGAAGAAAAACGTGATTTCAATTTACGCCGCTGAGAGGGAAAGCTAGGAATTATTCGGAAAAGAAAAGGGCACAAAATGTTTTTAATAATGAAGGGAGTCTTACCAAGAAAGCATATTGATAATGGACTTTTAGAATTGGAGATGCGCTTTCAAATAGAAATTTTGGAGAGCGTCCCACGGTTACAGAACGGTGAATTCTGAAAATGTATTAGGTGTACAAATAAGTTTTAAAGCGATTTTTGTGTGACGTATACTGCTAATTTACATATCCGACATTCCCCCGAGTTGTCGTCATGTGACTGTAACTGGTCCACAGTATAAAATGTGACGCAGAAGTTTGCCCAAGAGTCAAACGCACTTGCATATTAGTAAATGAAAGATGGCAAGCGATACTGCATTCGTTACGAATTTCATCAAGGAAAATGTGCTGCAAAATCATGTGCATCAATCTGTTCTGTTCTGGGGGAGAATATTGTATCAAAAAGTACATGTGAATTTTGATTTAGATGGTTTAAAGCAGGTGATTTTGATGCTAGCGATCGAGAACGTAGCGGCGCCCCGCAGAAGGTTGCACATGAGGAACTGCAAGTCAGGATCAAGATTCTTCTCAAACGCAAAAACAACTAGCTGGACGACTGCGGTTAACTCAGCAAACCATTTCCAATCGCTTGTGTGCAATGAGAAAGATTCAGAAGGAAGGAAAGTGGGTGCCACATGGTCTGAGCCAGAGTAACAAGGATGTGCTTGTCATGAAGTGTTTGAATCTGTTCAATAAACAACACAGAAAGTCTTTCCTGTGAAAAATCGTCACAGGTGATGAAAAGTGGATATGTTACGACAATCCCAAATGCAAAAAAAAACTGAGTAGACACTGTTGAAGAAACGACTTCGACACCGAAATGAAATATTCACTCCAAGGAAGTTCTGCTGCGCATCTGGTGGGATATGAAGGGTGTTCTCTATAGTGAACTATTGGAACAGGGTCAAACTGTTACTACTGATCGCTACAAGCAGCAATTGCTGCGATTGATCCAGGAAACCTGTCGGAAACGTCCATTTACCGGCAAAGGATTGCATCTCATAAAATTACTGCATGACAACGCTAGGCCACATGTCGCAAAATCAGTCAAGGAAACGTTATTGACGCTTGGCTGGAAAGTTGTGAAGCACCGGGCATATTGTCACGACATAGCCCCTTCAGACTATTATTTGTTCCGATCTATGCAACATGGTGTGTGTGCTGTACGGTTCCGGACATCTGACGAAGTGCAAAAATGGGTTGAGGACTTCATCGTGTCACACGACAAAATATTCTTTATGGCTGGAATCTATCAGCTGCCCGAACGATGGCAGAAGGTGACAGATAATGACGGCGCTCATTTTGATTCATAAATGTAATGTTGTTTTCTGTTAAATTGTATGCAGCGTTGTTCTAAAACGCTTTAAAACTTATTTTTGCACCTAATAGAAAATGCGCACAAAATACTGTACAGCGAAAGCTATGCGATGGAAAGAGAATGTTTCGAATGTGGTTTCTAGAAGCCAAGTGTTGTATTTCGTTTTTGTTGGTTGTGGGGGTAAATCTCCCCTGCTTGTCCGAAACGTTTTACTACATGTGGTGGTGTTGATTCCATTCACATGTTATTATTCTCTGTGGTAGCGTTGGCCAACATATTTGGCACTTGTTATGATCAGCCGTTCCTGATCATCGCAGGTCGGTGCAAATTAACATAAGCATTGTTCCAATTAAAAAATGCAAGTAGTTAAAATAAATGGTTTTTAATAAAACCAGACGAACATACAAAAACGGTACAATACATAAACAGAAAATATTTAACATCACATCATAACGCTTCCTTCGTTCACAAAAGAAACGAAGCAACTGCCCTGGACGCGCAAGTGACATCCCTCTGGCTGGTGTCCTTCCAAGAAAGTCACCCCCTTTTCTTCTGGCTTCTCAGTTCACCCCTCAGTTGCACGTGTCCGCAGAAAACATCATAAACCACCTCCCGTGCCGGGGGGCTTACAAACAGGACACACAGCTCTCTCCCTCGCTGTCTTTCTTTTTCTCTTTTTCGATGACTGTTCGCATCACCACACCAAGGTAAGAAGGGAAAGTGTTTTGACTTGTAGGTTGTAGCTCGGAAGCTGCGGGTTATTTGAATTGGATAATAATGTTCAAAGTTATTTAACACAGCGAAAGCGTACCACGCAAAAAAGAATTTTTCAGCTCAATTCTTACATGCAGAGATGCAGTTGTAAACAGAAAATACAAACTAACGTCATCAAACGTTAAAACTATCCGTTATAACAAACTCAAAACTACAATCTACGTGCATTAAGTTCCAGGACTGACCGATAACGGACGTCACACTAGCAGGATAAAAATATCACGTGTATGACAGAAGACAGTAGTCCTTGGCCAATCAGCGAGCAGCTGAAAACCGGTTTATACAGGTACCGACCGGCGGCAAGCGGGTATTAAGGGAGTCATAGCGAACGTTCTCGTCCCATTTCATGTTAGCCATGTAAGAGCAGAAAAACATCCGTTTTTGTTGGAAACTTGGTAAATGAGCTACTGAAACTTGCTGAATGTTAAAAGAAGCTTGTAGAGACACAGCATTATCCCGCATCAGAGGTTTCTAATGATGCCCAGTTTTGTGACGATCTGGAATCCTTTGATTAGAATCCGAGATCTGGGCGTCCCCCAGTGTGAGGATATCGAAGAGGTGCGGAATCAGTTAAAGAAAGATCGCCGAATTATAGGTGAGTCGGTGGGTCCATCTGTCATGAGATTCTACGCGAGGATCTGGGAAAACGAAAACTAAATTTCAGATTGGTACTCCGCATTCTAAATGATGACCAAAAGCAGGCTAGTGAATCGATCACTTACGATTTCCTTGGCCACTGCAGCTGGGGATCCTGATTTTTGCTCCAGAACGATTGCAGGAGATGAAACATGGGGTCTGTGGTATGATCCTCAAACCAAGTGACAAAGCGCTGAATGGGGAGATATCCACTCACAGCATCTTGCAGACATTACATCTAACCAAGAAGCCCTGACTAAACAACTAGAGGACATCCCGAAAAGTGCTTTCCAGAAGTGTTTTCAGGATCTTCAGAAACGCTGGAAACTGCGTGTTGATTCAGAAGGGCTGTATTTTGAAGGTGACCTGCATTAATTGTGAGTACGGTACATTTTATATTCTTTATTGCGCCAGTCCTGGAACCTTTCGGACTTAGATTGTATATGCAAAATCTCCCAAGAAGTGAATGGAATCAGGTTTGAAATAATCTTTTAAATCGAACTTTTAAAACCAGATGCATCCAGAATAGTAGAATGCGATTTGCGCCCCTTGCGGATAAATTTAGCATTACTTGTAATTCCGACAGAATGTATGCAAAACATTTTTCCTGGTACCTGACGGAATATTAATTTCAGTCTGGTGTTTAGACGCGCAGATCCGAATGAAAACACACTGACATGACAGAAGTCATGGACTACCGGCTTTCTGCGCAACGTGGCGCTGTCACCCCTTTCAGTAATGGACAAACCCACCGATTGCCAGACACGTAGGTGGAAATTCGATGTCAGTGGGGGAAAACTTCGTGAGGCTGAAAGAGTATTGATAGTAGGTTCTCTACGCACGGGGAACTCTATTGCATAGGTGGTGCAGGAATCGTACCATGCCCCTTTCGACAGTATCAGGAGTGTATCGAGAATACACCATTTCGTGCAAAACATCGCATCGTGGAGGGCGCTGTAGAGTAAACAGGTATCCAGAGTGTATCGAGAATACACCATTTCGTGCAAAACATGGCATCGTGGACGGCAATGTAGAGTGAAAAGGTATCACGAGTGTATCGAGAATACACCATTTCGTACATAACATTGCGTCGTGGACGGTGCTGTAGAGTGAAAAGCTATCAACAGTGTATCGAGAATACACCATTTTGTGCATAACATCGCATCGTGGACGGTGCTGTAGAGTGAAAAGTATCAAAAGTGTATCGGCAGTACCCCATTTCGTGCATAACATCACACCGTGGACGGCGCTGTAGAGTAAAAAGGTAACAAGAGTGTATCGAGAATACACCATTTCGTGCATAACATCGCGTCGTGGACGGCGGTGTAGAGTGAAAAGGTATTACGAGTGTATCGAGAATACACCATTTCGTGCATAACATTGCATCATGGACGGCGCTGTAGAGTGAAAAGCTATCAAGAGTGTATCGATACTACACCATTTCGTGCATAACATCGCCTCGTGGACGGCACTGTAGAGTTAAAAGATATCAAGAGTGTATGGAGAATACACCATTTCGTGCATAACATCGCGTCGTGGACGGCGGTGTAGAGTGAAAAGGTATTACGAGTGTATCGAGAATACACTATTTCGTGCATAACATTGCATCATGCACGGCGCTGTAGAGTGAAAAGGTATCAAGAGTGTATCGATACTACACCATTTCGTGCATAATATCGCCTCGTGGACGGCACTGTAGAGTTAAAAGGTATCAAGAGTGTATGGAGAATACACCATTTCGTGCATAACATCGCATCGGGGACGGCGCTGTAGAGTGAAAAGGTATCACAAGTGTATCGAGAATACACCATTTTGTCCATAACATTGCATCGTGGACGGCGCTGTAGAGTGAAATGTATCAAGAGTGCATGACATCACACCATGGACGGCGCTGTAGAGTGAAAAAGTATCAAGAGTGTACCTAGAATACCCCATTTCGTGCATAACCTCACACCGTGGACGGCGCTGTAGAGCGAAAAGGTGTCAGGAGTGTATCGAGAATACACAATTTCATGCATCGCATAGTGGACGGCGGTGTAGAGTGAAAAGGTACACGAGTGGTGTAGAATAAAAAGGTATCACGAGTGTATCGAGAATACACCATTTCGTCCATAACATTGCATCGTGGACGGCGCTGTAGAGTAAACAGGTATCAAGAGTGTATAGAGAATACACCATTTCATGCATAACATCGCATCGTGGACGGCGCTGTAGAGTGAAGAGGTTGCAAGAGTATATCGAAAATACACCATTTCGTGCATAACATCACATCGTGGACGGCGCTGTAGAGTGAAAAGGTATCAAGAGTGTATCGAAAATACACCATTTCGTGCATAACATCGCATCGTGGACTGCGCAGTAGAGTTAAAAGGTGGTAGAAAAGGTAGCCGTCGACGTCTCTTTAGAATGATTGCAATCACCTGGAAATCAAAAGTTACACAAATAACCGCAGACTTCAACGAGAGAAAAGCCAGAAACATTTCCCTCAAGACTAACAGGAGATCATTAGCCTCAATAGGTTCTCCGGTAGCCCATTACATCGATTTGACATCAAATGTTTGATAGATTTTTGGTTGATATGAAACGTCGAATATAGATATCCATGTCCAATTGTGTTACGTCTTTTTGACGTTGAATTTTAAACCTATCAAGTCAACAATCGACGAAGATTCGAATTTTTTGGAGGTTTAACGACTACCGTGAAAAACTCAGTGGACTATAGAAGCAGTCGCCCGTCCCTAATTTAGGGTCACTGGTCCTAGGGAAGGGAGAGAGCCAGTGCCGTAAGACAAACACTACATCCATGCCTCACCGGATTCGAACTCGGACCCCTTCCGGACGAATGGTGAAAAGCCATCGCTTAGGCCACTGCGCCACCCGATATTTCGAGAGAAACATATACATCGTTGCTACGTAGAGTAGACGCCGAATCTAAGTTGATATTACGCACGTTAGTAATCCCTTCTAGTACGGTCGAATCTACGTTTACTCCACAATTTAGATGTTAAAACATGAACTTCTAAACTTTCAATCGTGGCATAAAACGTAGAATGCATTCATATTTGTTTTACGATTCTACGACGCTATCTACGATTAAAAAATCATATAATTTGTTTTTGTTGTTTCAACATCCAAGTGTTTTCGGACGCATTTGAAAAGACAAATAATTCTTAAATAGCTCTAAGCCTATCCCTAATAATGGATATGAGTACGTACAAATTATATATCTTAAAAAGTAATTCTACTTAAAGGAACGAGACTCAACTTCTTATAAACACACTTAAAGAAACATACAAAAAAACAACGTTTAACTTACCGGTGATAAAGGAGATAGTCTTACAACAGAAATCATACAAACGACCAGCATCCCAGCATTCGAAAAGTTTGTTTGGCGTAATGGTTGCAAAGGCGCATGCGCGCAGTGCTTACAGATCGCATAAAACATATCGATTATTAGTCCTAATGGAACTATAGGGAAACTGCGCAAAATCGTCTACATGTATACTGAAATTCAATGAAATGATTTTTCTGGATGTTCCGTCTCATCGATTTTTACGTTGAAAATTAGCCTCGAAATAATATCGACCTGGTAACCAAAAATCGACGTCGATTCGACATTACTGTACTAGCGGGGTTATGGGAGCCACTGACCCGCTAGAGTCCCATTGCAAACGGTACGTAATTAGACGACGCCTAAACTGGGTAAAACAAACGTCACCATTAAATCTTGGACGATTGGAGAGAGGTTTCCTCGAGGGATGTATCCCGTTTTCAGTTGTACTTCACGCAGATGTGTGGTTGCATCTGGGGAAACCCCCACCAAGTGATGGACAACAAAAAAACTGTTGATTTTGGTGGATACTTGGTTATAGCCTGACGTGTTTTCAACTGACACACGTTGAGGCCCTGGTATGTCTAGATACTTCTCCAAATGGTCAACACTTCGTGTCCATCCTTGCAGACCGTTTTCATCTGTTCATAGTCATTATGCACCTACAGGTAAATAGACTTTTCCAGCAATACAATGCGCTTCCCCACAAAGCCGTAGTACCTAGAGCATGCTTAGAAGCTTATTCCACAGAAGTTCCCACCCTGTAATGGTCTTCCTTTCCACCGGACATGTATCCCACGGAAAATCTTTGGGATGCTGTCGAGAGATCCGTTCAGACTTTAATCCTTGACCGAGGAATGCGATGGAATTATGGTCAGCAGTACAGCAAGAATGGGTAGTGGGTGACAAGTACCTGTGAAACGCGTTTGTGTCCTGGTGGACTCAATCTCTCGTCGTGGCAGGGTCCTTATCCGTACAAAGGTGGGCCCACCCATTACTGAGTAGGTATACCAGGATTTCTGTCCACTATGCGCATATCGTTAACAAAAATATTCGCTTCCGGCTGTTAATGGCAAAATTGGAAGTTAAGAAAGGACATGAATTATATTAAGAATGTTCCTTGCTATGAATGTTGTCCGACGCAGAAAATGGATTATTCGGGTAAGGCTGTTAGAAGCAGAGGTACTGAGAAAATATGGTGCACATTTATGCACCTCTGGGAAAAACTGTATTACCATGAGCAAAGATTTGCTCAATTATTTTTCCATCGAGAGCAGTATCTGACCAAAGAAGAAATTTTCAACCGAGTATTTAGGACCGCAGATGCTTCTGCAATATATACACTGCTGGCCACCCAAAATGCAACACCAAGAAGGAAATTCGCTGCATGCGTCGCCCCCAAGACGACATACAAACGATTAGCATTGCAGGGCATATGCAAATCATGTGCGCCCGGCACGCCACCGAAAATCACTCTAAGAAGGGTGCACAGAAGGCTGGGTGTAAGTAGTGGAAGTGTGTTGTGCTGCCGGACCTGTGCGTGGGAAGCTTCCTGATGCCCCGTCGCAGAATACGGCAGTCACTCCAGCACGTTTCGGAGTTCGACAGAGGACGAATAGTGGCTTAACGCGACAGCGGTTTATCGTACCGAGACATCGGCACCCGTGTGGGACGACATCAAGCCACAGTGAGGCGAGTATGGATTCGGTGGGTAGAGGAGGAACGGACGGACCGACGTGACCGATTGCCGCAGCCGCGGCACACCAGCGCGCGAGAGGACCGGTATGTTGTGCGGTGGCCATTGATGGCTCGCACCGCCACATCACGAACGTTAGCGCAGGAATTAGGGTGTGTTGCGCAAAAACCTGTGTCAGCAAGTACCGTTCGACGTCGTCTACAGGAGCGGGGACTTGTCGCACGGCGCCCATTTTTAAGATTACCATTGACGTTACACCACCGGCGAGTGCGGGGGCAGTGGGCCGTTGAACGCCGCACCTGGACTACGGAATGGCACGACATTTTCTTCTCCGACGAATCCCGCTTCTGCCTGCAAGACCACGAAGGTCGTATCCGCGTGTGGCAGCACCGCGGCGAAAGACTGTATGACGCCTGCATTATGCATTGCCATACCGGTCGTCGCCTGGCGTTATGGTTTGGGGCGCAATTGGATATGACACCCGCACCTCTCTGGTACGCATCGCCGGTACACTCCGACGTTTTGGAGCCTGTAGTCCTCTCTTACCTGCAGGACCTGCCAGTGGCCACGTTTCAACAGGACAATGCGCGCCCGCACGTGGCACGCATCGTGCAACAATTCTTCACGGCCCATCAGGTATCACTGCTGCCGTGGCCCGCCTGTTTTCCCGATATGTAGCTAATCGAACACGTCTGGTCGCTGATCGGCAACCGAGTGGCCCGGCAAGCACCACCCGTGGCTGCGCCTGATGAACTGTGGCAACGTGTGGAAGCAGCCTGGACCGACATACCCCAAGCCCACATCCAAAGCTTCTTTCGTTCGATGCCGTGGCGTTTAGCGGCTGTTATTGCCAGCCATGGGGGCCACACGAACTATTGATGTCTGGCTGTTCCGCAAGTCGCACGGGCCTATAATCTCAATCGTTTCATCTTTGTATCTGTTGTTATGTGTCCAGTAAATCTGGCTTTGATATCTCGTGTCCTTCTTGGTGTTGCATTTTGGGTGGCCAGCAGTGTATATAGGAAACAGAAATGTGTACTTACACCCACACAAGCGGGCGTAAGTACCTCCAACAGGTAATATGGTATTAGATATTTTAGAAATGTTCTTTACTACAAACTCTATCAGACGAAAAAGAATTTTTCGAATCTGACTGTTATAAGCAGAGATATCTTTAAAAATGTAATCTTTCTCCCTATAGCGGGAAAACTTGGCGCTATTTGAAGAAAAAGCTTTCACATTCTAAATGGCCGTTGTAAAACATATCAAAGGAAAGAAAGAATTGTTTTATTGGATTTTTAAAACCCACGTAATGGGTAGAATACAAATTTTGAAGATGACAAGTGTAAATATGACAAGGTTGGTATGTCAGATAATATCCGAAAACTTGAAAATTTCGTCGTCCTGGAGCGGGAATCGAACCCACGTCTCCCAGATAGCGCCCGGGTATGCTGACCACTACACCAACCAGAACGACCAAGTCTCAATTTTCAAGTTTTCGGATATTATCTGACTTACCATCCTTGACATATTTACACCAAAAAATGGGTTGTCATCTTCAAAATTCGTATTGTATGGTGCAATCGCGTATTCCATTGATGGGTAGAATCCATTTTATATTTGATAAAATCTCGATTCACGCCTCGGAACAGCGAAGTTATGCATCGGAGAAAGAAAAAGAGACAACGATCATTGTTTTCACAGATCAAGCTTTTACATTCAAAAAGAAAGATTCAAATCGGACTAAGAGGTGCAGAGACATCATCAGAAAGGCCGGCAGACAGGTGGTCATTGTGACAATAGAAACACGTCCCTCTTTTTAAGACGTTCTAAGAACAAGAATCAAAGGTTTTTTCAGTTTACCGACTTAATCTTTACTGCCGAGAATATTTACACCCCTAATTCTTCTGACATTTGTCCCGCGTGGGCCTCTGCGCGTTCGGGGCGTGGCGCGAGGGGGAGGGGGAGGTACTTGTTCAATGGCGCCGGCTCTATCCCTGCCCTGGAACCTGTAGGTCTAAAGTATAGACGATAGATTGTTTATAGCCCTACGAGTTGCTTATGCTGGTTGTTAACCAAAGAAACAAAAAAAAATAATAATTATATCGCTAACGTCATGTAAGTCCTATTGTTTTGCGGCATCCTAACATCTGGATAATGATATCAGCACTCTGGATCAAGTGGACAGATTCCTGCGTGAGAAAGAGAGAGAGAGAGACTGGGGATACAGTAATTTATTAGGAGACTGCAGTGAGAGATTATGTCCAAAATCGAAGGTATATTGAATTCCAAATACACTGCCGGACAATTGCTAAGGACGGATGACAATAGCAACGATAGCAACCATGAAATAGAAGGCAGGAAAATATGGAAATTAGCATAAGTGCGGGATACAGTAAGACGTGTTGTGCGTATGCAAATTTTGGATTGCCGAACTTGTTCGTGATGTCATAGCGCTGATAAGATATATAAAGGATTTGACGCGTATTGACCGTTGTTGTTCAAACGCAAAGTTGAAAGGGAAAGAATCAATTGACGAACTTGCAATTTTCAGTATGTCTTCCCGACATCACCTAGATGATTTTACGCGTGGCCGTATTATTGGCAAGATTGAAGAAGGAGGAAAAATTACAGATGTTGCCAGGGAGTTAGACGTCAGCCACAGTGTTGTTTCAAGGCTTTGGAAATCATTTCAAACAAATGGAGAGTGTAGCAAACGTCACGGGGGAGGTCGTGTTCGCAGTACGACACCTGCAGAAGATCGGTACATAGTGCTATCAACAAAAAGACACCGGCGCAGCACAGCTAGTGAGGTGGCAAATCAGTTTATGGCTGCTACTGGCAAGCGGATCTCCCGAAAAACTGTCGCCAGACGTTTGCATGAAAGAGGACTATACGCCCGCCGTCCTGTTGTGTGCATCCCATTGTCCAGACGTCACCGTACCGCCCGTTTGCAATGGTGCCGTCAACATCGCAATTGGACTGATAGCGACTGGGCTGCTGTCCTCTTCTCAGATGAGAGCAGATACATTCTATCGTCTGATTGTCGACGACAACTGATCTGGCGTGATAGTGGTACTGCATATTGTACAGCAAACATACAGGAAAGGGACCGATATCCGACATGTAGTGTCATGGTATGGGCTGGCATCATGATTAATGGCCGTACGTCCCACCATGTGCTTCCAACTGGGACTATGACTGGCCAACGATACGTTAATGATGTTCTGCTACCTCATGTTTGCATGTTCCGTGGTGCTGTCGGTGATAAATTCATTTTCATGGACGACAACACAACATGTCATCGAACAGTCGCTGTCCAGGAGTGTCTTGAGAGCGAGGATATTCAACGCCTCCTATGGCCAGCACGTTCTCCAGATCTGAATCCCATTGAAAATGTGTGGGATGCTTTGGGAAGGAGTCTTGCTGGTCGCCAATGCCCTCCAATAAATAAGGACACCCTCATCTGTGCACTGACTGAGGAATGGGATAAATTACCCCAACAGCTGCTTGATAATGTTGTGCAAAGCATGACACGACATGTGGAATCTTGCATCGCCCTCCATGGTGGCCATATCCCGTATTGACATCTTACGCCGAACACCTGAGGACGGTAATTGCATTTTTTTCACGTTTACGTATTCTGCACAAAGTGGCCTGTTTGTCCCTTGAACACGTTCCAAAGCCTTCTGGATTTCAGAGCACAATAAATTGTCTTTCTTGTAATGCCCTGGCATTCTGACATTATTTTATTTCACTTGGCATCCAACCACACTTACTTTTTTATGCGCAATATAGCCGTTTATGATCCGTCCTTAGCAATTGTCCAGCAGTGTATGAGAGATACAGAGGAAAATAAACTAAAATGCACAGGATATTCACACGTTTTTAAACCGATTTTCCAGCAAAATAATTAATGTTTAAAATAAAATTAGATCTTTCTTAGATATTCTAGCCTCAAGTTGTTCATAAAAAAATAAAATAAAAAACGACTTTAAAAGGGGAGGTCAAGTAATTTTCCTTCCTATACTTCCAATGTGCAAACTTTTGTACACATATCCTTCACAATTAGTGTGTTCTCGAAGAAGAAAACTTGAACATCGATTAAAACAACTTCATATTATAACTTGGAATACTTAATATTTTCTAAAACATAGCCATAATTATACTAAAAATCAATAACTTTTCATTTGGTGGTGTTGAAACTAGAAAAACATGGCGCGACCTGTACTTTGACGACGTCAGTAGCAAACAAATGTTGGATTGCATAATTATGATTATGGTTTAGAAAATATGAAGTTTTCCAAGTTATAAAATGAAGCTATTTTAATCGATGTTCAAATTTTCATCCTTGGGAACGCATTAGTTATGAAGAAAATGTGTACAGAAGTTTTTCCACTGGAAGTATAGGAGGCAAAGTTACACTGGTGTGCAAAAATTAAGGACGAAGAGGAGAAATTGGCATAACAGCGGAACGAGCAGGCAGAACGGACCGAAAGACCTATCAATAGATAGACTAGGGTCCGGTACGGTAGAGCATGTGCATGTATACAGCATGATGTAGGGGGGCGGGGAAGTATCGGAAGGGTATGAAGCACACGGGCGGTGTACGCTCAGCAATTCGGTGAAAGCTATTGCACGGTGTAAATTGATTTAAACGACGTCGAGTTGCTGCCACCGTGTGATATGGCGAACAGGCAATCCAGTAGACGACATCTGGATGACTTTACCCGAAGTCGCGTCATTAGGAACTTGGAAGAAGGTCGAAGTGTGACTAGTGACGCCGAGGAGTTCGGGATCGCTCACAGCACCGTTTCGAAAGCTTGCAGAGCATTTCAAACGAAAGGAACAGCTGTCCGAGAGTTTAGCAGTGGTCGTCCACGACCAAACACGGCGGCGGACGACCGGTAAATTTACCTACAGGCGAGAAGAGACAGACGGCAGACAGCGGGAGAAATCGCAAGGCACATGCAACAGACAACTAGACGTCAATTATCGCTTTTTACCGTGGCCAGGAGGCTGCACAAATGTGGTCTATTTCCACGACGACCAATACGGTGTGTGACATTAACGCCTGCTCATCGGAGACGGACCTTTTTGTGGTGCCAGGAACACAAGAATTGGGCACATCAGCAATGGGGTTGAGTTCTCTTTACGGATGAGAGCCGATTTAGTCTGACGAGCGATTCTGGATGTATACACATCTGCAGAGAGCAGGGAACACGCAATCACACACCTCCAACATCATCGAAAGGGACCGGTTTGGAGGTGGCGGAATTCTCGTTTAGGGCGGTATCATGCTTGGTAGCCGTACTGACCTTTACATCTTCCAAGGAGGTTCAGTCACTGGTGTCCGCTATTGTACCGAGGTTCTCCTGCCTCACGTGCGTCTGTTTAGAGGTGCTGTGAGTTCTGAGTTCCTCTTCATGGACGACAACGCTACGCCTCATCGTACAGTGGCTGTCGCAGAGCTGTTGGAGAGTGAAGATATTCAACGCATGGATTGGCCTGCAAGGTCCCTGGACCTAAATCCAATCTAACACGTGTGGGACCTTCTCGGGAGATGCTTGGCAGCACGTCATCAGCCGCCAGCAACGATTCCGCAGCTGCGATTGGCGCTACAAGAGGAATGGGCCGCGATGCCTCAACAGCTCCTTAACAACCTTGTCCTCAGCATGTACAGACGTTGTAAATACCGCAACTCAGTCAGGGGTGATCATATCCCCTACTAAAGACTGGAGTTTTCTTGGCAGCCGCCTGTTACATGGACTTTTCTGTCTTCTGTCCAGTTGTGCTCGAAGATACCTTTTCAATAAAATGCCTTTGTATTCTTTGGATTCCTTGTTTGGACGGTTTTGCTCCGTTGTCCCATATTCGTAGATCTTGGGGATCTTATGGTATGATTTGAGTCGATGTGGAGCACTTCTGCACGACGTTACATTCGAAAAACCGTCTCGTCCTAAATTTTTGCACGCCAGTGTATTTGACGTCCACCTTAAGCAAGTTTTATTTTGCAAAGAAGTATCATTAGAACACCTTCCTTTAGCATTAAACAGGTAAGGTCAAAAATGTAAGACTTGGCATTTATTTGGTATATCATTGGGTAGCGACAAATTTCCTGTGGAATAATATCGTTAAAGTATAACGAGATGGCGCTGTACGTCCGAGACGTCGATGAGCAGCCAACAGGAATTGTGAGGAAGTAGTGGGGTGGTGGACACGCGATTTTGGGCATGCAGCGATATACCACGGAAGAAAGAGTTTTCTTGGTGAAAAATTGGTATGCGGAGGGCGGAAACTCCACAAAGGTGTTACGAAAGTGGGGTGCATCGTTTAAGATTCGTCGTAACCAATCCTGTGCGTACCTCGCAAAATTCGTACGAACCGACAGTATCACAGATGACGTGGCAAGCATGGCGATGAAGAGAAGAACAGCGCGAACGGCGGAAAACATCGAAACGCACGAGAACTACTTCACGAAGAAGCCGGGATGTTAACACGAAGACTTGCGCAACAACTAAACGTTAGCCCAGCGTCAGCATGCGCATTGTGACGTCGGATTTGGACATATTTCCCTACAAAATCCAGGTGCATTAGCCTTTGAGCACAACAGCTGTGCTGCATTATGAGTTTGCGAATGACATGTGTTCACTTATCGATGAGCACAACTTTGATGTGAAGAGCATTGTCTTCAGCGATGAGGCGCACTTCTGGTTGGATGGCTACAGTAACTGGCAAAATGACCGCATCTAGGGAAGCGAGAAGCCGACAGTCTGTGCTGTGAAGCCTCTCCATCCGCTGAAGCTAACTGTTTGATGTGCAATGAGCGGTGATGGCCTCATTGTGCCACTTTTCCTGGAGTCCACTGTTACCGCTGCCTCGTACAGTGACCTCTTGAAGAATCGTTTTTTTTCGCACTGAAGTCCAGAAAAACGGTATTCACAACCGCACGTTTCAACAGGATGGAGCACCGCCACACTGCATAAATGCTGTTCTTGATTTGCTTCACCAGCAGGATGGCCCATGGGTCATCACCAGACGATTCCCATAACGTTTTTCAGCCGGTCTCTCGTGGCCTCCGTACAGCCCCGATTTAACGCCGCTCGACTTCTTCTTGCTATCTGAAAGCTAGGTTGTGCCAGGACAAACCGCGAACACTGCCTGACCTCCGACGTGCCATCCAACAGGAAATTGCACGTATCCCGTCGAAAATCTTCCCGTTGGTATTGCAGCACTTCGAAGCACGTATTCGCCACGTCATGACAGCGGATGGTCATCATGTGGAACATGTCATCCATTGATTACCTTTTGCCTACTCTTACTCCTGTAAACGCCTTTCTACTCTTCCAATAAAGTAAGTTAACTTTATTGTCTCTTTCGTTTGTCACTACGCAGTGAAACACCCCGTAGGTCGCTGAGGGCATATTTTAATGTATTTTGAGGCAAACCTAATCGTGCGAAACAACTTAGGGCAGGCATCTGGGACCCTCTCTTTTCTGTCTTAAGTTCAAGTCTATTTGTGCAGCAAACGAAATACCAAACGCTGTATCCGGTAGCCAGCGGTCGTACAGCAGTAAAAAAACATCGATGATTTAGCTGTGAAACGTTAAAAAAAGAACAGTGATGGAAGAAAAAAATAAAGGTTTTGAGATTAAAGAAGTTCAGGCAACTGTTTTTGATATAGTGGCCGATGTTGAAATGCAGTTTAATGACTAGCTTATCCTGCGAAGGCTGCTGAAACGGGGTTCAAGTCCACAGATATGAAGCTGTTTACTTTTCTGTTTTGTTCAAAGAATAATCCTTGAGCATTGCTTTTAGATACAATTCTAAGCCTCACACGCTATTATTATTGTCATTCAAAATAGTACAGTATAACTATACTAATGATCCGAATTTCTTGGCGTAGAATAGTAATAAAACTTTCCAAGCTTTCGGACATCAACCCGGTGGCTCTTTCAAGGAAGGTAGACAGCTAACTGTCTACTTTCATTGAAAAAACTATCTCGGACAAATACATCAACCAGATGGCTTTTTCGAGGAAGGTAGACAGCTGTCTACTTTAATTGAAAAAGCCATCTAGACAAATACATAACGAAATTGCGTTTTCAAGGAAGGTAGACAGACAGTTAGATGTCTACCTCCCTTGAAAAAGGCCATCTAATTGATGTGCGGAAAGCTTGGAAAGTTTTATTTCTGTTCTACGTCAAGAAATTCGGATTATTTAGTATAGTTATACTATTCTGAGTACAATTGGTGTACAGTTTCTACTTATTAATTATTATCATTGTTTTAACAATGAATTGATGACAATTATTCTTTATACAAAATATTTGTAGGTGAGAAAACTTCCAAGTGAAATTTTTCCACTAAAGTAAGTACGTCCATAATGCTAACTATTGTAGCTCGTCATATGAGCGAGTTACGACACGTTCAGCATTTCCAAGGAAGATGACTTGGCAGCAGAAAAATGCTCTCAACTGATCAAGCGTCTTTTAAAGGCTGCAGAAAGCAAAACAGGCAAATGCCATATTACGGACGCAATAATGTGAGGAAGTCGTAACGTCGTTCTTTTCAATCGAAACTCGGTTATCTGTTGTTTTGTTCGGTGGTTAAACGACCACTATGAGCAACTCGTACGGCTACAAGGAGCCATCTGCCCCTAATTTTGAGGGCCCCTGGCTCAAGGAAGGGGAAAGACCCACCAGTGTCATGAGGTAAGAAATGATCCCTACCTCACCCGTGATTCGAAGCAGAACCCATCTTAGACAAATACTCCGCTATCGAGGTGGTACTCTGTTCTTTGCACTTTCAGCTGTCATAAAGCTGAGCTTTTAAGGAATTTACGCAACAAAGGAAAGTGAACACATCAAAAATATTTATTAAAAAATTAACACTAAGGACAATAGTGATTACCATTTACTTAACGTTAAGAATAGCCAGAAAGGAAATCATAAAAAAGAGCCACAGCAGTATTTTCATGTGGCTGATAAAATAACTTTTTATAAGGAACTATATACTTGTTCGTGGTAAAACACGAAGTACATGGGTTACCCTTTTCTATCGATAGTTGAAGAGGATTGCCCTGTGCGGAGTGTTACTTTACCTGCAATCTGCCTACTTATCTACGACGAGCAAGCAGCATTACTTCAAGTACTGCATCAGCAGAGATCATATTTACCTACTCCGCGCTAACATGTATTTATCACAGAACTTCCGAAGTGTTTCCTATGTTCTTCCACCGTAGTTGCTGGAGCTTTTGTTTAAACCTTCGACACGAAATCTCTGTGGGTGTCCCTACGCGATATAAATAATTTCACGATAAAATAAAAAAGAAGGATGATTTTGCTTAAGAATAAATTTATCTACTTCACTGAAATTCCATGAAAATACGAAGAACGGTATGAGAAAAATATTTGAAATCCTAATTTCTTCTTACTTTTTCGGTGTAAAATCACCATCTGTCGCCCAGGTTTGGCATTGGGTGATGAAAGGAATCGTCTTTCAGTGCGATATTCTGGGTGCATAACTACCATATGTTTCAGTTAGTAACATATGTTCCAGTTAATAATATATTTCTCGTAGCTGCGACCCCCACAGCTGATGATGCAATTAATAGGTAAGAAAACTATCGCGTAGTTACTCACGGGGAGTATCTCAGATTTTATTATTTGTATTTTCTTGTGTTTTTTATTTTCGAACAAGTCCGATTTTTTGTATTTCATTGTTGAACAATTTATATGGTGTAGTGACACACTGCAAGTCGTGGTCTAAAACGTAAACAAAATTCCGCTGGCAATCGTACCGAAAGGATGCTCGTAACATTTCTGAAGTGAATCATTATGTTTTAAAGACGTTAAATATGGCTTTATTCCATCGTATTTATTACTTTTATGCATAATTCTTAATGCTCCGCTAATTTGCGGATTTCAACTTTATGTCCGGAATAAAATTAGGACAAATAAATTTCTTACCAATGATAATTTTTCTAACTCTTTTCCACACAATGACTGAATTGAAGCTTTGTCTTCTACGCTGATCTCTGGATTTTCAGATATGTATTAGCTTTCAATAACAGATTGAATTAATACGAAAATACTTCTTATAAATGAACGCAACAATCGAAAACGCATCGACTACAATCTCCTGATTTTAAGACTGGATTGAAGATTTTAAGACTCGAATACGATCTCCTTATTTTAAAACATTTTAAAACAAAACATGAAGAGGGGATTGATTAACTTTCTAAATTTGTTGTGGGCAAAAACAGTTCTGCACGAAACGCAATGCATTCTAACCTCGGAATGAGGAGGATCAGAACTTTTTATTTATGTAACTATTTACGGATCGAACGTCAGATACATGCATCACGTAATTGTTCAACTTCCTGCGAGCTTTACGATATTCTTAAGACACTCATATAGTCTACCTGACGCATATGTTCAAAATAAAGAAAATAACTGCTTATTTGACATTTAGCAGGTTTTTCATGTAAAGGGACTATTGCTCGAGAGATGCCGATCCTAATACCTGAAAAGTTTGAATCTAGCAGCCCAAAGCTGTTTTAACTCTAAACTCAGTACTATATTTGTAAAAGGATAGAATTACCAGACGTGGCTCCCCGTTGTTAGTGCCACATAGATGATAGCCGACATCTTGAATCTTTCAAAGTTGATTCCAAGCTCGTTACTTCCTAAATTTCAAACTTCTTAGAAGATGAAGTGCACCCAAATATTCCTGGATAGCATTGATGTTGTAACAGTCGCAGCGAACAAACAGGAATGAAGCACCATCATTTTTCTTGAAAGACTTCAACAATAACCGTAGCTTCAAACAATCTCCCATTAAAATACATTATTTACGCATCTTTATACTTCGAATTGCTTTTATTTCCAGAACTGAATATTCTGTAGTGTTTTTGGAGTCGAATTCTCGGTTCACCCTAACATCCATGTCTCTGTCTTTCAATTGGATAATTCTTCTTCCTTATCTACATCATTTCTTTCTGCTGTTTTTTTGAAAAAGTGCAATAATTCAAGATTTTAGACATTTTCTCTAATGTCAGGTTTTCTTTGACGATTCTTGTGGGAAAATCTGATTTCCCGTGTTCTTTTTATTAATTAAAAAATCTCTACAACTGTGACCAAAACTCAAAGCACTTGGGAAAATTTGGAATAAACGAAAATGAAACGAATAGAGAACAAAATATGGATGTTCCTTCTTACACGCCATCTCCATTTACTCGTTTTCGTTATAACGAGATTTCAAAAGAATCTAAAACAATATAATTTCCTTTGTCTGAGCGTTTGAACATTTGTCTCGTTTTGTTGGCGCAGTGGAAACAGCAAATCGACATAGCAGATACGTGTACCAGTTTGCTTTGTTCTCATAGCACACAAACCAATTAATTTTCACAGATGCTGGTGACGTTATCTCATCCAAATTATTATGACATGACGTCAGAGATACGTTACGTCACAAAATCAAAATCGTTTCAGGAACTCTTTAGAAACAGGAAAACGTTACGTCCGGCATTTTTGGTTCTACTTTATCGCTCATAAACGACCTACAGAATTTTTCATCTAGAATCATATATATGAAATTTAATTTTAAGATTCCCCTTGCAAACCTAAAATGATCATTTTAGATTGTCAAACTAGTTTCTTTTCTCATTTAAGTCTACAAATTGAGAGTTCCAATACAGTAGGTAACAGTGTGTGATTACGCGTGTTATTTCTTGCGTATGTTGAAGAAATGTATGATTTGGGAATTTCCTTTTCTTTAAACCACGAAATTCTCAGAATATAACAAAATTTCTTTCTCATAATATAACCAGGTACTATTTTATTTATATTGGTAGAAAGAATGAAAAAAAAACAAAAAAAAAAGAAAAGAAGAAATACTCTTTATGCTTCTTCGCATGAACTGCCATAACATTTTAACATGCCCAATTTAAGTTTCCGAAAATGCTTTCACTATTTTAAAACTTTTTTGCTATCTGGCAACAGCAGGAGCAAGTGAACGAAGTTGCTTGCCATCTGCGTGATTTTATTTTTTACAATAAATGAAGCAATGCGCTTTAAGGCCACTATGCATTTTTTGAAGGGTTTTGAAAGATGGGAAGCATTGACAAGGCTTGCTTTCTGACAAAATGATTTAAAAATAATTTACATATATAATTTTTCCCGTGGTTATTGACGGGCTTTCACATGGTAAAATTATTAACTTCATAATTACAAGACCGGAGGAGCTGGACTAATTATTTAAATTTCATACGTCGGCTAGTGTACAATACCTAAAGACCGACTACATTTTTACCTGTATAAGAAAAACAATACATTCCTGCAACCAAATGGGGAAATAATTATTTTGCCAGCATACGAACTCATGAAAAGACACGAAAGAAATTGTTTATAAATGAAGAACATATTACTGTACGTTGTAATGAATGTTTAAGCAAGAGTTACAAATTTCGGAAGGACATAGTTAGCGAATGGATGCACAGTGCTTACATCCATTCTCCAGGACATAGTCGGAGAGACATTTCAGTATGGAATATGTCCACCTCGAAATGCGACGTAGCTCTCACAACGTCATGGCATGCTGGGCACCAAATGATCCAGAAATTCTTGAGGCAAATTAGCTTACTGCTTCCACAGAGCACGGATGAAGCCCTGCTTGTTTTGTGGAGGGGGCTTAGAGCACCAATACGTTTCTCCATTACGTGCCAGACGTGCTCTATGGGGTTTATGTCCGGGGTGTGTGCTGGGCAGTCGATGCGTTGTATATCTTTGGACTCCAGAAGTGTCAGCACTGTTCTCGTACGATGAGGCGTGGCGTTGTTACTCTAGAATAGAAAATGTTCATCTACAGAACCACGGAATAATCGAACATAACGTAGAAGAACTTCGTCGCAATATCATTCGCCCTTCATAGTCCCATTTTCCAGCAGCTGTAGCTAGGTACGTGCATTAATCATGATGTCGCCCCACACCATGACCCCGACATAGCCGTATCTGTTCCTTTCCTGCACATTCTCGTGCTGGTACGCAATATCAAGCTTACCGCAGATCAAGCAACGTCTAGAATCCAGGCAAACTGAAACGACTCTCATCTGTGAAGAGTACGATTGATGACGTATTCAGTTTCTGTGGATACTACACCACTAAATACGTAGGCTACGTCAAGATCTAGATAGAAGGATCCCTATATGTCGCAGACGTCTTGCGGGATATCCACGTTTCTGTGATTAGTTGTTAATCTTACGGGATATCCGTGTTGACGTTTTGCGGGATATTCATGTTGGCGTCTTGCGGAATACCCACGTTCCTGTGATCAGTTGTTAATCTTACGGGATATCTATGTTGATGTCTTGCGGAATATCCATGTTGACGTCTTGCGAGATATCCATGTTGACGTCTTGCGGGATATCCATGTTAACGTCTTGCAGGATATCCATGTTGGCCTCTTGCGTGATATCCATATTAACGTCTTGCGGGATATATATGTTGGTGTCTTGCGGGATATCCACGTTCCTGTGATCAGTTGTTAATCTTACGGAATCTCCATGTTGACGTCTTGCGGAATCTCCATGTTACGTCTTGCGGGATATCCATGTCGACGTCTTGCGGGATATCCATGTTCCGTTGACAGTTTGTCGGGATATCCACGTTCCTCTACTAGAATGCAGGCGACTCGCGAGCAGACCGGCCGCAGTGCGGCGATTACGTTTTGCTGTTATAACCACTACTCTGTCTTCATGCGTAGTAGTAGAGCGAGGGCGACCTCCTAGTAGTGGCGTGGCCAAAGGGAAGGTTGGGGGTGTTAATCCTCCCCCCAATTTGGAACCTTTCGATATTTCAAAAACGTGATTTCAAAAGGCAAAGTTTTAATAGTATTTGAAATTCTTTTTATATCTCATGACAAAAGTTCAACGTGTTTTCTCCATGAAGACGAGGAAGTTGCAAGAAGCCAAGGACCAGAACGTCACATTGCAATGAAAAACTAATACATGGGTGTACTGAAAGTTTCTGTGGCGACGTGGTAATCCCAAATTTGAGTTCCGTGAGTTATTTCAGATTACTCCAAAGCACGCTCAACAGCAAGGAGTTTTGATTGAATTACGAAATATGACATCAAAACAAAATCAGCGCAGTAACATAAACACAGAAGGCTAGCACAGGATTTCAATTTATGTACCATTTTTAGACATGTTTATTAGTGATTTGGAAATTGAAACATCCGCTGTTTGGTGAGGTCTTCCTTGCTGCCTTTGATTTCTCGCACGCAAATCAGTCTTATCATGATTGCAGTCACTTTTCCGAACATGTTTTCTCCACAGATAAATAGCAAAATATAAGTGGTCAAACATTATGTGGCGATAACAATATAGGTAATAAGAGTACTAATAATAATTTCCAGCAATATTTATTGGAATATTTTTGCTCGGATGTTGCATACATTTTAAAAACGCACTCATAACACATTTAGTTGCATAAAAAAAAATTTCGTAACTCCACGGGAAAAAAAATTCGTAAGGCTCCCCGAAACCAGTTTCGTAACACTTCCCGAAAAAATTTCTGGGCACACCACTGCCTCCTAGTATGCGTCTGGAACGCATTCTATTGGTTTGAAGACCTGCCCAGAGCCTCTATATCACATTAAGCGCAATTCGAAACTCACTGGCAATGTCACTCGTTCGGCGACCTTCGTCCCGCTTCACTAAACCTCCCCGGGTGAAAACATCTAGATGATTCCTTTGAAATTACACGTTTGTACAATACTTTTATGCCTTCACGTCCAGATTTTCCTTCAAACACATGCAGCCTACCGTGTTCTTTTCTCTTTTCAGTATAAGTTATACCACGTGACCCATGCGCGCACGATTCGATATTTTGCATGTGCATTGGCTTTTTACTAAACGTCCCCAGCAAAATAGCAAAATGTAAGTGGCCTAACATTATGTGGCGATAAGAAATTCCCAAAAGATGTTGTGTCTGATTTTGTGGTTGTAACCTTTCGAAATAGCGCTCGTCCTTAGGGTTTGGACACCATGTGATCGGTTATGAGTGGGGTTTCTCATGCCAAATGTATCACACATATCACAGGGAGCTAGCGTCCTCGACTAGGCTGCTGGCTCTACGTACCGCAAATCATGGCTATATCGTCTCAGATTTCGTGCCTTGTTCTTGCAAAACAAAGAGTAATTTGGCACCATTATTTGAAGATTTAATTAAAACCATTCATTTTCAGTTTTAAACTCACAGAGTAGTTTTGGCATTAGTTTTAAATCTTCAAAACATGTTTTTGTGGGATAATTTCCCTAATCGACTCCCTCTGTAACTCACAGAAAAACAACTTCTTTGTGACGTCATCACAGGTGGTCTACATTTTCATCGTCAGTGTTCGTCTATCGACGAGAATAGCCAGAGCAGAAACAGACGGAACAGCATATGTATTATGCACATAGTCGTTGTTTATGCTGTAGTATTTCGCGTCACACAATCAATTGAGTTAGCGATAAATGTATAATTACCTTGGCTAGTGACACATCTCAACGCCACCTATAGTCGTGCTTTATCATAAATCCAGTTGGTTTTGCTACACAAAATATTACAAATGACGACTACATTTGAACACCTGCTGCTCTTTCTGATCGGACTACACCAGAAGCCCCGTATTCTCTTTGGATGACGAGCAGTGGAAACAAACATGCGGCAAACTTACGATGACGTAATGAAGGAGTTGTTAGGCTTTCAATTACAGGGGCGTTGGTTGTACAGAAGTAAACGCAGAGCACCGAATCACACGCTGAGCATGCCGCGCAGCGAGAAATTGCTCACGATCATGATATTTACACATTTTCCCGTCCCGTAAGGAAGGCCTCGCAGTGCAGCATCTTCCGATGTCATCATTACATGGTGAAGTCCGGCAACATTTCAGTCACTCAGTAGTTGTTGATCCTGAAGCATCAGAAACGACATTTTCTCTTCTAAAATTTACTCAAAGTATTAACGTAGTGTATTATACTGAATAGCAGTTGTCTAACTCTCAAGACTCTTAAAAATACTGCCTGTCAGCCCTCTCTTTACCGCTTATTTATCAGAGCGGAAATTCCGCAGGCGATCGACCTGGGGCCTTCAAGGGTACGAAAAAATGAAGAAATCAAGACTTAATTGTAAAACTTAAGTCGTCATCCAGTTAAAATAATTACAGTACCAATGAACTAACTGGGAAAAAATGCCTTTTCTTACTGATAACACGTAGTATTTTAGCAGTCTTTTCTAAATAAAGAACCTGCTAATAGTATCACTTTGTCCTTCCATCTGTGGATAATCCCCGCAGCTATTAGTCCAATTTCAAAAATCATTTTATCATTGAGAAGCGCGAAATGTGGGAACAACAAACACTGCTTTCTGAAACTTCTCTAGTGCATAACGTCGTCCATAGAAGACATTAACGCAGAGTAATTAAAATACATTTTATTCCAAGGCATTGATTTTAAATATCCGATTGACAAAGCTCCTTCTTTCTTTGATTCCATTTATAACGAACATTAGTTTGGGTAGAATTTATTTTTCAAATAACACTCAGTTTTATTTCCGCTAGTGGGCATAAAGGAGAAATGGAATTCCTCCGATATGTCTGCTTCTAGAAGTCCGATTTGAAAAAAAGTGTTTTTTACGTCGAATAGAGCTTCCCGTGAAAAACGTTCTGCATAAAATTTCTAATTTTGTTGAATGCCACTAGAGCTGTAAGTGTATATTTATATTTCTTATATATTTGCAGCAATATTTGAGCTTATGAAAATTCGATTGAAAAAGTTCTTTCACAGTTACATATCGTCCATCACGGAAAGCCTTCTGCGCGTATTTTCTGTTTAACATAATGCGCAGTTTTCCTGTCAGGGGCTTAAAGGTATATCTTATTTTTTCTCGATAGCTTTGCTCTTCTAACAGTCCGATTTAAAAGTCAGGCAGCGTGTCTAGTCGCAATGCTTTGCACATATAATTTCGGAATTCTTGTAAGGCGCAACTTTACCCCTAGGTGGTAAGTCACGTTTCCGTTCATAGCATGTGTGCAGCAATATGTTCGAGTTGAAGATTGAAAGCCATCCGTTTTCAGTCAGATACCACTAACTACAAAAACATTTTACGGGCATTCTTTCCCAAATTAATGCACAATTTTCCTGCTAGAGGCGTAAATATTTCATTTGTTTTTCTCGATATGTCTACTTCGAAAATTCCGATTTAAAAAAATTATTTCAACAGCGCACGCTATTCACCTTGTGAAACATTTTGCGTGTAATCGTAGGCTTTTTGCAGTTCACAGTTCTGACGCCAGATGATATTAGTGTGTATATCTATTTGCTACTGTATCTCCGCTTCTACAAAGCACATTGAAGAATTAATTTTTTAATGTATGCCATTCGCGACACTAAAAATTAGGAACATTTTCCTTTCTAAATAATGCACAGTTTTCCCGCTAAGGGGCGTAAATGTCTAAAAACTCTTCTCTCTATCTCTACTCTGAGATATATTTGAAAAATTCTGTTTCCTTGGCATAGGAAAAATCGCCGTGCCCTCGCCAGTAAAGACAAGTTAGTAAAATCATGCAATGCATTGATTATGATACGTTTTTCAACATACCAGGAATCATTACTCAATTTATTACTCACGTTATGAGGATAATGTCTGTGGAATAAATCTCGCTCCTGTGAACTCACCTTTGACCTCATTTCTATGATATTAAACAGAATTTGTTCAGTATACCTCCAGAACAACATGCTAAAGTGTTGTCACAATAGAAGCATTTTTACGTAAGTTATGATGCATAAGGGTGATGGAATGGATCCCACTCCTATGTTCTGACCTTTGACCCCATTTGGCCCATTTTCAATAGGGTTCCCCCTCCTAGGTTGTCTCGTACCACATAATAAAATTTCATCGAAATCGAACCATTTTTACACGAGTTATCGTGCGGACCGACAAACAGACGCACAAACCTGGAGCATATACGCTTCTTCAACCTATGGTTTGAAAGCGTAAAATAGTGCAAAGCCCTCTCCCGATCACCTCCTCACCACCAACAGGCTTTTCTGACTGAAACAGGTAAATTGCGTAACCAGTAAAACAAACAAGAAATATGACACCAAATTATTTTCGGTTGTAATGAGCATGCCTTTTGAATGCGTTCCGACGTGAATTAAATTTATCAAAGCTATTTAAAGTCAATGAGACCGGTTAGGAAAACAATCAACCGGTTCCTGTAATCGATAAGGCATCCAGAAATAGAAACACCTACCTAGTTCCACCAACGGCTAAAATGTATGTTACGAAAATTAAGAAACGGCGCACAAAAAGTTTTTCAAAGCAGAAGGAAGGTATCAGAAACAAAGAGATTTTCAGATCGAATAAATAAAAAAGGAAATATAGAAGGAAACATGATATAAGGTTACGTCCACTAGCTGAAGAATTTTGCATAACGGAAAATAGGCGAAAAACGTTCTTCATGGAAAAAGCTATGCAAAGGAAAATAACTTTTCAAATACGTTTCCCGGAAGCAGAGATACCAGAAAAAAAAAGGATTTGACCTTCACGCACCACCCGGAAACGTGTGCATTATTTAAAGTGAATAACGCTCCACATCTCTATTGTAGCGAATGGGATACAGTAAAGAAGAAATTTCTCAATAGTGTTTCTAGAAGCGGCGATACAACTGCAAACTGAATTACACAAACACCATATACCGACAGGGGCGGTAAATGGTGAACGCCTCATATATGTCGCTTTAAATTCGTGTTCAGTGCTCCCTAAATGGGGGAGGGGAGGGGTCTGATTCAGAGGGCACCCCACCTTGGCTGCGTCCCTGCTTACTGACAGAGCTGTGAAGTACGAAATTCTACATGTAAAGGGTTCTTCAAGGAAAATGGCATCCCGTGTTGAAATAATTTTTTAAATCGCACATGTAGAAGCACACACATTGAGAAAAACAGATTAAGCCTTTGCGTCACCTAGTGGCGAAATTGTGCTTTAGTTTGCGAAGAAAATACTCACACAGAGGAGATTTATAAAATTTTACCGGAAAAGTACGTTTTACATGACTTGCCAACACAAAACCTGTTTATGTAAGGCTCCGGCCCTTCACCTAAACATATTTTTTTCAGTCTGAATTGCCCTCTTGGACTATTTGGGAACTGTTAAGCCAGTTTGAATATGAAATATATTGCATCGAAATAGATTTTTATTAAAGAGATCAACAGAAGATAAAAAGCAAGACTGAACTATACATCTTTTCATCTCAAATGAAATTCTGTTGTATGTACGCCTCTGCCTTCACTGACACCAAAGGAAAAGTCTTTAAGACTTCTGCACACAGCGTTTACCTATACAGCAAAAGGGAAAGCTTACTTTACGCTTATATTGTCTTGTATATGAGATCTATCTTTCGTTCTTTCTGTTTGGCGAAGTGATTTATTGTATGGTCAAACCATGTCTGTTCTGCATCCATCCTCTTCACAAGCGCCTTCTCTATGGACACAACTGATATACTTGACAACCTTTCTTGCCCAATGGAGTTTCTCTTGCAGTTTTTTATCCTCTTCAGGCACGAGAAACTGCGTTCCACAGAGGCCGATGTTGTAGGAATTGTTACCACGAGGGAAAAAAGTCTAAATAGCTCTGGCAGTGCCTGTGCTTGATTATTATTGTATATGGCAGATAGAAGTTCAGTTGTACTTTTGGCATTATTCCACAGATCTCTGTCTAAATACAGAACCTGCAGCTCACTATGCAGTTTGTTGTTGTCAAAGTATTTTTCATAAGTTTGAAGCAGAGCTTTAAAACAATGTTCAGGAAAAATTCTAGAATGAGCTTCAAAGCAGTGTACACCGACCAGCTGAAGAAATTTTAATTTCTCAATGTCAGAAAACCGGCATTTTAACTGAGTTGTAACATTGTCTATTACCTCATAATACAGTCTTCTGTATTGCACGGTGGCTGGAATAACATTGCTTCCTTTAAATCTTTTATTTGGAGAACCAACCTCACTGCACACGTTATGATAGAGATCATCAAACTGTCTCTTATCTCGAAAGTACAACAAGTTTTCACTTAATCCTGTAATTCGTTTGTTACAGAATGTAACATCGGAACTATTTGATTGCAGTACAGAGAAAGTAACCTCAGTTAAATCAAATATTTTTTTATATGAGAAGCGAAGAAAAACGAAATTAAAATCTTGGAGCCACCGTTTTAATCCTGCTGCATCGTGAATTGTCTCATCATCATTGTTGGAATCATCCTCAATTTTTCAAATACTTCAATTAGCAGCAACCTGTGGTCAGCTATGGTGCATACTGAACGAGATTTGAAGTTCCACCTGGTCTGTGATACACGAGGTGGTCTGGGTCCACCAACAGATTCTAGTAAGTAAACACGCTTTGTCGATTTGGAAAAGAATGCACAAACTTGCATTTAAATTTGCAAAAAAAAACAAAAACAAAAAAAACGTGATTCCTTCAACACTGACGCTGCTCTACTCAAAACTAAGTTCAGCCTGTGTGCGTAGCAGTGAACAAATAATGCTTGAGGGCATCACACTTCACTTTTGCTTGCAATCCATTCAGCTCTGATGCCATCACTGCTGCGCCATCATATGTCTGTGCAACTAGTTTTTCTTTGTAGCTAAATTTTTCCAGCTCACGATCCAGTAATTCGGTAAGCGAAGTAACACACCGATCAGAACTTACGCCAAAAAATCCCAAAAATCTTTCTACTGGTACTCCATCTTTCACGAATCGAACTATAATTGATACTTGTGCATGGGAGCTAATGTCTGTCGCTTTATCAATCTGCCAAGAAAAAAAAACTGGGCATTTTCAATATCTGCATTGATTTCATTCCTAATTATATGAGCAACTTATTCGATTAAATCATTCTGTATTGTTTTTGATGTTCCTGAAAATGTTGTACTATTCTCCATAAACACTGTCAATGTTTCGTCACTCTTGGAGAGTAAATCAATCATCTCGAGGTAATTTCCCTTATTTTCAAAGACTTCGCTCTCATCGTGTCCACGAAATGGGAGCTCTTGCCGCGCCAGTAGTGTTGTAATATCAATCAACTTCTTCATTACATCACGATTCCTTTTTATTTTTTCATTATGACGTAAGTTACTTGTTATCTTCGTTTCGTTGAGAGAGTAGTCTATCCTTGTTTTGCCTAGCAACTCTAATTTAACAACTGCCAGAATGTGATCTTTACACTTTTTTGTGCCTGTCGAAAGCACGTGGTAAATTTTTCAAATCATTGAAGCATTTCTCTTGCCAGACTTCATTGCCACTCACAGGAAACAGCATACATGGCCAACAATATGGTTTTTTCGTTGATTCACTACCAGTTAGCCATTGTTCTTTTCTGTACCAGTCAATATTAAAACCTCAGTTTGAAGTTTTGCCCTTTGAAGACATATTTTTCATTTCAGGTGTAGGCTTACCGTCATTTTTAATTTGATTCTGTTCTTCAAAATCTCTTCTACTGAAAGGCTTTTCCAGTAAGTTATCCGCCATATTAGATATGTTTGAAGCAGAGGCCATGGTCTAGTAAACAACTCTTCATAAAACATAAATAAAATTAGTTACACAAACATTATTAGTGTGAAAGAAAAGCAACTAAGAATAAGACGTTATGTAGTGACGCTCGAAGCTGTCAGAATGAGGAGTTAACACAGCGGAAATGCTGCATACAGGGAAACAGCTGTTCCCATGAGGCAAGATAACATCTGCCTCACAGGAAGTTCACGGTGCGTGTGCGCTCTTTGTGTTGGCAATTCCACCGCCTACCTTCGTATCTACTGATTCAGTGGGAGTAAACAGGTTTGGCGCAAAATGTACGAGAGGCAGTTTGCTTCCTGCCTCAAGGACGGATATCGCAAGCTGAGGACAATTCGCAACTACGCTCTACAGATTATTTTCGAAAAGCGTCAATTTTAAAAATTGAATGAACGCATAGACGACATTTAATTCAAAAGAGTTAATTAGCATAAACGTTTGCTCTCCTATACCCAAAAGTACTGAATGAACAAAACGAATAATTCTAACTAAGAGTCTTAAAATTCTGAGGAGGCACTGCCTCCCTTTCCTCCTCCCAAAAGCCGCCACTGATTTGACCGAAGAAAGAAGTTTCTCAATAAAGTTTTTAGTCTCGCAGATATTACTGTATAAGGAAACGTGACATTACGCCCTCTGTTAAATAGTCACACAGAGTTTGCATAGTCAGAAAATACTCACGCAGGGTTTGCATAATCAGAAAATACTCACACAGAGTTTGTATAACCAGAAAATATTCACACCGAGTTTGCATAGTCAGAAAATACTCACACAGAATTTGCGTAGTTAGTAGTATTTGACCGAAGAAGGAAGTTTCTCAATAAATTTTTAAGTCCCGCAGATATTACTGTAAAAGGAAACGTGACTTTATGCCCTCTGGTAAATCATCACACAGTGTCTGCATAGTCAGAAAATACTCACACAGAGTTTGCATAGTCAGAAAATACTCACACAGAGGTTGTATAGTTAGTAGTATTTGACCGAAGAAAGAGGCTTCTCAATAAATTTTTAGTCCCGCAGATATTACTGTAAAAGGAAACATGACTTTATGCCCTTTGGTAAATCATCACACAGAGTTTGCATAGTCAGAAAATACTCACACAGAATTTGCATAGTCAGAAAATACTCACACAGAGGTTGCATAGTTAGTAGTATTTGACCGAAGAAAGAGGTTTCTCAATAAAGTTTTTAGTCCCGCAGATATTGCTGTAAAAGGGAAACGTGATTTTACGCCCTCTGGTGGCACACTTATGCGTTAAGAAAAATTTGAAGTTATATGAGAAACATATAACTCTCCAACAAAGAAAGAATTTTTCAAATTGGACTCTTAGAAGCAGAGATAGCGACAAAAATAAGAAATAAATCTACGCCTCCTGGTGGAAAAACCATGCATTATTTTAAGAAGAAAGTATTTTCCAAAGGCTTTTCGATGTGAGCGGTATCTGTTTAACAAATATTTTTCCAATCGAGGTTTCAGGAGCTCAGATTTTGCTGCAAATACTTCCGAAGGAAGAATTGAAGCTTACTCCCTCTGGTGGCGAACCATTCTTTGCCAAATATTAGAAATATATGCAAAGCATTTCTCATCAGGAGATGCATCTGGTGCAGAAAGAATTTTTCAAATCGGAGTTTTAAAAGCAGAGATATTGAGGAAAACGCAATTTAGCATAGGCCCCGTAGCGGAAATTGTATGAATTTCTTGAAAATTTTGAAATCATATGAAAAACATTTCGTACAGAAAACAGTATTTAACAACGAAGTAATTTTTCAAATCGGACTCTTAGAACAGAGGTAATGACAAAAGTAAAAGAAGAAAGTATTTTCAAAAGGCTTTTCGATCTGAGCGGTATCTGTCTACCAAATATTTTTCAGGTCTACGCTACCTGGCGGAGAAACCATGCGGGCTGATCTGTCCACGGTATCTGGTCCACGAACAATCAAGATTTCCAGAAGCTCAGATTTTGCTGCAAATATATCAGAGACGGAAATTAATACTTACGCCCCGTGGTGGCCAAACTATTGTTTACCAAAAATTTGTAATTATATGCAGATAATTTTTCATCGGGAGCTGTATTCCGTGCAGAAAAAAAATTTGAAATCGGAATTTCAGCAGCAGAGATATCGAGGAAAAGGCAATTTATTTTTACACTCCCTAGCGGAAAATCATGCGTAACTGAAAAAACTGACTATAGCTGAAATCTCCGACATAAATGGAATCGGAAGATAAAAGAAGTTTTTCAATCGGATGCTTAGAAGTAAATATATGGAATAAAGTGTATTTTGAATTCGATATCCTCTGCATTTACGCCCTCTAGCGGCAAAATTGTGCATCACATAAAAAAAAGGCAATGAAGGATCATCATTCGCACATTTCAGCCTTATCAATGCAAAATAATTTTTCAAATCGGACTAATAGTTGCAGAGATATGATGTCTACAGACGGACAGATGGGCAAACAGACGGACAAACCGGTAACATCAGTACAATCTGTTTTTCCGTTTTTACAAAAGACGTGCTAATAAACAGTCCTGCCACCGGGATGCGTTGATTAATTGCAGATTAAACCGACAAGTCGGGCTGTAAGATGCGTGTCTGAAATGGGACGGTTTGTTTCTTTTAGGGTTGAAATGAAGTTCTGGTTAAACGTCGTTGGCTTTAGCGATGAAACCACGCGGCTTGTTTTCTTTTCCGAGAAATGTTTACATGAACAGAGTTACCAGCTTCTCGAAACCAAAACCAAAACGAACTTCTCGAGCCATTCGTTACTACAGCTCAGACGACGAAGTTCGAAGTATTTGTTTACGTATTTGGGCATCGAAGACTAGCTTGTTTGTATTTACGTGTAGAGACAGATTTTGAATCCCACTTTCGGAAAAATAAAGGATGAAGTTAATCTACGATGAAGTTATATCTACAGTAATGGACAAAATTTCGGAAACTTTTGGAAATAGTGTATTTATGAGGTTTGGTGGCTCATAACACCACATTTTTTTTTGAGTAATACCATAAAATTATATTTAATGGAAAGATAATTTCATCAAGAATGTAATGCAATACCTTTTATGAAGGATTTTTTATTAGAACAGCAGTTATAAAGAAGAAAAGTGAAACACATAGAAAAAATGAGATATACAAAAATTCTCACCATGTCATTTAATACTTAGTTGGGTACTCTTTAGCGTTAGTTACGGCCTTACAACACCTTCCCATAGAGTGAACCAAGTATTTTAGTTCTGCAGCTGTTATAATGTGAAACCAAGATTGAATTTTTGTTTCTACAGTATTAATTGGGTTTTATTGCTGGGTTGCTTCTGACTAACAAGTTTCTTTAGTCAGCTCCATAGATTTTCGATCGGGTTAAAGTCTGAGCTATTCCCAGACCATTCCAGCAGTGGAATATGATTATCTTAAAACCACTTTTTGCACACAGCAACAACATGACATGGAGCTGAATCCTATTGAAATATAAATGCTTCATTATCATGGAAAAGATCACACGCGGAAGGCTTCAGTTTGGGCTCAAGTATTTCATTAAATTATTTTTGGCCATTTACATTCCCATTAATCACGCAAATTCTGATTACACTTTATGATGTCATACAACCCGAGATCATTACACTAACTGGGTGTTTCACGGTACATGTAATGCAATCAGGATGCAAATCTTCTCCGATTCTTCTCCTTACGTACTTTATACCATCACTACCAAACAGGGAGAGTTCGGTCTCATCACTCCAAATAACACTGTCCCATTGTTCCGCTGTCCAGTTAACATGGGGGCCCAGTTTAATCTTTTCAACCTTTGTTTGAGAGATTAAAATTGCTTTTTTCGTTGAATTCTAGCTTTTAGACCAAATTCCTGCAGTCTGCCGCGAACAGTCCTTGCACTCAACTTCACATTGCATTGCGCCATTTCATCTTGCATACACCCAGATGATTTTCTTCTGTCACCGAGGCACAGTATCTTAATTCTTTTATCATCACTTGCTGTTTTGCACCTTTTCCTGCCTTTACCAGTCTGGTTTTATAGTATCTGGTTTTATAGTAACTCTCCTTATATTTCTTCGAAAATTTAGAAATGCCACCTTTGGTTAAGTTTCCACCAATTTGTCTTCTAATTTCTTTATAACAGAAGCCTTGTTCACTTAATAGTACTATTTTACAACGCTTTCTGGGTGAGCAGTAAACTCTTTGCGCCATTTCTTTAATTTTATTACGTTTTAACAAGCTCACCAAATGAAAGAACACAAAAAAACCCCAACCAACTTGATAGCAATCACATAACACACTGACAAATGCCTCTTCTCAGCTCCAATACATGATATCAATTGCTGAATCCTACTGTGATTGTTTGGCCTATTGCCAAAACAAGATGACACCTGATTGGCTCACTAACACTCGTGCTCATTGGCTACATTCTATTATCGCTTCCTGTCGGGTATCAGCAAACCACTAATACGTCTTATTCGCCGTAGTGGGAAAAAAGTTAAAAGGTCAAAATTCAATTCTAAACAATTCACCCTCCAAAGTTTCGCCTAGTGGTGTCCACAATGAATTTGGATTCCCTAAATAAATGTCTCCAAGCTCAGGGTTGACAAATGCATCGCGTTGTGTTTAATATGAATTAGCATGGGGTTTCGATGCTTATTCATATGGCGCAAGAAGTTAAAATAAAAAGTTGCATGAATAACAATAAGAAAATCGCTAATTGAACTCTAATGATATTTGGAGAAATGATCTGAGTGACACGTGAATTAAATTTAACTGTTTATTTTCTTTAGAAGATGGTCTTAAAGCTAGGTACAATGTACCAGTGAGGTTGCTTGTTTTAGCTAAACAATTTAGTTATTTATTTCAAACAGGTATAATGCACTTAAATATTATTGACTTTAAACTTTAGTTACTGGTTTAAGACACGGCGCGGTGCGCCTGAGGAAAATTATGAATGCACTATGTGAGAGACTTTCGGGTAACTAGTCCTGCATAGCACATGCAAAGCTATGAGGCATGAATCAGAAATGCGTAAGATAAAAGTCATCACATCCTCTTTTCCTTGGGAAGCCCCGATCGTGAAACTGGGTTGCTGACTGGTCGTATGTATCAGTCCTCCATCCTCATTAGTATTATCTGGACTCCTTTAAAATACTAACTACCTCATTCTCTGTCGTGGAAACATCCCTTCTTCGAAAACGCTGAGATCTATCATCTACTCAGACTGCAATTCTCGAGTGTTGAGTCCGTCGTTATCTCTTCGATTCTCTAGTCTCTAGTCTGTCCTTTTCATTTCTCATTCTGTTAATATTTCTTATTTTCCGTATGTCCATCTTGGGGCGTGACGGCCCGGCCGTCCGAATCGCGTCGGGTTATGTCATTGGTCCTTACAGATAGCCCTGCTATATGATTCGCTTGCTATCCGTTCAGCTCCTGTCACTTTCCCGAAAATTATGTCTTCTTTCAGCTCTAAACTCGTTCTCACACCTTTTTTGCTAACTGACCGCACCTAGCTACTTAGAAGCGAAGACTGTCACGTAGGTATTTCCGGCGACGTGACTTATCCCGAATTTCGTCGCTACCCCGGTCAATACAGAGATGCTCGCAAGCGTTCCTCGAGAAAAGTGGTGACGCCCCAAAAGGATTTATTGCGCTCCTGCTTTTCTCTCGGCTTCGACGACGAGACTCTGCTATTATGCCTTCCTTCCGTGCGTTCCGTGAGAAAAAAAAAAGAACCGTGAATGTCTTTCTTTCTTTTCCTTCCCATTCGGGTAATTTCATCAAGTTTCCGTGAGAAAAAAAATACAATTTTCCCCTTTTCTTTTGGCTCGAGTGCAATTAAGACTGTTCTAATTATCAACCGAAACTTTCGGGTAGCCTGGCTCAGCTTCGCCGGAAAGTAATTTTTAATCAATGATATTCTATTTTGGCAATTTAAATATTTATTTCCTACCGCTTTAGAGTAAAAATAAAAAAAATAATAAATAAGCAAAATTTTACGGATGAAATTTGAATGTTACTGGGATATAGAAAATTCCGCGGTAACAATTCAAATGAAGGAAAGCTACTTCATATCAACCTAAGCAAGTTGTGCTTCCTTTTCCTGGTTATTTGGCTATAACTTTTCATAGAATACAGATAATTGAACACACTTTGTTTCATTACATTTTTGATGAAAATATCTTTCCATTGATATATAATTTTATAGTATTACTCCAAAAAGTGGTGCTATGAGCCATCACACCTCAAAAATACACTTTTTCCCAAAGATTTCCACAATTTTGGCCACTACTGTACGTTACAATGAATTCCGAAATAGGTACCTGACACGCCTACATTTTTCAGACCTCTTTAAACATTTCTGCGTGTTCGTGCACGGGTCTAAGACCCATTACCTAAAGGAAGAATTGCATTATATCCAATAAATGGAGGAGAGCGCTTGATGAAAGTACAAAACGGGTCGGGCAGCGCTGTAAACTAAAAATTCTGAACCAGGTCGGGCAAGGCCCAGGCCCGGCTTTCCAAATTAAGACCCGTTATCAACCACCGTAATTGGTTAAATTCAAAAAGTTTTGCCTGTTGGTTTTTTTAAATTACGGAAGGTGCCTAATTAGCACGAGATCATACGGCGAAATGAGTATACTCCCTCATGCGGGTAGAGGACAACAGTTTGCGAGATCTAAGTGTCGTATCTTGGCGTAGCTATTTAATATATGGGATAGATGTCACACTGGTTGAGTCTTTTCAGAGTATACCTGCTCAGGTAATGAACACGGAAACAGACAAAGCCATCGTTTCTTTCCACGTTTTTTTTAAATTAACACACAGCAACCGAAAATTTGTATTTCGACACCGCTGGGATCGAATTCCAGATCTCCCGATAACTAGCCGAGTGCGTTCGCCTTACGCTACAGTGACGGATTTGTGAAGTCAGATGCTGGCAGATAAACAGACATAGCTCCGTGGATTGTTGCCACCGTAGCGTAAGGCGAACGCATTCGGCTAGTTATCGAGAGATCTGGGGTTCGATCCCAGTGGTGTGGAAATACAATTTTTCGGTTGCTGTGTGTTAATTAAAGAAAAACGTGGAAAGAGCACTAACTTTGTCCATGCACATTGTCTCCACGTATTTGAGTGAACATGGCTTGAAGGTCTTTCGTGCGGTAACTACCTTGTCTCTTTTTCCTTGAATAACAGCACAGATTCAAAAATCAAAAGAAAGTGCTACAGCATTAAATACTCGAGATGACTCGATTTATAATCCCGGCTCGTAAACATTTTTCGGAGAGTACAACACACCGACTTCAATACAAATGAAGAACTAAATCTGCTCCTAGAAGAGCTCACAGAGCTTACAGAGGAGACCTGTGGTCAAAGTGCAACTCTCTCAACTAGAACACAAGAGCCACACGCATGGCCCAAAAAATTTAAGGTATTAAGAACTAAAACAAGACAACTCAGAAGACTCATGCAAAAGGTTCCATACAGATAAAGATGAAGAGATGGCCCTGGTGGATTAGAAAAGAGCAGAGGTATGCAGTAAGAAAGTAAATATCCTTGCAAAAAAGAGCTCCTTGGGTTGAGCGTGTAAGAAATTAGGCCTTATGGATTATTTCGCATTCCCGCATAAAACGGTAAGAGATTCGTTGAAAGGACCACACCCGATCCTATGTGTTGACAGAAGGGATGGTATTAAGACTACAACAATGAAAGAATCGCTAATGGAGCTCATGAATCGTCATTTTCCAGATGATGTTCCAGAAGAGGACTCAGAGGTTCGAAACCAAATTAGAGCAAACTGGCAGTGGCTTAAGCGCTGGTTTTGGACCATTCGTCTGAGACAGGTCTGGATTCAAATCCTGTTATGCATGGATGTTGCGTTTGTCTTAAGATACTGGCTATCTTCCTTCCTTGGAATCAGTGCGCCTCAATTAGGGATGGAAAACGGCTTGCAGCGCGTCGAGTTGCTCGCAGTGGTCGTTACCTCCCCCGCCCCATTAAATAATAATAAACTGCCAGGTTCCCACGAGACACACTAAAGGATCTCCTTTAGTGTGTCTCGTTTTATCCTTTTAGAGAATGAAGATGCTCTGGGAAACTTACAATTCCGGAAAAGCTCCAGACAAGGAGAGTATTGATTTGAGCATAACAGAAGTCTTTCAAGTTAACGAAGACTATTATTATTCTCAAGGAACTTAAAAAGAGGTAGGAATCTTCCCAGAACTCAGGAAAACAGGTACCCGGTTCAGTGAAGAAGGAAGACAAAAAGAAGACCAACAGTCTACAGACCGATGTGTCTACTCACAGCGTGGAGTATGGCTACGACAAACTCGTAACTAATAGAGTGTTAGAACACCGAATTTCCAAGAAACTTCACTCAGAAACACTTTTGAGTTTCTCCCGGAAAAAGTAGTACCGCGCAACCGAATCCTTCAAAACAGATCATAGGGGAAAAGAAGTCGTACTCCACACCCGTGTCGTGTTAATGGATATAATAGGAGCATTTAATAATGTCTGGTGGCCAACGGTTTCCCACACTCCCAAAAGAAATGAAATGCCAAAGGATTTGTTCAAGGTAATATGCGACTCCCTCTCGGAGAGAGTAGTCGAATTTTGCGCTGGAGAGAATGCGATCTTCAGTACACACAGAACAGGCTGTCCAGAAAATTACGGGCACTTGTAAAAGCCTAATTGCAAACTGTTCCCTGCCTTTCGAGCTTCCGCACGGCGTGAACATCCATCCCTTTGCCGATGATTTTGTTGTCAATGTTGCAGTTTCTGGCAGGCATATAATGAGAACTAAAGGTCTATCCAACTTGAATATTCTTGATATTTGGATCAAGACTTATAAAATAGACTTCTCTCCAGAAAAAATTCAAAGTAGCACAGTAGCAACTATGCTTCAACCTATAACGTAGAACTACGTCAACTCTCACTATTTCGTGGCACTATCTCACTGGTCTACGCCCTTAAAGTATTCAGCGAAGAAGAGTTGATGTTGCCCTACGTTGTAGGTTGAGGCACAGTTGTTACTGTGAAACTCTGATTTCTGCCAGATATAAAATTTTTAAGAAATTAAAGGAAAGAAATGTTTTATTTAATTTACTTAAAAGCAACTTATACTATATACAATCCATAGTAACTTTTGCTGATTATAAATTAATGTTAGTAGAAGGCGTAGTATCATCGTTGTCCGTAGTTATTGCTAAATTTGTTTCTGAAGAAATCGCTCTTCAGAAACAATTTTTCAAACTCCTTAGCTGCCTTGTTATAAATTTGAAAATTCGTCTCTGTCCTAATGTACCCTTCCTTTTGTTACTCTTGTTTTATTTGTCTAGAACGCATTGGAGGTGTAAAGGTTTGATACGTAATACATTCATTATACAGCGAAGTTGTGAAGACCAGCGAAGTTGTAAACACATTGATATTCCATGCTCGGTGCGAAAATTTGAAAATTTGGATGGATGACATCAATCGCCATCTGTTTTTGTTGTTCAGGCTCAATTTACGCAGTTGAAGTGAAAGGTTGTAGCTCTAGAGGACTTTTGACGCTCCTTACATTCCCATGACCTTTTGGTTCAAGACTTAGCTGGCCTTTTTCGGTTTCCTCCTTTCTCCTCTTCAATTTATGTCGGCTCATATAGTAATTTTTCCCCTGGATTTTCGCGGAATTTCCAAATTTTCGTCACTAAATTCTTTTCTTTATCTAAAAAAATAAATACATTTTAAATCCACTTTCTTTTGGTTTATAACATACGTTCGTAGCTCTGACCATCAGCTATGGAATGCGGGGCTGAGGTTATCGGCGTTGGCATTTATTCACTTATTATCAACCTTAAAATGACGTGAGGCGAAACAAAATCACGCGAAAGTTAGCTTAACTTTCTAACGTTACTGTATCAAAGGGTTAAGGGGTGGAGAGTTGAAACCTGTTTTATTATAAATGGCACCCTATAAGTTATTACTTATTACTCTACGATTATTAGTTTCGAAGATATATGCGTTCAAATTGTGACATGTTTTCGTTGCATCTGGACTCCCGATATTAGCGTGGAGAACGATGTAGTTCTATTTCAAAACTACCCTGACTGCTTTGCAAAAGCCAGGACAATGGAAACTTTACCAAAGTGCAGGTTTGAAAAAGCGAATCGTCGCCATCGGATAACAAATCATCTGAATAGAAGTCCTCCTGAATTTTGAAAGTTGCAATGACACCTTGATCCATCAATTGAATAAGAGATGTTGTATCGGATGGAAAGAACAAAACAATAATGTTCTCATCAACGCCAATAATGCTTACGGGGGTAAGGTGAATTAATCGGGAAGAAAAGTATTTTAAAATACACATTTGTTCTCTGTCAATCAGATTTCACGGCTGAGTTCCTTGCAAAACTGTGATGGACATGCAACTGCTTTCATTTGACTTTTTGAAATAACGTTATTGCGAAAACGAGTAAAGCACCGAAAGTTCCAATGGAAAAGCTCAGGGTCGTACCCGCCCTCAAAGGAGGTTTTCATCAATTTAAATATTTTGAAAAAACCTTTAAGTTGAAAACTGGTAACCTCTCAGTTAATTATAAGTATTTCCTGTTTTAAATCCATCTGTAAGGTCTAAGTACTTCTTGAAACGTAAAATGGTAGAAATACTGTATTTTGCATTTCATATGTTAGCTAGTTTGGCAAGTAACAGCTTCGTGTTTACTTCCTCACTTTCTGAGTCGGAGGCACACATTGCGCGAGGTGCAGTCAGTCACGTGATGTCTTTTTCTATATTGTTTTTGCACATCTGTTTCAAGCAGCAAGCACACGGCGTGACTTTCCATGGAAGAGGTTTTCAGTATCGCCCTCGGGGATACCCTGCCAGGCTGCTTCTATGCGAGAGTAGAGTTCAGTTCTTCTATGCGAGAATAGAGTGCAATTCTTCTAAGCGAGAGCTGAGTTCAGTTGTGGTGACTGGGGGAGACACTTGAGAGGACAGTCGCTTAGTTACCGTGTCCCAGACATGTTTGATCAGTACATATCCAGCGAGCGTGCAGGCTAAGGTAGAAGCGGTAACTGCTCTTTATGGAAGAGGTATGGACATCCCGCGCCACATGTGGACGAGCATTGTCCTGCTGGAATATAGCGCCAGAACAACTCTGAAGGAAGGGTATCTCCTCTGCCTCTAAAACATCCCTGATGTGTCGCTGGCTGTTGAGGATTCCAATAATTTCGCATCAGGCGAGTTCGCGAATTGAATCCAAGGGCGCTCCAAATCGTGACACTTGGCCAGTACGACGCTACAAAGTGTACGCTGCAAAGTGCCGTTCACCACGGTGACTTCTAACACGTATGTGACCATCATAGTGCATCAAGTTGAATCGTGACTCGTCAGAAAACTAGACCTGTTGCCAATCAACGCACCATTGTCTGCGTTAAAGACCGCATTGTAGCATGAGGTGTTTGTAGTTCAGGGTCAAAGGAATGCACAGCAATGGTCTGCTAGCGACCACTCTTCTGTCAAGCGTTAACGTCCAACTATGCTGGAGTACAAAGCCTGGCCTGCGAAAGTGCTCCACTGCTGCGCTCACACCTTGCATGTCGCTGTGCGATCGGTCACTGCCGTGAGGCTGAGGTATCTGTCACCCTGTGCAGTCGTACGATGTTGAGGCGCATTTACCGGATTTCTCTGCTTCAGTAACTCATTTGTGCACTGAAGCCACGTTGTCGTCACTGTACTGGCGTTTCGTTCCGTACTTGTGGCAATTTCACGGTAGAAAAATCCAGTTTCTCTCATTCCAACAATACTCCCTCACTCAAAGTCCGTCAGGTGTTCAAATGCGACGTACTTCGGCGACGAGGCATAGTGAGACACAAGAAACACCCTTTCGACTCAATGTCGGCTCTTCACTGATTGCAACATCTCGTTTGAGCCAGATCTTTGTACCCAAGAATCCTTCCTCGCTCAAAGTCCATCAGGTGTTCATAATGCGAACTTCTTCGGCGACGGGGCATAGTGAGACACAAGAAACCCCCTTTCGACTCAATGTCGGCTCTTCACTTATTGCAACATCTCCTTTGAGCCAGATCTTTATACCCAAGAATCCTCCCTCGCTCAAAGTCCGTCAGGTGTTCATAATGCGACTTTCTTCGGCGACGGGACATAGTGGACACAAGAAACACCCTATCGACTCAATGTCGGCACTTCACTGATTGCAACATCTCATTTGAGCCAGCTCTTTACGACCAAGACGGAACAGTTCAGAAGTGCACTGCTCCAATATTACACGTGCATTTTCACTGCTATTTCAATCATTTCCATGTTCCAAACATACTGCTTTTTCACTGCTATTTCAATCATTTCCATGTCCCAAACATACTGCTTTTTCACTACTATTTCAATCATTTCCATGTCTGAAACATACAGCATATATGCTGTATGTTTCAAGTCAATACTTTCAGTCCTTCATGGTGTTGCAGTTTTCACAAACAGTCGTGCAGTAAATTTTAAAGAACATGTTTATGGCTTGTAGCAACTTACTACACACTCGAGTCACATTTTTGTGAGCACCTTCTACTTTTGACCTCGATAGCGCATAGCCAATGAAAGAAGGCAAGTGTTGTTAGCTGGTTTGGAGGGTATATATAGTGTGCTGTAGGCTTTCTGAAAACCTATCACTCGTTGCTGTCATGGATGAAGGGAGTGATTAATCAGATTTGCAAAAAATTATGATTATCGGCTTTTGGACCAACGGTGGCAGTATTTCTGCAACAGCGCAGTTTGTGAACTGTTGGCGTGCTGCTGTGGTTACAGTGTATCGAGATTAGAGAATCGGCACCGTTGCGAATAAGCAACATGAAAACTACGGAGCACCACGTGCTATTGATGTGAGAGGTGAACGTCGGCTTCGAAGGTGCGTGAGGGCCGATCGACACGCTACAGTGAGCAATTGGCTGGCCGAATGAACCAGGGGGCTACGGAAATTTTGTCTAAAACGACAGTTCAGCGAATTCTGCTGCGTATGGAGCTCCAATGCAGACGGACGGTCACTGCACCTATGCTAACGAACGCGCATCGGCAGAAAAGGCTTACATTTGCACTGCAGTATCGGAATTGGACCTCCACTGATTGGCAAAGGATTGCTTTCTCCGATGAGTCACCTTTTCTGCTTCGTCGAACGGATGGAAGTTGGCGTAAAAAACGAGAAACATCGGAGAGCAAACACTCTTCAACTACTGCTGTCAGAACACAAGCTGGTGGTTATGTTCTGGGTTCAACTCATACCTGTGGAAGGTACCATGGAGCGAATTCTTTATGAATACATCCTTGCAGACCAGGTACACCCATACATGCTGTGTCTTTCCTGTGGCGGTTGGGATTTTCTAGCATGACATTGCAACGTGTCACACAGCTATAAATGCCCGAGAGTGGCTGCAAGAGCACGATGAAGCCTTCAAAATACTTCTCTGGCCCCCTAATTCCCCAGACGTAAACCAATTGAGTATCTGTGGGACCACCTCGATCGTGTTGTTTACCCTATGGATTCTCCACCACGCATCTTCCAGCATATACCTGTGACATACATGTGAACCCCTACCAGCACTTTACTGAGTCACTCGCAGCCCGTCTAGCTGCTGTCCGCGCTGCACACGGCGGTTATTCTGGATATTAGTTGGTGGTCACAATAATGTGACTGGACAGTGCATTCTAACGCCATTTTGTTTCTGTATAAGACACTAACTCTGAGTTTGTTAGGCTTGATGTCTCTTTAGATTCAGTGTAATATTCGTTGAACTCTGATAGTTTGAAATATTAGATGCAGCTGAGATGTTCTTAACTAGATATGAAAGAGATAACTATGCATTTTTAAATAACGGTCAGGTTGAGTAAAAAGTCTTAGTGTGGTGGGGTTTTTTGTTTTGCTCGGGGGTTAGGTGTCCGTCGTTTGCAGTGCAAGGTAGTATTGCACGTTACGTAATATTTTTTTATACGTAGGAGGATAGTGTATGAGGTGATGACTTTTCCTTTCTACCACACACTTCTTAGTAGCTGCCATCAGACCAGTTAATTTGCTTGCATGAACCTGTCACCTTACCTTACTTAGCCGCTCGTCCGAGGCATGGTGAAGAATCTGTGAGTTAGATGTACAGAGCTGCTAAACAATTACAATCTGTACACGGTTTTATTTACATTCTTGGTTTGCATAAGAATATTCAAATATTAGTACATCTTTCATGTTGTTGACTCCATACTTTCGAGCGGATGAGATTCAATGTCCAGCAACACGAGTTGATTTCATTAGCAACAAAGTTCTGGATGAGATTAGCAACACAGTTCTGGTTGAGATACAATGTCAAAGTTCCTGTTGAGATACACAGTCACACAACATTTAGGAAACACAGATGAAGAGTGAACTTAGATCACGTCAGATCGCGGCCTGAATATTATGTCCCTAAATAACCCGCAGGTATTAGAACATCATTCGTATAACCAAACCCTCAGGTTGGTTCTGCTACATTGCTACTCCACCTCAGTGGAACAGCATTATTAACGGCTGGATTCCATATTCCACATCGCTATCAGGGAGAAAAAGAAGCGTCTTCCTCGATCACGTTCAGAGACCCAAGAGAGAGAAAAGTCCGTTGTAACATTTTCGCACCTCTTCAACTTTTCTCGTGCCCGGAGTCTGCTCGTCCAATGGCGTGCCGGAATTCTGAGCGGCTGGGCCATGTGGCTTCTCTCGATGTCCAACGCCCAGCAAAACTTCCCGTGACATCCCAGGGTCGCGCATGAGTCGAGCCCCTCATCCCCGCAGAATTCACTGAGGAAAGAACTTTGTTGTTTTTTTTTCTTTTCTTCCACTGGCACATACAACATGGCCGACCCATCGCCATCCTCCCTCTCGCTGACAAGAAATGGCATCCCATCTCCCAGCTTGTATTTATTTTTCACCTTTCAGACATTAAAATTTCCCAATATTTCTCACGTCATCACACTTAGTAACAGCAGAAGTTCTTTTGTTCATATCCAGAAGGCATATAAACACGGAATGGTCACACAGAATAACCTGTCCGGAGCAATTTAGCTTAGTTGAAACAAGGTTGCAGGTTGTCGTAAACAATAATACACTTCGAGACAAAAATGCACTCAATGTGGTTCCAGCTAAAACTCTGCCCTATGTTTCCAATGGTAAAAATTTCTGTAGACATCTTCCTCGCAAGTAATGTGTTCCCAGTGATAAAATTTGCTCACCGATAAAATAATTTTAAATCATAGCGTGGCGGACTTAATATTTGTTAAATCTTAATCGTAATTATATTAAAAGTCAAACATTTTCCCTCGGGTAATGTTTATCTATGGAATGAAGATAAATAAAAATAAGACAAAACTAATGGTAATAGGGAAGGATACAAAACAGGCTTTCCTTAAAATTGCAGGACAATACATCGAACAAGTAAAATCATTCCGATATTTGGGTCAAATTATTACTGAAGACGCGAGATTTGAAAAGGAAATTAGAATGAGACTGGATTTGGCAAAAACGGCTTTTAGAGAGAATCAAAGACTACTGACAGCCAAAAATATAGATAGAATACTAAGGAAGAGAATTTTAAAGGCATATGTTTGGCCAGTAGCTCTCTACGGTTCTGAGACATGGACATTGACCAAGAAGGAAGTGAAAACGCTGGAGGCATTTAAGATGTGGAGTTATAGAAGAATGGAGAGAATAAGCTGGCTCGATAGAAAGACTAATCAGGAGGTCCTGGAAAGAGTAGGAGAACCCAGGTATCTGATCCAAATGTTAAAGAGAAGAATGTTATGGATAAGACACACATTGCGCCATGGAGGCCCGATTGTGAAAGTTTTGGAAGGGAAAATACAAGGCAAGAGAGGAAGAGGACGGCCAAGGAACATTTTTTGGCACAGTTTCTCCAAGACACCAACACTAAGGCTTGCTATGACTTGAAGAGCACGGCGGAGAACAGAGAAGAATAGAGAGACAGTGTAAATCTACTGAACAGTGTACATATCAACAAACAGTGTACATCTATCAACCAGTCCTGGGACTGAGTAACAAAAGAAAAAGAATGTTTAGACCTGCTAATAGATGGCGGCTAATAAAAAAAAGAATGTTGAGACCTGCTAATACCTGTACATTGGGGACGTCAGTGGGCAAACAAATATTTGATGGCTTTTTACGGAATTAGAAGTCAACTGTACTGCGATTTACTTTCAATAATTTTATTAATTCTTGGAAAGAAATCAAAATTTGAGTCTATTCACACGAAAGTCTGGGATGTTTAGAATGATCTGTGTCAGTTAGATTAAATGTTCTGACAATAATTTAGCGGAAAATATCACCAGACCTGTAGGTATTGCTGACTTCTAATTCCGAAGTAAGCCATTTATCCAATGACGTCATCAGTGTATTGTTTCGCGCCATCTATTAGCAAGTCTTGACATTACCCAAGAAAAAATTATTTATTTATTTAATATAATTATGGTTAAGTTTTAGCGACTATTAAGTGTGCCATGCTATAATTGAATTATTTTTATCAGTGTGCAAATTTTCATCCTTGGTAATAAATTTATTGCGAAACATAGTGCAGATTGTTTAGGTGGAATCACCATCAGGAATAAAATGCTCGCTAGAGTAAACAAGGCTACACTTTTATAATGTGGGCTAAAACAGAATGCCTCTGATCACTCAGTTAACATCGCTTCTTGTAAGACCAGCTCTCTTAGACTGACAATGACATCTTCTCTTGAAGATTGAACAATTTGTTTCTTTTCTCTGACTTTCGATTACGTAATTGTGCTTTGATTTGCTGTCACGTTGCCAAACAAAAATTCATCGGAGAGGGTTTAGTTTAGAAACAGTTTTAATGAGAATAAATTAGAATTTACATAAAAGGAAAGTTAAGTTAAAAATTACGTAAGAGTAATTTGAAATTACACATTAATCAAAGTGTAATTCCATATTTTGGCAAGAGAAAACTTATTCTTTCCATTAGGGTTAAGTAGGAAACTTTTAATTTCCTGCATCACTCCTTTAAAGAAACTGCTCAATCTGCAAGCGGTGTAAAACTAGCGGTACCTACAATTCCAGGACGGAAGAAAATGATGTAATTCACAGTATGCATTTTGTAACTGGGACAATTAATAACCTTCCTAAAGTTCTAACGCACAGATAACAATTTAAATTTAAAAGTGTTATCTATTAAAGCTTGAATGCAGTTGCTCTACCTCAGCTAAACAACAAGACGTCACTGAATACACTATATTGACAAAAGTCACCGGACACCCCTTCAAAAGCAAATGAACGGATTTATGAGGTTGTTAAGATACGCGGTACAGCTGCAGGCAGTATAAAAACAAGCCTGCAGCTTTCCGCGATCATATCGCACTGTGAGGTTGAGTGGAAATGTCTTGGTGGGAGAGAACTGACTTTGAGAAAGGAAAGACTGTTGGTTGGTATATTACTGGGTTGTCCCTAAGAGAAACCGAGAGGTGTTTAAACATATCCAAGTCAACTGTTTTGAATTATTGAATAATTGAAAGCAACATGGAGTGCCTGAAGCAGCAAAACGTACCGGCAGACCAAAGAAACTTAGTAATAGAGGACGTCGAAGCCTCAGGAGAGTCTTTACAGCTAATCGACAGAGTACTGCCCAAGATCTCAGTGTACAGGTAAGTAAAAATGCTGGAACCTCGGTATGTACACTTGCCATTCGCAGAGAACTTCATTCCATGGGTTACCGTGGTCATGCGGCTGCACATAAGCCTTTCATCTCCACTCGGAATGCTACTCGTCGTTTAGCACGGTGTAAAGAACCTTTATCGTGGACCGTCGATCAATCGAAACGAGTCCTATGAACTGATTAATTTCAGATACATGATCCATCAGTCTAATGGCCGAGTATGGATATGGCGGTAGCCGGGGGTTAACTATTTTCCACAGTGTACTGTGCTTACGGTCACGTTTGGATCTGGCAGTGTACTCGTGTGGGGGTATTTTTCATGGTATAGTCGCGGCCTATTGGTTATTATAGACAAACCTGTTAACCAACACGTCTACCTCGATATTCTGGAGAATTTTGCACTACCAACTCTGTGGCAATACTATGGAACCGAGCCTTGTTGGTGCCAGAAGGATAATTTAACCTAGCCAAGGACTGTTACGGCGTGGATTGACAATGATTCCGTGTCGTGTGTAGACTGGCCAGCACAGAGCCGTTATCTAAATCCCATAGATCACCTATGGCATGAATTAGAGCGCCGCATAAAACGTTTGGAACCGATTCCTACTACTAAGCAACAGTTAGTGGCAGCGTCATGTACTGAATGGAAGGGCATACCTATCGCTGTGTTCCAAAACCTTGTCGAAAACGTATCTCGAAGGGTCAGTGCATGCAATAAAGCCACAGCTGAACTGACACCGTGCTAATGTATGTCAATAAATGTTATCTTATGTTTGTCTTCCAGGTGTCCGGTGACTTTTGTCAACATAGTATACACCGAATAGGCACAATATTGTGATCGGCATGTCTGCATGCAAATCGAAGCCACTACTGGTGACCGATTGCGCGTATGAAGGTCATGAAATTAGATAAATAACACTTGGTACAGAGCTCTGTTAATCGGTGTTATTTTTGTTCTTCAGATGGGAAAGGCAGAGAACATAAGCAAATTTGACAAATGCCAAATTTTAATGACCAGACGATTTGGTCACATTATGTTCGAGAAAGCAAAACTTCTCAGGTGCTCACGGTGTGCCGTGTTAGTATCTCCAAAAAATGGTCGGAGGAGGCAAAATCCACAAACTGGTGGCAAAGTGTGGGCCGACCATGGCCCATCGATGCTAAAGATGATGCTATCCCGTACGGTGCCAGCCATAGAAGGGATACTCTAGAACAACACGCCTGTAATTTAAATGCGGATGATGGGAGTAATATATCACAACACGTAGTACATCGAACAATGCTGAAAATGGGTCTACGTTAGCGGTGGCCAATATGAGTGCCCATATTAAATGGGTTCACTGTCGAAGGCACGTAAAATGTACCCGCGAGCATCAAAACTGGACCTTGAATGGTTAGAAGATGGCCGTCAAGTCAGATGAATATATTTTCCTATTGCACCATGCGGACGGTCTGGTAAGTGTGCGTCGATTTCCTGGGGAAGTGTTAGTACTGGGATGCACTGTGGGATGAAAACAAGCCCATAGAGGAAGTGTAATGGTTTGGGCAGTGTTCTGGGCACACTACCCAAACCATCACACTATGGAAGTATAATCCAGTCTTTTATGTGCAGGAAACTTTGACGTTTACCACCTACCTAAGCATCATTGCAGATCAGGTATATCCTCTTTTGGCAACGGTACTTCCCTCTAATAGTGCCTTCTTTCACAGCAGAATGTGCCATGCGACACTTTCCGGATTGTTCGTGAATGTTTCAGGGAACATAAGAAAGACTTCCAGGCTTTGCCCTGGCCTCGACATTCGCCAGACATTAATCCAATCTAGCATCTGGGGCTTGTGTTGGAACAGCAAATCCCATCTGGGGGGGGGGGGTTCAACCACGTTACGTATTAGAGTCAAATGGTAAGCTGGTAATGTGTTGGTATCAGATACCATAAGATATCTTTGGAAATGTTCTGTCTCTTCGGTGTGTACGCTTATAGAACTTGCTCCCACAAAATTTACGGAGGTTTTAAACAGTGTGTTTCCATAGTACCATGAATAGCATTACGATTCCTTAGAGGTTTACTAACGAAAAGCATGTATGGAAGTATAATTTAATCTGTACGGAAACAACAATAACAACACACACACGCACGCACGCACACACACACACACACACACACACACAAAAGAAACCTTTTTCAATAAATGCATTTTGTGATCAAGCTATATCTAAAGTGAATCGCACCAAAGCTATTTTTTAATTGAATGCGGTTTTTGCCTTGCAAAAGCACTCTCACGTCCGTGATAACACATCACCGCGTCATTGTGACCGTTGACAGCCTTCTATCGAAAATCGAATGTGTTTTATCTCTCATACGTCTAACTTTTAGGATGTGTCACTTTTTTTTTCTGCAGAAAAACGTAGGTGATTCATTTTGTGCTCCGCTGCTTGCTGTCATTATGTTACTAATGTACGAATAACACGCACTGAAAGACTTTTAATAACATTTGAAAGGAGGAAGGATCCACAGTAGCTTCTAGAATTTCACTTGGTTTATCATTTTAGGCCAAAACTGCACTTCAGAAATACTAATTTGGTGGAATTCGTTGAATACATTTCATAAGAAAAGAGGCCAAAATGGTTTTAAAAACTCAATTTTTCTAATTTGTAATAGATACGAATATGTATCACAGATGCTATCAATAAGAGTTCATAAGTAATGAAAAAGTAGTTCTTATAGGCTGGAAAATTTTCCGTGGCATTTTAAAATATTCGCTGAGGAGGAAGACCGCTTATAGTTACGATTCCGTAGTATAATTTCTAAACGATGAAGTATTTCGGAATCAAACTGAATTTATGATTATTTTTTTTCACCGATCGGCACAGAAATTGGAACAGCAAACAGATGCGCTCTGAAGAAAATCGCCCGAATAAAATTATCGAAAAGCAGTGTAGAACCCAATTTTCCAGATGTGCATGCAAGTCAGTTTTAGGATAAGTGCACAATTAGATTTCTAGGACAATTACACAAGCAAATTTGGAAAATGAACGCACAAGTCGATTTCGTAAACGAACGGAGAGCTTTGTTTTGTAAATTACTTTACAATTCGACTTGGAAAATAACCAGAAATCAGTTTTCAAATTAAGTTCAGGTCGATTTCAGAGAAAAGGACATTATTGAATTTTGTAACAGGCATATGTTTTAATTTTGCAAATAAACACACAAGTCAGTTTTTAAGAAGAAGCAAGCAAGTCTATTTTGAAGACTAGCACACAGTTGCTTTCGAAGATGAGACAGCCAGTTTTGGAAATACGTTCAGAAGTTAATTTAAAGACAAAGAATGAAGTCCGTTTTTGAAATGAGTTGAAAAAGCCTATTTTGAAGGTGAACAGCCAAAACGGTTTTGAAATCCAGTTCACAAGTCGACTACGAAGTCACACAAAAAAGATAGTCTCGGAAATGTAGAAGTCTACTCGGAAGGCAAAGAGACAAGTTTTGGAAATAAGTTCAGAATATTTTATTTAAAAACGAAGAGAAACGTCAATTTTCGAAATGTGCGGAACAATTTTATTTCGAAAGTGAACGGCTTTGAAAAACAGTTCTAAAGTCGATTTTCGAAGTCACACAGACAAGTCAGTCCCGGAAATAAATGCAGAAGTCAATTTTGAAGGTGAAGAGGCAAGTCAATTTTGATTTTGTAAATGAGTTCACTACTCTCTTTTGAAGACTATAAAGCAACTATATTTTGATAGTGACATAGTATAATTTGAAAAACAGACTCTCTTTTAAAGATAAGTAGGCAAGTATATATAAACGAATCTTTTAAAATTAAAATCATGTATCACATGAATGACGTAGAACAGTCGGCTTTTTACACTAAATTTTCTCCAGTAATCAAAGCTCTTGGCAGAGTTGGAGCATTTAGTAAGCCATTTCCTTGGAAAAACTGTTATCAAAGGCTTTTGTCGGGCCTTTGTAGCCTGCTTCACTACTGTACTTTGTGTTACATAGCAGCTGGTGTTTCCCGCATGTTAATAGAAGTTCCATGGAACACGATGCTGGTGCTCATCTCTGCATCTGTGCTCATTTCATGTACGTTAAGTCTGTCCCTGAGACAAAAAGGTATCAGTTTATTCTCCGTAACGCAGAAGCTGGGAATGACAGCTGCTGAAATAAAAAGCCTCGAAGGAAACGTAGCAGTTGCTGAGAAAAGTTCTAGTACATGTTGGAAAGCTTTTGTGATATACGCTTCTTCATTGCAACCATTTGTTGCTTCTTGCACTTTTAGTCTTTTGGCATTTTACTCACGGAAAGACATTTTCTCCACAGTCAGGTTCTGGACATTTGGCATCGGCGTTAATGATGCACAAAAGGACTTATATTACATCCATCATTTCGTTCTGCTGTGCTGTGTGTTTCACGTTGGTTGTACTGCCCACAGTTACATATCTATTTTTATATGTGTGCTGTGTACGGAAATGTGTGCTCTGATAGACGTTCTGGAGGACCATTTAGGGTTGTCAAAGCATTGGATTAGAGTTCGAGATGTGATCCGGCTTTATGAATCTCTACAGAAGCATATAGCGGATTTGGATTCGCTTTTGTCACTTCCGGTGTTTCTTACTCTTGTCGAACAGATGTCATCTTTGTTTTTTGTTGTAACGACCTTACAACGCATAAAGGTTGAAGCAGTGGGTGACCAGTGGCTTTGGTACGCCATATGGATTTCTATTGTTAACGTAATCTTTATGCTGATTCAAATTCTGTCGGCCTCTCGACTGCACGAGAGAAACGAAGCGCTAACCAGAAGACTTCTCTGCGTCAAGCAGCACTGTTCAGGCATGACCAGTGAGGTGAACATGTTTTCCCTAATGGGAAATTTGATTTGTAACGACAGTTTAGGCTTCACTCTTCTGGGAATGTTTCCAATTACCAAAAGCATGGTACTAGCACTTGCTAGTGTGTTAATAACTTACGCTGTAGTACTTTGGCAAATGGGTTGACCCATGAGCGGATTAAAACCTAACCTTGGGCGAAAAAGTTATTCCGGTTTATGCAAAAAGTAAAAAAACAATATAAGGAACTAAGAAAATATCATTTATTTGTTTTTGTACTGTATTGTGTAAAAGCCATCTGCAGATGGGGAATCAAATTTGCATCCTTCTGCTCCGGAGCCGAAGTATTTTCCAATTCAGCTACACCGACTACGTTTGCCACTGCAACTTTGCCGTCCTGATATGTGCGTCACCTCGGAGGTAGGTACCTCTCATCTGGCAGCAAACTATCTTAATCAAAATAATCACCTTAAATTTATTAAATCCTTAGATAAATGCAACAGCTACAGAATCACCATCATTTCTGTGGCGACAGATCGTTGGCTGCCCGAGGAAATCAGCTAATGCTTTTTAGTATTATAGGTTTGAATAAATCTTTAAGAATAAAATTTGAGCTGCTATATTCGGATTTCCTAACTGAATTTAAAAAAATCCATGTTTAACTACTCAATATTGACAAACTTCACCGGACACCTTAAAGAGAAACACTACATAGTTTTTATTGGCATACATTAGTACGGTGGTGGTCCATTTTTGGCCTTAATGCGTGCACTGACACTGCAAGACATGCTTTCGACAAGGTTTTGTATTACAGCGATAGGTGTGCGCTTCCATTCATTGCTTAATGCTGCCGCTAACTGTTGCTTAGTAATAGGCATTGGTTCCAAATTTTTATGCGGCGATCTAATTCATCCCACAGGTGCTCTATGGGATTAAGATCAGGGCTCTGTGCTGGCCAGTCCACGAACGATGCGGAATTATCGTCACCCACGCCGTAACAGTCTTTTCTTTATGACTTAGTGCATTATTCTGCTGGTACCAACAACGCTCGGTTTCATAGTGCTGCCACAGAGTTGGTAGGGCATAATTGTCTAGAATATCGAGGTAAACGTGTTTTTTAACAACTTTTTCCCCGACAACCAATGGGCCACGAACATACCACGGAAAACATCCCCACACGAGTACACTACCGGCTCCAAACTACACCGTAGAAACAGTACCCTCTGGTAAATAGCGTTTTTCCGGCTGCCGCCATACCCACCCACGACCATCAGACTGATGGATCGTGTATCTGGATTCACTTGTCCATAGGACCCGTTTCCATTGATCTACGGTCCATGATAAATGTTCTTTACACCATGCTGAACGACGCGTAGTATTCCGAATGGAGCTAAAAGGCTTATGAGCAGTCGCATGACCACGGTGTAACCCATTGAATAAATTTCTCTGCGAATGGTACGTGTACATACCGAGATTCCAGCATTTTTACTCACGTGTACGCTGAGGTCTTGTGAAGTACTCCGTCGATTAGTTGTAACGACTCTCCTGAGGCTTCGACGTCCTCTATCACTGATTTTCTTTGGTCTACCAATACGTTTCGCCACTTCAGGCACGCCATGTGTCTTCCACTTATTCAGTACATCCAATACAGTTGATTTGTGTATGTTTAAACACCTCTCGGTTTCTCTTATGGACAACCGACTAATATAACATCCAACAATCTTTCCTTTTTCAAAGTCAGTTTTCTCCCGCTGCGGCATTTTCACTCAACCTCACAGGGCGATATGATCGCGGTCAGGTGCAGGCTTGTTTTTATACCGTTTGCAGTTGTACCGCGCATCTTAACAACGCAGCGGATCGGTTCATTTGCTTTTGAAGGGGTGTTCGGTAAGTTTTGTCAATATAGTGTATATTTTATTGATATCTCCTGTAATTCCTCTTCAAAATGTTCATTTATGTTTTCATAAAATATGACTTCCACTCGTTTCAAAAAAGAAATGATATTCGTGCTTATTGCACAGCTTCGAGAGAAGGTAGTGACTGCCTGAGGATTTTCATTCACATTAATACTAATATTTCATTAAATAAAGTTTTTCTTCTCACATAAATGGGCAAAATGTTTGAAAGTGTTAATGCGCCCTTGTGTCTTTTTATTGTTATTTCTATAGGAGCACCATGGAAGATGTGTGCGTGTAACCCTCAGAATTATGCATGCACGTGAGTAAACATGTGAATTCCATTGGCCAAATGCAAAACTTATTACGTATCCAGTACAGAAACGGAGACAGAGCCGTAGAAATATGTTTAAAAGAGAGAATGTACGAAGAAAATCCTCGTTTTGTCATGAAGTCGCATGACCACGGTACTCATTGGTACTCGTCGGAATCTAACGAAAATATAACAAGAACCGCTTTAGTGCGTATTTGGTGTTGAACTTATAGAAATGGAACACATTTTTATTCGCCAGAAGAAAATGTCCTGTATGTAGGGGAGGATTAACCCACTGGGACATTTCCCGGGGGACCACTCGAGAAGTGGCCCACATTCTCTTCTTCATTTGTCTGGAGTTTCGAACGAATAATTATTTTTGTACTTATGAATAATAATCATTTAACCACATTTGAGCTTTATTTTTGTCTGAAAAGAAATTTCATTAAAAAAAGAAAAGTTTTCTTCTGTCTATAAGTTGGACGTTTGATCCGAAATAACATAAGAAAATAACCCTGCCCATGAGAGAAGAGTGCCTCCAGACCAAGCATATGTGAAAGTAACTCTGCTTATGAGAGAAGAGTGCCTCCATACCAAGCAAATGTGAAAATAACCATGCTTATGAGAGAAGAGTGCCTCCAGACCAAGCATATGTGAAAGTAACTCTGCTTATGAGAGAAGAGTGCCTCCATACCAAGCAAATGTGAAAATAAGCATGCTTGTGAGAGAAGAGTGCCTCCAGACCAAGCATATGTGAAAGTAACTCTGCTTATGAGAGAAGAGTGCCTCCATACCAATCATATGTGAAAATAACTCTGCTTATGAGAGAAGAGTTCCTCCAGAACAAGCATGCGGGGTTAAATTAATTAAGATAACTGCATTTAAACACAGGTTGTCGGACTTAGAGCTCAGGGTATTGGTATGCCCTACCCTCATTTTGTAATCTTGAAGGAGGTACGAGTACCACTCTGACGGAACATCATCTCCACACTCGTATAAACTGAGAGCGATAGTTCAAATTGCACATGTTGGTAGAGTAACTCTTTCTTTATAAAAAAGTACTACTTAATACACTCTCCATCACAATCGACGCATTTGCGCCATCGTTGAACCCATCTCTCGAATCTTCTTTGGAAAAATTCAGGTGTGTGATGTTGTACCCACTTTTTCACAGCCACTTTCACCTCTTCTGTGTCATCAAATCCTTGTCCCTCAGAGATTGTTCTTCGTTGGACCGAACAGCTGGAAGTCGGAGGGCACCAGATCTGGGCTGTGCGGTGGTTGTGGGACCACCGCACAGCCTAATTTGCTGATCGCCTGATTTGTTGCCAAAGATGTGTATGGTCTCGCATTGTCATCGTGAATGTGAATCTTTTTTTCAGATTCTTGTTCAGTCTCTTGCTCCTTCTGGCTTCTCTAAGCTTTCCTGAGTGTCTCAATGCACAGCTCACTGGTCACAGCACGGCCACATTCCAGAAAATCAAGAAGAATGACACCTCTGTTACCCCAAAAAAACAGTCGCCATGACTTTCTGTGCTGATCTCTGGCTTTGGAACTTGTTAGGCTTTGGTAAAGAGGTGTGACGCCATTCCATGGAATGATTCTTCATTCGCGGATCGTAAAGATAAGCCCACGTTTCATCTCCTATCACCAGATCGGGAAGAAAATGTGTCTTCATTGGCTTCAAACGTTTTTAGCATATCAGAGCAGACTTCCACTCTTCTCTTCTTCGAATCGGGTGTCAACTGCCAAGGTACCCCCTTTACACACACTTTCGGATACCCTAAATCTTTCACCATCTTCTGCATGGCATTGTGACCATAGTGCAGTTGTGAAACAAGCTCGCGGATTATAACCCGGCCACCCTAGTGTCGTAGTGGTCTAAGAGATGGCTTCTGATAATTCGTCCGAAAGGGGTCCGGGTTCGAATCCCGGTGAGGCATGGATGTTGTGTTTGTTTTACGGCACTGACTCTTTCCCTTCGCTGGAACCAGTGGCCCTAAATTAGGGACGGGCGACTGCTTATAGCCCACTGAGTTGCTCATAGTGGTCTTTAAACCATAACTAAAAAAAAAAAAAAAAAGGTTGTTATCCGCCACCCCGCACGAATCAGTTCATCCACTCGCTGACGATTCATGTCAGTGGCCGCAGACGATGGTCTCTCAGTTCGTGGTTTGTCTTCAATGCTGGTTTCCCCTTCTCTAAACTTCTTCATCCATCTGTGCACATTGCTCTTCTCAATGGTGTCATCTACGTCAACATTATGTAGCCTTCTGTGGATGTTGGAGGGCCTGCACCCTTCCTTCGCCAAGAACTCAATGACGGCACGTTGCTTCTGCTTGGAATCCGTTATTTACCTGTAATGAAAAAGAAGGGTTACTATAGAGCAAGAGTTACTCTATCAACATGTGCAATTTGAACGATCTCTGTCAGTTAATAAAAATGCTATGACCTCTTTTGTATTACTTTTGGTACAACGCTCGTATGTAGAGCACAAAACTGTTCTCTAGCAGAGATATTTCGAAATTCATGTCTCACCCACATTTATCTTAAAAGATGCAACGATATAATAGTAATGGTTCAAAGGTCAAACTAATGGGGAGACTTTAAAAAGGCGTCTGCTCAAGGAGGAGGTACCAATACGATTGCGCAGTATGTGACCACAGATAAAAAAATATTTCTGAGGAAAATTGCTATGTGACATATGCACACACATTTCAACTGTCAGAGTGATTTTCACGGTGATTTAGTTGAAAATGGGGTCGTCAAGAGATTTGTATAATTTTCTTTTAGTCAAAACGGAATTTTTCAAAGGAAAATAATTTTCTGATACAAAACACAGTTTTGAGCGAGGTTTGATGCTGTACTCAGTTATGAGTGGATTTTTGAAATACTTTAGTCGTTAAGTGGTTGTTAAAATTTGCTCACGACTGAATTCGTGTTTTATAATGCATATTTCAGCAGTTACCTTTCATCCAAGATCTAACAGAATTTTTTTCCTGTTGGAATTTATGGGATATTCTCCTGTAAGCACGCGCGTTTTTACAGTGGACGGTAAGACAAGAATTCCAGTCCTGGTTTTGTCTTCCCAATCCTACCCTTCCTGTCTGTCACAAATTGTAGACTACAAGTGAGGAATATCAGATTAAGGAAAAACAGCGCTTAGTCACAACTGATTTTATTTTTCTTGTCGACAAAGGATTTCCCTGCATTTTGATGTAGCGTCCTCAGGCCTAATGCCGACTTAAATATTCAAACTTCATGTGGCATCATCAACAGTTGATGGTCACTAATTTTATTTAGTTGCTTCCACGCGCTTGGTGGAATTGGTAGGGATACCATATCTTTTACAAGTTGCGATGCATTTCTGAAATGACCATTTTCTTTCTTTGGATCAAAGGCAGGGGAGTACTGATAGTACCCGCATCCTCCGCATTTTTGGAAGGGCCACGGCTAATAGGGACTCTAACCATAGTAAACTTGTCTTGTGTTGGAAAGGAAGTAATATCCAATGACGAAGTACCCGAAATCGAAGGCCCGGCCACGGCGCACATTGGCAACTGAGATTGCCCAGAACACCGGCATGACATTAGCAGATAAGTGGCTTAAGTCAGTGGCAGTTAACCGTCAGAAGGCGAAGAATGTAAGTACCAGCCAATATGGAAGTGAACAAGGAGCATGTCTGCCATTGTTTGCTGTATGAATTTCGTCGAGGTAGCGTCCCCGGAAGGGCTGTATGGGACATTACCAGTGGGTACCCCAATGCCATATCACATCGTCAGTACTGTCGTTGGTTCGAACGGTTTGGAGAGGGAAATGTAGATCTGCCAGACCGTCCCAAAGCCGCACAACCAACAACAGTGAATATGAACGTGCTGAAGACCTTAGTGGAGACCGACTCACGTGTTACTACGCGGGAGTTGGAGGAACAGCTGAGGACTACTCGCACGAGCTTTGTCACGCACCTGCGTCAAATTGAGAAGGAGCACAAGAGGGAGTTTGGGTACTCTGTCAGTTGAGTTGAGCAGAAAGCGAATAGCATAAGTTGATGCGTTTCCTTGCTTGCACGTGACCAAGTTGAACCCTTCTTGGACCGCATTGTGACAGGTGACGAGACATGGGTACTGAATGACAATGTCAGCGCAAGGAAACAGTGGTTGGACCCAAAACAGAAGATCATGCTGATCCTCAAAGCCGGCTTACATCCGCGTAAGATCCTGCATTTTATTTGGTGGGATATCCTGGTATGGTGTTTATTGAGCTCTTGCTAGACAACACTACTATCACCGCCCATGTGCGTTGCCTTCAACTTGACGATCTGCACTTATCGCTCACGTCGAAACGACCAGCACTGCTGAACCGCGAGGGCGTCCTCCTACGGCAGAATGGGGCCAGGCCTCACACTGCACGAGTGGCCTGTCCTAAGATTAGGAACCTTGGCTGGAAGGTACTGCCACACTAAGGCTATTCCCCGGACATTGTCCCAAGAGACTAACACATTTTCTGGCCGTTGCAGCATTTCCTGGACGGACGGCAGTACATCGACCTGGACGATGTCGAACGCGCACTTACTCACTTCTTTGAGTCCAAACCGCGACACTTCTATAGGAACGGTAACGAGCAACTGACCAGACGATGTGCAGGTCGTGGGAAATAACAGCGACTACATTTCGACTGATTTTTACTTGTACATACGGCAATTTGCGTTTTTCTACTGCCTTGCATTTGCAGACAATACATTCTTTCTAAACCCATATAAATGTTTTTAAAGAAGTAGCCACGAATTATCGACGGCAGCTTTGAATGAGGTATTTAAAAAATAGGCCATTTTGTAATTATTTTCTTCAATAAAATCTTTGGAAATTATTTCGCGTTGTTGGTGTTTACAAATACTGGATGACGAGAAAGCAGCTACTTAGAGGACTTGACTCGCCTTTTCACAGTAATAGTTCCTAAGGTGCGTCGCATAAATATAGAGACAGTCTACGTTGCGCCGTGAACGCAACGCGGATATAGGTAGGAAGCTGAAGTGCTACCTAATTAGACATAACCCTACAACAAACGTTTCGATCCGTCAAGATGACCGGATTGTGTGAAAAAAACACCACAAAGTGAAATAGTGTAATTTTAAGTGCCTCATAAATATAAAGACAACTATGTAAAGTAGCCACATGCAAATGAGATGTACAAATTAGCATGTTGTACGCACGCTCATGGGCCGTAATTCGGTCCAGCCTTCAACAGACAGCGGACCTGCCGTCAGACATACATTTGCCGAAATGCCACGCAACAGTCAACTTTCTGGTGAGGAGGTGCAGAAGATTTGGAGACTGAGAGCAAATGGATTGCCTGTAGCCAAAATTTGTAAAGCCATGGGGAGGAGTAGGGCAGTCATTTATAAGACTTTATGGAAATGAGGTGCGTTAACTGCCAGAAAATTGTCTGGAAGGCTTCGAATAACAACCTAACGAGATGATCGTGCCATCATGGGTTTAGTTTCATCCCAAAAGCTATCACTACGTCCGATTTCTCGGAATGTTGGTGTCACCGTCTCAAAGGACACAGTTCGTCGAAGAATCAAGGAAAGTCGTAACATTGTGCTCCGTAAAATTCTCCGTCTGCTACACCTCACGCGACGCCACAAGAAAGCTAGATTGTTATGGGCAAGCAGCCACATGCACTGGACGGACGAGTGGATCACAGCTATTTCCTCCGAAGAGAAAAAGTTCAACCTGGACGGCCTTGACAGTTGGAACTGCTATTGACATGATTTACGATGCCAGCCACGCACCTTCTTCAGCAGACAGAAAGGAGGGGGATCTGCGATGGTCTGGAGAGCTCCTCTGTTCAATGGGACAACGGATATCGCTTTCCTGCAAGGCTGGCAAAACTCCGAAACGTATCAGGACATACTCAGCAGCCACGTTCTACCGTTTGCCCAAACTCTAGGGGTGTTGATTATCTGTTCCAGCAATACAATGCCTTTAGCCATCGGTCTGCATCAACGAAACGCTGGTTTAATACTCATCATGTGACCGTAATGGATTGGCCAGCACTCATTACAGATCTGAACCTTATCAAGAATATCTGGGGTATCCTCGCTCGTGATGTGTATGCGAATGGACGGCAGTTCTCAAGTGTGGCGGCACTGAAAAAGCAGATTGAACGAAGTTGGCACGCACTCCGTCCAGAACACTTACATCACTTGGTGGACGGCATGCCCAATCGGGTTTTCAGTGTTATCTGGAATAACGACTACACTATTCGTACTGGGTGTACTCATAACTAGTACGCCTTTATATTTTTGAGGCAGCGTATTTCTGTTTTCTCTTTGAACTTGGCTTTGGAATTATTATGTTTCCGTCAACTATTGTGCAGCTGCGTATTCTATGCTATTTTTGCTATAAATATGAGGTGTACACTTCAGCTCGTTGTTGTTACTTTTTTATTCGAGAATTTGTTTTGTCTCTATATTTATGCGACGCACTATATTAACAAAAGAATGTGAAAAAAATATCAATTCAATAAATGAAATTTTTATATCAAAGAGGATAAGATGTTACGTATTACAGTTGTTTGCACATAACTACGCATCTTTCATAATATAATGAACTAAAAAGAGTTCTTTGCGGAAACGAAGGAACAGACTTGGGTAATATTTTTAATAACAGAGTTAGGAATAAAAAACATTGTGGGATTATGTAAAAGTATGTTTTTATGTTCAAGTGTAAATTATTTAAGTAGTTTTAGTTTTTTTGTGTCAGGGTTCTTATAATTACTATTTCTTTATTTGATTCTTTATGTTCAGTATTTTCGTATAAATCGGAGAAGGTCATTAAACACTGTCACGTGGCACTTACGTGTTCTGTGTGTGTAGAGGCGAAACGAAAAATGTCTGCATGACATGATTAGTTTGGCATAAGTTTTTGTAGTACTTTGTATTGATGTAAAATAGGAGAAGCACGTTAATTACAACATTCACATTTGTGTTGCACGCAATAAAGCGCAATAATTTTGTTTTTGACGGAAAATACCTGTAAGTTTTAATTTCAAAACGTCCATAAAAACAAATTCATAATATACACTGTGCGGCAATTAAGTAAAGAGATTGACTTTTTTTTTTGGAAAAGCAGGAAGACTTACGTGAATACACTGTTGAGCCATCCCATTATAACCACCCCCAACCTAGAGAAATGATGAGCCATCCTATTATGACAACCCTCAGCCTAGAGAAATGATGAGCCATCCTATTATGACAACCCCCAGCCTAGAGAAATGATGAGCCATCCTATTATGACAACCCCCAGCCTAGAGAAATGATGAGCCATCCTATTATGACAACCCCCAGCCTAGAGAAATGATGAGCCATCCTATTATGACAACCCCCAGCCTAGAGAAATGATGAGCCATCCTATTATGACAACCCCCAGCCTAGAGAAATGATGAGCCATCCTATTATGACAACCCTCAGCCTAGAGAAATGATGAGCCATCCTATTATGACAACCCCCAGCCTAGAGAAATGATCAGCCATCCTATTATGACAACCCCCAGCCTAGAGAAATGATGAGCCATCCTATTATGACAACCCCCAGCCTAGAGAAATGATGAGCCATCCCATTATGACCATCCCCAGCCTAGAGAAATGATGAGCCATCCCATTATGACAACCCCCAGCCTGGAGAAATAATGAGCCATCCCATTATGACAACCCCCAGCCTGGAGAAATGACCGCGCTTGTAGACCGAAGGGTGGTGCAGGTAAAGTTCACACAGCAGTATATATATACAATCCAAGGACAGGCTTGCAGTTAATCGAATGTTGGCAGTCGGAATGGGAAAAGCAGCCGATTTATCGGAGTGTGATAAAATACAAATTGTGAAGGCACGGTGCCTAAAAAGTACGTTCTCGGAACCGGTGCGGTTTGTGGCTTTTCCACGCGCCTCTGTAGTCAGTATGTATCAAAAGTGGTGCACAGGTCACCTAATACGGAACCGTCGTCCAGCGGTGTGTCGTCCGCAGCTCACTGATGCCAGATGGGAGCGCAGACTATCGCGCATTGTTCACAGTGACCTCCGGGCCATAGTGCGACAAATCACCCACAGCTATAACAGTGGTGATCAGGGCAATGTGTCACAACACACAGTTCACCGCAGCTTTCTCCGCATGGGCCTGCGTATCCAAAGACCCAGCCAAGTCCCATGTTCACTGCACACAATCGCCAAGAACGCATGAAATGGGCCCAAGATTATCGAGATGAGACCGTGGACGATTGGAAGAAAGTGGCCTGGTTTGGCGAATCAAGATTCCTGGTGCATCACGTATACGGCCGAGCGCGGATATGCCGATTACCAATCGAGGCTCTAGTACCTGGATGCACTGTAAGGCGAAAAGAGGCCGGCGGTGTTATGCTCTGGGCGATGTTTTCTTGAGATGCTTCAGGCCTCATTATCCCAATTACACAATCTCTGACAGCTGTCAGGTATCTGAACATCGTTGTGCACCAAGTTCTCTTCCATTCATGGCTGTGTTCCCTGCTGGTGATTGCCATTACCAGTAGGATAATGCGCCATGCCACACTGCCAAAATCGTCAAGGAGAGATTCGAGGGACATGCTGGGGATTTTCTGTTAATGCTTTGGCGTTCAAATTCACCTGACATGAACCCAATTGAACATTTGTGGTTCACCGTGGAAAAGCAGGTTCGTGCTAAATCACCACCACCTCAAAATGTACGGGAACTGGAGGACCTGCTGTTGATATTATGGTACCAGATACGCCAGGATACCTTTTACCACCTCATCGAATCGATGCCTCGTCGAGTGGCCGCTGTTTTGCTGCCTAAAGGCGGTAGTACAGCTTATTAATGAGGTGGTCATAATGTAATGGGTCATCAGTGTACAACAAATATAGCTGAAACATTATGACTAGCGCGTCTTTATTCACATCCAAGAAACTTCGGGTGAACGATGGCGCGTGGGAAGGCCATGAAACACTATATTATAACACCTGATACTGGGCTGTGTTAATCAGTGTTATTCTTGTTGTTTCGATGGGCAGGGCAGAGGACATTAGCGAAATTGGCAAAGACCAAATTTTATTGGCCGGACGACTGGATTAGATTATTTCCGAGACTGCCAGACTTGTGGTCATCCGTGGTTAGTACCTTCAAAAAGTGGTCGGAGAAGGGAAAACCATGAACTGGCGGTAAGGTGTGGGCCGACCACGACTTACCGTTACTGAAGATGAGAGTAGGTTATGCTATATGGTACGAGCTAACAAAAGGATGTTCAGCTTACAGAAAACGGGATTGTGTAGCCGCAGACCACTCCGATTGACCTCGATAATTTGGGCTAATTGCCGAAAGCACCTACAATTGGCACGCGAGCATCAAAACTTGGCACTGAATGATTGGAAGAAGGTCCTTTGGTCCGATGAATCTCGTCTTCTATTGCATTATGTGGACAGAAGGGTACATTTTCTAGGGATGTGTTGGCACTGAGATGCACCGTAGGATGAAAACAAGACGAACGAAGAACTGCAATGCTTTGGGCAATGTCCTTCTGCGAAACCCTGGGTCCAGTCATTCTTTGTAGGAATGTATGACGTCTACCACCTACCTAAACATCACTGTAGAGAATTAATCCCTTCATGGCAATTCTTTCCGCTCTAGTAAGGCTTTCTTTCACAGGATAATGCGCCATGCCACATTTCTCGGATTGTTTGAGAAGGGTTCGTGGAACATCAGGAAGACTTCTTGGGAATGTTTTGCCCCAGAAATTCTCCAGACATCAATCTTATCGAGCATCTGTGGTTTGTGTCTGAACAGCAAATTTGAACAACAAATCTTATCGAGCATCTGCGGTTTGTGTCGGAACAGCAAATCTTATCGAGCATGTGTGGTTTGTGTCAGAACAGCAAATATAAACAGCAAATCTTATCGAGCATCTGTGGTTTGTGTCGAAACAGCAAATCTTATCGAGCATCTGTGGTTTGTGTCGGAACAGCAAATCTTATCGAGCATCTGTGGTTTTTGTCGGAACAGCAAATCTGAAGAGCAAATTTTATCGAGCATCTGTGGTTTGTGTCGGAACTGCAAATCTGATCTGCGGCAGCTTAACAACTTACCTTACAATGGTTGAAGTATCAGCTCGTGACCTGTTAACATCAGATACCAGAACATACCTTTAGAAATTTTGTAGAATCTGTGACTCGCTGGGTAAGAACTATTTTGGTTGCACGTGGAGGACGAACTTCATACTAGGCAAGTGGTCAAAATGTTTTTGCTCTTCGGTGTATAGACTTATTGAAAAGCTTCAATAAAATTCGCCGTAGTTTTAAAACTGTTTCCGCATAATCATTGAATAGACAGTACTGTTGCTCTTTAGACCTTTGCTAATGAAAAGCACCTACGGAAGTAATTCAATCTTTTCGGAAACAAAAAAAAAGAAGCACACAAAAGAAACCATTTTTCAATAAATGCATTTTGTCATCAAGCTTCATCTAAAGTGAGTCGCTATTTTGTTAATTGAATGTCATGTTTTCAAAAGTACTCTCTCGTCTATGATAATATATCACCACACTATTGCAACTCTTGTCAGCCCTCAAACAAATATCGACTACGTTTTTCCTCGTATACGTTTTACTTTTAGGATGTATCACTTTGTTTTTGCAAAAAGAAGTAGGTTATTCATTTTGTGCTCCTCCGCTTGTCATTATGTTACTGAAGTGCGAATAACACGTATTAAGAGACCTTTAATAGCGTTTCAAAGAAAGAAGGATGAAGAACTCGCAAGCTCTTTCAGAGTTTCACTTTGTTTATCAATTTAGGCTGAAACTGCACTTCAGAAATACTAATCGTGTGGAATTCGTTTAACATATTTTCATACGGAAATAAAAATGGTTTCTAAAAACTCAATTTTTCTAATTTGTAAAAGATACGCGTAAATATCATAGTTGCTATCAATAAGAGTTCACGGGTGATGAAAAAGCATTGAGTGCTTGTAGGACTGAAAACGTTTCTGCTGCATCTTAAAATATACGATGAGAAGGAAGACCTCTTATACTGTAGTTAAGATTCCATAGTATTATTTCTAAACGACGATGCATTTAAAAATCATACTGATTTTATGCTTCTTTTTTTATCGAGTAGCACAGAAATCGAAACAGCAGACAGAAACGCTCTGAAGAAAATCAAACTAGTAATATTTTCAGAAGCAAGTGTAGAACCAAATTTTCCAAGTGTGCATACAAGTCAGTTTTAGAATAAGCGCACAATCAGATTTCGAGGACAAGTACACGAATACATTTTGAAAATAAACGCACAAGTCGATATCGATGTCGAACAGATATCTTGTTTTGTAAATCATTTTACAATTCGATTTGGAAAACAAACAGAAAATTAGTTTTGCAAATAAGTTCAAGTCGATTTAAGAGCCCAGGACATGAGTCAATTTTGTAACAGGCATACGATTTAATTTTAGAAATAAATACACAAGTCGGTTTCGATGACGAGCACACAGTTAATTTCGAAGAAGAGACAGCCAGTGTTAAAAAAGTTCAAAAGTTAAGTTAAACACGGACAATGATATCAGTTTTCGCAATGAACTGAATAAGACCATTTCGAAGGTGAACAGCGTAAATAGTTTTGAAATTTAGCTCACAAGTCAATTTCGACGTCACACAGACAAGTCAATCTCAGAAATAAATGCAGAAGTCGATTGTGAAGGCGAAGAGACAAGTCAATTTCATAAACAAGTTCAGAAGGCAATTTAAAAACGAAGAGAAATGTCAGTTTTCGAATGAGTTGAACAATTCTATTTCGAAATGAACTGCTAAGACGGCTTTAAAAAACAGTTCATAAGTCGATTTCGAAATCGCGCAGATACGTTGCTCTGGGAAATAAATGCAGAAGCTGATTTTGAAAGCGAAGAGGCAAGTCAATTTTGGAAATAAGTTCAGTACTCTCTTTCGAAGATTAGGAAACAAACACATTTCGAAGGGAATACAAGTGCAATTTGAAAAACAGATTCTCTTTTAAAGATAAGTAGGCAAGTTATATAAACGAATCTTTAAAATCATAAATCATATCGATGACGTAGAACAGTCTGCTTTTTATACTAATTTTCTCCAGTTATCGAAGCTCTTGGTAGAGTTGGAGCATTTAGTAAACCAGTTCCTTGGAAGAACTGTAATCAAAGGCTTTTGTCGACCCTTTGTGTCCTGCTTCACTATTGTACTTTGTTGTACATAGCAGCTGGTGTTTTCCGCATATGGATAGAAGTTAAACGGAATACGATGTTGGTGTTCATCGCTGCATCTGTGCTCATTTCATGTACGTTAAGTCTGTCCCTACGACAAAAAAGGCATCAGTTTATTCTCCGTAACGCAGAAGCTGGAAATGACGGTTGCAGAAATAAAAAGCCGGCAAGAAAACGGCAGAGTTGTTGATAAAAGTTCTTGGAAACGTTGGAAAGCGTTTGTGATATACGCTTCTTCATTGCAACCATTTGTTGCTTCTTGCACTTTTAGTGTTTTAGCATTTTACGCACGGAAACACATTTCCACCTCAGTCAAGTTCTGGACATTTGGCATTGATGTTAATCATGCTCAAAAGGACTTATATTGCATCCATTATTTTGTTCTACTGTGCTGTGTGTTTCACGTTGGTTGTACTGTGCACAGTTAGATATCTATTTTTATATGTGTGTTGTGTACGGAAATGTGTGCTGTGATAGGCGTTCTGGAGAACCATTTGAATTTGTCAAAGCATTGGATTGGAGTTCGAGATGTGATCCGGCTTTACGAAACGCTACAGAAGCATGTTGCGGATTTCGATTTTCTGTCATCACTTCGTGTGTTTATGACTCTTGCGGAACAGATATCGTCTTTGTTTTTCGCTGTAACGACCCTACAGCGCATAAAGGAAGAAGCGCTGGGTGACCAATGGGTTTGGTACGCCATTTGGATTTCTATCGTTAATGTCATTTTTATGCTGATTCTAATTCTGTCTACCTCACGACTGCACGAGAGAAGCGAAGCGCTAACCTGGAGCCTTCTCTACGTCAAACAACACTATTCAGATATGACTAATGAGGTGAACATGTTTACCTTAATGGGAAATTTGATTTGTAACCATAGTTTAGGTCTCACTCTTCTAGAAATGTTTCGAATTACCAAAAGCATGGTACTAGCACTTGCTAGTGCGTTAATAACATACGCTGTAGTGCTTTGGCAAATGGGTTGACCCATGAGCGGATCCAGACGCTAACCTTAGGAGAAATAGTCGAGTACGTTCGAATTTACGCTGTAGCGTAAATTCGAACACACTCGACTAGTTATCGAGAGTTCTGGGGTTCGATCCCAGCAGTGCCGGAATACAATTTTTCAGTCGCTATGCGTTGTTTAAAAAATAACGTGGAAAGAGTGATGTCATCGTCCATTTACATTATCTCCACGTATTTCATATACATTAACCATTTCTATCGCCCTTTGAATTTATCAGCTACAATTAAAATAGCTGTTGCGTTAAATGCCACCAGATGACTACATCTCAGTTGCTGAGACCATCAATACGTATTCGTGTTGTCAGATGCTGACTGATAAACCACGCATGGCGCTGAGAATTGTTGGCGCCGTAGCGTAAATTCGAACGCACTCGACTAGTTATCGAGAGTTCTGGGGTTCGATCCCAGCAGTGCCGGAATACAATTTTTCAGTCGCTATGCGTTGTTTAAAAAATAACGTGGAAAGAGTGATGACATCGTCCATTTACATTTAGTTACTCCAGTTTGTGCAAAAAGTAAAAAAAAACAATATAAAGTACTAAGAAAATATCATTTATTTATTTATGTACTGTATAGTGTAAAGGTCATGTGCAGGTGGTTAACATCAAACCCACATATTTCTGCTCCGGAGCCGAATGCCTTTCCAATTCAACTACACCGACAAACTTTGTGGCTGCAATTTTGCCGTCTTGAAACGTGCGTCACCTCTGAGGTAGGTACGTCACATATATACCCCATTCTGGTGAAAGGATTGGGACAAAATCGTGGGTTTCCAGATCATCCGGAAAACCACACTTGAAGAAGGTCACTGCAGAAGAAGAAATTTTCATTAATTCCAGACGACGTTTGGGAGGAACATCACACTTTTCTGGAAGAACCCCGCGGTCAGTAAATTTAATTTTATCTTTCTCTGCCGGTGTGAGAACACAAATTTTCCGGTGGGGAAGCTCGAACCAGCATCCTTTTGCTCCGGAGCCGAATGCTTTCTCAATTAAGCTACACCAATGAAGTCTGTCACGCCGCCCCGGTGGCTGAATCAAGTGTTGGGAGCCAGAATGGGAAACGCGACCGATTTATCGGAGTTTGATAAAGGGCAAATTGTGCTGCACGGCGCCTCGGAACTACGATCTCGGAAACAGTGCGGTTTGTGGGTTGTTCACGCGCTGCTGTAGTCAGTATGTATCAAAGGTAGTGCACAGGTCGCCTAACAACGAACCGTCCTCCTGCCGTATGCCGTCCGCAGCCCAATGATGCCAGAGGGGAGCGCAGACTGTCGCGCATTATTCACAGCGTCCGCAGGGCCACAGTGAGACAAATCACCCGCAGTTACAACAGTGCTGATCAGGGCAATGTGTCACAGTACACAGTTCATCGCAGACTTCTGCGCATGCGCCTGCATAACCGAAGACCCAGCCGAGTCCCCATGCTCACTGCACACAATCGCCAACAACACATGAAATGGGCTCAAGATAATCGAGATTGGACCGTGGATGATTGGAAGAAAGTGGACTGGTCTGACGAATCAAGATTTCTGGTGCATCACGCATATGGCCGAGCGCGGATATGGCGATTACCAACGGAGGTTATGGCACCTGGATGCCCTGTAAGGCGGAAACATGCCTGCGGCGGTGGTGTTATGCTGTGGGCGACGTTTTCTTGAGACGCTTTTGGCCTCATTATCCCAATAGCATAATCCCTAACAGCTATCAGGTATTTGAACATCGTTGCGGACCAAGTTCACCCATACATGGCAACTGTGTTTCCTGCTGGGGACGGTCATTACCAACAGAATAATGCGCCGTGCCAGATTGCCAGAATCTTCAGGAAGTGGTTCCCGGAACATGCTGGTGGCTTTCTATTAATGCCCTGAACTCCAAATTCACCTGATATGAACCCAATCGAACATTTGTTGTTTGACTTGGAAAAGCGGGTTCGTGCTAAATCACAACCACCCCGAAATGTACGGGAACTTGATGACCTTTTGTTGACATTACAGTACCAGATACTTCTGGATACCCATCGCCACCTTGTTGAACCGATGCCTTGCCGAGTGGCAGCTGTTTTGCGTGCTAAAGAGGGTCCTACAACTTATTAGGTAGATGGTCATGATGCAAAAGTTCATCGGTGTATATTTTTTTCGAAGTACATTCCCCCTTCTTTAACACATGAAGTGGCACGATCAACCAACTAACTTGCAGAAGTCATCATTTGGAATGGAGTGAGGAAGTGATGCCACGGTTCTGTGTGTCTTCAACGTCTTGTAAAACTTTTCCTTTTAAAGGCAGCTTTAGTTTAGGGAATAATCAGACGGTGATAAATCTAGAGAATAGAGAGATGGTGTAGTATACACACTTTTGTTCATGCTAGAAATTTCTGTGCAATGAGTGCACTGAGTGCTCTGTGTGCGAGTGCGTTATCGTTAAGACGGAACCATTCCCCATTTTTGTACTCAGGCTTGACACGAACAATCCTTTCTGACAATCATTCCAAAATGGATGTGTAAGCATTCCAGTGACAGTTCTACCTTCAGGAATGAACTCGTGATGCAGAATTCCTTTGCTGTCGTAAAAAGCACAGAAGTATTGTCTTGATTTGGACTTCTGTAACCTGATTTTTTTCCTTTGGATGACTGTGGCGACTTCCATTGAGCACTGGTGCTTCGTTTCAGGATCATAACGAAAGCACCATGTCTCGTCATCTACCACAATGCTTTTCAGAACATTTTGCATGGTTTCAGCAGTCTCCAGAATGCCTTTTGCGCACTTCATTCGTTAATGTTTCTGGTCATCTGCCAAAGCATGCCGAACAAAACGAACACAAACTCAACCCCTCCCCGCCATCCAAATTTTACTCAAAAATTTGAGGAGTCGTCCCTTTATTAACACCGAGTTCACATTCCAGCATCTACAAGGTCACACAACGATAACTTTTTATCCTTTCGCGAACTTTGTCAATGAGTTCAGAAGTGCGCATTGAAATTGGTCATCCTGGTCTTTCGTCATTTTCCAAATCTTCTCGGCCATCCTTGAAACGTGCATACAATCAGAATATTTGTACACGAGATAGACAATTAGCCCCATACATATTACGCAACAATTCAACTGTGTAAACTATCCAGCACTCCAGTTCAAATCTCCTAGCTTCCTATTTCTAAGGGTTCTTTGAGACCTGGGTCAGAGTTTTTTCCTTCCTAAAATCCTCTACATAAGATCTGATCTGTTCGCGCCCTCTACCTCTATAGCCGTTATCTTATTCTAAAGCATTTGAACTCGGCTAGCAGATTCTTCACTCTACAGGTATAGATGGGGGTAAAAAATATCTTAGCACATGTGAAAAAAAAATGTAAGTTAAAAGAACTGAAGGAAGGGCAAGTGAAAAATTGCCAGAAATCTTTAATTTTTTGTAAAGCAAATTGAATTACGGTCCTCAAATCCCGAATTAAATATTCCTGAATTAAAATCAGCAAATTGCGATAGTTAACACAGAGCATGACATTACTAAGCAGTTATCGTTCGACGGTGTTGTCCTTCGCGAACCTCAAAGCAAGAAAAAAGACATTTTAAAAACAAACTAAAACTCTTGAACTACATGTGAACTTTTGTTTTCGTGCATTCTTTTCTAAGTTTTGTTGTCTATACTTGATTGAATGTTTGTGTTTCTTTAGTAATAAATATGAGAAATGAGAATCCAATGCATGTCTGCAAACACATAAGATGTATCATGAAAGAAATACGGGATTACGCCATATAATACAAATTTGAAGATGACAATCCGATTTTTGGCGTAAATGTACAAGGTTGGTAAGTCAGATATTATTCGAAAACTTGAAAATTTTCATCGTCCTGGGGCGGGACCCGCGTCTCCGAGAAAACTCCCGGTTATGCTAACCACTACACCACCCAGAACGACCAAGTTTCAAGTTTCCATCCATTTGAATATTTTGGGTGGTTTATTGGTTAGCATAACCGGGCGTTTTCTGGGAGACGCGGGTTCGAGTCCCGCTCCAGGACGATGAAAATTTTCAAGTTTTCGAATATTGTCTGACTTACCATCCTTGTACATTTACGAAAAAATCGGTTTGTCATCTTCAAAATTTGTACGGTGACAAGGCTTGACATAAAGGACATAGGTATCTTACATATGTACATGATACACATATCTTTTGTATAGGGTATAGGGCATATGTATTTTGCAAGTACTTGTGTCCAGAAATAGGGGCCCCAAAATCTTCAATTGCCCAGGGCCCCAAAAAGGCTTAGTCCGGCACTGGCTTTTCTGAAGTGCGCGCACCGCCCTGCGTAATGTCCACTATCATGCTTCAGATGGACTTCCGAATCAGAACGCTTTTCAAGTAGTTCCCTTCTTCAGCTTGAGGCGCTCCACTTTGTTTACACGGAACAACCTGTTCACACCCAACATGAAATGGCAGAGAAAGTAGTTCACGTTACAAGCTATGCTTACTGTTATTGCTGATTTTATGCTAGTAAGTCCACTTTATTTCATATAATATGTATTGCTACTCTTATGCTGAAGTTCATTATTTCATGTATAATATCTATACATCATATTGGGTTGGTGCGAACGAAATGTCCGGAGCGAACGAGCAGTGGAGAGAGGCCCCCAGCACAGCGGAATGCTCAACAACACACTCACATGTGTTGCGGATATTACGTCACAGAGTTACTATAAATTGCTAGCACGTGTGTGAAGAACAAGGTTCAGGCGTGGTTTTGTTGGACGTAACGTGGCTTGCAAAGGAAACATGCAGACGCCGGATTTGAGATTCATCTTTGTGTATAAATTTAAACTCGTCCATTCTGCGGGAATTGCCGCTCGAAATATTAACAAAGCGTTTGGGGCGAATACAGCCAACGAACGAACCGTTCGGCGATGGTTTGTGAAGTTTCGAAGCGGAGATGCGGACCTGCAAAACGAAGCACGTGGTCATCGCCCTGTTTCTGTTTCTGACGATGATATGTTATGTGTTAATGAAACGGACCCCGAAAAACGTGTCCTGAGATAGCGGCAGAGATAAGTGTGCACCACACGACAGTTGTTCGGCATCTGGCTGCGCTGGGTAAGGTCAAAAATCTGGACATGCGCCTGCCGCATGAGTTAACAACTGCCAACAAGACTAGGCGTTTGGAAGTCTGCACGTTGCTGCTTGCCAGGAATAAACAGGAACCTCCACTGCATCGAATCGTCACCGGCGTTTATAAGTGGGTCCTTTATGATAATCGGAAACGATCTGCACAATGATTAATTAAGCAAGCCACAGCCTGCTGGAAGACATCCTAAGCCACCCCTACACGCCAAGAAGATGATGTTCCTTGTATGGTGATCCACAGCCGGAATAATTGATCGGAGTTTCTTGGCAAGAGGCCAAACCTTCACTGAAGAACGTTATTGTGCTGAATTCACCAGATGCACTGGAAATTTCTGAAGGGAAAACCGGCTTTGGTCAACAGACAAGGTGTTCTTCTACTCCAGGACATCGCCTGCCCCTCATGTCGCACAACGAACGATGCTGACACTAAGCGCCTTAAAGCTAAATACCTCATCCTGCTATTTCCGGGACTTGTCTCCGACAGAATATCACCCTGATTCGTCGCTTGGATCACTTCCTGTCCGGGAAATAGTTCACGACAGAAAATGAGGTTCAACGTGCAGTTGATGACTTCTTCGGGTCCCAGCCACAAGACTTTACGTTTCGGGATCGTGGCCTTGCCGGACAAATGGCAACTATGTGTTGATACCGGGGAAAATTAATTTACTACTCTTCCGTTCTCGCTTTTCACGTGTGCTGGTTTTTTGCTGGCCATTTCATTTGCACTAACCCAATCATTTTAGTCTGGACTTCCAAATCAGAACGCTTTCAAGGAGTTCCCGATTTCGAGTGTATCGTTCCGCTTTATTTGCACAGAACCTGATCTCACCCAACGTGAAAAAAAAATAGTTCACGATAAATTTTATGCGGATTTTTATTTTACAATTTCGTTATAATAGACGACTGAATTACTATATTTCTTTGTAAAAAAAAAAAGATCTCAAGCAAAATATGAGACGCCATACTTCGAAATCGGAAAAACTATTGGCCGATAGCCTAATGGAATATTTGTTCAGACAATTTAAAAAACAAAACAAAATTTAGATTCATTTGAAATGTTCTTTGAAATACTTCGTTCTACGGAGTGGAAAAAATTGAATATAAGACATTAATTTTCTGTTATTACACCAGATAAAATGTGCTGTATTATGATTCTTTGTGGAATTAACATGTATAAATTTGTGATATGAAACAAATGTCATATTTGTTCCAAAATAAAATAAATTCCTATAATGGTCTCCAATACGATAAGGTTCTACGTCAATTCGTCGCGTGCGTCAATTCGTCGACTGCGTCAATTCGTCGACTGCGACGATTCGTCGCGCGTCAATTCGTCGCCTACGTCAATTCGTCGCGCGTCAATTCGTCGACTGCGTCAATTCGTCGCGCGTTAATTCGTCCCGCGTCAATTCGTCGACTGCGTCAATTCGTCGCGGACAAATTCGTCGACTACGTCAATTCGTCGCGTTTGCAGATTTTGGTTACATACAAAACGAATTCAGGAAAACGTACGATTTCGAACGTCTTGCTCCCTGATCAAATTTATAAAATTTGGACACGCAGACAGGATAGGAATATTACGTTTTTCTTTGGCACTAAAAATATTAGACGGTAAACGGTTTTTGGAACGGGGCAGGGCCCGGTTGGACAGAGCCCCCATATACAAAATTTTCGTAAAATCTACAGTTTTCAATTCAGAACCACCAAATCTGGTATACTATCTCGTGGTATTCCTAACTTAGACTGTAGACGGTTTTGGGAAGCGGTTGCAGAGAGGAGAAGGGGGGGGGGGTTACAGCCCCCCCTACAGAATTGCCGTAAGATATAGTTTTCAATTTAGAACTACCAAATTTGGTATGTTATCTCAGGGTACTCTAACTTAGACGGTTTTTGGAAAGGGTCAGGGGCCCGGTTGGTCAGAGCCATCCACACTACATTTCAAAATTGCCTTTATTCTTCAGTAAAATAACATTTCTATGTACATGACAATGGAATTCTGCCAATAAATACAGCGGCATATACATCAGCTGGAAAGTTCCAGTGAAACGTAAAACAAAATATTGTTAAAATCATAAAAAAAAAATTATTTCGCCACGTAGGGCGAAGAAGAGGCAGACAATAAAGCACGAGCGATACAAACGAAAATGTTTACCTACAGTATTGTAGACAGGGCAAGACATGATTCTATACTATGCACAAATTCCAATTAAGCATTACTACCATACTAAAGATTAAACATTAGGTACTAATTCACATGGAGGAGACTGGCACAAGACAGACCGTTGTGGAGGAAACTTGGGGAGACCTTCGTCCAGCAGTGGATTGATAATGGTTGACAATGATGATGATGATGACTAATTCACAGAAATGCAACAGTGATGCTACATTCAAAATTTACAACATATGTACAGAAGTATTCAGTGACAAGGGGAAATAACGCTAAATGTACTCAGAAGGGCATCTTGTTACATTATATTATACACACAGTGACTAATATTTTAAAAAAATATTCAACATAATGAAGGGGACATTGCGTGGGCAGTAAACTGTGCAGAAGGAAGAATTATATACAACAACATAAAACCCAACATCATCGAAGAGAACATGGGAAACATGGTGAGCTATCTTCAATGGCACATTAAAACAGAAAAATCACAAATAGCGAAGCACCAAAATTAATACGTAAAAACATGATTTGTTACAGTGAACGTGGGCGACAACAAAAATCCCACTTATAGGTTGAGATGTAACTGCAAATTGTGGATATGGAACCACCCAGCCGATTGGGCCCAAGTGGATTGAAAAACGCTATCGGTGTTTGTTGAGGCAGCACGAGAGTGCTCCATTTGGAAGGCGAGTGGTTAACCGTGCTAGGAAGCGTCTCCGAATGATAGCACTTGCCTCCTGAGGAGGTGGAATAAGAGCGGGGAAGCGTTGTTGAAGATGGAAAGCATAGACAGTGAACTTCACAAGAAGAAAAATGTAACGGCACACAGGAGGCAAGTGAGTAGGTGGATGCTTAGTTTGGAGTAGCCAAGCATATGCAAGAAACGGTAACGATCGAGCACAAATTCGATCAGCAAGACGAAATGCTGTGTTTAGGACTGGCAGGAGAACGGGGCAGAATAGGTATTGATGTTGGACGTCGCTGACTTCAGGGCAAAAGGAGCACTGCGGAGAGGTGAGAAGGGTCATGCGAAACAGTACTGATGGGGCGGGGAGACGAAGGTGAAGAAATTGCCAATGGACATTGAGTTCAAGAGGGGAGGAAAGGGCAGAGGTAGATGCTGTCCAGATGGCTGGGAGAAGAGAAGGAGGAGCAGAATGAACAGAAAGTGGAAGTGCGGGAGGGGAAAGAAGAAGCCAATAAAGAGAAGAGGAGGAGAGAGAAGTAACTAGAACCGGGGAGCTACGAATGAGGAGAAAGAACGGTAATGAAAGAGGAGCAGAGGGGACCGAGAAGAGACCATCAGGTGAAGCGATTAGTGGAAAGAGGCTCCAAAGCGCTGTGCGAAGAAGAAGATATTCGTTAGCAAGAGTAATGGTTGGAGATAGAAACAATGAAGAAAGAGGTCTCCAGGTTAGATCAGAAGTTACGAGAGAACGGACAGTTATCACACCAGAGCGGATCCAATGAGGAAAGTAAAAGTAAGGGAGGTTAGGAGGGTGAATAAGAGAAGAGAAGAAGAGAGGTTCATCTAGGAGATCAAGAGTTGAAGAAGGAAATGAACGGAGAAGAGGAAGCGAACGAAAGAGAGAAAGGCCCTCTCGCAGGACAGGAGGGAGGTGGGACGGGAGAAGAGAGTATGCATCCATCTTCAGAAACAGTAGAAAGGTGAAGGATGGGTCACGGAAAGAAGCTAGAACATTCAAGGTAGTGGTAAGGGACGGAACAGTTGAAGTGGCAAGGCGAATGAAATGAATAATACGATGTGTTTTATAAAGGAAAGCTGGATCAGGAAGCTGGATGCCACCCAAAGAGGCTGGCAGATGAAGCGTGGCAGGTTTAACCCAGTGATGTGAAGACCAGATGACGGAAGTTGAGAGGCGAGTGATGGTCATCATTTGTGACACGGGCACAACCGTCGACATCCAAGAGTATTCGCATAGAGAGATAAGTTGTCGACGAACAACGGCTGCTCGTTGACGGAACGATGTGAAAGGGCGGGCCTTACTCCAGTAGGCAGCAGTCCGTTGTATCCGGGGAAGAAGAGCAGTCCAGGTGGCAGATGCAGAAGCCAAGGGCAATCCGACATACGCACCGAGGATCTTCTGTGTAGTGGCTGTCCACTGCGCACCCCAAGGAGCATCGGTGCGGGCAGCCCATGCCCCGCACCATAAGCCAGTACTTTTAGTGGCATTCAGCGCTGCTCCAGATAATGCAACATACTGTTGATATACAGAATACAGGCGATCAAATTGAGATTCATCCCGGACGCAAAAGGTCACATCATCAGCATAGGCGGTGAAAATTATTCGATGATGACGAGTACTAGCCACTGTCGGCGGTAGGACATCCAGGAGTGATCTTCGGGCTGCTAACAGGAAAGGCTCAAAAGCGAGAGCGAATAGCTGGCCGGAGAGCGGACATCCTTGCCGGATGCCTCGCTTAAACGGAATTGGAGCGGTTAGAAATGTGGCCGCTCGAACATGGAAACTGGCGCCCTGATAAAGGGCCAAGAGTGCGGAAGAAAAGGTAGGAGGAAAGCCAAATTGTGAAAGGACAGCAGAGAGATAAAAATGAGAAACGTTATCAAAAGCGGACTTTTGATCCAGATTGAGAAAGGCAAGAGGTTCAGAAAAAGAGCGAGCGAGGAAGTGAAGATGAAGGAGAAGAGAAACGTTAGTGGAAATAGTCCGACCAGGCACAGTGTATGTCTGGTCAGGAGAAATAACGAAAGAGAGAACAGAATTAAGGCGACGGGATAAGAGTTTTGTATAGAACTTATAGTCAGTGTTTAGGATGGAGATAGGGCGCCAGTTTCCAAGATCCAAGAGGTCACCCTTCTTAGGAAGGAGGATGGTGTGTGCCAAAGTAAAGTCGGGCGGTAACGCAGGAGAGAAAAAAGCAGACGAGAAACACGCAGACAGAAAAGGCAGAAGGCACGGTAGAAAAGCACGATAAAAGGACAGAGGAAGGCCGTCAGGTCCAGGAGCGGCATGAGGATTGAGAGTAGCGAACGCCTCGCGGAGTTCGCGAAGAGAGAAAGGAGAGAGTAAAGAAGTAGATAAAGTAGAGGGGACCTGAGGAAGAGAGGAGAGAAGAGGAGAAGCTAATGAGGATGAAGACTGCGTTACCGCACTGTACTTGGCGATGAAATACTGTCTGGTGAAAGTGCATAGCTTCGATGGGTTCGAAGTGATGGAACCATCCTGGAGGCGAAGATGACGCAAAGATGTAGCAGAACGATGTTGAGATTCCAAGGCGGTTAAGTAATCGTGAGAATCAGCTGTAGGGGAGAGATGCAAGAAATGCATCCTGCAGGCTGCATCGGATGCGCGAGGAAGAAGCAAAGCGTGGAGATCTGCCAGATAGCCGGGGTATTGCGGATCATCAAGAGAGAGCATCGACAATAGAGCACGTAGATTCGCAATTTTCATATCGCTCTCATTCCGAGAGGCATGGGAGTAGCGCCGTACAAAAAGGACCAAGTCATGTTTGACACTGAGCCACAGTTGCATCGCGTCGGACGTAGTATCAAGAAGGAGCTGACGTCTTCGGAGGAACTCACGCACAGCAACACAAAATTGTTGATCATCCAGGAGCGAGTCCGGAAAAGTCCATACTCGTTGAGTCCTTGAAGGTGAAGGCGAAACACACACCGACAGACTGACAATACTGTGGTCTGAAGCGGCGGAAGGATGATGGGCAGCAGCTGCGATCGACGGGAGAAGAGCAGTCGAAACATAAAATTTATCCAACCGTGCTGCCGTAGTGCTGCCATGGATGGAAGAGCGCCAGGTAAAAGAGATTTCCGACGGGTGTAGATGCCGGAACGCATCAACCAATTGAAAATCATCAACTAGCTGGGAAATCTGTAATACACGTTGTCTGCGGTATTCTCCAACGGTTGAATTGCGGTCAAGGGCCGGCAACAACGTACAATTGAAATCTCCGCCGATGAGAATATATTCAGACGGTGGGATGCATGACAGCTCTGTACGGAGTGTGGAGAGAAGATCAGGTAACAGACGTTCATCACAGGGGACATATATTTTAAAAACATGATAGGTCACGTTTTCAATGCAAAAGACAGCGACTTGGAGGTTGTCCACATGTAAGGCACGAATCACTGGCGTCGAAATCAGAGGGAGTAGGCGGTGATGGATCCCAAGTGCAAGGCCACCATTCCGTCCAACTCGATAAGCATGGTGAAAATCGTAGGGCCAAGCCCGCCAACGAGAGAACAAAGTGGTAGCAGAGCAATTGGTCTCTTGGAGCAAGAGAAGATCTGCGTGTAGAGGCGCCAAGTCCTCATACACTAGAGCATTTCTAGGAGAAGCAGAGAACCCTCTGCAGTTAAGTGTGACCACCTTGAATCGGTAGGTCCTTCCCAGGTCGACACGCACGTGCGCTGGAATCTGTTATTTTCTTCGCTTGCTTCTTCATTCTGTCAACACTAAATTTGAGATCGGGATAGGAAAGCACAAGATTTCGATACACAGATATCACACTAGAAACTTGGGTTAGAACAGTAGGAAGATCAAGCAAATGACGTGCAACAAACTGATTAAAGAATCTAGGATGTTTATGAGAGCATAATACTTCATATATTTTATGAAGAGAAAGCGGACCTACCGGTATATCCGCCTTCGCTTCAGCTAGGTATCGGAGAAAAGAATCTAGGGAAAGCACTGGGGGTGGAGTCTTAGAACCTGGAATCACAGCAGGGTGTCGACTTGTTCGTGGCGAAGGACGACGTTGAGAGGAGGAGCGGGAAGATGAGTCAACAGAACGACCTCTTGCAGCACCGGTGCGAGGAGGGAGCGGAGTCTGCGGAGCACTCCAGGACTCCCGTCGAGCAGGCTTGCTGGTAGTTGTAGGGTCAGAGTGATTGCCAAAAGTGTCACTAGCAGTAGGGCAGTCCATGTCAGTAACTGTACTTGGAGTGTCTTCATCCGATGGAAGATGAAGGTCAGCAGTCAGGTCAGCTGGAGCTGCAAGGAACGTGGGCGGAGCTGTCGGTACCAGATGAGGAAAGTCCTCTGTCAACAATTGTGGGGCAGGACCCCGTGGAGGAAGGCCCGATGGCAGAGCAGGTTGATGAAGTTCTGAAGACACCTCCTTAGAAACGGTAGGGGTGGACGACACAGGGCTGTCACGAGTGACTTTTTGGTCCCGAAGACTGAGGTACAGCAGGGCGGCGGAAGCACTCACTACGTTGATGGCCATACGCCTTACAAGTCTGACAATGAAAGGAGGTTAAAACGTCGATGCGTCGGATTTGATCTCCGCATTTTACAGTGAAGAGAGTAGGAAAAGACTTGATATGTTCTTCCGAAGAGAATACTACTCGCGCAACTCGTCGGGCACTTTCAATCGAACGATCATCCTCGTCCTTTGGAGCAGCGGAGTGTGTGGTAATGTTACCCACAACACGACCGGATTGCATAAGAAAAGCACAAAGCATAGCATCTGTGACTTCAGGATGTACTGGGTACATCGAGACCGTTACTGGTCTCTGGGCGACAGGCTCAGGAAATAATTGGTGATCACCAACAACCAGCCCAGTCTGTAAGACAGAGGTAGCATCTGCCGCATGAAAAAAATAAACAATGACACTCGGCCCTCTGCGCGACATATGACGTATCGCTGACGGAGAGAACTTTTGTTTTAGAGCAGTTGAGTACATTTTGAGTGGTGTGTCTGGCAGCGCCTCAAAGCACACACCCAACTCAGTAGCCGTGGTGAAAGAGGTACCTGCTGGAGAATCCACTGGAATTTCGAGCACAACCTCATTACCAGAGCGACGGACATGAGGTTTTAAAGCTGCGGCTTCCGCTCGCATGGAATTAGACTTGGGCTGAAGCCTTTGGGAAGTTACCGCTGAAGAATAGGAACGAGGAGCAGTAGAAGTGGAGGTTGAAGGCAGAGGAGCACCGCCATCCATTGAAGGCAGAGGAGCATCGCCATCCATTGAAGGCAGAGGAGCACCGTCATCCATAGTGTCCATGACGTCAACTGTCACTATATGAGAAACAGCTGGGGCAAGAGCTGTAATAGTGACGTCAGGGAGGAAAACGATACGCCGCCAACGGTTGACCACACTACAGTTTTCAATTCAGAACCACCAAATCAGGTATCCTATCTCATAGTACTCTAACTTAGACGGTTGTCGGTTTTTGGAACGGGTCAAGGCCCGGGGAGTCAGAACCCCCCTCCCCCCATACATACAAAGTTTTCGTAAAATCTAGTTTTCATTTCAGAACCATCAAATTTGGTATCATGAAACTAACTTAGACGCTAGACGGTTTTTGGAAGGGGTTGGAGCCCGCGGGGTCGGACCCCCCCCTCTCATAAAAAATTTCGTAAAATCTACAGTTTTCATCTTAGAACCACCAAATTTGGTATACTATCTTATGGTACTCTAACTTAGTCGGCAGACCGTTTTCGGAACGGGTCAAGGCCCGGGGGTCAAAGCCCCCCCACATACAAAATTTTCTTAAAAACTACAGTTTTCAATTCAGAACCACCTAATCTGGTATACTATCTCATGGTGTTCACAAAGTATTTATTCAAGGAATGTACATGAGACGAGCAAGAGAAAAACGTCTCAAAAAAAAACAGTGACACATAAATGCACTATTTACAGATGACAGTAGATACCTATTTACAATATATACATGACATTTAGATGTAAACAAATCTTGAGGAGATCGTACACACTAGGTTGAGTAGATATGGCAAGGGTTCAGGTAGAGCAGCACAGAGTAAAATGTTATAATATTGTCTTATGAGCACTAACTGTACTGTGCAGCGAAGGTGGAGTCCCAACAACCCCAAGGCCTCTGGGGACCATGGAGAGAAGAAGCTGGGTTCACTTGAAGACGCAACGGCACCGTTATGAAAACAAGATAAGTACATGTACATGAGACGAGCAAAAGTAGAATGACCGATAATTGTGACATAGAAATGGGATATGTACAGATGACTGTAGAAACAAAGAGACATTATAGTTGCATGACATTCAGATGGAAATAGATGTTCAGGAATCTCGTGGAGATAAGACATACCTTGATGAGCAGGTGTGACGAAGGTTCGGATAAAGAGTCACTGAGTTAACTGTTAAATAGTCATACAAGCACCAACTGTAAGATGCAATGAAGTCGGTGTCCCAGCGAACCATGGGGCCGCTGGGGACCATGTAGAGAAGAAGCTTGGTTCACTTTGTCGAGCAACGGCGGTGTGGTACTCAAGGCGTAATCGAGAAAGGAGACATTCCCGAAAAAACTGAGCAACGCGGCACTTGCGTGAAGTACCGTAGGAGGCACCTCCCGAGCACGACACTGTTGATGATAGACGTATATAACGTGTTTCACGAGCACAAAAATGTAGGTGCAGACTACAGGGAGTCTGATTGGAGGCACAAGGTTGAGCAACAGCGTTCGGTAAGCACTGAAGGAAAGATCAGTTGTACAGGATCTTTGCGCAATCGAAAAGGCAAGATTCAGCATTGGTAGCAGTATAGTGCAATATTGATAGACATGACTCACATCTGCCTCCCCGGCGCAGAAAAGGGCAGAGTGGGGAGGGAAAGAAGGGTCATCCGGTGCAAGATTGACGGTACGGGAAGACGGTTATGTAAGAATAACCAGTGGGTGTTGATCTCTGGGGGTGTAGATAGAGGAGAGAGGGTGGCAGACCACACAGCAGAGAGAGCGGAAGACGGGATATCAGGGATAGGTGTAGGCGTAGAAGAGCGGGAGAGAGAGAGAAATCTGTAAAGAGCGGATGTGGAGAAGGAGAAAATCGGAAGATCTATGCCGTGAGCCGACAAGAAAAAGGGGAGGGAGAGACGCGGATAGAACGGGAACGAGACCGGCGGGGAAGCAAGATCGGGAAAAGAGAGAAATAAGGGATGAGAGTAAGGAGGTGTGAACCTGAAGAGCATGGGGTAGAGCACGAATAGCAGGAGGAAAGTCGGAGAAGGAGCGCCAGAGAAAATCAGGGGTGACAAGGTCTCGGACTGTGACTACCCCGGCGCGGAGCCAGGTGGGGAAAGCAAAACAGGGAGGTGCGGAGGATGAATGACGGAGGAGAAAAATAGAGGTTCTGAGAGTAGTTCGGAGGTTGTAGCTGGTGGAGAGCGAGACAGAGGGAAAGAGCGAAGCAAGGTGATAGCCTCCCGATAGACAGGAGGTAAGTTGGAAAGGAGGGGGCAGTGATCCATTAATAGATAGGAAAGAAAAGTAAGGTGGGGATTACGCGGGGAAACAGTGACGTCCCGGGTTGTCTCCGCAGGCAGAACAGGTGAAGCAAGAAGGCGAAGAAATGCAGACACTCGGAATGCCTGATAGTATAACCGCACGTCAAGCAGTCCAATACCGCCATTCTGAGGAGACAAGCTGAGAAGTGAAGCGTTAACCCAATGATCACCAGCCCACACGATATTGGTTTGGCACTGGGTGATTGCAAGAAGACGATAGACAGGTTGTTTGGATGCAAGCCAAGAGAACGTGCACATGGATAACAAATATGTTCGAGTGATCTGGGCACGCTGGTACAGAGAAGTGCAGAACTGTGCTTGTCTCCAGTTGGCAGCCGTACGCAGCAGGCGGGGGTGCAGTGCATTCCACGTTATCGTCGAGGCTGTAGGAGGTTTGCCCAGGTGCACTCCTAGAAAACGCTGTGAGGATGTGGACCATTCGGCTCCCCATGGAGAGTCGGTTCGACTAGCCCACGACCCACACCACAAGCCAGTGCTTTTTGACTCGTTTAGCGTGGCACTAGAACAAGAGGCATACCGAGCGTAGAGGTGGCGAAGTTTGCAGAATTGTGCATCTTGTCGAACACAAAAAGTCACGTCATCAGCATAGGCAACATAGGTGACAATATGATGGCGAGTGCTGGCGACCACTGGAGGCAGAGAAGCATAGAAGGATCTGTGAACGGAGCGGAGAAAAGGTTCGATCGCAAGAGCAAAGAGCTGTCCGGACAAGGGGCAGCCTTGCCGGACGCCGCGACGGAAAGGAATTGGCGCTGTGAGAAGGGTGGGCAACCTGACGTGGAAAGTGGCGTCCTGATAGAGAGAGAGGAGAACAGAAACAAAAGGAGGTGGAAACCCGAAACTATAAAGTGTAGACGAGAGGTAAGCGTGAGAAATATTATCAAAGGCGGATTGTTGATCGAGAGACAGCAGAGCAAGAGGTTCAGAGCGAGATCGAGCGAGATGGATTAGGTCACTGAGAAGTTGAATGTTATGCGAGATGGAGCGCCCTGGGACAGTGTAGGTCTGGTTAGAGGACAGGATGTGTGGGAGGATTGGATTAATACGGCGCGAGAGTAGTTTAGAATAAAGCTTGTAATCAAGATTCAGAAGTGAGATGGGACGCCAGTTCCCCAAGTCTAGGAGATCACCCTTCTTTGGGAAGAGGACTATATGGGCAGTTGTGAAACTCCTCGGAAGGGTGGATAGGTGGAAAGCAGCGGAGAAAGCACTAAGCAGAAAAGGAAGGAGGGCTGGGAGGAAAGCTTTGTAGAAACAGAAAGGAAGTCCATCTGGGCCAGGTGCAGCCTTGGAGTTTAGAGAAGAAAACGTCTCGGAAATCTCTGTTAGCGTGGGAGGCCGGAGGAGAGAATCAGAAAAATAAGAGGGGACTTGAGGTAAAGCAGAGTGTAGACCAGATAAGGCAGTGCTGGAAGGAGGAGGAGTCTCACAAAACTTCGTTGTAAAATAGCTGCGGGCAACAGAGCAAAGAGTAACTGGGTCAGAGGATACCTCGCCAGTAGAGAGGCGGAGATGGCGAATTGAAGCAGAGGCATGACGCTTAGATTCAAGATTGGAAAGAAACTCATAAGTGCAGGCATCGGGCGCGAGATGCTGTAATCTCAGCCGCCGAATGACCTGTTGCGCGAGTGGGACTAGGAGAGAATTCAGTTCAGCCTTATACACAGCAAAAAGAGGGTCAGCCATATTTATAAGGGAAAGCATCGTACGGATGTGATCCAACCGCATCCTCTGTAGCGTCGTGATCGTAAAAGCCTGATTTCGCACATGAAGCAAGAGGCGATGTTTTACCTCCAGCCAGAAAGTCAGGGCACACGGCGCAGACTGCAGTTGCGTGCGCCATTCGGAGAGGAAATGGCGGACTGAAGAGCAAAAACCGGCGTCATCCAAAAGAGCGGCATCAAATGTCCACGGCCGGGTTGTCCTGTGCTGTGCATGAGTGTGGAACACTGTGAGAGTGATGGCGCAATGGTCGGACGACGCAGTGGGCTGGCAACAGGATGCAGAGATCGCTGGAAGAAGTATGGGCGTGGTATAAAACCTGTCAAGTCTGGCCGTGGCCGGGTTTATTGCACCAGATGCACGCCAGGTATGGGAGGGTGTAGTCGGATATAAGTGTCGATGGACATCTATCAGTGAGAAATCAAAAACGAGGGACTGTAGCTGCTGTACAAGGTCTGCACGATGTTCGCGTGAAGGCGGGGAACGATCAAGTTGAGGGTGTAGAGTACAATTAAAGTCGCCACCAACGAGAACTCGGTCGGTGGCAGGTATACCAGAGAGAGCACCGCGAAAGCACAGAAAAAGCTCCGACACATAAGTGGAGGTGTTTGGCACGTAGATGTTAAAGATATGAAACCTCTCCGTTTGAATAGTGAACGTGACTTGTTGTAAGAGATCACGACAGAGATTTTTACAGAGAAGAGAGTCATCGTAGAGCGAAAAGTCGAGCGTACCCCGACGGCAATACCACCATATGATGAACAGCTGAATGCGTGGTGGAAAGCAAAATTCCATGATCGCCAGCGAGTAAACAAAGTTGTAGGGTGACAGTTCGTCTCTTGTAAAAGTAGCACGTCCGCACTCAGTGGGGAAAGGTCCTCATAGGCTAAGGCGTTCGCAAGTGGTGTCGCAAAACCGCGACAATTAAGTGACGTGACCTTGAACTTTTAGGTCCGTCGGCGGATGTAAGATGTGTTGACTTGCAGTAGCGAGAACATGTAGGCGCTGGATAAAACCCAGACCCCACGGAATGTCATCGACGTTCCGCCGAAGAGTGTGCAAAAGAGAATCAAGTTGACTGAGAACCCGAGGTAGGGCAGCTTCATACTTTAGTAAAAAAGCACGGGCAGTGGCCGTGCTGGTGGGACTCACTAAATATTCAAGAAGATCTACGTAAGGCAGCGGCTCAGCGGGAAAAGCATTCTCTTGAAGGAGATTAGTGAAGTCCTCTAACGAGGGAGAAACATCCTCCGTCTCTGGTTCAGTCCAGGCTTGTACTTGAGAAGACGAAATGCCACGTCGAGAGAAGATTGCGCGAGTAACCGGGCGATTAGACCGCCTAGTGAACAAGTGCGGGGATGAGGACGTTTTAGACTTCTTCAACTTCTTCCGTGAGGAGACACTGCGTTTGCCAAAAATCGTGGAGGAACCAGCTGGTATAGAAGTTTCTGTGCTGGAAAGGGTTTCGGCTGCTGGATCTGCAGCGCCAACGGTAAACACCGACGACATATCAGCAGGTAAATCTGTAGGAGCAGAAAGTATACGCTGCGGGGGTGCCGTAGGAAGCGTGGGAAAATTCCGATCTGTAACTGAAAGTGAGTCTGCCAAAGACGTTTGTCGACCAACGTCTGCAGGCCGACGTCGGGAAGATCTGGGTCCTGCAACCTTCCACTCGTGTGGAGACGTTGACACAGCAGTAACAGGAGGGACAGAAGGTGCCACAGCACTTGGCACGGTTATGGAAGCAGCACGAGTGCAATTGGCTCGCACATGACTCTCACTTTGACAAAGGGTGCAATGCTGAGAAGTGATGATCTCGATACGACGTCGCTGTTGCCCACATCGCACGTGAAGGACAGTTGGACAGGCCTGAAGATGAGTATCAGACGGAAAGAGCACACGAGCGGTGCGACGGAAGCCACGAATGGCTTTGTCTTCTGGGTCTCTGGGTGCCGCCGAGAGGGTTGTTATGGGACCGACTACTCGGCCGAACTTACTGAGTAACGTGCAAAGAATTGTATCAGATACCTCTGGCGGGACAGGGTAGAAAGTCACCTGCACGGGGCGGTGCGCGACTGGTTGTGGTAGTAGATGTACATCATTAATGGTCAGTCCTGCTGTCAAGACAAGGTCAGCATGTTCCTTTTTCTTGAAGTAAACCAGCACTGATCGTGGTTTTCGGGCAACATAATCTATTGCATCCGCCGGTAAAATGGATTTAAGAGCTCGGCTATAGAGCTGAAGCTTTGTATCCGGCAGCGCATCAAAACATACGCCGAGGTCCATCGTTGATTGCAGTTGACGGCCGGCTGGTGAGTCTTCGGGAATATCTATCGTTGCTGTGGATCCCACGACATGAAGATACGAATCGGGAAGGAGAGTATCAGACGATAGGAGTGACGTAGAGCCACTAGACATGGCAGTCGCATATGATGGAGGAACAGTACTTTTACTAGATGTAGAGGGCGAAACTCCAGCTGTTATAGGGGAATCTGGCAGTTGAGATGAAGTGGTGGCCGTAGAAGCGACGTCACCCGACACCTCCATAGCATCCGCGACAGGGACAGAGAGTAGACCTGTAACGGCAGTACCCTCAGTGGGAAGGCAGGCCGTAGGCGCAGGCAAGGCAGAGGAACTCATGACGTCAGTAAGGCAGTTAGAGATCTCTGCGACCAACGAAGCTGTGTCAGCAGCTGGGTTGGAAGAAGAGGAGGAAGATGGCTTCTCTTCCAAGATAAGGGCGTGAGCTTCACCCTTATCTAATGCCGCCATGTCAACGGCGAGGCTTACCGAAGAACAAGACCAACTCGTTCGAAAAATATAACTAACGATAAAGAATAAAGTAATTCACTCACCACCTCGTGAGACAAACGAAACGAAAGCACTTATCTTCAACTTGAAGATGCACTCGAAAAGAAAAAGTACACCACTCGATTAACTACTCGAAAGCACGTAAAAGACAGAGCTCAAAAAACACACATCACATCACAATCTCATGGTACTCTAACTTAGACGCTAGACGGTTTTTGAAAGGGTTGGAACCCGGGGGTCAGACCCCCGGAAAAAAACGTTTTCTTAAAATCTACATTTCAAAATTGCCTTTATTCTTCAGTAAAATAACATTTCTATGTACATGACAATGGAATTCTGCCAATAAATACAGCGGTATATACATCAGCTGGAAAGTTCCAGTGAAACGTAAAACAAAATATTGTTAAAATCATAAACAGTTTTCAATTTAGAACCACCAAATTTGGTATACTATCTCATGGTACTCTAACTTAGACGCTAGACGGTTTTAGAAAGGGGTTGGAGCCCGCGGGGTCGGACCCCCCCTCTCATAAAAAAATTCGTAAAATCTACAGTTTTCATCTTAGAACCACCAAATTTGGTATACTATCTTATGGTACTCTAACTTAGTCGGCAGACCGTTTTCGGAACGGGTCAAGGCCCGGGGGGTCAGAGCCCCCCCCACATACAAAATTTTCTTAAAAACTACAGTTTTCAACTCAGAACCACCTAATCTGGTATACTATCTCATGGTACTCTAACTTAGACGCTAGACGGTTTTTGGAAGGGGTTGGAGCCCGGGGGTCAGACCCCCCGAAAAAAACTTTTTCGTAAAATCTACAGTTTTCAATTTAGAAGCACCAAATTTGGTATACTATCTCATGGTACTCTAACTTAGACGCTAGACGGTTTTTGAAAGGGCTTGGAGCCCGCGGGGTCGAGCCCCCCCCTCATAAAAATTTCGTAAAATCTACAGTTTTCATCTTAGAACCACCAAATTTGGTATACTATCTTATGGTACTCTAACTTAGACTGCAGACCGTTTTTGGAACGGGTCGAGGCCCGGGGGTCAGAGCCCCCCACATACAAAATTTTCTTAAAAACTACAGTTTTCAATTCAGAACCACCTAATCTGGTATACTATCTCATGGTACTCTAACTTAGACGCTAGACGGTTTCGGGAAGGGTTGGAGCCGGGGGTCAGACTCCCCCGAATAAAAAGTTTTTCGTAAAATCTACAGTTTTCAATTTAGAACCACCAAATTTGGTATACTATCTCATGGTACTCTAACTTAGATGCTAGACGGTTTTTGGAAGGGGTTGGAGCCCGGGGGTCAGACACCCCGAATAAATTTGTTTTGTAAAATCTACAGTTTTCAGTTTAGAACCACCAACTTTGGTATACTATCTCATGGTACTCTAACTTAGACAGTAGACCGTTTTTGGAACGGATCAAGGCCCGGGGGTCAGAGCCCCCACATACAAAATTTTCTTAAAAACTGCAGTTTTCAATTCAGAACCACCAAATCTGGCATACTATCGCATGGTACTCTAACTTAGACGCTCGACGATTTTTTGAAGGGGTTGCAGCCCCGGGGTAAGGGCCCCCCTCATAAAAATTCGCAAAATCTACAGTTTTCAATTTAGAACCACCAAGTTTGGTATACTATCTCATGGTACTCTAACTTAGACGCTAGACTGTTTTGGAAGGGGTTGGAGCCCGCGGGGTCGGAGCCCCCCCATTAAAAATTTCGTAAAATCGACAGTTTTCATCTTAGAACCACCAAATTTGGTATACTATCTTATGGTACTCTAACTTAGACAGCAGACCGTTTTTGGAACGGGTCAAGACCCGGGGGGTGAGAGCCCCCCTACATACAAAATTTTCTTAAAAACTACAGTTTTCAATTCAGAACCACCTAATCTGGTATACTATCTCATGGTACTCTAACTTAGACGCTAGACGGTTTTTGAAAGGGGTTGGAGCCCGGGGTCAAACCCTACCCCCGAATAAACAGTTTTTCGTAAAATCTACAGTTTTCAATTTAGAACCACCAAATTTGGCATACTATCTCATGGTACTCTAACTTAGACGCTAGACGGTTTTTGGAAGGGGCTGGAACCCCGGGGTGAGAGCCCCTCCCCTCCTCATAAAAATTACGTAAAATCTACAGTTTTCAATTTAGGACAACCAGATTTGGTATACTACTTATGGTTATCTAACTTAGACGGTAGACGGTTTTTGGAAGGGGTCGGGGCCCGGGTCAAGGTAGCCCCATGCAAAATTTTCGTAAAAAGTTCCGTTTTTTACTCTTAAGAATACCCTATTTACGTTCTAAGGCGCTCTTTGGCCCTTTGAGGGCCTTGCACCATAAACCATCAACCAACCAACCAACTAACTAACCTACGGTCTAAGTTAGGGACTGTAGATAACAATAAAGTGCAAAAATATGCGTTTAATGGTGTATTAAAAACACAAATCTATATAGTTTAGCTTTCACTACCAACGAACGGCTTATCAGAAAGAAATATAATGTAATGTAAACAGAGAGTTCCAGATATTCAAAATTCAAAACGGTAAGAAAAAGATGATCAATGCCAATGTGAAGTCGTATGCATGCGACATCACATAGGTACATTGCATTTCTGTGTCGCGGGATTCACAGAAGCACACGCCAGATGTACGACAGTTCTATAGATGTCTCCTAGAAGGTAAGTACTCCCATTCCTTTGATGATCAATGCCAATGTGAAGTCGTATGCATGCGACATCACATAGGTACATTGCATTTCTGTGTCGCGGGATTCACAGAAGCACACGCCAGATGTACGGCAGTTCTATAGATGTCTCCTAGAAGGTAAGTATTCCCATTCCTTTTTCTTTCTTTTTGTTTCGCAAAATTAAATTAACTAAATCAAAAAATTTAAAATAAGTTTACTGGAAAATTGCAGGAATATCTTTTTCATTCATTAACTTTCACCCGCTGAACTTGGTGATTCCACAAATAGTAATATTTACCTGGCAAATAACTGGTATCCCTGCTAGTACAAATTATATTAATGATTTATTTGCGTCCAGTTCAATCTAGTATGTCCATAAGAGCGTTAGGGGCCGTATGAAAAATACATTTCAACGTGTGCCGCTACGGCGGCGGAGTGATCTAGGCGCTGGCTTCTGACCACTTGTCGAGAAGGATCCTGGTTCAAATCCCGGTGAATCATGGACGTTGTGCTTGACTTCTGGCACTGGCTGTCCCCCTTCCCAGGAACCAGTGGCCCAAAGTTGGGAATGTCCGACTGCTTAGAGCCCACTGAATTGATCACGGTGGTCGTTAACCCCCCCCCCAAAGATTGCGACGTGTCCATTGCTATTTGTTGTGGACCGTACAAAAAGTATGTTTTTGATATCAAGGTGTCCACTTCCATGTAGGCTGGCCATGAAATGTTAGGAGACCGTACAAAATTGCACTTTTGTTTTCACCTTGTCAGCGCTTCGGTATATGGTTGAAGTATACGTATATATAGTTGGGCCATTTCAGCACGTAGTTTGGTTTATATAGAAAATCAAGATAATGTTACATTTTTACTCAGCTACAACACATTAATCCCGAAGGCTATTTGTTGAAATCTTTAATCCGCCGTGCTCATATTCACAACGTTAACATAACATGTCAAGTTATTAATGTTGCAGTTTTACCCTGTCACAAAACTTTAGTTACAAGACCTTAGGCGTAAACTTTTTTTAGGAATTTTTAGTCCGACGTATTCATAAGGTTTCGATAACATGCCAAGGTTATGGTACTGCGTTTTGACTGAGGCACAAAAATTAATAAACAGGCCTTAAGCCCTTTTATCAGTTTTCAATCAACCGTGCTCATATACATAAAATTTTCAGAGAAAGTCAAGTTTACTGTGTTGCGCATTTACTCGAGTACAAAACTATAAACAGCCATTAACTTTCACCCGCTGAACTTGGTGATTCCTCAATTCATCCATTAACAAGTCTTTTAAGTGATTGTATGCTATGGTCATATTGATAATGTTTGATGACAAGTCAGGTTAATGATGTTGCACTTATTAAAGACTTAAAAAGGTGTAGAGGCTAGTAATTATTATTTGAAGTCTAAATAAAAGCTCATTTTTAACACGACTCGTCATGAAATCCTTGTGAATATGGCATTTATTTTATTTTGTACATTTTACAAAGCGTATGCATTTTTTTTTTGGCATTTGTTTTAATTTTGTGTTGTACTTGTTACATAGCGTTTCGCATTTTTGTAATGCTTGTGACTTGTGATTGCATTTTGAATTTTTATTTGTTTCACATTTTGGATTGCATTTTGAATTTTTATATGTTTCACATTTTGGATTACTTTTTGACATTTTATGTTTTTGACATGCTATTTTGAAAATTTTGTCTTTTTTAATTTTGCGTTGGTTTTACATTCTTGCATCTTCGGCGGAATTACATTCTTGAAAAATTCAAATACAAGTTAGTAAAAGGTATAATTCAATTAGTGAGAAATACCAGCACATTTTAGTAAAGGGTAGAATTATATGAAATTCCTCTTAAAATGTCCAGCATGTTAACATTGTCTCTGTGCACCAAAGAAGTTCGAATTCCTTTTTATCTTGCCAGCGTTTCTCTTCTGGGTGGATTTGTTGGAATCTGTGCTATAACTCTTTCGATTTTAGCCATAGTTGTTCTCTGCTCTTTCGCAATTTCGCTGATTATTTCGTACAGTCACAGTTTTTTCTCCCAGAATTGTATTCCAGCGTCTGTCTAATCTTTTCAAGTTCGTTTTGTGTTCTGGGAAAGCCAAATAAATTGTTTTCACTAACTGACCAAATTGTTGGCGGGAACAGCGGAGGGCTTCTGCTTGGATTGTTTCTTCTGCTTCCACAAAATTTTCCAAGAACATAATTTTCCTCAAACCACTGAACTACAGAATCTGCATATTCTAGTAAAATTGATTTCACAAAATGAAATGCCCAAAAACATTAAAAAAACTGCAACCACACGAAACAAAATACCCAAAACATGGTAAGAAATTCTGTTGAAAGCACAATGAAGGTATACGATAGGAGAAATATATGTTTTTAAAACTTAATACAAGTGTCAAAACTGAAATAAAAAGAAAGAAAAAAGAAATATTCCAAATTTCATTGTTACTTTAGATATTTTGACCTGTTGACATTTCGTAAATTGTACTTGCACTCGGTCAAAAAATATTACTTACAAAGGACTCTTTAGTAACTTTTAATCGCTGTGGTCGTATTTATAAGGTTTGCATAACAAATCAAGTTAATAATGTTGCGCTTTCACTTAGGCACCAAATGCTAATTATTGGCCGCTAGGCCTAGGCCTTTTAAATAATTTTTGATAAGCGTAACACTCTTAAATTGATTTGTCATGCAAACCTCATATAATCACAGCATTATAAAAATTACTGTAAATGCATATGCCTAGGTCTCGGGCGTAGCTATTAATGCTTTGTGCTCGAGTAACATTTAAACAGAATTCATTTTATTTTCTATGAAAACTACATAAATATCAGCTCGGAGGACTGAAAACTATCAAAAATCTCTAGGCCTATTGTCTGCTTAATAGTTCCAACCTCAGAAAAGCGCATCGCAAAAATCTTGGACTTCTATGAAAACATTATGAAAATTAGCACGGCACACTGAAAATTGCTAAACAGGCCCAGTCCTAGGGTTTTCTAATTATTGTACCTGACTAAAAGTGTAACATTATCTTTAGTTCTTACTAGCAGGGGTACCCGGTATTTCCCAGGTAAATATTACTATTTCTAAAATCACCAAGTTCAGCGGGTGAAAGTTAATGAATGAAAAAGCTATTTCCGTAAATTTCCAGGAAACTTATTTTAAATATTTTGATTTAGTTAATTTAATTATACGAAGCAAAAAGAATTTACATTATTTACAGTACATTGTATTTCTGCCTGATAAGGCAACCGTTGGTGGTGAAAGCTAACGTTTATTAATTTGTGTTTTTAATACATCATGAACCGGATATTTTTTCACTTTATTGTTATCTACGGCCTCTAACCTAGACCGTAGGTGCGGTAATGGAGTGCTGTATTGGGATGCAGTTCTTAAGAGTAAAAATTGTAATTTTTACGAAAATTTTGAATGGGCCCCCTTCACACCGGGCACCGACCCTTTCCGTCTGCGGTCTAAGTTACAATACAATGAGGGAGTGTACTAAATTTGGTCGTTCTAAATTCGAAACTGTAGGTTTTACAAAAATTGGCATGGGGGGGGAGGGCTCTGAACCCCTGTCTCCAACCGTTTCCAAAAATCGCCTGCATTCTCAGTTAGAGTACCATGACATAGTATACCAAATTTGGTGGTTTTAAATTGAAAACTGTAGATTTTACGAAAAATTTTTATGGGGAGGGCTCTGACCCCGTGTCTGACCCGTTCCCAAAACCGTCTACCATCTAAGTTAGAGTACCATGAGATAGTATACCAAATTTGGTTGTTCCAAATTGAAAACTGTAGATTTTACGAAAATTTTGTATGGGGGGAACGATCTAACCCCGGGCCCCAACCCGTTCCGAAAATCGTCTACGGTCTAAGTTAGAGTACCATGATATGGTATACCAAATTTGGTGGTTCTAAATTGAAAACTATAGATTTTACGAAAGTTTGTGTGTAGGGGGGTAACCACCCTTGCCCCGACCCGTTCTGAAAACCGTCTACCGTTTAATTTAGAACACCATTATATAGTATACCCAATTTGGTAGCTCTAAATTGAAAACTTTAGTTTTTACGAAAAAATTTATGTGCGGGGGTCTCTGACCCCGTGCCAGACCCGTTCCAAAAACCGTCTACCGTCTAAGTTAGAGTACCATGAGAGAGTATGCCAAATTTGGTGGTTCTAAATTGAAAACTGTAGATTTTACGCGGCATTTTATGGGAGGGGGGGGGGCTCTTACTCCCGGGCTCCAACCAATTCCAAAAAACGTGTAGCGTCTAATTTAGAGTTTCATGATACCAAATTTGATGGTTCTGAAATGAAAACTAGATTTTACGAAAATTTTGTATGTGGGGGCTGTGACCCCTCGGGCCTTGACCCGTTCCAAAAACGGTCTGCAGTCTAAGTTAGAGTACCATAAGATAGTATACCAAATTTGGTGGTTCTAAGATGAAAACTGTAGATTTTACGAAATTTTTATGAGGGGGGCCCGACCCCGCGGGCTCCAACCCCTTTCAAAAACCGTCTAGCGTCTAAGTTAGAGTACCATGAGATAGTTTACCAAATTTGGTGGTTCTAAATTGAAAATTGTAGATTTTAGGAAAAAGTTTTTATTCGGGGGTCTGACCCCCGGGCTCCAACCTTCCAAAAACCGTCTAGCGTCTAAGTTAGAGTACCATAAGATATTGTATAATAGATTAAGTGGTTCTGAATTGAAAACTGTAGTTTTTAAGAAAATTTTGTATGTGGGGGGCTCTGACCCCCGGGACTTGACCCGTTCCAAAAACGGTCTGCCGACTAAGTTAGAGTACCATAAGATAGTATACCAAATTTGGTGGTTCTACGATGAAAACTGTAGATTTTACGAATTTTTTTATGAGAGGGGGGACTCCGACCCCGTGGGCTCCAACCCCTTCCAAAAACCGTCTAACGTCTAATTTAGAGTTTCATGATACCAAATTTGATGGTTCTGAAAATGAAAACTAGATTTTACGAAAATTTTGTATGTAGGGGGCTCTGACCCCCGGGCCTTGACCCGTTCCAAAAATGGTCTGCCGTCTAAGTTAGAGTACCATAAGATAGTATACCAAATTTGGTGGTTCTAAGATGAAAACTGTAGATTTTACGAAATTTTTATGAGGGGGGGCGACCCCGCGGGCTCCAACCCCTTCCAAAAACCGTCTAGCGTCTAAGTTAGAGTACCATGAGATAGTATACCAAATTTGGTGGTTCTAAATTGAAAACTGTAGATTTTACGAAAAAGTTTTTATTCGGGGGAGTCTGACCCCCCGGCTCCAACCCCTTCCAAAAACCGTCTAGCGTCTAAGTTAGAGTACCATGAGATAGTATACCAGATTAGGTGGTTCTAAATTGAAAACTGTAGTTTTTAAGAAAATTTTGTATGTGGGGGCTCTGACCCCCGGGCCTTGACCCGTTCCAAAAACGGTCTGCAGTCTAAGTTAGAGTACCATAAGATAGTATACCAAATTTGGTGGTTCTAAGATGAAAACTGTAGATTTTACGAAATCTTTATGAGGGGGGGGGGCCGACCCCGCGAGCTCCAACCCCTTTCAGAAACCGTCTAGCGTCTAAGTTAGAGTACCATGAGATAGTATACCAAATTTGGTGGTTCTAAATTGAAAACTGTAGATTTTACGAAAAAAGTTTTTATTCGGGGGAGTCTGACCCCCGGCTCCAACCCTTCCAAAAACCGTCTAGCGTCTAAGTTAGAGTACCATGAGATAGTATACCAAATTTGGTGGTTCTAAATTGAAAACTGTAGATTTTAGGAAAAAGTTTTTATTCGGGGGGGGTCTGACCCCCGGGCTCCAACCCCTTCCAAAAACCGTCTAGCGTCTAAGTTAGAGTACCATGAGATAGTATACCAGATTAGGTGGTTCTAAATTGAAAACTGTAGTTTTTAAGAAAATTTTGTATGTGGGGGCTCTGACCCCCCGGGCCTTGACCCGTTCCAAAAACGGTCTGCAGTCTAAGTTAGAGTACCATAAGATAGTATACCAAATTTGGTGGTTCTAAGATGAAAACTGTAGATTTTACGAAATTTTTATGAGGGGTTGGGCGCGACCCCGCGGGCTCCAACCCCTTTCAAAACCTTCTAGCGTCTAAGTTAGAGTACCATGAGATAGTATACCAAATTTGGTGGTTCTAAATTGAAAACTGTAGATTTTACGAAAAAGTTTTTTTTTCGGGGGGTCTGACCCCCGGGCTCCAACCCCTTCCAAAAACCGTCTAGCGTCTAAGTTAGAGTACCATAAGATAGTATACCAAATTTGGTGGTTCTAAGATGAAAACTGTAGATTTTACGAAATTTTTTATGAGAGGGGGGGTCCGACCCCGCGGGCTCCAACCCCTTCCAAAAACCGTCTAGCGTCTAAGTTAGAGTTTCATGATACCAAATTTGATGGTTATGAAATGAAAACTAGATTTTACGAAAATTTTGTATTTGTGGGGGGAGGGGGGCTACGACTCCCCGGGCCTTGACCCATTCCAAAAACCGACAACCGTCTAAGTTAGAGTACTATGAGATAGGATACCTGATTTGGTGGTTCTGAATTGAAAACTTGTAAATTTTGAATGTAGCATCACTGATGCATTTCTGTGAATTAGTACCTAATGTTTAATCTTTAGTATGGTAGTAATGCTTAATTGGAATTTGTGCATAGTATAGAATCATGTCTTGCCCTGTCTACAATACTGTAGGTAAACATTTTCGTTTGTATTGCTCGTGCTTTATTGTCTGCCTCTCCTTCGCCCTACGTGGCGAAATAATTTTTATTTTTTATGATTTTAACAATATTTTGTTTTACGTTTCACTGGAACTTTCCAGCTGATGTATATACCGCTGTATTTATTGGCAGAATTCCATTGTCATGTACATAGAAATGTTATTTTACTGAAGAATAAAGGCAATTTTGAAATGTAGATCGTGCTGCCTCAACAAACACCGATAGCGTTTTTCAATCCACTTGGGCCCAATCGGCTGCGTGGTTCCATATCCACAATTTGCAGTTACATCTCAACCTATAAGTGGGATTTTTGTTGTCGCCCACGTTCACTGTAACAAATCATGTTTTTACGTATTAATTTTGGTGCTTCGCTATTTGTGATTTTTCTGTTTTAATGTGCCATTGAAGATAGCTCACCATGTTTCCCATGTTCTCTTCGATAATGTTGGGTTTTATGTTGTTGTATATAATTCTTCCTTCTGCACAGTTTACTGCCCACGCAATGTCCCCTTCATTATGTTGAATATTTTTTTAAAAATATTAGTCACTGTGTGTATAATATAATGTAACAAGATGCCCTTCTGAGTACATTTAGCGTTATTTCCCCTTGTCACTGAATACTTCTGTACATATGTTGTAAATTTTGAATGTAGCATCACTGTTGCATTTCTGTGAATTAGTACCTAATGTTTAATCTTTAGTATGGTAGTAATGCTTAATTGGAATTTGTGCATAGTATAGAATCATGTCTTGCCCTGTCTACAATACTGTAGGTAAACATTTTCGTTTGTATCGCTCGTGCTTTATTGTCTGCCTCTCCTTCGCCCTACGTGGCGAAATAATTTTTTTTTTTTTTTTTTTTTTTTTTTGATTTTAACAATATTTTGTTTTACGTTTCACTGGAACTTTCCAGCTGATGTATATGCCGCTGTATTTATTGGCAGAATTCCATTGTCATGTACATAGAAATGTTATTTTACTGAAGAATAAAGGCAATTTTGAAATGTAGTGTGGGGGGCTCTGACCAACCGGGCCCCTGACCCGTTCCAAAAACCGTCTACCGTCTAAGTTAGAGCGCTATGAGATAATATACCAAATTTGGTAGTTCTAAATTGAAAACTATATCTTACGGCAATTCTGTAGGGGGCTGTAACCCCCCCCTCCTCTCTGCAACCGGTTCCCAAAACCGTCTACAGTCTAAGTTAGAATACCACGAGATAGTATACCAGATTTGGTGGTTCTGAATTGAAAACTGTAGATTTTACGAAAATTTTGTATATGGGGGCTCTGACCAACCGGGCCCTGCCCCGTTCCAAAAACCGTTTACCGTCTAATATTTTTAGTGCCAAAGAAAAACGTAATATTCCTATCCTGTCTGCGTGTCCAAATTTTATAAATTTGATCAGGGAGCAAGACGTTCGAAATCGTACGTTTTCCTGAATTCGTTTTGTATGTAACCAAAATCTGCAAACGCGACGAATTGACGTAGTCGACGAATTTGTCCGCGACGAATTGACGCGCGACGAATCGTCGTGGTCGACGAATTAACGCGCGACGAATTGACGCATGCGACGAATTGACGCGCGACGAATTGTCGTAGTCGACGAATTGACGCGCGACGAATTGACGCAGGCGACGAATTGACGTAGTCGACGAATTGACGCACGCGACGAATTGTCGGGACACCATACGATAAGATTCATTTCGATGAAAATATTGATAAAATTCTGTACAGTAATGTGCACTACTTTCTTTCACGTTGGGAATGATCAGGTTCTATGTAAATCAAACGGAATGCTACACTCAAAATCGGGAACTACTTGAAAACGTTCTGATTTGTTCCTGTTATTTGAGAGTCTATCGACTACCGTAAGCAACTTTATTGGCTATTATAACCAGTCGCCCGTCCCTATTTTAAGGCCATTTGTTCCAGAGAAGGAAGAAAGATACAGCCGTAAGACACCAATTCACAAACCACGTCTGACCCTGGATCCGAACCCGGGACTACCTCGGATTAATGTTAAGAAGCCAGCACTTTGACCACTGCACTACCCTGGCGGCTGTGCTACTGATCGCACACTAGTACATAACGCTGCTGACGTTCTTAACAGATTATACACTGGTGTGCAAAAATTAAGGACGAGGCGGTTTTTTGAATGTAACGTCGTGCAGAAGTGCTCCACATCAACTCAAATCATACCATAAGATCCCCAAGATGTAACAATATGGGACAAGTGAGCAAAACCGTCCACGCAAGGAATCCAAAGGATACAAAGGCACTTTATTAAAAAACTAGCTTCGAGCACAACTGGACAGCAGACAGAAATGTCCATGTGACAGGCGGCTGCTAAGAATAATCCAGTCTTTAGTAGGGGATATGATCACTCCTGACTGCGTTGAAGGATTTACAACGTCTGTCCATGCTGAGGACGATGTTGTCAAGGAGTTGCAGAGACATCGCGGCCCATTCCTCTTGTAGCGCCAATCGCAGCTGCAGAATCGTTGCTGGCGGCTGGTGACGTGCAGCCCAGCGTCTCCCGAGAAGGTCTCACACGTGTTCGATGGGATTTAGGTCCCGGGACCTTGCAGGCCAATCCATGCGTTGAATATCTTCACTCTCCAACAGCTCTGCGACAGCCACTGTACGATGAGATGTAGCACTGTCGTCCATGAAGAGGAACTCAGGACCCACAGCACCTCTAAACAGACGCACGTGAGGCAGGAAAACCTTGATACAATCGCGGACACCAGTGACTGAACCTCCATGGAAGATGTGGAGTTCAGTACGGCAACCAAGCATGATACCGCCCCAAATGAGAACTCCACGACCTCCAAACTGGTCCCCTTCGATGATGTTGGAGGTGTGATTGCGTGTTCCCTGCTCTCTCCAGATGTGTATACGTCCAGAATCGCTCGTCAGACTACTTCGGCTCTCATCCGTTAAGAGAACTCGACCCTATTGCCGATGTGTACAGCTCTTGTGTTCCTGGTACCACAGAAATCGCCATCTCCGATGAGCAGGCGTTAATTGCACACACTGTACTGGTCGTCGTACAAATAGACCACCTTTGTGCAGCCTCCTGGCCACGGTAAAACGCGATAACGGACGTCCAGTTGTCTGTTGCATGTGCCTTGCGATTTCTCCCGCTCTGTGCCATCTGTCTCTTCTCTCCTGTAGGACAATATACCGGTTGTCAGCCGCCGTGGTTGCTGGTGGACGGCCACTGCTAAACTCTCAGACAGCTATTCCTGTCGTTTGAAATGCTCTCCAAGCTCGTGAAACGATGTTGTGAGCGATCCCGAACTCCTCGGCCACACTAGTCCCACTTCGACCTTCTTCCAACTTTCCAATGACGCGACCTGGGGTAAAGTCATCCAGATGTCATCTACTGAATCGCCTGTTGGCTATATCACACGGTGGCAGCAACTCGACGTCGTTGAAACCGATGTACACCGTGCAATAGCTTTCACCGAATTGCTGAGCGTACACCACCCGTGTGCTTTGTACCCTTCCGACACTCCCCCTCCTCCTACGTCATGCTGCATATATGCGCATGCCCTACCGTACCGGACCTTAGTCTATCTCCTGAGTGGTCTTTCGTGCCGTTCTGCCTGCTCGTTCCGCTGTTATGCTAATTTCTCCTCTTCGTCCTTACTTTTTGCACACCAGTGTAACAGGTGTGATAAAAAGACATCCAGACTGGATTTATTACGAAAAAAAGTACAAGACTTACAGAGTTGAAACTTAATCGCCTTTGAAGTAGTCCTCTTCCGAAGCCACACACTTAGCCCAGTGCTGTTTCCACTGCCCGAAACATTTTTTGAAGTCGTCTCCTGAAAGAACCAACATCTGTTCCATCGCATTCTGTTGTATCTCTTCAGTATCTTGAAATCTGTTTCATTTCAAGTTGTATTTGATTTTGGAAAGAGAAAAAAGTCGACGGGAGCGAGATCTGGCGAATAGGGTGGTTGTCGGACCTGTGCAATGTAGTATTTAGCAAGAAACTGCTGCACGAGTTGTTGTACATGTACAGTCACGTTGTCATGGTGGAGTTCCTGCTCGCCACTGTTATACAATGCCGCCATTTTTCGACGAACTGCGTCCTTCAAACGCCACAGAACTCAACAGCCGTACTCATTATTGATTATCTGGCCTGATGGCACGTATTTATAATGCACAATTCCCTCATAATTGAAAAAAAATGACACCATCATGTTGACATTGTTGCTCTCCGTCGCGCTTCTTTTGGGTTTGGAAGAGTTAGGGACATTAGTTTTGGGGCCATAGCACTAAACCAATCATTCATTACCAATTATGATAGATCTAAAAAAGTGTTCGTCGTTTTCGAAGCACTCAAGCAGGTCACTAGCAGCTGAAACTCGGGCTTGTTTTTGTTCAGCTGAGAACAATTTTGGCACAAATTTGGCTGCGACGCGTCTCATACCAAATCGTTCGTAATTATCGACCGAACTGAACCAAAACTCATGTTGAAAATTTTAGATAACTCACCAATAGTGATTTGGGAACTTTACCGCTCAGCTGTGCGCATGAGTTCGACATTATTTTCACTTTTGCTGGTTGCGGTCCTCCTACACCGTTTATACCTCTCAACACTTTCACGACCATCTGTAAAACTTTTATGCCACACATAAACTTGTGCACTACTCACACAATCCTCCCTATAGATTTTATATAACTTTAAGTATGTGTCTTTGCAATTTTTGTCAAATTTTCGACGTAATCTGATGCAAATTCCTTGATTAATCTTTCCGACAGCTTCACACATGCAAGAACAAACCACTACTCTTAAAAGGATCGGACGAGCGCATGCGTAGCAGTTTCAATGTCAATCTGTGCCAAACCGTTTCCATCTGTGTCGCGTGATCCTTAACTTACGCAATCAGTCTGAATACTGTTTGATCAAACGTCGCACTGTCCGCACATTCTTCTGTTTCTTTTTCCTATTGAGATTAGTGTACTCCTCCGGGTTTTGACAGTGGTATACGGTTGTCATTCTCACTGCCAATCTGGACGGGAGAGATGGTGCTTAAGTTATCCCGAAGATAGCGATGACTGGCCAATGAAAAACTCCGGAGCTGCAGTTTTAGGACCAATCATATCGCTTTTATGGAATATGAATGAAACGTGCATGATTAAGTCACACTTTAAAACAATGGGGAAATATACATATCATGAAACGCACAGTTCAGATTAGTGTGGTGAGCATTAAGTACAAAATGTTAAACAAAAAAGGGATAATGCGAACTTTTTTTCCACAAAATACGAGCAGCCTACGGGTTTTCCCTGATATGATCACAGACGCCTAAGTCCGGCCCTGTAAAAAAACCTATAATTCCGCTCTACGACCTCGGTGCATCAAAATGTATTTAAAGAAGCAGGGATTGATGGCACCAAAGGAATGGGTAACATCAAATCAGTGGGAAACTTTCACGTTATCTAGGCTGTCTGCAAAACACGGAGGATTCAGATAATTAAAACACACATTTAGAAACATGTCCAACTAATTCGCTTTGACTGAGAGAATCAGGTCCCGTGAATAATGGCTATTAACACGACGGCTAGGTAGTTTTGCATATTATATGGCTTCATTGGCTAGCGCGGAAGACCTTTGCGCAGAACCACCTGATGTTTCCATGACAGCGAGAGAGGATAGCATGAACGTGTGCATGCATTCTCAACATTTCGTTGAGCTAAAATAACCTATAATTCCGCTCTACGACCTCGGTGCAGCCCGTTTTGTGACTTATGTTTTAGCCGCGTGCCGCTTGTGAACGTTACGTGCTGGTTACTGAAAGTCTGTTATAACAAAGGCCGTTTAGAAAATACAAGGCCATGACATTAGAGAGATGAGTTGCCTCTTTTAGTGACGTCACGCGGAAGCCAAGGCTTCCGATTGGTTTCAAACCCTGTCGTGTGTGACGTCATACACGACACTGACTTATCAGCCCATGTAACATGACAGTGACTTCATAAACAGAGGAAACATTTCTCTCTAAAGTCATTTCCTTGTGTTTTCTGGACGGCCTTGGTTGAACCCACGTTTTACGAACTCACATAATACGAAGTCTGCTTAAGCCGATGTTTCTATAGATCCCTTGAATTTCGTAGTATTCTCCCTCGTCATTTTAACAGCATATTACCAACAAATATTTGGAGAAACCGCATACATCGAAGTTCAGCACGGTTATCAGCAAGCAATATACACCGATTAGCCATCACATTATTAACACCTACCTAACAAGCTGTAGGACCTTCTTTAGCTAGTAAAACAGCCGCCACTTGGCGAGGCCCCGATCCGATGAGGTGGCGATAAGAATCCTGGGATATCTGGTACCATTATGTCAACAGCAGGCTCTCCAGTTCCCGTATATTTCGGGCTGATGGTGATTTAGCGGGAATCCACTTTTCTAAGCTGAACCACAAAAGTTCGATTGGATTCGTGTTAGGTGAATTTGGGGGCCAGGGCATTAACAGAAAGTCACCAGCATGTTCCTCGAACCACTCCTTGACGATTCTGGTAGTATGGCAGGGCGCATTATTTTGTTGGTAATGGCCATCACCAGCAGGGAATACAGTTGCCATGAATGGGTGAACTTGGTCCGCAACGATGTTCAGATAACTGAATGTTGACAGGGATTGTGTTATTGGGAAAATGGGGCCTAAAGAGTCTCAAGAAAGCATAGCCCACAGCATGACACCACCGCCGCCGCCTGCTCTCGCCCAACAGTGCATCCAGGTACTACAGCTTCTGTTGGTTTATTAATCAAAGGCACAGAATACTTGTTAATTAAAAACTATAGCTAGCAAATGCATATATGAGTAAGATCTGCAATAAATACAACATTTAAATGCAAAAATTAAAATAGCTGCTGAATATTCAAAGTTTCACCTTTGAATAACAAGTACATGTACCTTAGCGTATCCGCGCTCGGCTGTCTACGTGATGTACCAGGAATCTTGATTCGTCAGACCAGGCCACTTTCTTTCTTTCATTCACTGTCCAATCTGGATGATCTTGGGCCCATTCCATGCGTTGTTGGCGATGACGTGCGGTGAGCATGGGGACCCGGCTGGGTCTTTGACTACGCAGGCCCATGCCCAGTAGACCGCAATGAACTGTGTGCTATGACACATTGCCCTGATCCCCACTGTTATAGCTGCGGGTGTTTTGTCGCACTGTGGCCCTGCTGTTGCTGTGAAGAATGTGTAAAAGTCTCCGCTCCCCTCTGGCATCTATGAGCTGCGGACGACACACGCATGGACGACGATTCGTCGTTTGGCCATCTGTGCACCACTTTTGATACGTACTTACTACAGCAGCACGTGAACAACGTTTCCGAGATCGTAGTTCCGAGACGCCGTATCATCACAATTTGCCTTTTATCAAACTCTGATAGATCGGCTGCTTTTCTTATTCTGACTCCGAACACTCTACTAACCGAAAGCCGGTAATCGGGTTCTATAAGTACTGATCTGTGAACTTCACCTGCGCCACCGTTCGGTCTCCAGGCGCTCTAATTTATCTAGGATGCGGATGGTCATAGTGGAATGGCTCATTTGGGTAAGTGGCATTCACACAGTTTTTAACCCTTCCTCTTTTACTGGAAAACAGGGTGACTGCTGTTGACGCATCCTAACGTTCCCGTTACAGATAGGTCAGTACGCATGACGACAAGAATGTTTCAATTGCTTCTTTCACTACCTCCTTTTTCTTCATTCTACACGCTTGCCAAACACACATCTCCTGAGTAAATGCTGTCTTTTATCTCATCTCCTCGCCACTTTCCAACCGCCGCCCCGGTGGCGCAGTGGTCTAAGGCGCTGGCCTGTGATCATTCGTCCGAAAGGGGTCCGGGTTCGAATCCCGGTGAGGCATGGATGTTGTGTTTGTCTTACGGCACTGGCTCTCTCCCTTCCCTGGAACCAGTGACCCTAAATTAGGGACGGGCGACTGCTTATAGCCCATTGAGTTGCTCACGGTGGTCGTTAAACCTCCAATCAAAAAAAAAAAAAAAAACTTTCCAACCACTTAATCTCTGTTTAGAAAATCTGAGAGTTTATCTTATCTCTAGAAACATCTTAATCATTGCGTCAGAGGAAATTGAAAATCATCTAAAACAGCGTTCAGAATAACCACGAAGCAACCAAGAATTGGCTCACCTATCCTACGTAACAAATAATAGGTGAGACGTTGAATTTTCAGAAGTTATTTTAATTTTTGCATTTAAATGTCGTATTTATTGCAGATCTCACTCATATTCATTTGCTAGCTATAATTTTTAATTAACAAGTATTATGTACCTTTGATTAATTGATATATACTTCAGGATTGACTAGTTTAACTTGACATAATGCAATATCTCAACTTGACATAATGCATTATACCAAAAATATGTATTTCTTATATATCCGGTTATAACGAAGTTCGCATATATTGAATATTTTCGCTTCTATGTTTATTCGTTATACCCGAGTTTGACTATATTTTGTGAATTGGTTTCAGTTCGTATAGTGAATTTAAATGAATTATATCATTATTGAACTCGCGAGTGCATAGCGAGAAGCAAATAAATTTTTCTTATTTGGGCATTGGTGTTCCATCAGTGGTTGGAAATTTTCCTGCCGGTGAATTACATCTCCCTCTCAGCAAATGCAGTGCTTCGCTACTGCTTTCGGGTTGGATCAATCATTTCGTCTACGGTTCTTAATGGGTTTTATACAGCGTGTTTCTCGAACGAATTTTTGTCATATTTCTTCTGAAAAGAAAATTCAAGGTTGCAGATGGATAGAACTTTAGAAACAGAGTAGGTAAACAACAGAGAAATGAAGTATAATAATAAAACGATTCACGCAATTTATAAAAAACATGTATGATCTTTTAACTGTGACGTTGTTTTTGATATTCATATGCAGTAAAACGCCTATTATCCGGTGCTCAATTATCCGTGGGGTCGGATTAACTGTGGTCCTCTGTAATATATACAAATTTCAGTTTTTTAAGTCATTACTTGTTTAAATAAAGGTTTATCCTTACTAAAGTATATTGCATCATCTTTCTGTTAGTACTTATTTGTCCTCAGTGTTGTATTTTCCCGTTCTGCCGCCAGAGTGAGAAGCCAAGTGAATTACGAATTTAATCTAGTCTCTTTTTTCTGTTAAAATTACGAAAATTTGTTCGTGTGCTCTTTATGTAACCAAATTTATCTAGCACTTCAATTCCTGAAATGTTGGAAAGTTCTAATAGTAGAAAATAAATTGGAGATTATTAAAAGACGTGAGAAAGGTGAAAGTGTTAGAGGTGAAAGTTTTTCATGACTTGGAGCCAAATTTGGTATTGCCCAGCAAACTAACAGAAGCAGAAACATTACTTAAATTCGTGGAAAGTCAAAATCATGATGATTACGTTGAAGTAATCAACATAAATTTGACTTTCCACGAATTAAGTAATGTAATGACATGAATGTATGGAAGTGTTAAGAAAAAATAATGCAATATTGCTTCAAAGTGGACAAAATCACGGACTTCCTATTTAGATAAGTTTCAGAATGTTTAGTTTCAAATGTTCACGAATGTTTATTTTATGATATTTTAGGCCTTTTTATATGTTTAATCCAATAAAACGTTATTTGCATTAACCATGTTTTTCAACTATCCGGGTTTCTCAGTTTCCACGGATAACTGACATTTTATTGCATTCCAAAGGTAGTTAACATAATTACGCACTCACACACACACACACATAGTGGAGTGGATTAAAAGTGAATCATTTTCGAGGTTTGGGGGCTCAGAAGATATTTTACAGCAACAGAATTCAAAATATACGGATTGCATCTTAATTTTTGTGATGGTGGTTGCCATCCATCATGTGTTTCACAATACACGTTTTATATCATATTTTCTTTCTACTCCCCATTTTTTGTGCTTACGCAAACTGTATAAGGAGTACAGTGTACGTAAGAAACATGCTCGTTAATCCTAAAATTAAGTGTTTTGTAACAGAAAATATACCCAGTAACGTCAAACCTAATTTTTCAGTGTGTAAAAGCCTAGCGAATAATGTAAATATGTTTCCCGTTTTTAAGACAGCCGAGAAACGTCCGTTAATTGTCAGTAAACGGAATGTTAACTCCAGATTTCTGGTGTGCATACAAGAACCCGAAAGAATCAACAACAAAAGAAAAATCATATTCGTTATGGATACCCATATTGAGAACACAAGCCAGTAGTGACTTACTGAGTATCTGTTAAGGTCCTGGACTGTTGTTATCATGAGAAACACGGATGATACTTGCCCAGTGAAATTTAAGAACAAAGGGAATGATAATGCCGAATCCAGATCCATAATGATCTGCTGCGTGGTTTGGTAAGTCTTGAACACAATCAGCACTTCGTATCTTTGGTAGTATAAGGTTGCAATCAGTGAGCTGTGTAATAATCTTAGTATTCTACTAATTTCCGAGCATAGGGTAGAAATAAACAGAGCTGAGAAGCACTGAAAACTACAGAAAGCGTGAAAAAAACTTGTAAACACCAGAAACATACAAGCATTATTTATGTCTTCTTGCGTACCATCGGCGATTCCAAAAGTTAAGCGTTTGACCGTTCGCGAAGTGTCTTGTTTCCGGCAAACGGTTATTAATGCAATAACTACAGAGCTTAAGGACGGAAATACACAAGCTAAAGCTCTTAATTTTGCCAGATATTTTCCGGGGTGTTTGTTTTCCAGATCATCACTGTTCTTGAAACGGCGAGTTAAGTTATCTACACGCTCCAGGTCGCGAATTATTCTTTGTAAGCGATGTCGCTTCAGCCACAGAGCAAACCACAACGTGCAAGAATTGGCAGGTAAAATGAAATAAAGAAAAGTCATTAAGTTGAATCGTTTCTTGAGAGTATATGCTGATGCTGCTACGGAATATAGGCACAATGTGTGGTGAAGTAACTGAACAACTCTCCGAAAAATGCGTGGCAACTATTTCTCCTTTGCCACGTGCGTCGTTTGTCGACGATATGAACTCCAAATATATCAAGAGTTTCTAAAATGAAACACAATTTTGTTTTAAACGTAGATTGCTTGACTTGAAAAGCGCTTTCCATGCTGCAATAATAGTTATTTAAGATTTAGAAGTTTAAAGATTGCAATTAAACTTGATTTTTAAGTGTTTTTATATTGCAGTGGAACTTTTGAAATCACTGTTCAGTCTTCATCCCTCCAGTAAGTTTACTGATACTAGAAGTTGCTGAATCTCAGTAATAACAGTGATAGTATTTCTCTGTTAGAAAATGTGTTGCCCATAAACATTTGATAAGAAATACATTTGAAAACTGTTGACGATGTGATAATAAGCACCTATTTTAAATTCAATCGTTTTTTCTTCACCTTAATCCTGACAAGCCGAACAATTGAGACAAAGTAAAGTTGCAACTGCCGGAGAAGTTTGTGAACACATTCTGTTCTTTGTGTAGCGAAGAACAGTGGAGAAAAATCTTTTGTCTTTTGGAGTGGTAAAATAGATTAAAGTCAATTTTATAGTTGAGCATCTTTTCTTTAGCGAAATCCCTAGGACCTGAAAAGTTCAGATAAAATAAAGTTGCATCTGCCAAAGTATTTTCTCAGAATTATTTGTTCTTTGTCTGCAGAAAGAAAAGAAGTATTATTCTCTCCTGAAGTAGGAAAATACAGTCGAGTCAATTTTGGAATCAAGCGGTTTTTAGTTTCGCAAAATCTCAACAAAGCTAACAATTAAGTCAAAATAGCGCTGCGACTTCCAATGCATTTTTACGAAGACACTCAGGTTTTTTCATAAAGTGAGAATTGTTTTTCTTTTGAAGTGGTAAAATTATTGAATATAAACCAACTCTATTTCCGGCAGTTCATCACTGTATTAAAATTCCTAAAATCTATGACACTGCCGCGAACAAGTGCCCTGCTGCAAGTGTTGAGAGAAGGCTAACTTTATTTTGGACATCATTTTCTAACACAGTGGAAGCCATTTCTTTAAAAGGTTTCACTTGCTAACTTACTCAGAGTTTCATGAAAGCAGTTGTGGGGACCTTTATTATTTTCCTTACACTAAACTGTGAGTAGCAGTTTAGTGTGAGGAAAATAATCGTATTCTTCTGTGATGTCGTTAGTGACAACGCGACTTTCGCTCAATATTGAGCTAACATGCAAGTTTTAATAAAGTATTACGCTAAACAGTGTTTAACGCATCATATACTTTCATATTTTATTCAGCGTTCCTATTTCTCTACATTTTCTCAACAATTCCTAGAACATATATTTATTGTATCTTTACCAGTTTTATTACTTGAAAAATTGCCACCTGTGAAACAGAATCCATCATGCTGCGAAAAATCTCTTATTTTGTTGAGCGACCAGTCACATTTGTTTAATTAATTATTCATTCGTGTTTTATGTAGTTCTACTGTCGCGAGTGTGTTGTCACACAGACGTACAAAACCTTGTGTTACTGGACACCTGCTGTGGAGCATAAGACATCCTTTGCAATTGAACAAAGTGTCATTTGAATAAGTATTCCAAGTAATGAGCCCAGTTACGAGTAGTTTTTCTTGAACGTTATCACTAAGGAAACATCTGAAAGATTTGTGTCCGCCTCAGTGATTGGATTTTTTAGATAATAACACACTTCGCAATACAATGATGAATATTAAATACGGGAAAATAAATGCTATTTTCTATTCTTTGAATCTCAAAATGTCCTTTGGGAAAGCCCGGTCGATAAAAAAGTGCCAATCAAATTTAATATTAAAGACAACTTTTCGTTAAACATCGGGGTAGAACCTCATTTAATGAATGGTTTATTTCATGCGAATTTTTTAGTGATGTAGGGGGTGTACAGAAAGTAATGCCTCCATATTTATGTACAAGTCCAGGGCAAGATATAAAATGGAAGCTAAACAAGGAGAAAGCTCAAATTTTCTACTTCATGATTAACATATTTATTTTTCTACATAGCCCCCCCTCCCTTACACTCAATACAATACGCCAACGTTTAACATGATTTTTAAACCCGACTCTGTAAAAAAATTCAGGTTATTCTTGGAACCATTTCCTCATAACGGCTTGAACATCTTCATCACAAGTGAATTGAATACCTTTCAGATGTGTCTATAGAGCAGAAAACAAACAGAAGTCGAATGGTTATAGGTAGGGTGTTCAAGAACTTCAAACCCGTTTTTCTGTATAGCTCCCGAAATGAAATTACTGCATAAAACATCAGGTTCGATCCCAGGCAAGTACAAATGCTCGAACCACTAAATATCCGCAGTGATTTTGATGGACACTTTAAGCCGTCGGACATCGGGTACTGGTCCCCCGGTAATAAATAAGGGCGCCTTCCTCCCCCTATCTACCTCGCTTCAGTGTCACTTTCCTAACGGGCACTGTAGCCCAAATCTTCTAGCTGCATATTTCTAAGGGTTCTTTAATACCTGGAATCAGACATTCCCTTCCTAAAATCCTCTACATATGATCTGATCAGATCTGAAAGCACTGGCGTGGGGTTTGGCGTCGTCCTGTTGCAGAGTCATTGGCTTTTTTCTAGCACTCGGTTTATTCTCTGGTTTTTACTTTTTCAAAGTATGCACGTAGCTCTCAGAGTTGATAGTGGTACCTTTGAGAATGTACTTCTACTGGATAATGTCTCTGTAGTCCGAGAACATAGTAAGCTTGCACTTACCTGTAGAAATTTGAGTTTTGAATTTTTTCTCTCGAGGAAAAGATGGGTGTTGGTATTCCAGCGAGTGATTTTTCATTTCTGGGTCATAACGGTGAATCTAACTTTCATCCCCATTCACAATGCCTTGGAGAAAATCACTTCCATATTGTTCATAGCGAGCAAGCAATCTTTGTCATGTTTCATGTCTTGATTTCTTCATTTCAATCGTTAGGTGAAGTGGTACCCAACGAACACACATTTTGTTGTATCCTAAAATGTTAACAACATCATTGGCTGTACTTAAACAAATGTTAAACTTATCTATTATGACCATCTGAGATATTCTTCGATTCTCCTTGATGAGCTCATCGACTTTTTGTGTGTTCATATCGTAAGTTGCGATTACGGGTCTGTCACTCCGCGGCTAATCCTTTATGGCCATCATTCCTCCACTGTTCTTTGATTTTCTTACCCAACGACGAAAAGTGTTTAAGTCCACAGTTCAAAACCATAAACTGTCAATAATATAGCGTTCATTTCTTTGGGAGGTACATTTTCAGGATTTAAAATATCTATAACTGATCATTGTTTGACGTCCGTTGACACAGTTGAAAAACAATGATCCATTTTAAAGGTAAACAAGTACGAATAAATAGATGTACGGAGTTCTATTACGCAGTAAAATAAAGCTAATGACACAAAAAATCGTTTCCCGTTTGACTGATTGCTAGGTGACAAGTCATGCCAGAGACATCTGCACAGAGGCATAAATTATTGAACACACCTCCTATTTTGATAAAAAAATAAAAAAACATCCAGTTATCAACAGTACAATTTTTTAAAAGCTAGAACACTCTACAGAACTCATTCTTCGTTGTACACTCGAAAAAGTAAGTGGTGTGAATTCACGGAAAATTTCTGAAAATAACGTGCAGCAAACTTGCCGGTAGGTATCCGTGTTTTTCAGAAATTTCCGTTTTTAAAAGTACCCGTTTACTGTAACTTCCGTATTTTTACAGATTTTTCCGTACACAGAAATTCCGTTTATTTCCGAAAACATCCATTTCAGGTTTTTCCGTATTTAAACTGAAATTTCGCAAAATTGACGACCCAGTAATTTTCAGCCCTTATCCAGATAATCATTCCGTTGAGATCAGATCATATGTAGAGAATTTTAGGAAGGAAGTGCCTGACCCCAAGTTTTAAACAACCCTTAGAAATAGGAAGCTAGGAGATTTTGGCTAAAGTGATCGATAGGAAAGTGAAACGGAAGCAAGGTAGAGGAAGACGCCCTTATTTATTACAGGAGGGGCCAGTATCCGGGGCCCGCGACTTAACGTGCCCATCCGACGCACGGCGAATGTTTAGTGGTTTGAGCAGTCGTATCAGCCTGGGAACTAACCCGAGGTCTGTTCCGTGGCAGTCACGAACGTTGGCCACTAGGCCACCCGCGGCCCCAACCGCTGAGGTCGGGATCGAACCCCTGACGTTTAAGTTGGCTCAACAAATAACCCTCGCCTTTAACCACTGAACCACAAATGCTCGGCAGCCCGACTCACGTACATCATAAAACGAATTCGGCGACTATGAAATTTTGTTTTTTGTTATTAATGGGAGTGATTTAGTCATTTCATTTTCTGTTGGAGCGTATTATTTTATGGAATCGGTTTGTAATTATTTTTTTTCTGTAGGAGAACTTAACATAAATTAAGCATTTTTTATTCTGATTCTTCGAAGCAACAAAATTCTTTGCAATTTTATTTTTTTAAACTGAAAACAATGACTTCCATTTATCTTTAAAAAAGGTAAAATACAAATTTTTTTAGTATTATTTCAAAAAAGAAAAAAAACTAATTATAAAATTTATTCTTGATAGCTATAATAGTTTTTGTCTTAAGTTGTCCAAATGCTGATACACAGACATCGTATAACTAATCGTCTGTACAATGAGTACCCGGTTTATTACAGTAACACAATACATAATATTAATAAGTAGCTGGTGCACCAAATACGGAAAAGGAGAAAATATCCTGTGCACAAACAAAACAAAATCCGTGCAATATGCTATCCACAATATCCGATCTCGCTACGGAACTTCAAAATTCGATAGACGATTGAAATTTAAAAGTTAATCAAACCTCAAGTTTGATTAACTTTTAAATTTCAATCGTAACTTTTAAATATGAATCGCTCTTATTTCCAATAATATCACGTCACACGGTTACGGAAAAACTGAGAGCGGAGGTTTTCCGTTATTATACAAAAGGAGTTTCGGAAAAGTTTCTGAAGTTCAGGATTTTCCATTAACACATCTCTAAAAGTATAATTTACCGTCAGTATAAGAAAGAAACTGCGGAAAGGTGTCTTAAAATTTAGAATTTTCCAGTGGTATGAAAAATTCGTAAAATTCAGGTTTCTTTCCGTCATATGACAGAAAAGGTTGTATCAGAAACCTGTTTCGTTAATTCACGAAAGAAATGACAGAAAGTTGTCCGTGAATTTCAGAAAATGTTATACAGTGTAGGCTTCTACAAAAGGAGCTGCGTCTTGTTTTCCACAAGGTTTGAAAAGAGTGATGAAAATCACGAAAGTGAAGGATGAATTTTCTCACACGCACTTAGGCTGCAGATCACAATGGGGGAAGACATAGTTTTTTGACACCCCATAAAAGCCCAGAATCACGTATAGAAACACGTTTAAGAGAAACTGAAAATTCATTGTGTGTAAAAACCAACTTCATGTTTTTTATTTTATTTTTATTTTGCCATGTTTCTAGAAAAGTGGAAGAGCCAGTGGCTTAAGACAAGCACACCACCCATGCCTCATCTCGGTCTCAAGTCCGGTCCGACTCGGACAAACGATCAGCAGCCAGCGCTTTGACCACTGCCCCACTGGGCTGCTAAACACAAGGCTTCCAACTAGTTTCCAACTCTATTACGTGTGACGTCAAAAACGATACCAACATAGCCGGCAATGTAACCTGAAAGTGACCTCACAAAAGGAGGGAATTCATCTCTCTATTTTCATGGCTTTCTGCTTTCTAAACAGCTCTGATCAGGAGCTATCCTGGTCTAACCCTCAAGATGCAATCTGTTACTTCAACAAATGATTATATTCCATAACCCAATATTTTTATATCTACAACTGTAAAACAAATGAGAAAATGTGTTGACAAAACTTCCTGCAATCCTTTATAAACCGTACCGAAAATAATTTACTCACCCCGAGGAAATGTGTGAAACATCGATAGCATAGTACTACTTTGGGAGAGCGAGATAGATTCGTTGCCACCGAAGACTGTGACCACTTCCGAAATCACAATGCTCAAAAAAGTGAAACCGTTTTGCTCCCCCGGAAGCTCATGTGACAGGAAAATTCGCATGCACACATCGTGCACGTCGGCGACTTCAAGGTCACATGTGCTTTCTCAGCTGTCTGCTTCATGACTTTATGTTTCCTTTGGAAATAGCATGGCAATTATTTTGGTCTCCAGCAAGTCCCATTTTAGATTTTTGACTTGAAATTGGTCCCAAGAGCAATCTATTACAAAATATGTTTTTATTTGGATAAACAATTGATATCACCAAGCTGTCGCACACTTACGGGTGGCACTTTCAAGGGCACTATTTTGTTACTTTTTATTTTTATTTTTTTAATACTTCCACGAATTTGTAAAACTTAATGTAATCATCACGATCTTGACCATACACGATTTTAAGTAATGTTTCTTCAGCTGTTAGTTTGCTGGTCAATACCAAATTCGGTGCAAGTAATGAAACACTTTCACCTTTATCAGGTCTTTTAGTAATCTCCAATTTATTTTGGGCTGTTAAAACAACTCCTCTGATTTCCTCCAACATTTCAGGGGTTGAAATGCTAGATAAATAGGGCTACATAACAGGAGCACACCAGCAAGCTTTTGAATATATAACAGACAAAAGAAACTAGATTAAATTCGTGATACACTTGACTGTGCACTCTTTCAGAAGAACAGGAAACCACAACACAGATGACAAATAAGTTATAATAAAAGGAAGATGCAATATTTTTTATGATTCAGTGTTATTTAAAATACGCAGTAATGACTTCCGTTGGCTTACGAATCCACTTGTATAAAGAAATAAAAAACAACAACTAAACTTTGTATATCCTACAGAGGACTATAGTTAATCCGACTCGAAGAATACCTGAGTCCCTGATAATAGGCGCTTTACTGTCCCAATTTGGATAGTGTATGAAGACGAAAATTTACATCCTGCCCCTTTAGGTACTGCATATTTGAGGAGGACTCAGCTTGTACGGGATGTGTTGAGGGTTCTATTTCTACGTTTGGCTTGTCTTCTCCTACCAGCGCGCCAATCTACCTCTTAAGTATTATTATGTGACATCTTTGCGTTCCGTTGGGGTATTCCTGCTGAATGGAATAAACTCCTGCCCTTTGTCCAGATGCGAGTGTCTAGACCTCGATTCTTTAGAGCTTTGTTTAGAGGAAATGTGAAACCAGAAATGTATGGCAGCGATCCTATAAAAGTTTAGCAGGAATAAAAACTCCAAGAAAAACTGATTTTGTAATAGATTGTATCAATTTGATGCGAATTTCTCTTTATTTATATGTATATTTGTCACATTCGTCACTGGAATTTGAACAATAATGGAAAACAGACTTCGAAATTTTGAAATGTCTCCCTTGATTTCTGGATTATTTACGGCAGGCAAAGACACATACAGGTATTCTGTTTTGCTCCTATGAATGGATAAACATAACGAACCGTCCGTGAATTTTATCAATCTGGCAGAAAAACACGGATTTAAACTTATCCCATTTAGTGGATCCTTTCTAATTTTTTAAATCTTAATGCAGAAACTCATAAATATTCGCTCTGTATTTTTTCAAGGGCGTTCTTCCAGCTTAAACTTTCACGACTTTTGGCTGTTATTCTTTCCTATTCGTTTTAATATGCGAAGTAATATACACTGAAGAGCAATTGAATTAGAGGCAGCTGGCGTTATGCAAATGTGGCGCTGTGGGCGGAACTGTAAACGGAAACGACATGATGTATGCAGCGATCCGACAATATAAGGAATGATGCGACGGGAATCAGTAAGAGTCTGACGCAGAACGGGTAAGACGAAGGATCTAGGCGCATTTGATCGTGGGCAAATTGTGGGGGCCCGACGAATGGGTCACTCAATCTCGGAGGTCGTGCAGGCACTGAGATTTTCAGGAGCCACTGTGTCACGGGTGCACCGTGAGTACATCGGATCCGGTAAAACCATCCCAGCAAGGGCCCATTGCCGTGGACAACAGCGTGTCGTTGAGCAGGGTCATCGTCGGCTAGCTCGCATTGTAACAGCGGATAGACGGGCCACAATGCAAGAAATCACTCGGCATAACGCTGGTGCACAAAAACGTGTGAGCAACCACACCATCCAGAACCTTCTCCTCACTATGGGGTACAGAAGCCATCGTCCCACGAGGGTACCGCTGCTGACGGCACATCACAGGGTACAAAGATTAGCATGGGCGCGGGAACATCGCCACTGGACCCTATACATGTGGGAAACTGGTGCCTGGACTGATGAGTCCAGATTCACGTTGGTACATTCGGATGGCAGGATACGAGTACGGCGCAAACCACATGAAGCGATGGATCCTTCTTGCCAGCAGGGTACTCTTGAAGCTGGGGGGTGGCATTCTCATCTGGGGACTGTTTACGTAGACTGAAATGGGACCCCCTGGTACGTGTAACATCGTCCCTCATAGGTCAACGTTACCAGGATATCCTGGAAAACCATTTGTTCCCATTTGTGCGTCTTCAACATCCCACGGGAACCTATTCCTGCAACAAGACAATGCACCGTGCCATCGCTCCCGAATTGTATCCGAATGGTTGGATGAACACTCCACCGACGTGACCTCGCTTCCTTAGCCAGCTAAGTCACCTGACCTGAATCCCATCGAGCACATCTGGGATGCCATCGAGAGAGTGATGTTCGAGGCTCTGACCCCCCTCCATCAAATCTTCGCGAACTGTGGAAGCTTGTTCAGTGGTCGTGGATCCGTATGGCTTCCCAACGCTTCCGGTGTCTTGCCGAGACGAATCGCAGCCGTCATCAGGGCGAAAGGCGGTGCTACACGTTACTAGACAGGTATCTCTAATTCAGTTGCTGTTCAGTGTAAGTTGAGGAAATAATTTCTTCGGCTCCTGAATGGCAACACAGTTTCATATCAACGCAGCTTCGCCCCTTTTCTCTGCGTAATATGTTTTGTTCATTCAAATTTAGTAAGCAACGCAGTATGATACATCAAATAGGTTTACGCAAGACATCTGTGGAGGAAACATCTGAAACGTAATTCAATTCACGCATGCAAGCAGCTAAATTGCAGCATCTCCTTATTATTAACATTTTTCATTGCTATATAAATTTCTCAGTTGCACGAGTTGTATGTACTATGTTTTTCTGTCGTCGTTAATTCACTTTTACGTATGCCTACACTCTGCATATAATTGTCATCCTATTTCATCATTGTGTTGCTGAACCTATGCCTGGGTTATCATGCGTTTTAAGTTTTCAATAATGTTTGTCTGCTTATATGTTCCTTTAGTGTCATGTGACATGCTGGCCACCACCTTACGGTGTTTCGTCTACACCTGTTATGTTTTTAGCTCGATTGCAGCATCTCCTTATCATTAATATTTCTCATTGTAGTATATATTTCTTCGTTGCACAAGTCATACTATGTTTTTCTATCGTCGTCGCTTTGCTTCTACGTATGCCTGCGCTATGGAATGTTACCTATGTATATAATTATCATTCTATTTCATTTTTTGTTTTTGCTCAACCTGTGCCTGCTTTATCATGTGTTTTAAGTTTTTAATACAGTGTACCTGGAAATATGTTCCTTCAGTGTCATGTGACACGCTGACCAACTTATGGTGTTTTTCCCTACACCTGCTGTGTATTTAGCTCAATTGCAGCATATCAGTATCATCAACATTTCTCATTGAAGTGTAAATATCATTGATTTTATCAGTATGAATTTTGTTTGCACGACGCTCTATGCTGAACGTCTATTTTATTTCGTTATACCAATAAAGCGATTTTGAAAAGCACAAAACACATAATGAACATACGTCAGGGGTTTAAAACTGTCGGCAGTCACGTAGCGCATCCCCACTGGGAACGCGGGCGCCCCCAGACAGACGATGGTCTCAATATGATTTCCTTAGCATTCGCTGCAATGTTGAAGAAATGGTTACTTAAATATTTTCATAACTCTTACGTAAAATTGTTTTCTGGAGAAGATTCACCTTTACTTGAAACAGGCTCCATAACTAATGTTTTTATGTTTTCATTGCACAGGGGAGGCTGGAAAGGATTTACTTGTTTCTTTATAAACCTCAGATGCAGTTGGAGAATGTTATCAGCACAACTGATCTCAATTAGTGCTTTCACTGACTTTTTCGAACCTGGAGAACCTAATCACAACTCCAGTGCCCATTCTTTCTGGGTTGCGTAGGAGTAAGGATGTTCCATCGGTTCTTCTTCAAAACGCTCCTGCTTTTCTGTACAGAAATCGTAACGTGCAAATCTATCATTGTCACTTAGACTATGCAATAACAGCAGTTTGTAGGGAAACATTTCTGCCGCTTCCTCAGAATTCTCTGAACTGCCGGTTGTGAACATTTCAACGACCCACCATCGTTGTGGATTTCTTTAGGCTTCGCTGATAAATGGCACCAACAATCTCCACTTGTTCATCGTCTCTCTGGACACCTCGAAAACTATCCTGTTGTTACAACTTTCTTGTGCCAGTCGTGGATGCATTGTCTATTCTGCGGTGATTATTTGAAACGTGGCAGAATTAAAAAGAATTCAGTTTAACAGAGCAACAGAATTCGTTTTGCTTAATTCAAGCACATAGAACCGCTTTTCCCTTTCCCCGATTGTGCCCTCACTTTTTCGTGGTGGGGAGGGGGGTTTTGTACTACGATAAACCTAGAAGCTATGCCAGCGGGAACACTTGTTCCTGGTAGGGCCACCTAAGCCTGACAGGTTTAAGGAGAGTGGGCAGACTAAGAAGGGTACTTCGGTCCTCTAGGATGGGGGTTGGTGCGAGGGCCAACTGCTCGTTCACCGTAAAATGTTCACAAATGCTAAAAGGCCAAATTGTAATAATGCCAGACTCAATTAACGGAAACAATTTCGGAAACGGATACGGACAAGGAATTTTGGATACTGGAGTATACAAGGATTGACAACCAAGATAGACTTGCTGCCTTGCGAGGTACAGAACTTTGGAATTGATATCGCAGTACTATCGGAGATAAAAAGGAAGAGTTGTGGAGAGGAGCGAGTTAGTGATTATTTACATCTCTGGAATACCGACCGGGTGAGAGTTCTTAGTGTGTGACTTGGCTGAGCAATACTGCACTGTAAAGCAGAACTGAAGATTTCAACCGCGAGACGGGGTTACATCCCGATCTCGCGAATTTTTTCTTTAATCAATTGGCGAACTTCATGTTACCCACCAATTAGAGCAGTGACGGGACTTAGTGAAAATGCCCTTGTGAGGACGAAGTTCCGTTCAGCCCGCATAGAGACTCTGGTATCAGTTTTGGGTACGGCGACGCCGTTCCGGTCCAGCGGGAGAAGGGGCCCTTTGATCCCTCGTAAGCCCAAAGCCCGAGAGCTCGGCTTCTAAGGTTTGACTCGAGTGGGAGTACCCCAGGGTGCCCACTCAGTACTTAGAAGAAAATGTTGTATTTTTCATCTCTCTCACAGAGATGTCAGCTACCCAGAAGGGTAGAGTGAAACTTAAGGGGTCAGTCCCCAAATCGTCCGGGACAACCCGGACGCAGAAGGTAGCGGCAGAAGCACTACCAAGCCCTATCGGCAGTGCTAAAGGGTTTAGACCCTCTTCCGAGAACAGCCGGAACGTAGAGCCCAACGCCAGAGGGAAACCGTCAAAGACGCTTCTCCCAGCGAAGGGCTCTAAAGCCGCTACACCCACGAAGGGAGCCTCGACTGAGCAGTCTCAGTCAGCGAGCGGTGTAAGCACCCCCTTGCCAGTTCCGCCCATGGCAAGGAAGGGTAAAACACCACCCAAGCCCGAACCCTTTCGGGCTCCTGAGGGGTCGTCCGCGGGTTGCCCAGATGTTTCCTTGGTGGGAAGCACACATCCGAGGACACCCCCGGTGCTTACACCCGAGGCGCTTGTGAGCCATATTTTCAACCTCACCTGGGAAGTTGAGTCCGTTTTCTTGGACTCGCGGGTCACTTCCTCAGGGAGAGAAAAGGTGAAAGCTGCCCTGAGCAGTATTAAGAAGGCTTGTTACGAGCAAGCAGCACGGGTAGCCTATGTCGAAGGCAGGCTGTCCGTGCGGGAGGAGTCGGCCTGCGAAGCCGACGCGAAAGTGGTTTCCTACGCCGAAGTGGCCAGGAAGGGGGCTAGCAAGGCGAAAGGGCCTTCGCCCGCCCCGATTGAGATTAAAAAGAAGAAGGTAAAGTCGGGAGACAGGATACACGTGCTTTTAGACTACCCGACAGTTGAGAGTGCGTCCTCAGAGGACACGAAGAAGACCCTGAAATCTGCAGTAAACCCAACTAAACTGCAGATAGGGGTCAAGAGCTTTCGGAACATAAGGAAAGGAGGGGTCACGGTGGAGTGTTCCCATCCCGGGGAGCTCGACCTCCTTGCCCAGGAGTTGAGAAGCAAACCGCTGACCAAGGATTGCACACTCCCCACGGCCCCACGAAAGAGAAACACCCGGTTGATAGTGTATGGGGTCGACGGGATCTCTCAGGGAAAGAGTTCGAGCAGGCGGTTTGCGGGAAGAACCCAGAGCTCGAGAAAGGGTTCAAAGCCTGTTTTCCAATCAGGTGCAAGGGAGGTAGGGTCCACTGGGTGGCAGACGTGGAACCCAAGGCCTTCAAGCACTTGGTGAGGCGGAAGACACTGAACTTGGGTTGGTCAGTGCTCCGCCTAAAGGAATTTTTGAGGGAGGTCAGGTGCTTTCGGCGTGATGGCTTCGGTCATTTCAGAGGCAACTGCCCCGAGACAGAAGCAAGGTGCGGCAATTGTGGTGAAGTTGGGCACCAGCACCACCAGTGTGCAGCTGCACCGAAATGCAGTAACTGCAATGCTGCGAATGCCAAGTTCCGCCTGAAACTGGACGTCTCACACTCCAGCTTCAGTAAGACATGCCATAGTCTTATTAGGAAACTTGAGCTAAGGAAGAGTCGAGACAACTATTGTTGACGAATGGTAGTACCCTTGGAGGTACGCAGCTCTCGACATTGAGTTTTTCGGTCTATTGACCAAGGTGTTTGAGATGACCCTGGCCCGGGGTCATCACCACAGCACTGGCCCTAGCGCTGTGGAAAATGTTGTTTTTGTGATGTGTTTTAATATTTCTCAGTGTTTGAATATTGTGAGAGGGGTGCATGAGACCCTCATAGTGAAATGTGCATGTGCTTGTATTTACTCAGATACCTAATAAAGGACATTTGTCCCAAAAAAACTCGCGTTGGCGGGTGATCTCCCGGCCACGAGATGGGATTTTCTTGAAAAGTTGCTTGCCCCAACTGCCCATAGCACGTCGCATACACGAGTTGTGACAGAAGGGTGTAATGTACCGGTCCCGTGGAGGAGGCAGATCCCACAGGTCTCTAAACCGAATCTGTCCGAGTGGAAGACCGTGGTTTCCGGTGACTGACGGGCTAGCTATTGCAGCGCCGTCAGGAATCCTTGAATCCCAAAACTTTCGAGTGAGTTCAACGTTTCCCTGCGAAGTCAACACTTTGACGGTGCAGGTAAATTCATCAGCTAGTGTTACATCTCTGGAGTAGAATTGAGAAGCACCAACATGCTCTGATGGAGGCTCCAGGAAAGAGGGAAAGAGGAAGACCGAGGAGAAAGTGAATGGAGGAGGAGATTAAATCAAGTTTAAAAAAGTAATGAAAGGATGAAGTGATGACCCTGGATATAGAGAAGTGGAGGAAGACTCTGACTGAAGTATATGGTCGAACAAATCCGCTTAGTAGTGGAAATTCCTGATGATGATGATAAGAACAGCGTCTCTACAGCATATGCAGCCATCTTACCTGACTTGTCACTTGAGGGTGAAAACGTACAACCTGTTAGTGGCGCCATCTATATGGTCACATTTTTACTATTGGAGACAGAACGGTACATCGTGAGTGTTAATATCTTACATAGTTTGGGTTTTATAAAATGTTGAAACTCTATTTCATTTGTAATAACCCTGTGTTATGTAGTGTAATATTAATTTTTTTAATATGCCAACACGCATTAACTAAGGTGTTTAGAAATTATCAGGATCTATTCAAAAGCATTGAAAGCGCGCCAAACTTATTTTTATTGGGGTCGGAACCTAAAATAATTTTTCGCAAGGGAGGGGGCATTGTTTTCCCTACGCCTCGACTGTATGGGAGTAAGATGCTGGTAGAAAACTCATGCGTGATGATTGAGAAATACAGCGCATTAAGAATCATGTTTCACTCTTACGAATTGCATGAAAAGCTCAGGGTACATACGAACTACGTTTCAATCATTAAAACTGGTTGGTCAACACAGCATACTGCAAAAAGTGACTCTTTCATAAACATACAAAAATATATTTAATACTTTCCAATTGCATGAACACCACAGTTTACTTACCAAGTTTTTCTGATGCATAAGCAAGGCGTAGATACGACAAATGTCTTTCACTTATGAAAGCTGTGAAAGCAACTTTATGAAACAAGCATGTTTTCTTCATCTAAATTGTATAAGCGATAACCTTTGCGTTAGAAATATGCGGCAGTAACAGACCTCGTATTAGAAACACGTCGGAAAACTAACAGAAAAGTTCAAAATCACGTGTATGAGCAAGATAACCTACATAAGAAATGTCCTTCACTCATCGGAATTATATGATCCAGAAAGTTTCGGTAAGAAATTTGTTTCACTGTTTCAGTAACAAAGTTTATGTAAGAAATTTGCTTCACACATGGAAGCTGCATAACGAACGCACCGAGTTCAACAATCTGTATAAGCAATACAAGGCAAGTCAAAACATATTTCACAAGGTGGACTCGGTGGAGTGCACAAAATAAGTCGTAATAAAAACACGTTAAGGATAGGAACGACATAAGCAACAAAATATTTATCTAAACTGCCTAAGCAATGCAATTTATGCAAGAAATATATTTCATTGATGAAAGTTGAATCTGTAACAAACATGTTTCACTAACATAAGCTTTAAGAGAAACAACGCGTAGAAAACCAGTAAGTTTCTTGTGAAAACACAAATTTGTCTGTGGCGCCTCTCGAATCCGAATCCTCCTGCTCCGGCGCAGAATGCTTTCCCAATTAAGCTACACCGACAAGTGCTTATCACTGCTACTGGCCGTCTTGATATATACGTCACCTTTATAATGTGTCACATATATTACCCCCGCGAAAGGGATGGGATGGAATCGTAGGTTTCCGAGTCAGCCGGCAAACCGCGGTTGAAAGAGAGCTCACTGTAGAAGAAATGATTCTAACTTATTCTAGGCGATGTGTGAAAAGACTATTACGCAGTTTTCAAAGAACCCAATGGACAGGAGATTCACTTTATTTTCAGGCACCAATATAGCGTAAAAGCCATTTGCCTGTTGTGGATATAGAATTCGCATCCTTCTGCTCAGGAGTCGAATGATTTCCCAATTAAGCTACACCGACGAAGTTTGTCACTAAAACTTTGCCGCCTTGATATGTACGTCCCCTTTGTAGCATGTCACATTCTCTCGTGGGAATCGTACAAGTAACAGAGTTAATGTATGAAATATGCTTCACTCACGATACCTGTATAAATAACAAGCTTAACATAGCAACATGCTTCACTCATGCAAGTTGAACCATAAATACATGATACGTAAGAAACATGCTTATTAATCCTAAAATCACGTTCTTCGTAACAGGAAGCATCCCCAGCAATGTCAGGCCTAACTTCTCCGTACGCATGAGTCTTGCAAGAAAAATAGCTACGTTAGTATCTTGAATGATACCTGGCAAATATTCCTTACACGTCAAAATGCTCTTTGTTAGATCCATATTTGTAGCATGCAAACTTGATGCGGAAAGGATGAACAACAAACGCAACGTTAGATTAATTATTGTCAGCCAGATGGAATACCAAAGCCAGCACGGTCCTACTGAATATCTTTGAAAAAACTGGAAATTATAAAAAGTAATACAGAAATTGCCTGTCCGGTAAAGCTGAAGAATAAAGACAGAGACAGCACTGAATCTAAATCATCAATGACTTTCTGAATGGCATAGTGAACCTTCAATAAAACCGATAAAACTTTTGTTAAGAGTTTACATTTCCCTTTCCCACTGAAAACGTGAATCGAAACACAAAGTACTTTATGGATTTCAAAACACATGGCAGAAATAAATATAGACATGTAAATTTGAACAGTACTGGAATCTTTGAAAAAACTGGAAATTATAGAAAAATATGCACGGAATTGGCATCATTTTGGCTGACGTCAATGTCTACAAATGTCAGTCGTTTAACAGTTCTGGAAGGATCGTCTCTCATTAGAACTATTAAAGTGGTGATAAGTACAGACATAACAGGTGAAATTGCAGAAGAAACAAAGATTACAATTTTTGAAAGAAATTACGATTTAGATGTTGAGTTAGTTTTTCCGTGTATTCGAGGTGGCTTAGCAGCTTTTAAGATGGCTGACGCTTCGATCTCAGAGACAACCATAAACCCCATGAAATTACAGGTAGAATGAAATGTAAAACCGTCATCACATTGATAAGCAAATTTAAAGTAAACAATGATGCAGAACGCGTATAAAGAAGGAATATAAATCCACAATATGAAACCTAATCACTCGTACATTCTTAATAAATAAGTATAAAGGACACCGTCTCTGTAAGAACAAATGAATAAGAAAATCGAAGAACCAAAAAACTAAAAGCCGTAAAACTTTCAATCCATTAGTTTAATCTAAAGATACACATTAGTACTTTTGGGCCACTTTGATCCCATCTTCACATGTGAAGTGAACATTTGGGCCGCACCGGTGGCGCAGTGGTCGTTGAACAGACAAGTCGCATTTTTTCGGCTCCTGCGTAGAAGTCAACGTTCGTTAGTTTACTTGTTCTTTTTGTGGTATTTCGTCGTTTTGTGTTTTGCTTGCAGTGTTTCGTACCCTCGCTTCACGAGCAGTGAGGCTGAGTGCCAAGTGGGTGCTTATTTTTTGTTTTTTTTTCATTTTCGTGTGTCGTCAGTTACGACACATGAGTTTTGGTGGGCCAGTGGTCGAGAATGTCCACTACCACTGTGAATAAGTCACCGTCGTCTACAGCTGCTTCGTCGATTGCTGATATGTCTTCGCTTCTTAGTTCTGTGCCTTCTTCGGGGAATGTTGCGTTGACTAGTGCTGCTGCACTTCCAGAAACTGTGCTTCTGGCCACCCGTGTGCCGGCTGCGTCTAATATTCCTGGTTCCGCTAGTTCTACTTCAACGTCGTTCGCACAAGCTGTGGGAAGTACCTCATATATTTCTAGTGATTCTGCACCACATTTCAAACGTGTAGTATTGGCGTTGAAAATTATTCTTCCAAGTGATTCGCCGCAAAGGTAAGCAGTTGTCGTCTGCCTTGTTATTAAGTGTTTTCATTCCTGCTTTGGGTGACACCTTCCTCCCCCAGTATCTGCATGCTGTGTCGAAGGTCGTTCCAGCCGAAAGCATTGTGTCCATTATTCGCTTGGGTGGAGGGGTGGTTGTTCACTTCACCCACCAGCAAGCAGTAGATTTAATTATATTTCATGGGGTTGATATTGGGTCCTTTCATCTACAACCTGTCGCTGCAGCCCAAAGACCAGTTACGGTGACCCTCTCTCCTTGTACCAACGGCTGTTCCTGATTCTCTGTTGATTGATACCCTCAACACGATGGGTCGTGTTGTGGGAGTGACCAAGATTCTTCCAGCTACAGCCCGTGATTCCCCCCTGAAACATGTGCAGGGTGGGCGCCGCCAGTACCGGGTTATTTTTCCAACTTCTCAGTCATTTGCGGAACGCCCTGCAACTCTGGAATTAGTCACTGATACCCGGACGTACATTTTTAATCTTTTTGCAGGGGTTCAGTGCTTCCGCTGTAAAGGGGAAGGTCACCTCGCTTCTGCTTGTCCTCATGCTACTCCTTGTGCTAGATCTGATTCTTCATTAGCTACTACAGTTCCGGTGGCCACTGCCCCTGCGGATGTTGTGCAGGCCGCTGAGGCACCTGCTCACATTCTACCTTCACCAATTTTGCCTGCTGTTTCTCCAGTCGATTCTTCCCTCCCGGTTCCTGTCGTTGTACTGGATGGTTTGGAGCCCTCCAATGAGGATTTTCCATTGCTGGAAGTGTCTGCACCTAAATCACAACGTAAACTCCCCAGCTCACCTGGTGTTTCTACTCGCTCTTCTCGTTCGTCTCAACGTCTTCGGTCCAAGAAACCAGCCCATTCTACCTCGGGTTCACCTAGCCATCATGAGCCAAATTCTGAATTACTAGTTTCGAACCGATTCGCATGTCTCTAGGATGATGATGTTATGGACACGGTTGCCCCTGATCCTGATGACACTGCAATGGTTGACTCTGACGATGATTCTCCTTCTCCTACACTTCTTGACATTTCTACTATGTTTGAAGAACTTGCGGTGCCTTTGCACCCTCTTACCTTAACTGATATGTATGCACTGACCACTCGCCCGCGTAAAGCGAAGTTTATCACACTACCTTGCATTAAGAGTAAGCTTCACTTGCTGCCTGAAATGATTGCACAGCTAAACCAGTTCCATGCATTTATAACTAATGTTACTTTGCCTGGCGGGACTGAGCAATATGCTCGCCGTCTGGGATACTTACTCAAGATTTTGAGGGCTGAACTGGAAGGCTGGATGCCACCTACCAGTGATGTCCTTGTTAACACTACTTAGCTTTAATTGTAGAGGGCTTGCGTCTTCTGCGGCGAATGCTTTGGTTTACGAGGACGTTCGTTACCTGGGGGCCAATATCCTCCTTCTCCAGGAGACGAACTGTTCCTTGGATGCCGGGTGTTCCCGCTGGAGACGCTGGCCGTACATTTTTTATCATAATTACCGGACCCATCTCAGGTCTGGTACCTCTATAGCGTTTCATGTGCGTTTTCATTCTTCCCTTTCTGATCTTGTTGAGTCACAGAGTTTGCTGGGTTCTTTTCAACATATTTCTTTTTGTTTTTGTTCTAAACGTATTCATGTTTTCAATATCCATATTCCGCAATCTGCTACGGATGCAGAAAATCTCCTCCAACATCTTTCTTCTATCCTTTCGACCCTCCATCCAAATGATACAGTCATTGTTGCAGGCGATTTCAATTGCACTTTGCAACCCGGTTTTGACCGAGATGGTTCAACCGAAAGCCGTTCCGACCTTGTTTCCAATCTCACTCAACTCGTTGTTAATTTTGATTTGATTGATGCATTCCGTTCCCTCCATCCCCGGTCCAAGGAATTTTCCTGGTTCCCCCCGGCTGCTTCACGCTGTGTCGCAGCACGCCTATATAGATTCTATGTTTCCAGTTTTATCCATTCCTCTCTAGTTGAAATTACTCATCATCCTTCCGTTTCGTCAGATCATCGCCCCGTTCTTTTAAAACTTTTTTTGCATTCTTCCTCTGTTCCCCTTTCCCCAGTCTGGTCGCTCGACGATTCAGTTCTAACTGATCCTGTTTTCTGTGCTGAAATTCGCTCTATGATCTCGTCTTCTGTGCAACAACTTTCTTCGTCTGACGACCCAGTGGCTCTGTGGCTTTCCACGAAAATTTCGATTATTTCTTTCGCACGTCAGTTTTCTTTCTCTTCCCGTACTTCTCGCTTTCAAGATATTGATGTTCTCCGTCGTAAATTGCAGACTATTTCTCCTTCTGATCCTTCTTTTCCCGTGTTTCAAGCTCAACTTCGTCGAATTCTGTTTACTTTTGTTTCAACAGCCATTACTCGTTTGAAATTCACTCACTTGCGGTTTCACGACTACCCCTTTTCTAGTTTGAAGTCCCTTGAGGAGTATCATGTTAAAAGCAACACAATTTCCTTTCTTTCACTACCTGACGGATCTACAGTTACCGACCCTTATCGTATCTGTGAACTTACTTTTTCCCATTATTCGGATCGTTTTCAACACCGACTCCTTTCTCCTGCAGATACCTCCCCTCTTCTTCATGTCCTCCCTCAGGTTCCACATTGTTTTTTGATTCTCTTGTTTCTCCTATCTCTCCTTCTGAAGTCCGCTCTGCAATTTCCAGTCTGAATGACCGTTCTTCCCCTGGCGCGGACGGTCTTCCGCTCTCATTTTATAAGAAGTTTCTTCTTTCTCTCCTCCCGCTTCTGGTTGCTTGTTTTAATGCCGTTTTTACTTCTTCAAATTTTCAGTCTTCTGATTTCACTTTTGCTCTTCTCCGTCTCATCCTCAAAACCGGAAACCTTGGTCTTTTTTCTAACTGGCGTCCTATCTCTATTCTTAATACTGACTACAAAACCTTTGCTAAAATTCTCGCTTTTCGCCTCAATCCCGTCTTGCAGCATTTAATCCACCCCGATCAAACTTACACTATTCCCTCCCGTTCGATTACTACCAACATTTCCACCATTCGCAACTTTATATTTTCTTGCTTCCCAACTTTCCGAACCTCTCGCAATTTTTAATATTGATCAGAAACAAGCTTTTGACTCCATTAATCACTCTTATCTCTTTGCTGTTCTTCGTCATTTTGGCTTTCCTACTCTTTTCTGTCAAGCTCTTATTAATCTTTACTCTCACTCTTCTTTCCGTATTCGCACTTCCACATTCATGACAGCTACCATCCCTTTTGACAACGGGATCCGGCAGGGTTGTCCCCTTTCGGGTCAACTTTTTACGCTTGCTTTTGAACCTATCTTAATTTGTCTGCGTACTCGTTTGTTTTCCGTGATTCCTCGCAGTATTGCTCCTACTCGTCACCACCGCATAGTGTTGTCTGCGTATGCTGATGACCTCACTCTCTTTCTTCGCACTGAACCTTCTTTCGGTGTTGTCCTTTCTGCTTATCGTGAGTATGCTTCAATTTCCGGTTCCGAACTTAATATGCCTAAATCTGTCGGTCTGTGGGCCGGATCGTGGGTGGCACACGGTGATCGCCCTTGGGGTGCCCGTTGGTCATCCTCGGTCATTAAACTTCTTGGTGTGTACGTTGGAAATCCCGTGGCTGTTGCTGATGCCACATGGATTCCTTTGGTTCAGCAGCTCAATCGCCGTCTTGCTCCTTTTTGCCGGTTCAAACCTTTTTTGTCCTTTTTTAGCAGAGCACATCTGGTTTCTTCCTTTTTTCTTCCCATTTTGACACATTCGTGGTTCGCTTATTTTCCCTCGCCCATTTTTCTCCAATCTGCTCAACGTTTGATTACTGATTTCATCTGGAATAAAGTTCACTGGGTTCATCGTTCTACTCTCGTCCTTCCTCTGTCCTTTGGAGGTCTTGCCCTCCCAGATCTTTTTCAAAAATCTAATGCTATTCATCTTCAGACCTTTCTCCGTTCTTTTTCTCATCCTCAGATTTCATCGATTACTATTGTTGATACTTTACTTTTCCCTCGCAGTCCGTTTCTCACTCTCGCTACTTTCCTCCTTATGGATCTGTTCCCCCTCATTCCAGACCACTTTCCCGATACTTATCGCACCGTTTTTTCCCTCTGGCATTCCTTATGTCCCGTCCGTCTCCCACCTACCTCAACTAATGATCTGCTTGCGGAACCTCCCTTTTACTCTTCTGCACTCCGTTCTCCCTCTTTACCGTACTTGTGCTTCTCCACCTGGTTCGCCAGTGGCGTGGTACAGGTATCCCAACTTGTAGATGCTTCTCTCCGCTGGAAGTCTCTTTCCCAAATCGACTCCCCTCTTGCTGACACTCCCTTACATCGCGCCCAACTCCGGTTGCTTCATTTTCAGCTTCAACGCCTTTACCCGTCCCTCGTGAATTCTTTTGAGTTAATTGTTTCTTCTTCGGCGTCCCCTTGCCTTCCTTTTCTGGTTTATTTGAATGATGTTCCCTTTCTGGTGCATCAAGTTACTGCAAAACTCTTGTACCGCCACTTTCTTACTTATTTTCGAGCACCTTTCGCTATTCCTTTTGTGCCTCCTGATGAAACCTCTCAGACATGGGTCGATTCACACATTTCTCTGGCTTCCCCAAAAGCAACTGATATTCATTGGCTACATCTTCATCGCCGCTTGCTCACACCATGAACTCTTCATCGTTTTGGTCGCCTGTCTTCTCCCTTGTGTTTTTTCTGTTCAACGCTCGGTGATGTTCATCACGCATATGACTCCTGTTTAGTTTTACATCCTCTTTTTTCATTGATGTTTGCTCTTCTCTAAAAGGTATGTCCTTCCTTTCACTCTGTTTCACATTACTATTTTCTTCGCCGTCATCATCCTTCCGCTGCTGTTCACAATCCAGTTTGCGCGTTTTTAATTTTGCAGGCCAAACTGACTATTTATTTATACTATCATACCAGTGTTGATCGGCCTGCTCTTCGTCGATATCATCCTGCGAGAGTTTTTCTGTGCCGTAGGTTTCGTTCCTCGATCAAGTCCGTCATCCAACTTGAGTACGAGGTAGCTTTGGCCCGGCAGGCAGTTTCTGCTTTCTTCTCGATCTGGTCCCCCCACCTCCCCTGGTTTCGGGTTAAGCATGGGTTGATTCAATTCGTTTGATCAGTTGTTTTTTCTTGTTCTTGTTATGGTGTACTAGTTTCTTCACTTTGTTTGTTTTTGCTTTTTCGGGTTGTTGTCTTGTTCTGTTTTTGATTGATCTGCAGGTTTTTTTTGCCTTGTATTCATTCTTTTCTTCTAATCCTGCTGTTTTTCCTTTTTTTTTACCGTTTTCCTTTTCTTGTTTTTATGATGGCCCTTTGGTAATGTTGTACTGTTTTGCTTCCTTGAGATTCCGGTCTTTTTTGTTGTTTTTTCCCCTGTGCTTTGTTAGCTCATTCTACTGGTCGGTATATTCTTTCTAGGATAGTGCTTTTCTATACTTTTCCTCTTACTAGTGGCCTCTGCCTCTTTGTCTGAATTTTCTTGTCGTTTTGCGCTGTGATTGGATGTTTTACAGCTAGTTGCTTTGACTTTTTTTTCTGTCCGGAGTCCGTGGGCATTTGTGTTCCTGTGTTCTGTGTGTATTTTTTTCTGGTTCTTGGTGGTGCTGTGCAATCGATTATTTTTCTTTGTGTCGGTATTTTTGTTGAGTTGTTTGTCTATGTATTATTGTGTGCGTGCTTTCTATGTTTTCGTCAGCCACAGTTGTTGGTCGCCACATTTCTTGTTGTGGTGTTTTGTTGTACTGGTTGGCCACCAATTGTTTGTGATCACTGTTATTGTTTGGTATTAGTGTGATGCTTGTTGGGTGTTGTTGTTTTCCGTTGGGCTAGTCTGTGTTGTCTAGTTTAGAATTTTTTTGGCGTGTTGTGTTTTTTTGTGCTTGTTTGTTTGTTGTTGTTCCTGATCAGCTTTTTTGTACTGTGTTTCCTTAATGTGGTATTACCGTGTTTTTGTAATTGCTCTTGCTTTTTGTACGTGTTGTGTTTAGTTGTTCGGATGGCGGCTGTCCTACTCGCTCTGCTCCTGTGTGAGTTTTTTTAATACTGTGATTGTATTTTACCTATACTGCTAATGTGATAATCTTGTTTTTTACTTGTTTGTGTATGTTCTACTTTCGTGTTTGAGTTGGCTCCGCAGTTTAGAGAGCCTTTTTTTCTCATACCCTGTGTTTCATGTTCACTTGTTTTGCTTTTTATTATGAACTTTGAATTACTTAGTGTGGCCCTGCTGGTCTCGTTGTGTTTTTTCATTGAGTACTCAGCCTTTTCTCTCGTTTTCTATACAGTGTGCTTCTCGTGCGTATCTTGTCTATTGGGTTACGTTGACCCAAGGAGTTGGTCAACGCACTATTTGCCTTGTGCTTTTTTTACTGTGCCTCTTGTGTTTTTTTTTCTTGACTGTATGTGACTACATGTGTAGTGAAATAGTCAGTTGAGGCAGTTTCGTCTTTGATTATGTTTTAAGTGCACTTTTTGTGTTTTCGTTTTTGTGTTTCTTTGCACTCAAGCTCGGGTTCTACGTCTTGCTTCGTGCTTCTCCTGTCCGGGTTTTTCCTGTAATATTGTATTTTTTACTCGGCACAGCCTTCTGTTGCCGTGCACGACTGGACGTACTTTTTGTTGTTTTCAATGTGGTATGATGCTATGCGATTTTGTTTCCGCGTGATTCTCTCTATAGCGCCACGTCGGCTTGTGGGGTTTGTCAACGCGCGTCTTCTTGTTTTGAGTATGAAATTTGAATTCAGTGCGATCTTTTTTGTGAACCTCGTGTGCCTGTTTGGCTACATTTATTTTGTGTGATGCAGCGGTTTTTCCCCTTATTATCATGCATTCTTCTGTACAGTGTTCCTCCTGACTTACATGCGTCACTTCGTATTTCGTTTTTAGTTATAGCGGTTGGTTAACACCCCTCTTTATGTGCACGGTTTTTTTGTTTTTTATGTTCTTCTTGTACTAATGTTTTGGCCGCTGCTACATGTTTTCAGAAGTACAGTTTTGTTTCTCCTGTCGCTGTCTTGCAGTGTCATTCAATTTGTGTTGTGTTGTATTGTTGTTGTGTTTTTTACCTGTCACCTTTGTGTTCGCGCTGCTATGTACTAGTTTTTGGAATGTGTTTTCTTCCCTCACTCTGGGGTTTGGGTTTTGTAATGTGTGTGTTTTTCGTTTTTGTTTTCTGTGTTCCTTTTTTATCTGTATATATTTTAAACCTTGTTCTGATGTTACCAGTTTTCTTTCCTCCTTTCTTTTGTGTTGAGACTTCTTGGCCTCGTCTCTTTTAATACAGTCTCATGTGACTGAAGCGTATCACATGTACCTTGCTTTTAGACTAATAAAGGTTTATTTTGAAGGCAGTGGTTTAAGCGATGGCCTCTGATCATTCGTCCGAACGCGGTCCGGGTTCGAATCCCGATAAGGTATGGATGTTGTGTTTGTCTTACGGCACTGGCTCTCTCCCTTCCCAAAAACCAGTGACCCTAAATTAGGTACGGGCGACTGCTTATAGCCCATTGAGTTGCTCATGGTGGTCGTTAAACCTCCAATAAAAAAAAATAAAAAAAAGAAGTGAACATTTGAACAGTGCTGCTATTTATACAAACCAGGGAAGTATAGGTAAACATAGTATGTGTGTGTTACGTTAGCTATGTTTAAGGTAGAGCCCTACCCCCGCTTTGTTTCCAAACTCCTCTGTGATATTATATATAATATTTTTCCATACAGGTAGTAAATCTCATGGTATATAGTCATTACAACATTTGTTACGGGCTTTACAAATAAATATACTTTCAGTCAATAACAGCATTGTACGGGATCTTGGTGTTACTTGAATTCTTGCATGGTCCCAATCCGGGTAGAAAGTTCCATCGTTGACAGTTCGCGCCAAGACCGTGTTTTGAAGCCCTGCCTTGATGTTATATTTGTGTTCTCGGATTCTGCAGGCAAGACTCCTCGCTGTAGATCCGATATAACAAGAACAAAGCTGGCCTTTTCCATTAAGTAAGGGAATGCTTTAGATGCCCCATTTTTGCTCTTCCTGGGTTATTTCTCTGCCCTTTCGGATCATTGTTAGCAATTTGCGAGATTTGGTGACGATATACAAGGGTAAATGGCGACATATGTTTCTGAGTTGGTAAACGGGCTTTCCAATGCAAATAGAATTTTTCAAATGAAACTAATAGTTTCACAGATACTGTGTCCACAGACGAACTGGCAGAGTGATACTGTAAGCACGTACTTTATTTACAAAAGACCTGCTAAAAGTACTACGGCTCTGCAGTCTCTAAAGAAACGCATTTGTTTATTTTTTAAGATAGCTCATTGGTACTGTAATTAATTTAATCGATGATGGATTAATTGTCACAGACGGGTCTTGATTTCTTTATTTGTTCGTAACCTTGCAGACCCCGGGACAGTAGATTGACGACTTTCAGCTGGTACGAAGAAATGATGAAAAGAGAGAACTGATAGACAGTAGTTTTTTGTTCTTAAGAGTTAGACATGCACAATTCAGCAAAATACACTACATTAATATGTTATACAAATTTAAGAAGGAGAAATAGCATTTGTGGTGCTTCGGGATCTGCAGCTGTTGGAAGACTGAAATATTACAGCCAGCATTACATAACTGCGCCATCATAAATTGTTGCCCTAAATGACCATGTTCACGAGACGTCGTATATGCGTAAACATTCAGCAACGGCTGCTACGCAGCGCGCTCAGCATGTGATTCACTATTCCCCGTTGCCCTCCGTACTACCTTGGTACCGCAGATTTGCAATTTTAGAGAGAGAGAGAGAGAGAGAGATCTATAGAGAGGATTTTGCGAATTTACAAAGGGAGCCTTTGAACCCAGATCTTAAACAACCCATAGAAGTGAGAAGCTAGGAGATATGGGCTAGAGTGCCCGACAGGAAAATCACACAGAAGCGAGGTAGAAAGGTGGGGGGAGGGGTTAACCATATTTATAAGAGGGGGCCAGTATCAGGGGTCCGATGGCTTAACGTGCCCATAGGAGACAAAGCGGATATTTAGTGGTTCGAACGTTCATACTTGCCTGGGATCGATCCTGAGACTTTTTCGTGGCAGTCACGAACGTTAACCACTATGCCATCAGCGGCCCATAGGTTTATACTTCTATGTGTGTCCTACAATTCGAGTGTGCTTGTGATTTAGTAAGGTGCGAAGCATTTCTTTTCGATTTGGCAAATGCATTCTGCAAAAACACATTCTAAGGACTTAAAACTAATACAGAAACTTTTCTGTGGGTCTAAAACTGATAGCGGTTGCTTTCAATTGAATCTTCACGTAATGCTGCTAAATTAATTTCTAATCAGAGCCGATATAACCTGGTTTTGCTGTATGTTCTGTCTGCAGCCTAGTCGAGGACTCTCGCTCACGGTGATATGTGTTGTATGAGGCTTGTACCGAAAGTAATGCAAAAGTAGGCATAACTTTTTTATTAACTGACAGATACCGTTCAAATTGCACAGGTTGGTCGAGTAACTCATTCTTTATACAAAGGTAATACTCAACGTAATCTCCATCACAAGCGATGTATTTGAGCTATGGTTGGACCCAACTCTCGAATGTTCTTTGAAAAATTCAGGTGTGGGCTGTTGTACCGGCCCGCTTCTTCACAGCCACTTTCACCTCCTGTGTGTCATCACATAGTTGTCTCTCGAGACCAGCATTGACGACCGTTCACCACGATGTCTTTGAACACGTGTGTGACCATAATGTTGCATCAAGCTGAAACGAGACTCGTCAGAAAACATGACCAGTTGTTGCCAATCAGTCATCTCGGCGTTGGACCGGTATGACGATGGAAGGTGCTGTTCACCACGATGTCTTCGAACACGTCTGTGACCATCATGGTGCATTAAGCTAAAACGAGACTCATCTGAAAACATGACCTGTTGCCAATCAGTCATCTTGGCGTTGGGCCGGTATGACGCTGAAAGGTGCCGTTCACCACGATGTCTTCGAACACGTTTGTGACCATCATGGCGCATCAAGCTGAAACGAGACTCGTCAAAAAACATGACCTGTTGCCAATCACTAATCTTGGCGTTAGGCCGGTATGACGCTAAAAGGTGCCGTTCACCACGACGTCTTCGAACACGTATGTGATCGTCATCGGGCATCAAGCTGAAACGAAACTCGTCAGAAAACATGACCTGTTGCCAAATACTCATCTTGGCGTTTTGCTGGTATGACGCTGGAAGGGGCCTTTCACCACGATGTCTTCGAACACGTGACCATCATGGTGCATCAAGCTGAAACGAAGCTCGTCAGAAAACATGGCCTGTTGGCATTCAGCGCGCCAGTGTCCGCTTTCAAGACCTCATTGAAGCCTGATGATCCTGTAGTTGAATGTTAAAGGAATGCGCAGCAATGGGCGGGTAGCGACCAGTCCAATGTTAAGCAGACGACCAATCCTATGTTAAGCAGACGTACAGTCCTATGTTAAGCAGACGACCAATCCTATGTTAAGCAGACGTACAGTCTTATGTTAAGCAGATGAGCAGTTCTATCTTAAGCAGTGGACCAGTCCTATCTTAAGCAGTGGACCAGTCCTATCTTAAGCAGACGACTAGTCCTATGTTAAGATGACCAGTCCTATGTTAAGCAGATGACCAGTTCTATGTTAAGCAGACTACCAGTCCTATTATAAGCAGGCGACTAGTCCTATATTAAGCAGACGACCAGTCTTATGTTAAGCGGACTATCAGTCCTATGTTAAGCAGACGACGTCCAATTCTGCTGGAGTGCAAAGCCTGCCTGGCGACAGAGCTCCACTGCTGCGTTAACATCGTGGATGTGCTTTTCGATCGGTCACTGCTTTGCAGTAGATGTGCCTGTCGTGTGATTTTGAGGCCTATTTCCCGGATTTCTGTGAGTGCGAACCTCTTCTATCTACTAACGCCACGTTCGAATCACTGTACAGCCGTTTCTTAAGCTTTACCTAACTACTAAACAGCAGTTACTCTCTCTCGCCCCCTCCCCTTTTTATCTCGATTTTAATCAGTTATTTCCATTGGTTTGAAATAATGTTTGAATCGTTAAAATTACATACTCTATGTGTATTTTTTTCAATTAAAACTGATTAAGCCATGCGTAGGAATTTTTCTCTTTTACAGCGTTTTATATTTTTTTGTTGTTCGAATTTAGGAAACCGCTTATTTTCGATACAATATTGTATAAAGACTGTGTTGGCCTCTTTTGCTAATTTTTCAAGTGTTGATTTAATCGATGTTTTAATTTATGCGGTTTAATATATAGGGAAAGCTTGCATGGTAGTTATTTTCCCACGAACTACGAACCTCGATGCCGTTGAAACCATTTGCGTCACCGAGCGTAACGACCTGGGAGTTTACTATGCAGATGGCAGCCGAGAGTTCTGGCCTTTCCTGATGTTGCCCGCAGTGCGGTACGAAAGCGTTTGAAAGTGGCCGTCTCCCGAGGCGACCGGATAAGAAGTTTTAATAACTAATAAATTTTAACAACTTAGTAAAATCATGCAATGCATTGATTATGATACGCTTTTCAACATACCAAAAACCATTACTCAAGTTATGAGGACAATGGCTATGGAATAAATCTCGCTCCTGTGGCCTGACTTTTGACCACATTTCGATAATATTCAACAGAACCGGTTCAGTATTTCTTCGGAAAAACATGATGACGTTTTGTCGCAATCGAATCATTTTTGCATATGTTATGATGCATAAGAGCAATGGAATGGATCCAGCTCCTGTGTAATGAGACCTTTGACCCCATTTTGCCAATTTTCAAAACTGTTCGTCCCCAAGTGCTCACCTACCACATACTAAAATTTCATCGGAATCGAACCATTTTTACGCGAGTCATCGTGCAGACGGACAGGCGGACAAACCTGGAGCACGTAAGCTTCTTCAACCTACTTTTGGAAAGCGTAAAAAATTTTGTTTCCAAATGTAATAAAAATGTTCGCCGCGAATGATCTCCGACTGTAAATTGTATACATGTACTTTAGCTGTATACGTTTGGGGGTGAAAGTAGTTGGTGTGAATTTTGAGTATTCTCGAGTATGTCTTTCGGACTTTATATTAGTTAAAGTTTTTTAAAGTTACAGTACTTAAAATTCAAATGATAGATTGTGTGATTATCAAAATTTTGAGAGGAAATACCTATAATATTTGCATATCCTTGAGTCGGGAGTCAGACCGGTTTCTATAAATACGTGCAGGAAATGTTTGCTAAAATGTAGTACTTCTGGACATGAAAGGGTTACAGTTATTTACTGATAAAGGTTTACAGTTATTTACTGGCTTGAAAGTTTTATGAGGTATGGACGGATGAATATGAGCATTTTCCTGACAGATCGTTATATATAATTAATGCACACAATTGACGTGGATTAGGAACATCAAACAGAATTCATCGTTCTTTCCACGTTTATAAGTGTTTATAATTGAGTCATGGAAAAATTATCATCTGCCGCCACCGGGAATCGAACCTAGGGTCTCCCAGTTACGCGGCAGACATGCTACCACTGCACCACAGCGGACTCGAATTCTCTAGACTCACATGCGACTAACTGCCAAATCACATGGCAGGTTGCTACTAGGAGCCCCGCACATTGCTGGGGATTCCCCAAAGATGGAAAGCAGCAACTGAACAAATAACTAGGAGGCGAATGAATAATTAATGCACAACTGACGTGGACTACGAACATCAAACAGAAGTATTCGCTCTTTCCAAGTTTATAAGTGAGGCCGGCACGGGAATGGAACCCAGTTACGCGCCGAACATGCTACCACTACACTACAGCGGCCTCGAATTCTCCAGACTCACATACGACTAACTGCCAAGCCACATGGCAGGATGCTTCTTGAAGCTTCGCACAATACAGTATATGAAAGAAAGAGGTATATGGATGCTAAGTAGAATCAAGCATTCCACTCCAGAAGCACAATATTCAGTACTGAACTTCTCAAAATAAGAGCTATTGAAGTGGAATGATTCATTCGAAATTAGACAGAATGTATTTTAATGGGAGATTGTTTGAAGCATCGATATTGTTGAACCCTTTGAAAAAAAAATGATCGTGTCTCATTCTCGTTTGTTCGCTTCCAATGTTAGAAAGTGAAAACTTGCCAGGAATATTTGGATGCTGTAAGAAGATTAGCCTTCTGAGAGTAAAGAACATTGAGTCACCTTTGAAGAACGAAAGATGGCGGCTCAACTCGTTATGACCCTATCAACATGGAGCCTTATTGTGGTAATTTTATAAATATTAACCAAATATAGTACTGAGTTCAGGGTTAAAATTATTGCTAAACATCAAATTGATAGTAATCTTTATTTTAATTATATGTGTCAGGTAGGCTACATGAGAGTCTTAAGCTCATCGGAAATTAAGCATTTATATGATGCATTTATCCGATATTCGATCCGTAAAGAGTTACATAAAAACAACCTGATCCTCCTCATTCCCACACCAGAAGGCGCTGTGTTTCATTAACATTTTGTGTTTGTTTGCTTAGAGTAAATTAAGTTAACCTAATGTTCTTCTTGTTTCGAAGGGAGTCCAGTCTTGATCATAAATCGCATTCCATACCATATTCGATTTTTGTGTTCTTTATAAGTTCTCACACGTTAATTTATTCTGTTATTGAAAGCAAACATATTCCTCGAAATTCAAAGGTCAGTACAGACGATGAGTCTTCAGTTCAGTCATCCTGTGGAAATGATCAATCATTGTTAAGACAATTCTTTGTCCCAATTTTATTGACACAAAGCATTTCATCAAGAGATTCGACATAACGATGAACACCATAAATTACCGGAGCATTAAGAATTTTGCATTAAAGTAATAAATTCGAGGGTCCAAAGCCAAATTTAACGTCTATAAACATAAGGGCGAACTTCCGAAATACTACGCGTATACTTTCAACGCGGGGCCGGAGGAAGTTTGTTTACGTTTTAGACGGCGACTCGCTGTGTATCACTACATCATATAAATTGTTCAACAATGAAATACGAAAGAGGGACGGATTTGTTTGAAAATAACTAATTATTTCACTGAAACGCGAGTAAATACGATAATAAAATATGAGATACTCACCGTGAGTCATTACGGGATAATATCCTGACAATCTGTGAATTATATCCTGAGCTGCGTAAGACACAGCTATGTTTAATGCAAAAGAAGGACTGACGTTTTAAGAGTAGTAGAATTATTTCACTTAAAACAAGGAAAATGCAAAGATTGGAATGCGAGATACTCTCCGCAGGTCGCTACGCGATAGTATTCTGACCTATCAATTTCATCCCCAGCTGTGGGGGCACAGATACGGAAAATATATTATTAACTGGAACATATGTTATTAACTGGAAGATGTGGTTCTTCTGCTCCGAGGATATGGTACAGAAAGGCCACTTCTTCCATAATCCAATGCCAAACATGCGGGACCGAAGGAGACAGTGATTTTGCTCCGAAAAAGTTAGAAGATTCTGATTTCATTTTCTTTTCACATTCAGCGATTTTTATATTTTACTGGTACTTCATTGAAATACATGAATTTATTCTTAAAAAAACTCCCTCTTTTTCATTTATCGTAGATCTATTTACATCACGTAAGGACACACGGATATCCGCAATCAAAAACGTAAACAAGCACGCTAATGACTAAGGGGGAAGGATGCACTTTATACTGCGAACTATTTTTATAAAGAAATACATGTTAATGCCGAGTGAAACACAAGGTGAATAGGCTCCCTGCTGGTGCAGTACTCAAAGAAATGCTTCGCGCTCATCACAGAGAAGCGAACAGACTGCAGATAAAGTATCACTCCGCACAGGACACGTCACCACAAGTATCGATAGCAGAGATAAACTAATGTACCTTGTGTTGTATCACAAGCAAGAATATTGTGCTTATGTAAATTTCTTTTATCAGCCACATGCTAAAATACTGCTATAGCAATATTTAACATTTAGGTCATAAACTTACAAAAATGAACTTTGTAAGTTTACGATCTAAGAATGGACGTAGGAAGGGAGATTAAAAGAAGGCAATATTATATATGGTTTCCTTTATGTGCGCTTCTTAACGTCAAGTAAATGGTTTAAATCATGGCCAGTTTCTCCAATTATCTTATTGTTAATATTTCATAAATCCTTTACTATGTTCACTTCCTTTGTTACGTAACAATCCTCTAGCGGGCAGCTGGATAACAGCGGGCAGCTGGCTGAATAAGTTACCACCCCAGTGTCAGAGTGGTACGAGGCAGTTGCCTCTAACCATTCTTCCGAGATGGCTCCGGGTTGGAATCTGGAGTGAGGCAAATATCGTGTGTTTGCCTTACGGCATCAGCTCCCTCCCCTCCCTTGAGCCTCGACCAGTAATTTCTTTGGAACTATCCATCGAAGTTTTTTAAAGTTCAGGGAATTTTCAGTAACGTCCAATTGACATAAAAGGGCCAGCCTGTCTTTCACGGGGAGTGAGCTCTCTCTCTAGCAGCCTGCTGGTCACAACCCCGATGCAATACAACAAAATATCAGTTCGTACCCTTTAGAGCCTGCAACGAACAAAACAAAAAGTCTCAAATCATAGATCATTGAAGGAGGTTCATACGGTTTCACAAATCGCGTTTTAAACTGCATTGTTTCAATGAAAGGATGAGAATTTGGAGACAACATCATGAGAGTATGGGTCCTTTTTATAGGGTCACGACTCTCAACGTTGACGGACGCCGAGTGTGGTATGGTGTGGAACATGTTCTCATGTGTGATTTTAGACCTTTTGATTCCAAAAGAATGACTCAAGCCTGTATGCTGCTAATCAAATTCATCCAACCCCAGTCACTTTGTACCCTCAGGAGTAACCCATACTTCCACTAGGACAATGCAAATGTCTTGTTGTTTTGGACTGGTTAGAGGAGAAGAATGAAGACTTTATTTTGTGCTTAATCGGCACCTCAGTCCCATTGAGATTTTGTAGGATGAAGTCGAATGAGATATCAGACATGTGCCACCCAATGTACATGAATTGGTATACGTTTTTCAACATGCGCGAGCCAAGATTTTACCGGAACGGTACTTAGTCGAATGTGAACTAACAAGGGAAACTATCGGACCTCCCGACGACAATCGTCACGGAACTTTCTGCAGTGGACAAGCATGACACCAAAGTAACAGGTGTGAAGTATGGCATTTCGTAATCGCCCGCAACCGTTACAACATGGCTTATAAAAGTGGTACGCCCGCCTGTAATGTATGCAGCCATAAAGTGTCAAACAACATTTATCTGTTAGATATGAGGAGCCTAAATGTCGAAAGAGACCACGTTCAACACCATTAAGTTACAAATGTCGTATACATAACTCACTCCACGTCATAGTAATGTGTTGTGAGAAGCCAGTGCTGTAACAGTTTTCTTTGCAACCTTCACATTGTCATAGACACTCTGCATGGTTTATCCGGAAAACTGTTCGTGAATGCTTTTCCGTTTTACTTTGGGGGGTGATGGTTCAAGGAACTCGAATTCCTTGGCACGTTGTGTGCTGGAGTACCCGGTGTATCACTATGTTCAGATAACGTGTCCGTCGTTTCATCACTGTCACGCCACAATGTCTGTCCTTCAAGCATATCAGCACCTCCAATGACATGTTGTTCCAAAACGCTATACAACTGCCTTGCAATTCACATGTCGATGTACGTAGGAGCCGTGTCGTCAGCTTGGTATTTTTGCGTCACCTCGTTCACCAGTATCTGTACTACTCATCATGAAATATGTCCAGCCCATTGCCATTTCATGGGCATTACTCTGATCATAATGTCTTGAACTCTTGTCATTTTCCTGATCCACGTTATACTAAGAATGCATCTCTCATGCTTTTCTCAGTTGCCTGCAACCCTTGTATGGCTTATTTAGTTAAAATCCAAGTCTCTGCCGTGTACTCAAGAACTGAAAGGGTGCATTGATTAATCACTTTTCTTTTAAGACATAATGGTATATTGTTCTTCAGAATTACACTGTTTATTCCAAAAGCCCTCCTCCAACTAAATTTTAACCTCCTTCTCTCCTCAATCCGAAGATTGAGAGTCATTACCCACAAGGTAACTGCCATGCTAGACAATCCTGGGAAGTTAAAGTGGTGGGTCCCCCTTACCTTCCACTTCGCAGTTCGAGGATCACGGATAAGTGCATCCGGGGCCGACTTTATAGCGAACCAACTACGCATTCGCGTCCCCTTCTCTGATTGGCAAAGGATTTCCTTCTCCGATGAGTCACCTTTTCTGCTTCATCGAACCGATAGACATTGGCATATAAGGAGAGAAACATCGGAGAACGAAACCTCTTCAACCATTTCTAGAAGAACAATAGCTGGTGGGGGCAGCGTTATGTTCTATGGAATGTTTTCGTGGCATTCTCTGGGTCCACTCATACATGTGGAAGGCTCTATAGACCGAATTCGTTATGGATCCATCCTTGCAGCCCAGGTACACCCATGCATGCTGACTGTCTTCCTTGGAGCGGATGGGATCTTCCAGCACGACAATGCGACGTGTCACACAGCTAAAATGTCCGAGAGTGGTTTGGAGAGCATGATGAAGATTTTAAAGTACTTCCCTTGCCCCGTAATTCCCCAGACTTAAACCCAATTGAGCATCTTTTGAGACCACCTCGATCGTGTTGTTTGCTCTATGGATCCTCCCCTACGCACCCTTCAGCAGCTCTCAGATGCACTGCAGTCAGCATGGCTTCATATACCTGTGAATATCTTCCAGCACTTTACTGAGTAACTCCAAGCCCGTCTCGCAGCTGTCCGTGGTGCACAGGCGGTTACTCAGGATATTAGGTGGCGGTCACAATAATGTGACTCGACCTTATATATATCTGGGGCCGGTCTAATGAAAGGCCTGTTTCTTTGGATTAAGTGCTGCAAAGAGTATAGTTTGTTTTAAGAAGAAATTAATCATGCTATGCATTTCCGCCTTATATGCTGTGAAAAGCCACTCAGATAGCCGAGCGGTCAGAGGCGCTGCTTTAGGGTTAATGCTTTCGAGCCCGATCAAAGCCTGAGCCCGAATGGCTTTCCCTTCCCCTGAATCTGGTCCTCAAATTTAAGTCTGGCGAGTTTTATAATCTTAGAAGTTGCACTTGGTAGTCATTAAACCCCTCATGCCCTCCACGAATAATAAATAAATAAATAAAAATTTGGAAATAACTTGTGTACACTGAAAATATTTTTTTGAATTCCACGAGCTACTTTCCACAGTTCCTTTCGTGAATTAACGAACCATATTTTGGTACAACGTTCTCCGTGAAATGATGGAAAGGAATCTGAATTTCACGGATGTTTCGTTCGACAGGAACATCCTGAATATTTAGAAACCTTTCCGCAATTCCTTTCTTATATTGATAGTAACAGAATGAAACTTCAGTAGGTAAATTCGGTCACGGCAACAGAAACCAGCGTGGAAATACTCTCGTTGAGTTTGCAGAAGCAGAAGGATTTTTCATCTTGAATTCCTTTTTCAAGAAAAAGCCACACAGGAAATGGACATGGAGACATCCAATTGGGACGACAAGTGAAATTGATTTTATTATGTGTAACAAAAAATTCGTCATCGAAGACTGCAGTGTGCTGAACAAGTTCAACACAGGTAGTGACCATAGATTGGTGAGATGTAAGATGCACCTCAACACTAAACTGGAACGTGGCAAGCTCATAAGACAAACAAAATGTATTGACATACCCAACCTTAAAAAACACCATAATACTTTCAAGTTGGAACTGAAGAACAGATTCTCTGCTTTAGAAGGCCTAACATCGGAAGAAGTGGATATTTCGGAAGTTAACAGAAAAGTAACCAAAGCTCTTATGGAAACAGCAACAAAATTAGCTGGGTCTAAGAACAAGTTGCATGTAAACAAATTATCAGGAAAAACCAAAATGTTGATGCAAAAAAGAAGAGAGATGAGGACAACTAAAGAAGATGTGACTTCCAAAGTGGAATATATAGAGCTATGCAAGACAGCACGAAAAAGTATCACTGAAGACGTAAGGAAATTCAACTGTGAGCTAGTGAGGAAAGCAATTGAAAACAACCAAAGCCTAAAGATAGCAAAGGGACATCTCAGTAAGGGAAGAAAACAGATTATGGCTCTGAGAAAAGAAGATGGTTCTATAACAAGAAATAGAGGCGAAATTTTGACAAGAGTGAAAGATTTCTACTCCAAATTATATGAAAGGGATGATACATGTACTCCAGACATCATGAAAGGTACCAGAGTTCTTCCAGTCCTCCCAGCAGAAGTTGCTCATGCAATCAAGAACATGAAGCGGGGGAAAGCTCCAGGAGAAGATGGAATTACTATAGACATCATACAAGAAGCAAGTGGAGAAATTGAAACAGTACTCGCCCAAATTTTCACTCGATGCCTTAATGAAGGGAAGATTCCTGAGGATTGAAACAATGCTACAATGATCCTGCTACATAAAAAAGGTGACATTGAGGATCTCAGGAACTACAGACCTATCAGCCTCCTATCAGTGGTTTATAAAATCTTCACTAAAGTTCTTTCACACCGCTTGAAGGTAACACTGGACATGGCTCAACCGAGAGAACAAGCTGGATTCAGGAGTGGCTACAGCACAATAGATCATATCCACGTACTGAGAGAACTAATTGAAAGAGCGAGGGAATATGAACTTCCATTGTGCATGGCTTTTATCGATTATGAAAAAGCCTTTGATTCGGTGAAACCATCAGCAGTTACCACGGCTCTGAAATCCTGCGGTATTGAAGATGCATACATTAATATTATTAATAACATCTATGAAAATGCAAGTGCAAAGATTCGGCTGTTTGAAAATACAACACACATAAAAATTGGAAAGGGAGTGAGACAAGGTGACACCATATCTCCGAAGCTCTTTAATGCCACATTGGAAAATGTCTTTCAATCACTGAACTGGGAAAACAAAGGGATAAAGATTAATGGAGATTATCTAACCCACCTTCGTTTTGCTGATGACGTAGTCATTTTTGCAACTACCCCATCAGAGCTGCAGAGTATGATCCAGGAACTTGCTGACAAGAGTAAAGAAGTGGGATTAAAAATGAACTTTCAGAAGACAAAAGTGATGTTCAATGCTTTTACAAGAAATGAAGATTTATCGATTGATGGAGAAAAACTGGAGATAACAGATACGTATGTTTATCTTGGACAGCAGATATCAAGTGAGGGTCACATTGATGAAGAAATTAATCGGCGTACAAAACTTGCCTGGAGAGCTTTTGGAAGAAACAGCATAATTTTCAAGAGCAATATGCCATTATGTCTTAAAAGAAAAGTGTTTGATCAATGCATCCTTCCAGTGCTTACGTATGGTGCAGAGACGTGGACCTTAACTAAAAGAGACATACAAAGGCTGCAGACAACTCAAAGAAGCATGGAGAGGTGCATGCTTGGTATAACCAGGAGAGATAAGAAGAGGAACTCGTGGATCCGAAAAATGACGAGAGTGGAAGACATCATGATCAGAGTTAAATCCCTGAAATGGCAATGGGCTGGACATACTGCCAGAAGGACAGACCATAGATGGACAGCCGAAATTTTAGATTGGATTCCAAGGGACAGGAAAAGACCCAGAAAAAGACCACATGGGAGATGGGTGGATGAAATTCGTAAATATGCGGGAGTGACATGGAGGAGACTGGCACAAGACAGACCGTTGTGGAGGAAACTTGGGGAGACCTTCGTCCAGCAGTGGATTGATAATGGTTGACAATGATGATGATGATGACGATGATTGATAGTAAATTTCCGTTTTTAAGATTTGTTAACGGAAAATTCTCAATTTTCCGAAACCTTTCCACAATTCCTTTCCTATATTAACAGGAAAAACTCCATTTTCACTTTTTCATATCCACAAGACAAAAACATTCTGGTAATCGCAGAGATTCATGTGAATACTTGAGGTTTGATTAACTGTTAAATTTCAATCGTCTGTCAAAGGAACTGATTTTGATGTTCAGCAGCGAGATCGCATATTATGGATAGCACATCGCACGAATTTCGGTCATTTTGACACACGATATTTCCTCTCACCTCCCCAATTTGATGTACTAAGCATTATATATTGTGTTACCGTAAGACACAGGGTATTTAAATTAGTGTATAGTTCATTACATGTATCATTATCTGGATTCCTTAAGACAAAAGCTATTGTAGTTATCAAATGTGAAGATTATATTTAAAAGTTTTGTGAAATAACACCATAAAACAATACATTTCACTATTTCTTAAAGATACATGAAAGTTATTGCCAGTTAAACAAGTTAGTAAAAACATGCAATGCATCGATTATGATACGCTTTCCAACATAGCAGAAATCATTACTGAAGTTATGAGGATAATGGCTGTGGAATAAATTCTTTTCCCTGACTTTTGACCCAATTTCGATGATATTCAACAGAACCGGTTCAGTATACCTCCGAAACAACATGATAAATTTTGCCGTAATTGAAGCATTTTTACGTAAGTTATGACGCATAACGGCAATGGAATGGATCCCGCTCCCATGTCCTGACCTTTGATCCCATTTCGTCCATTTTAATAGGGTTCGTCCCCTGGTTGTTCCCTACCACATACTAAAATTTCATCAAAATCGAATCATTTTTACGTGAGTTATTGGGCGGACAGACAGACAGACAAACAGACGGACAAAGCTGGAGCATGTACGCTTTTCAACATACTGTTGGAAAGCATAAAAAAAGATATCAAGTTCCAAAGCATTCTTTGCTTCAAAATATCACATTGAAAGAAAAATACTTAGTTTGCGATAAGTGCTCCCACAGAAAATATCAAATTATTACAAATGTATTTAAAAAATATTAAGCTCCAACAGAAAATAAATGACTAAATCACTCGCATTAATGAAATATATATATATATACACTGAGTGGCCACTTTATTACAACCACCTGACAGTTTTAAGCAAATGAGCTATGGCTGCACGCTGTTGCAGCCAGAGGGCGAAACTAGTATAAAGAGGAAAAGCTTAGTGGTTACGACAGAAGTAGAAGTGATTTTTGGGTGACGAGATGGGTAAAAAATGCGATTTAACGGACTTTCAACGTGGGATGATTGTAGGAGCTCAAAGCCATGGAGCGAATGTCACCGAAACCACCGCATTCGTGAAATGCTCCAGAGCAGCTGTTGTTAAAGTGTTTAAAGACTGGACTGTCAGCCAAAAACTGGGTCTCTACGTGCAACGTGTGGTCGTCATCGACTACTGATTGCTCTGGCGGAACGGAGAGTGTCCAGACTGGTAATAGGCAACAGTGCAGCAAATTACAGACCATCTTAATCAAGCATTACCTCAAACGATCTCTGCACGCACTGTTCGCCGTCCACTACATCGGATGAATATCGCAGCAGAAGGCCTGTTCGAACACCTTTGCTGTCTGCAGTTAACAAGAGAAAACGTCTCCAGTTCGCACAGAAGTACAAGGATTGGACAGTCGGTAATTGGAAACAAATTATGTGGTCCGATGAATCACCTTTTCAGTTGCAACATGCCGATGGCCGAGTGAAAATTTGGCGGAAACAGCACGAAAGCATGGACCCCAAATGCATTGCTACAACCCTTCAAGCTGGTGGAGGCAACGTTATGGTTTGGGCAATGATTTCCTGGCATGCTTTGGGCCCTTTAATTCGTCTTAATCAACGTCTGACTGGCACATCATATCTAAACATCCTTGCAGACCAAGCGCATCCTGTCATGTGGATGGTTTATCCCAATGGCGATGGCTACTTTCAAACAGATAATGCGTCCTTCCATAGCGCTCGTATTGTAGGGGATTGGTTTCAGGAACATGCCGGTGAGTTTACTTTGCTTAGGTGGCCCCCACAATCTCCAGATCTCAACCCCATTGAGAATTTGTGGGATGAAGTTGGACGAGCCATCAGAGAGCTGGATCAACAACCCTGCAATCTCACACTCCTGGAAAGTGCTATTCATCAAGCATGGTCTCAGATTCCACAAACCACCTTTCAACATCTCGTGGAGTCCATGCCAAGAAGAATCGACGCAGTATTAAAGGCAAAAGGTGGCCCCAACGAAATACTGCGGGGCTGGTCATAATAAAGTGGCCACTCAGGGTATATATATAGTGCATATAGATATATTTCATCAGCCGCCGACGAGTAAGGATTCTTTGGAGGAAAGCTTTCCGTGATTCCGTTAGTATATAAACAGAAAAAATCCTATTGTGACATTTAACGTATCCAAGCGACAGAAAATTTTTGTTGGCGGAACAGAGTTTGAGGAGATGTAGCAAGACCGGATACTGTGGATAGCATATCGCAATATACGGGTATTGTGGCTATTGTGTCAACAGATATTCCCCCTCTCTCCAAAGTTGGTCTTTCTACTATTGTATATTGTGTTACCGTAAGCATCCGGGTACTTCAAGTGTCGTACGGGAGATTATGATGTCTATGGATCATTCTGTAGACCTCTTAACACAAAAGCTATAATGACTGTCAATAGTAAATTTTATATTTAGAGGTATTGTGAAACAAAACTATGAAATAATTCATTTTACTTTTTCTAAAAAATAAACATTATTGAGAATCATTGTCAGTTTTAAGAAAACATCGAGAGAGTGCAAATAAAAATAATAAAAAATAGAAATAACAAAAATAATAATAATAATAATAACAATATTAGTAATTAAAATAATAAAAAATAATAAAATAATAATAATAATATAAAAAAATAATAATAATAATTGCATAAATAAAAAATCGAGAGAGTATCTATGTTAAAAAAATATTTAAAAAAAATATTCTATGTTTAAAAAAATCAATGAGAGTGCTTATGTTTAAAAAAAATCGTGGGACTGTAATGTTATTTTTTATCGAAAGAGTACATTCGTACTCCTTGAAGATTACGCTATGCGTCTTTCGCATGCTAACATCTTCGTGGGTGTGAAATAAAACGAGTGATACGAACGTATACGTACATCTATTTAAGTACAATGCATTGCACGTATTCGCGTCACTCACGACAACACCAAGCCAAAGTCCTGTAGATACACTGGCGTGCAAAAATTAAGGACGAGACGGAATGTAATGTCATGCAGAAGTGCTCCACATCGACTGAAATCATACCATAAGATCCCCAAGATGTAAGAATATGGGACAAGTGAGCAAAACCCTCCAAACAAGGAATCCAAAGCATACAAAGGCACTTTATTGTAAAGGTAGCTTCGAGCACAACTGGACAGAAGACAGAAACGTCCATGTGACAGGCGGCTGCCAAGAAAAATCCAGCCTTTAGTAGGGGATATGATCCCTCCTCACTGCGTTGCAGAATTTTCAATGTCTGTCCATGCTGAGGACGAGGTTGTCAAGGAGCTGTTGAGGCATCCCGGCCCATTCCTCTTGTAGCGCCAATAGGAGCTGCGGAATTTTTGCTGGCAGCTGGTGATGTGCTGCAAAGAGTCTCCCGAGAAGGTCCCACTCGTGTTGGATTGCATTTAGGTCCAAGGACTTCGCGGGCCAATCCATGCGGTCAATATCTTCACTCTCCAACAGCTGTGCGACATCCACTGTACGATGAGGTGTAGCGTTGTCGATCATGAAAGATTAACTCAGGACCCACAGCACCTCTAAACAGACGCACGTGAGGCAGGAGAAACTTGTTACAATAGCGGACACCAGTAACTGAACCTCCTTGGAAGATGTACGGCTACCAAGCATGATACCGCCCCAAACGAGAACTCCGCCACCTCCAAACCGGTCCCTTTCCATGATGTTGGAGGTGTGATCGCGTGTTCCCTGCTTTCTCCAGATGTGTATACGTCCAGAATCGCTCGTCAGACTAAATCGGCTCTCATCCGTAAAGAGAACTCGACGCCATTGCTGATGTGTCCAGTTCTTGTGTTCCTGGCACCACAGAAACCGCCGTCTCCGATGAGCAGGTGTTAATGGTCGTCGTGAAAATAGACCACCTTTGTGCAGCCTCCTGGCTACGGTAAAAGGCGATAACGGACGTCCAATTGTCTGTGCCTTGCGATTTCTCCCGCTGTCTGCCGTCTGTCTCTTCTCACCTGTAGGACAATATACCGGTCGTCCGCCGCCATGGTTGCTCGTGGACGACCACTGCTAAACTCTCGGACAGCTGTTCCTGTCGTTCGAAATGCTCTCGAAGCTCGTGAAACGATGCTGTGAGTGATACCGAACTCCTCGGCCACACTAGTCCTACTTCGACCTTCTTCCAACTTCCCAAAGACGCCACCTCGGGTAAAGTCCTCCAGATGTCGTCTACTGGATTGCCTGTTGGCCATATCACATGGTGGCAGCAACTCGACGTCGTTCAAACCGATGTACACCGTGCAATAGCTTTCACCGAATTGCTCAGCTGATCTGATCTGATCTGATGTAGAGGATTTTAGGAAGGGAGTTTCTGACCCCAGGTCTTAAACAACCCTTAGAAATATGAAGCTAGGAGATTTGGGCTAGAGTGCCCGATAGGAAAGTGACACGAAAGCGAAGTAGAAAGGGGGAGGAAGACGCCCTTATTTATTACCGGGGGCCAGTACCCGGGGTCTGACGGCTTAATGTGCCCATCCGACACATGTCGGATATTTAGTTGATCGAGTGTTCGCACCTGCCTGGGATCGAACCTGAGGTCCTTTACGCGGCAGTCACGAGCGTTTCCCACTAGGCCACCCGTGGCTCCGAATTGCTGAGCGTACACCGCCCGTGTGCTCTATACTCTTCCGACCCCCCACGTCATGCTGCATATATGCGCATGGCCTACCGTACCGGACACTAGTCTATCTCTTGAGTGATCTTTCGGTCCGTTCTGCCTGCTCGTTCTGCTGTTATGCTAATTTCTCCTCTTCGTCCTTAATTTTTACACACCTGTGTACTAGGTGGAATTAAACCATAACAACAAGCAATAAGGTTTACTAATTCCTCCCATTGAGTGGTACTCAGTTGGATTAATGAATGTTATTACCGTAAAAGCATTGAAAGAAGATGTGTGAGTCATAAAAGTAAATATTTTGAAACTGTAGCGTCTGCAATAGCAAGTGTTTAGACTATTTAGTTGTTCAAGGGCAATATTAATTTTAAAAATTATTACTATATTTATTCATATTTAGACGAACGTAAGATGCGCTCCTGACGCCTATAAAATGTGATGCAGCTACGAAAGTCCATCTGCGCATGCTCAAGCTAAAATCTGACTTCGAGATAAAAAGAAAAGCTTAATTGCAAATCTGTTAGTGAATGGGATTGGTGACTTTTGGTCTAGGTTATCTAGAGGTTATATTTCATCCTGTGGTACATCATTTCAAAGCTCTCGTTAATAGCAGGACCGCCTCTCTCCCGGGTGGAGCGCAAGCCAAATTTCGCTACAACACATTGTTTTCTTAACATTAAAAATGCATTTTGGTAATCGCTTTTATCACATTTAGCATCATGTTCTCGTAATGTACGCAATTTGAGATATTGTTGCATTTATGTAAAAATGTTCGGCGACTGTTCAGTAATATTTCATTTTGAATAACAAGGGAATTAACTATCGTTGAGTCGCTTTACAAGACAGCATTCAAAAATTAGGTTTCAACAATGGTTTTGAATACTTCTGTTACCCATTTTCGTTAGGTCGAAATTTTTTTGTCTTCTTCTGTTACCCATTTTTATTACGTCGAATATTTTTACATGGAATTTACTTTTCTGCTGTCGGAAGAGAGGTGATGAAATAATGCTCGCCGATACTTTAGGAAAATATATTTTTGAGTAACAACGAAATTAACATCAAACATCTCGAGCTCCAGAGCCTCCTGTTTTTTGAAAGAATCATGCTGGGATGAAATGCAATTTGTAATAAATCCTTCTATTTATTTTAAATTTATTTACAAAAATAACTAGCTCCCACAGAAAATAAAATTCCTAACAAAACCGCATTCATAACTAAAAATATTTCATCATTGCTCCAGTTCTCTTCGTTTCCACCTTAAACGTAACATTGTGACAAGCGGCTTTCTAGCTCAGTCGGTAGCGCTTTTCACTGGGGTACAAACAATCGCAGGATCGACCCACGCTGTGATAAGGCAAAAACATTTTTCTTACTTCGTAAGTCAGAGAAAAGTTCTATTATGTGACTGACGAATTTCGCTGAGAAAAAATGGGAACAGAAGTTTCTTCTGAGAGGCTGAAGAAGTCAAAAACGGAAAACTAGGGGATTTTCTGTATGAAAATGGAAAAATCCGAAACTGATATTTTTGGGAATAAACGGAATTAACGACAATGCTATACGTTTATCAAAATACTGGTTTCGTTTTTTTCAAACGGAAACTTTCCAAAACGAAAATTTTGTTAAAATTTGGAGACCTACTGGGAACTTTGCTGCAAGCTGTTTTCAAGAATTTTCCGTGAATTCATTTGTTGTTTTTTTTTAGTATAATGTTGAACTCTGCGAGGGGCTTGAACTTACAAGATTTTTTTTAAAGTGTGATAAACCTAGGTGAAAATTTATTTACAAAGTGAATTGCAACGAAATGTTGAGTATTTAATGCTCTTTCAAATATAATATAATAATATAATATAATATAATATACGAGTGTTGTACTGAAAGTAATGCAAAAGTGGGCATAATGTTTTTATTAACTGACAGACGTCGTCCAAATTGCACATGTGGATCGAGTATAGGTACTACTCAACATAATCTTTATCACAAGTGATGCATTTGCGCCATCGTTGAACCCAACTCTCGAATCCTCTTTAAAACAATTCAGGTGTGGACTGTTGTACCCACTTCTTCACATCCACTTTCACCTAGTCTTTGTCACCAAATGTTTGTCACTGGAGACTGTCCTTCATTGAACCGAACAGGTGGAATTTGGAGGGTGCCAGATCTAGGCTGTACGGTGGAAGGGGGACCACTGACCAGCTTAATTTTCTGATCGCCTGATTTGTTGCCAAAGATGTGTGTGGTCTCGCATTATCATGGTGAATGTGGATCTTTTACAGATTCCTTTTCGGTCTCTTCGTCCCCATGGCTTTTCTAAGCTTTTTGAGTGTCTCAATGCACCGCTCGCTGGTCACGGTAAGGCCACGTTTCAAAAACTCGAGCATAATGACACCCCTGTCCTCCCAAAACATCGTCACCATGACTTTCTCTGCTGTACGTTGGCTCTTGAACTTCATAGTTCTCGGTGAAAAGGTGTGATGCCATTCCATGGATTGATTCTTCTTTCCCGGATCGTAAAGATACGCCCACGTTTCATCCCCTGTCACCAGATCGAAACAAAAACTGGTCTCCATTGGCTTCAAACGCTTGCAGCAGATCAGAGCAGACTTCCACCCTTCTCTCCTTCAAATCTGCAATGAAGAAGAAGGGGAATATAGAGGAAGATTTACTGTACCAACATGTGCAATTTCAAGCACCTCTGTCAGATAATAAACCAGTTATGCCCACTTTTACATTATTTTCGGTGCAACCCTCGTAGAATATAGTATAAGAAGAATGGCATTCTTAGAAAAAAAAAACAGGCAACGTTCGCGAAAAATAAGCCAGAAATTAAGGTCATTAATGTGTTGTATTTGAAATATGCGCTGATGACATCCTGTGATGTTGAAAGGAGATTTAACTCACCTTATTTTCGTAATACAAAAAAAAGAAATTGAAAGAAAAGGTGTTCATCGCGATATGAAGGAAAGCTGAATGAAAAGAAACTCTTCAAATCTGAAAACTTTAAAATGCACGTGATCATATTCTACTTGTGAACCATGAGAACTGAAGAAACCTCCAAACGTTTTTCCTCTGCATGTCACATTAACAAAATAATGGGAAACGAGCACAGTGTGACAACGTTTATATTTTATTGTTTATACGTAATTCTGCGGTTGTACCGATCTTTCACTGTAGTTTTCACTGCCATTTCAATTGGCTCATAGGTAATTAATTTACACACTTTTTTTTTCGACTATACGTTAAATTTTGAATTTTATTTTGTTAAAAATACACAGTTTTGGGATTCTTTTATACGTTTCCTAAGTTTCACAGAATACAGCCGTTGCCTTTGCTTTCTATGCCATGAGCTAGGTAATGCAACTGATTTTTTTTAAAATAACGTTCAGAGTTCTCTTTTCCCTCTAAATTTAAGAAATTTGAAAAAAGAAATAACAGTGAATGTTTTACTCGGCATTAATGTAAAATCAGCTATAGCGGAAACTGCTTTAAAATGTGCGCGGCGTATAAGTAAAAGATGTGTAATAGAAATATTGCAATGAAATAAAATCGAATTCGGATTTAATGTTTCGAAAGGTTTTCCTCATATATTGAAACTATGAAATCGTACAGAAATTCTTAATCTATTTGCATAATTGATTTAGAAAACAAACAATACAAAATTCAAAATACACATAGGGTTAAAATACTGAAACAGGCATTCAAGTATGTACATATGTTTCACTCTATAAATTAGCGTAACCAAAAATGATGTGATTCTCTTTTTATTTTGGAAGCATTCGAAATTTAACAGTACGATTTAATATTTAGAAATTTTTTTATGGTTTTTATCATTTATACCTTTCTTAATGCAAATTTCAGGAATAATATAACTGAGGTTCCACTGTACGTTCTTTGTAAAATTTAGCATTACTAAATATATTGAAGTGGATCACTTAGTCATCTTTGGGACCTACAAGGAATGTTTCCAATATTTAATGTAATTTAAGTTTAAATGGAGATGAACTTTCACAAGTGAATTTCAAAGCATTTTAGTTCACATTTTTAAAGATAAAGTTTCTTAAATATATGCATATTTTCCTGATTTTTAGACCATAAGCATCGGACACCTTCTCACGAAGACTTAATAAGAATTAGCTGTTATATACAATAGAACGCCCCATTTCCTATATCCTAATCATCGTTATTTTACTGGCATTTCTGTGGAAAGTTAAGTTTATTTTCTAGAAGCCAATGTCTCTGATAAGCTTTTCACTCTTATGTATTCAATTCATTGCAGGAATAGTTTGCAACGCAGATTTCAAGTGTTTGCTGAGAGGAAAAGATCTGTGGTTACAAACTCCACACACCAAACACAAGTGATAAATGAGCATGCAGTAGTAGATGCTGGTGATAATCAAAATGTTGGTGATACAGCTGCTCAAAATGACATCAATGATGAAGCAGGAGTTGCTACAAATAACGTCAGCGCCTCTCCTATGCCACGAAGTCTACCTGCTATTATGGCAGCTCAAACAGAAACTGGCGCAAGAACTTCTGGTGGAAATCATGTCACTCTGCCGCACTACCTGCTAAGAATGACAGCTTCAGATGGAACTTTTACAAATAGCCAGACTCAAGTAAGCTATAACTCTGGATTTTACCAGAAATATATAACACATTATTTTATGTTATATATTTCTGGTGTCAACATTATAACCCTTATTACGTTTTGGCCAAATAGGAAACACGTCAACATTTTGTTGTGGGCTCGCGTCATAACATTTGTGCTTTCAGTTTATAAATACACTGGTCTGCAAAAATTAAAGACGAAGAGGAGAAATTAGCATAACAACGGAACGAGCAGGCATAACGTACCGAAAGACCACTCAGGAGATAGACTAGGGTCCGGTACTGTAGGGCATGCGCATATATGCAGCATGACGGGGGGGGAGTGTCGGAAGAGTATAAAGCACACGGGCGGTGTACGCTCAGCAATTCGGTTAAAGCTATTGCACGGTGTTCATCGGTTTGAACGACGTCGAGTTGCTGCCACCGTGTGATATGGCCAACAGGCAATCCAGTAGACGACATCTGGATGACTTTACCCAAGGTCGCACCATTAGGAAGTTGGAAAAAGGTCGAAGTGTGACTAGTTTGGCTGAGGAGTTCGGGATCGCTCACAGCATCGTTTCACGAGCTTGGGAGCATTTCAAACGACAGGAACAGCTGTCCGAGAGTTTAGCCGTGGTCGTCCATGAGAAACCACGGCGGCGGAAGACTGGTATATTGTCCTACAAACGAGAAGAGACAGACGGCAGCCAGCGGGAAAAATCGCAAGGCACATGCAACAGACAACTGGACGTTCGTTATCGTGTTTTACCATGGCCAGGAGGCTGCACAGAGGTGGTCAATTTGCACGACGACCAGTGTACGGTGTGTGCCATTAACGCCTGCTCATCGGAGACGGCGGTTTCTGTGGTACAAGGAACACAAGAACTGGACACATCAGCAATGGGATCGAGTTCTCTTTACTGATGAGAGATGATTTAGTCTGACGAGTGATTCTGGACGTATATACATCTGGAGAGAGCAGGGAACACGCAATTACACCTTCAACATCATGGAAAGGGACCGGTTTGGAGGTGGCGGAGTTCTCGTTTGAGGAGGTATCATGCTTGGTAGCCCTACTGACCTCCACATCTTCCACGGAGGTTCAGTCACTGGTGTCCGCTATTGTACCGAGGTTCTCCTGCCTCACGTGGGTCTGTTCAGAGGTGCTGTGGGTCCTGAGTTCCTCTTCATGGACGACAACGCTACACCTCGTCGTACAGTGGCTGTCGCAGAGCTGTTGGAGAGTCAAGATATTCAACGCATGGATTGGCCCGCAAGGTCTCCTGACCTAAATCCAGTCGAACACTTGTGGGAACTTCTCTGGAGATGTTTGGCAGCACGTCGCTAGCCGCCAGCATCGATTCCGCAGCTGCGATTGGCGCTACAAGAGGAATGGGCTGCGATGCCTCAACAGCTCCTTAACAACCTCGTCCTTAGCATAGACAGACGTTGTAAATCCTGCAACGCAGTCAGGGGTGATCATATTACTTACTAAAGACTGGATTTTCTTGGCAGCCGCCAGTCACATGGACGTTTCTGTCTTCTGTCCAGTTGTGCTCGTAGCTACTTTTTCAATAAAGTTCGTTTGTATCCTTTGGATTCCTTGTTTGGACGGTGTTGCTCACTTGTCCCATATTCTTACATCTTGGGGATCTTATGGTATGATTTGAGTCGATGTGGAGCACTTCTGCATGATGTTACATTTGAAACACCATCTCGTCCTTAATGTTTCCACGACAGTGTACAAACAGATAAATGCAATTTATAAGTACCTAATTATCGTTCTCCTATTGTAAACAAACTTCAACTCATATTGTGTATCTCAACGCACACCCAAACACACTGGTGCTTAGAATTAAAGTAGCAACCACAAAAACCTTGAGAAGAGAGGAACGCTGTTCCGAAATCCCACGTATATTGTACACAAGAAGCCGCTAAGACAAATCAGCAAATGCTGTGGCCAATAAACGAACATCGGCCTTATAGGAGGCCGCTGAAAATGTCTCTACAGAACACACGGAAAACCATCGTGGGTCACTTCTGCTCGACAAGACCGTTTATCAATGTTAACCGCTAGAACCAAACACGGCTTATCAGTTGGCGAAGTATGGGACTGCCTGTATGGTCACTTGATCTTAATCCAATCGAGCATGGTAAGGAAACTTTAGGTCGACAAATTAATGCCCATTCACCTCCTCCTACAGCAATGCGTGACTTACCCTATGTTTTTTATGAGGAACAGCACTAGATCCCGCAGCCTCTAGGGGACTTCCTCATTAAAAGCAGAGTTCGGCGCTGTGAAACTGGTATTGCTGTCTCTGTTGGGATCATATTTCACTAATTTTTTTCACAGCACCATAATTTGTGCACATTTGCATACACCGGTGACCCATTCCATTATGACCACCCCCGGCTTAGAGAAATGAGCGTGCCTGAAGACCGAACGGTGGCGCACGTGAAGTTCTCAGAGCAGTATATATACAACCCGAGGACCGGCTGTCGGTTAGTTGAGTGTTCGGAGTCAGAATGGGAAAAGCTTCAAATTTATCGGAGTTTGGAAAAGGACAAATTGTGATAGCACTGTTCCACGGAACTACGATCTCGGGAACAGAGCGGCTTGTGGGTTGTTCACGCGCCGCTGTCGTGAGTACGTATAAAAAATGGTGCACAAATGGCCAAACGACAAACCGTCGTCTACCCGTGTATCGTCCGTAGCTCATTGATGACAGAGGGGAGCGGAGACTGGCGTGCATTGTTCACAGCGACCGCAGGACCACAGTACGGCAAATAATTCGCAGCTACAGCAGTGGTGATCAGGGCAATGTGTCCCAGCACACAGTTCATCGCTGCCTTCTACGCATGAGCCAGCGTAGCGGAAGGTACAGCCTGGTCCCCATGCTGACTTCACGTCATCGCGAACAACGCATGAAATGGGCCTAAGGTCATCGAAATTGGACCGCGGATGATTGGCCGAAAGTGGCTAGATCTGACGAATCAAGATTCCTGGTGCATCACGTAGGCGGCCGAGTGCGGATACAATGATTATCAACGTAGGCTATGGCACCTGGATGTACTGTTGGGCGGAAACAGGCCGGCGGCGGGGTGTTATGCTGTGAGTTATATTTCGTGGGGAACTTTCGGCCCCATTAACCCAATAGTACAATCCCTGACAGCTGTCAGGTATCTGAACATCGTTGCGGACAAAGTTCACCTATTCGCGGCAAATGTGTTCCCTGCTGGTGATGGCAATTACCAACAGAACAATGTGCCATGCCACAGTGACTAAATCGTCAAGAAGTGGTTCGAGGAAGATGCTGGCGACTTCCTGTGGAAAACCTAGCCTCCAAATTCACCTGACATTAACATAATCAAACATTTGTGGCTCGATTTAGAAATGCGGGTTCGGTTAAATCACAACCATCCGAAATGTACGGCATCTGGAAAACCTGCTGTTGACATTATTGTACCCCAGGATACGTATCACAATCTCATCGAAGCGATGCCTTGCCGAGTGGTCGCTGTTTTGTGGGATGAAGGGAGTTCTACAGCTTATTAGATAGGTGGTCATAATGTAATGGCTCATCAGTCTACGTCTTATTTCTTTTGTGTTCACGATTGTGAAGCACTGTACCACGCAGCGTACACATAGTTACTTTCCTTAAGTTGATTACTTTATCAGCAATTGTCTGTTAACTATTTTTTTTGGCTGTTGCTGTGATTCTGAGCACCAGTGTATGCATAAAATTGCATACCGAGGTATGGGAAAAGAAAAAGAAAGAGATAATGTGGAAAATGTGTGGATGAAATTCGAAAGCATTACAGAGTTACATAGAAGAGAATGCCTTACGACAGAGAGATACGAAGGGATTTGGGAGGGACTTTTATCCAACACATTATTGAGAATGTTTGTTGGTGCTCATGATGACATATATGTCCGGTGAGATACTATTCATGACATTTCAGATTTTTAAAAATTTTTCGCATGTACTTGTACATTGAAGTCCTTAAGCCGAAATGATGTTTTGAAGAGCTGTACTGCTACGGAAATTTATTAGGTCATTACTCAGGAATTAAATTAAAATGAGCTCACATATATTTAAAAAAATTATGAGTGAAACATCACAAAGTTTCTGTGACGCTAAAATCAAAATTCACAAATATTATGTCAATCGCAAAAATATACTGAACGACAGGGACATGTTTGTTTGATTTGCATGAAAACGTATTATTAAAGCGCTCAAAACAGTGTTATCCAAATGCATTTGGCTGTTCCAGTGGCGCAGTGGTCTACTGACTATTCGTCTGAGATGGGTGAGGAATCAAATCCCGGTGCAGCATGGATGTTGTGTTTGCCTTTCGGCGCTAGCTCTCGTGTTTCCCTGAAACCAGCTACCCTTAATAGGAAATAACTTTCTATACCCCGTCGATTTGCTCACGGTGTTCGTTCAACGTCCACAGAAAAAAACCAAAGGAAACATTACACATTGGTTCAAAGCTGAACAAAAGCTTTGCAATATTACTTGAAAGAAATTTTCTTCTACTCACGCGTATCAAAATATCTTGAATACGTCAAGAAATAAAATAATTAATAATCCCCTTTTCATTTGCGGTTTAACCACGATCTGGAGAAATATGTTAATATTAATAAGCAATGTTTCGCTCCTAATTTACTCATCTGGGACCACTGGTTCCAGGGAGGGAAAGAACCAATGCATTAGGACAAACACACCACACGTGTTATTGATTTTAAGAGGGATTTTGTTTTATTTACAAGACTCTGCAAAAATGTAATGTGAAATGCTTAAGGTGTTATTAAAATCCTTGGAAAACGTGTGCCCATACACAGGAGGGGGGGGGGGGACGAAAGCCAGGAAAACCAAGGTTGTTTTATCAGAGGAAACGTGAAGTTCCGGAGAAGAAATATCGGAGATATGGATGAAAAGTCTGTCATTTCGTAGAGGACGACGGGTGATCTTTTGGTAGATGGATGCATCCCTACGTGCTGCGTGTCAATATAACAAGCAAACAAAGTTGGCGTTGAAATTTATAAGTAAATCGTAATACATAGTAAAACATGTTCATATTTAATTCTTTGACAACCAGGAGCCTGAAGTCTTGTGTGGCGCTAAATAACATAACGCCCGATACTGTGCAGTGATACTTTCCATCTTTATTTCGGGACACACAGCGCAAATTCTTATCTGTAAATTTAGTATGATGACGTTTCCCTAGGACAGTGAGTGAATTCTTCCAGGAAGAAGAGATATCCTGCCATGAGAGTGAATTATATTTTCTCGGTAGTTTAAATCAACTCTTCTGTGACAGATTTGCATTGGTGACTGAGGGTGACTTCTGCTAAACCCGCAGACTCCCTACAAATTCAAAAAACGCATGGGTCTACCAAATCCTACACACCCTATACAGGCCTCTCCGGTGGTACTAGTATTTTAGATGCAGGGGCAGTATGGGCGTTATGGTCGTTATAGGGTTATTTGGGACTTGGTCTTATTCCTGGTACTGCACTTTCTTACCTTCTTGGAAGAGAGGTGATCTGAGTAGTAGGTTTAACACAAAACACATGCTTCATCCATTTTCTCGAACACGGGCCCATCTTGGATGAACGGTCACAAGCCAACTCCTCAAACGTACGATATTTGTACAGAGGTATGTTTAAATACTCGGATGCCATCTTTAATCGAAGTTTCCATGAAAGTTGGCTGAAGGCGCAAGAAAAAGCACTATGTTAATATCAGAACTGAATATACCGCTTTTTTTGCACACACTCCATAACAGAAGTTTTAAAAAGAATACAAAGCAATAAGAACAAATGCTAGATGATATTTGATCAAAACACAATCTAAGTAAAAGTCTGCCTTCAGATTCTGTAGTGGGTAATAAGGTTCTAATAGGATGCTAGTGATGAAAAGGCACTACAAAATCTAGGCTGGAGATGTTGATAGGTTGAATAGCATTCCTATCTTTAACAGATAGATGATGAAGCATTTATTTGAATTCCTAACCGTTGGCTCTCAAATTTGGAACATAAGGAACTTCCATCATAAACCTAAAACGGTTAGAGTAAACATGAAGTTTACGATAGCCTTACGATGAAAGCAATTAAATTTAGTCATTCAGAGATCATAATCATATTTCCGTTGGATTCGCACATACAGAAACAACTGAAACGCTCCTACCTCCAGCTAGGTCTTCGCCAATCACGTCACAAAATTTCATGCAATTTGCGAGATTAAATTAGATGCTACTAATGCATATGAGCGAATGCCATGTCTTGGTTTAGATAAAGGGATTGGTGAAGTCAAATTTTTATTCTGATTTCAAGTACTACGTTTATTGTTTAATAGGTTACGAAGTACCAGGAACTTACATTCTCAGTTCAAGTTATATTACAATGAGCATATAACAGCAATGGTAACTGTTTTCCCGAAAAAGACACACGAAGCTCAAAATAATACCTTTAAAAATAATGCCTTTATCCCACTTTACTGATAAACTTCAATGTACTTTTTGTTTTTCTGTGGGTTTATCGACCACCGTGATAAACTCGATAGGCTATAAACAGTCGCTCTTTCCCAATTCAGGGTCACTTGTTCAGGGAAGGGAGACAGACAGTCTCATCGTCTATCTCCCTTATTCAGGGTCACTTGTTCCAGGGAAAGGAGAATTCGATGCCTCACCAGGATTCGAATCCGGACCCAACTTGGACGAGTGGTCAGAAGATAGCGCTTTGACTACTGCGACACCGGGGCTGTTTAACGAACTTCACCAAAGAGGCCTCCATACTTCAATTTATTCAATGACTGTCTTCAATTCATTCAATGCCTGTCTTCAATTCATTTAATGTAATTGGTCTCCAGGGACGATATCTTTAAGGTCTCTTGAATTCATCGTACTCGTACAAAGTCGGATTTAAGTCGGAATTCTGATGAAATACAATTTCGAGATTCTGATTTTTCCATTTCGTTGCAGGCTCGCAGTTATTCTTAAACCACACCACAATGGACGGTGCTGTGTTACGTTGTTTTCTACGGAGAGGCATCGAATTTTTCAAAAGTCATTCCACATGTGAAGGAAGAACAGCGTTAATAGAGACATTGTGGTAGAAGTAAACGATTATAATATAACACCAGCGGAACAGTTTCGTACTTCGGAAACTAAAAATGTGTTACCGTTCTATCAACAGTACACATCGTCACACTTTTGTCATCAATACACAACATAACACTTCTATCATCACTACACTTTTGTAGTCTAGGAAGTTCAGACCCTCTCGTAGTGTTCATCGGATTGAGACTGGATCTTAATTCTCCCATCCAAAGAAAATAAGTTGTATCAAGATTGTCGCTGCCAGTTTTTCCAATTAATACCCGAGCAACGGTCCATATAAATAAACACTTATTACCAAAGTTCTAATTTCTTCATGAAAATGTTTGATCTTATACGCCCAGATCTCACTCTGAACGATTCTTTACCCATTATATTTTACCACAATGGATGATGAGACGATCATCATTATTTCTACAGAAGTTGAGAATCGACAAATACCACTCGAAGTATGTACCATTTCATTTAGAACAGAGTGTAGCAATAAGTACTGTATCTCTTATATTCGTAACTTTCTCGAAACATATCATGGGCGTCATTTTCATGGCTTCAGTTTGCAATTCATTGCATTTTCGGAGGGTCCTAAAAGTTTTGTGCAACTCATTGTATTAAGTATGATGATATCATTCAGCTTGCATCTACTTATATATGCAAAAAAGTTCAATTCAAAGGTTACAATTTGGAAAAACAGTTCAAGAACCAATGGACTCGATGACAAAACTTCAACTCTAGAAAGAAATTATTAGTGGAATGATTTGGCATTAAAATTTTTAATGTTCTTTTATTTTTGATTGGAGGTTTAACGACCACCGTTAGCAACTCAGTGGGCCATAATCGCCAGTCCCTAGTTTAGGGCCACAGGTTCCAGGGAAAGGAAGGGAGCCAGCGCCGTAAGAAAACGTCCATGCCTTACCGGGATTCCAACCCAGACCCATCTCGGACAAATGATCAGAAGCCATCGCTTAGATCACTGCGCCACCGGGGTGACATTTTAATGTTCAACGCGTAACCGAAAATTCAAAATGATAAAACTAATTAGTCCTCAGAAATACAGTTTTACCCTGGGATATTATCACGTCGAAATTCCCAGCAGGCGTGTGTACATTTAAGAAATTTATTATCACGTTCTGTACTTGCAATTGCAATTCTGAGGATTACAATAATCTGTGCTATTACTGTAATGCTCAGAACGGTTTTCTTCCTAAAATCTCTCTTAAATTTTTGGGAAATGCAGTTATTTTGTTTTTAACTTCTAGCCCAGTTTTGTACCATCAGTAGTAGGTACTCTTTCTGACATCTTCTTCTGCACGGGTCATGTGGTTTTCGCTTTCATTGGAGAAGAGGAGCAATGCCAGCTTTTAGTTTCTTAAATTGTCTTACTCTTGATGCCCAATAGCCAAACCTAAGTGTTGAAACCCAAACTCAAAGACAAACTGACCAATCTCATTTTCTGATGTACATAGCAGGTACAACATTTCCGCTAATTACTACAGAAACATCATGTTTTCCATTTTCGAAACTGTCTATAGAAAATTGTTTTGTTTTGCTCGATTTGGAATATATATACGTACACGATCGTATCAGAATAATATGACAACCCCCGGAGTCACAGTGTACCCGCCCAGGCGCGTCAAAGCATGGGACAAGGTTGACAGGACAGATGAGCCATAGTGCGTTAGTTGAGAACAATGGGTAAAGGTAGTGATTTGACGAACGTTGGAAAAGGAATGATCATCGGCTACCGCGCCAAGGGTGGAAGCGTCTCAGAAACAACAGACTTCGTGGGCTGTTCGTGAGGGGCTGTAGTAAGAGTGTTCCAAGAATGGACTGCTGGCACACCAAGTGCCTTCCGACGTCATAACTGTGGACCCCTAAAGGCCATTGACCCCAGAGAAGAACGTCGCCTCAGTCGACTGGTAAAAGGCAATCGTCAAGCAACAGTGCAGCAATTGGCAGTGCAAATGAACGCCGGGGCACCAAGATGACTGTCCGCGATTACAGTAGAGCGAACTCTATTACGTATGGGTATCCAGATTCGACTCTGTGCCAAGGTGCCCATGTTTGCCCCTGTCCATCGGTAACGACGCCTGCAGTTTGCACGGGACTACCGTTACAGGACAGTGGACGAGAGGAATATGGTTGCCTTCTCCGACGAATCCAGGTTTCTGCTCCCCCGAAGAGACGGGTGGTAACAGATATGACGTAAGACACACGACAACCAGCACCCGGACACGCTTGTCGGTCAAGCACAGGCCGGCGGTGCCAGTGTGCATGTCTGGTGGATGTTTTCCTGGTAAGACCTGAGACCGATGATACCACTGGATGGGTCCTTGAACGCCAATGGCTCCCGGTCCATCCTTGCTGACCACATGCATCCCGTCATGTTGGACGTTAACCCTGGAGGTGATGGTGTCTAACAACAGGAAAGGGTGCTTTGCCACGTGACTAACGGGGTGCGTGACTGGTTCCAGGGGCAAGACAACGATGCCTCCGTTCTTCCTGGGACAGCGAAATCGCTCGATCTCCATCCCATAGAGCCCTTGTGGGACTATTTAGATCGACAGCTTCGGCGTGCCGACCCACAACCACGTTGTCTCTGGGACTTCCGTGCTCTGTTGCACTCCGAAAGGGCATGTGTGACTCGGCCAACATTCCAGGGCCTCATTGCATCCATGTCCCGCCGCTGTCATCCGGGCCAAGGGATGTTATTCCCATTATTAAGTATATTAGGTATGTGGTCATATTATTCTGATACGACTCTATAAATAAATATATATATATATATATATATATATCATCATCATCATCATGATCATTGTCAACCATCATCAATCCACTCCTGGACGAAGGTCTTCCCAAGTTTCATCCACATCGGTCTGTCTTGTGCCAGTCTCCTCTATATCACTCCCGCATACTTTAGAACTTCATCCACCCATCTTCCATGTGGTGTTCTTCAGGGTCTTTTCCTGTCCCTTGGAATCCAATCTAAAATTTCGGCTGTCCATCGATGGTCTGTCCTTCTGGCAGTATGTCCAGCCCATTGCCATTTCAGGGATTTAACTCTGATCATGATGTCTTCCACTCTTGTCATTTTTCGGATCCACGAGTTCCTCTTCTTATCTCTCCTGGTTACACCAAGCATGCACCTCTCCATGTTTCTTTGAGTTTTCTGCAGCCTTTGTATGTCTCTTTTAGTTAAGGTCCACGTCTCTGCACCATACGTAAGCACTGGAAGGATGCATTGATCAAACACTTTTCTTTTAAGACATAATGGCATATTGCTCTTGAAAATTATGCTGTTTCTTCCAAAAGCTCTCCAGGCAAGTTTTGTACGCCGATTAATTTCTTCATCAATGTGACCCTCACTTGATATCTGCTGTCCAAGATAAACGTACGTGTCTGTTATCTCCAGCTTTTCTCCATCAATCAATAAATATTCATTTCTTGTAAAAGCAGTGAACATCACTTTTGTCTTCTGAAAGTTCATTTTTAATCCCACTTCTTTACTCTTGTCAGCAAGTTCCTGGATCATACTCTGCAGCTCTGATGGGGTAGTTGCAAAAATGACTACGTCATCAGCAAAAATGAAGGTGGGTTAGATAATCTCCATTAATCTTTATCCCCTTGTTTTCCCAGCTCAGCGACTGAAAAACACCCTCCAATGTGGCATTAAAGAGCTTCGGAGATATGGTGTCACCTTGTCTCACTCCCTTTCCAATTTTTACGTGTGTTGTATTTTCAAACAGCCTAATCTTTGCACTTGCATTTTCATAGATGTTATTAATAATATTAATGTATGCATCTTCAATACCGCAGGTTTTCAGAGCCATTGTAACTGCTGATGGTTTCACCGAATCAAAGGCTTTTTCATAATCGATAAAAGCCATGCACAATGGAAGTTCATATTCCCTCGCTCTTTCAATTAGTTCTCTCAGTACGTGGATATGATCTATTGTGCTGCAGCCACTCCTGAATCCAGCTTGTTCTCTCGGTTGAGCCATGTCCAGTGTTACCTTCAAGCGGTGTGAAAGAACTTTAGTGAAGATTTTATAAACTACTGATAGGAGGCTGATAGGTCTGTAGTTTCCGAGATCCTCAATGTCACCTTTCTTATGTAGCACGATCATTGTAGCGGTGTTCCAATCCTCAGGAATCTTTCCTTCATTAAGGCATCGAGTGAAAATTTGGGCGAGTACTGTTTCGATTTCTCCACTTGCTTCTTGTATGATGTCTACAGTAATTCCATCTTCTCCTGGAGCTTTTCCTCGCTTCATGTTCTTGATTGCATGTGCAACTTCTGCTGGAAGGACTGGAGGAACTCTGGTACTGGTATCTTTCATGATGTCTGGAGTGCATGTATCATCCCTTTCATATAATTTGGAGTAGAAATCTTTCACTCTTGTCAAAATTTCGCCTCTATTTCTTGTTACAGAACCATCTTCTTTTCTCAGTGCCATAATCTGTTTTCTTCCCTTACTGAGATGTCCCTTTGCTAACTTTAGGCTTTGGTTTTTTTCAATTGCTTTCCTCACTAGTTCACAGTTGAATTTCCTTACGTCTTCAGTGATACTTTTTCTTACTGTCTTGCATAGCTCTATATATTCCAGTTTGGAAGTCACATCTTCTTTAGTTGTCCTCATCTCTCTTCTTTTTTGCATCAACATTTTGGTTTTTCCTGATAATTTGTTCACATGCAACTTGTTCTTAGACCCAGCTAATTTTGTTGCTGTTTCCATAAGAGCTTTGGTTACTTTTCTGTTAACTTCAGAGATGTCCACTTCTTCCGATGTTAGGCCTTCTAAAGCAGAGAACCTGTTCTTCAGTTCTAACTTGAAGGTATTATGGTGTTTTTTAAGGTTGGTTATGTCAATAGATTTTGTTTGTCTTATGAGCTTGCCACGTTCAAGTTCAGTGTTGAGGTGCATCTTACATCTCACCAATCTATGATCACTACCTGTGTTTAACTTGTTTAGCACACTGCAGTCTTCTATGACGAATTTTTTGTTACACATAATAAAATCAATTTCACTTGTCCCATTTGGATGTCTCCATGTCCATTTCCTGTGTGGCTTTTTCTTGAAGAAGGAGTTCAAGATGAAAAACCCTTCTGCCTCTGCAAACTCAACGAGAGTATTTCCACGCTGGTTTCTGTTGCCATGACCGAATTTACCTACTGAAGTTTCATTCTGTTGCCGTTGCCCTATTTTTGCATTGAAATCTCCCATAATTATTTTCAAGTGCTGCTTACCTTTATTATTTAGACGACAAATTTCCTCATAAAATTCTTCAATTTCTTCTTCAAGATGACTTGTGGTGGGTGCATAAGTTTGAATAATCTGAGCCTGGTATCTTTTCGAGAGTTGGATAACAAGTCGTGCAGCTCTGTCAGAGGAACTTTCAACTTCTACAACTTTATCCTTCAGTTTCTTGTTTATTATAAATCCAACACCACTAGTTCTGCCAGTATCTGTCCCACGATAGTAGAAGAGATGTCCACTTTTCAGTTCGATGAGATCTTCTCCTTTTCTCCTTACCTCACTTAGCCCCACGATGTCCCACTTGATCCTTTGTAGTTCCTCCTCCAATTCAAGAAGCCTTGAATCAGAAGATAGGGAGCGTCCATTGTAAGTAGCCAAAGTCAGCATCAGATGGCAGCCTAGTCCGGTCCTCCCGGGATTCTTAGCACCCTCTGCTTTCATGTCGCACTGGCCGCTGCCTTGGCCAGGTACATTCCAGCTGCCGGAGACTGAGGGCCAAGATTTAAGTTGTGGAATCATTTTGGAGGGGTTTGGCCATAACTCACCACGCTGGCCAAGCGGGTTGGTGAGTGTGGGATAGAATTTCCTCTAATCCTGATGGTATAGTTATACCGCTATGGGCGGTCGTCAGAGCCCCTTTAGTGGGAACAGGATGCACCACGAGAAGGCGGGGTTGACATTTGTCAAGGAGAGGCTGTGGTGTTACGCATCACCTGACCTTACATCCCTATATATATATATATATATATATAATCATCATGATGATCATTGTCAACCATTATCAATCCACTCCTGGACGAAGGTCTTCCCAAGTTTCATCCACATCGGTCTGTCTTGTGCCAGTCTCCTCTATCTCACTCCCGCATACTTTCGAATTTCATCCACCCATCTTCCATGTGGTCTTCTTCAGGGTCTTTTCCTGTCCCTTGGAATCCAATCTAAAATTTCGGCTGTCCATCGATGGTCTGTCCTTCTGGCAGTATGTCCAGCCCATTGCCATTTCAGGGATTTAACTCTGATCATGATGTCTTCCACTCTTGTCATTTTTCGGATCCACGAGTTCCTCTTCTTATCTCTCCTGGTTACACCAAGCATGCACCTCTCCATGCTGCTTTGAGTTGTCTGAAGCCTTTGTATGTCTCTTTTAGTTAAGGTCCACGTCTCTGCACCATACGTAAGCACTGGAAGGATGCATTGATCAAACACTTTTCTTTTAAGACATAATAACATATTGCTCTTGAAAATTATGCTGTTTCTTCCAAAAGCTCTCCAGGCAAGTTTTGTACGCCGATTAATTTCTTCATCAATGTGACCCTCACTTGATATCTGCTGTAAAAGATAAACATACGCATCTGTTATCTCCAGCTTTTCTCCATCAATCGATAAATCTTCATTTCCTGTAAAGGCATCGTACATCACTTTTGTCTTCTGAAAGTTCATTTTTAATCCCACTTCTTTACTTTTGCCAGAAAGTTCCTGGATCATACTCAGCAGCTCTGATGGAGTAGTTGCAAAAATGACTACGTCATCAGCAAAACGAAGGTGGGTTAGATAATCTCCATTAATCTTTATCCCTTTGTTTTCCCAGTTCAGTGATTGAAAGACATTTTCCAATGTTGCATTAAAATGCTTCGGAGATATGGTGTCACCTTGTCTCACTCCTTTTCCAATTCTTATGTGTGTTGTATTTTCAAACAGCCGAATCTTTGCACTTGCATTTTCATAGATGTTATTAATAATATTAATGTACGCATCTTCAATACCGCAGGATTTCAGAGCCATATATATATATATATATATATATCATCATCATCATCATTGTCAACCATTATCAATCCACTGCTGGACGAAGGTCTCCCCAAGTTTCCTCCACAACGGTCTGTCTTGTGCCAGTCTCCTCCATGTCACTCCCGCATATTTATGAATTTCATCCACCCATCTCCCATGTGGTCTTTTTCTGGGTCTTTTCCTGTCCCTTGGAATCCAATCTAAAATTTCGGCTGTCCATCTATGGTCTGTCCTTCTGGCAGTATGTCCAGCCCATTGCCATTTCAGGGATTTAACTCTGATCATGATGTCTTCCACTCTCGTCATTTTCGGATCCACGAGTTCCTCTTCTTATCTCTCCTGGTTATACCAAGCATGCACCTCTCCATGCTTCTTTGAGTTGTCTGCAGCCTTTGTATGTCTCTTTTAGTTAAGGTCCACGTCTCTGCACCATACGTAAGCACTGGAAGGATGCATTGATCAAACACTTTTCTTTTAAGACATAATGGCATATTGCTCTTGAAAATTATGCTGTTTCTTCCAAAAGCTCTCCAGGCAAGTTTTGTACGCCGATTAATTTCTTCATCAATGTGACCCTCACTTGATATCTGCTGTCCAAGATAAACATACGTATCTGTTATCTCCAGTTTTTCTCCATCAATCGATAAATCTTCATTTCTTGTAAAAGCATTGAACATCACTTTTGTCTTCTGAAAGTTCATTTTTAATCCCACTTCTTTACTCTTGTCAGCAAGTTCCTGGATCATACTCTGCAGCTCTGATGGGGTAGTTGCAAAAATGACTACGTCATCAGCAAAACGAAGGTGGGTTAGATAATCTCCATTAATCTTTATCCCTTTGTTTTCCCAGTTCAGTGATTGAAAGACATTTTCCAATGAGGCATTAAAGAGCTTCGGAGATATGGTGTCACCTTGTCTCACTCCCTTTCCAATTTTTATGTGTGTTGTATTTTCAAACAGCCGAATCTTTGCACTTGCATTTTCATAGATGTTATTAATAATATTAATGTATGCATCTTCAATACCGCAGGATTTCAGAGCCGTGGTAACTGCTGATGGTTTCACCGAATCAAAGGCTTTTTCATAATCGATAAAAGCCATGCACAATGGAAGTTCATATTCCCTCGCTCTTTCAATTAGTTCTCTCAGTACGTGGATATGATCTATTGTGCTGTAGCCACTCCTGAATCCAGCTTGTTCTCTCGGTTGAGCCATGTCCAGTGTTACCTTCAAGCGGTGTGAAAGAACTTTAGTAAAGATTTTATAAACCACTGATAGGAGGCTGATAGGTCTGTAGTTCATGAGATCCTCAATGTCACCTTTTTTATGTAGCAGGATCATCCTCAGGAATCTTCCCTTCATTAAGGCATCGAGTGAAAATTTGGGCGAGTACTGTTTCAATTTCTCCACTTGCTTCTTGTATGATGTCTACAGTAATTCCATCTTCTCCAGGAGCTTTCCCCCGCTTCATGTTCTTGATTGCATGAGCAACTTCTGCTGGGAGGACTGGAAGAACTCTGGTACTTTTCATGATGTCTGGAGTACATGTATCATCCCTTTCATATAATTTGGAGTAGAAATCTTTCACTCTTGTCAAAATTTCGCCTCTATTTCTTGTTATAGAACCATCTTCTTTTCTCAGAGCCATAATCTGTTTTCTTCCCTTACTGAGATGTCCCTTTGCTATCTTTAGGCTTTGGTTGTTTTCAATTGCTTTCCTCACTAGCTCACAGTTGAATTTCCTTACGTCTTCAGTGATACTTTTTCGTGCTGTCTTGCATAGCTCTATATATTCCACTTTGGAAGTCACATCTTCTTTAGTTGTCCTCATCTCTCTTCTTTTTTTGCATCAACATTTTGGTTTTCCTGATAATTTGTTTACATGCAACTTGTTCTTAGACCCAGCTAATTTTGTTGCTGTTTCCATAAGAGCTTTAGTTACTTTTCTGTTAACTTCCGAAATATCCACTTCTTCCGATGTTAGGCCTTCTAAAGCAGAGAATCTGTTCTTCAGTTCCAACTTGAAAGTATTATGGTGTTTTTTAAGGTTGGTTATGTCAATACATTTTGTTTGTCTTATGAGCTTGCCACGTTCCAGTTTAGTGTTGAGGTGCATCTTACATCTCACCAATCTATGGTCACTACCTGTGTTGAACTTGTTTAGCACACTGCAGTCTTCGATGACGAATTTTTTGTTACACATAATAAAATCAATTTCACTTGTCGTCCCAATTGGATGTCTCCATGTCCATTTCCTGTGTGGCTTTTTCTTGAAAAAAGGAATTCAAGATGAAAAATCCTTCTGCCTCTGCAAACTCAACGAGAGTATTTCCACGCTGGTTTCTGTTGCCGTGACCGAATTTACCTACTGAAGTTTCATTCTGTTGCCGGTGCCCTATTTTTGCATTGAAATCTCCCATAATTATCTTCAAGTGCTGCTTACCTTTATTATTTAGATATATATATATATATATATAAACTTTGTTATAGAGTTATCACCCACCCGCAAGTTCTCTCTGTCTGTCTCCCTTTTCTTTCTCTCTTTCTCTCTCTCTTTCTGTCTATATATATAACAGTGGAAATTGTCTTTAAATCACTGAACTGGGAAAACAAAGGGGTAAAGATTAATGCAGATTATCTAACCCACCTTCGTTTTGCTGATGACATAGTCATTTTTGCAACTACCCCATCAGAGCTGCAGAGTATGGTCCAGGAACTTGCTGACAAGAGTAAAAATGTGTAATTAAAAATGAACTTTCAGAAGACAAAAGTGATCTACAATGCTTTTACAAGAAATGAAGATTTGTCGTTTAATGGAGAAAAGCCGGAGATAACAGATGTGTACATTAATCTTGGACAGCAGATATCAAGTGAGGGGCACATTGATGAAGAAATTAATCAGCGCATAAAACTTTCCTGGAGAGCTTTTGGAAGAAACAGCATAATTTTCAATAGCAATACGCCATTATGTCTTAAAAGAAAAATGTTTGATCAATGCATCCTTCCAGTGCTTACGTATGGTGCAGAGACGTGGATCTTAACTAAAAGGGACATACAAAGGCTGCAGACAACTCAAACAAGCCTGGAGAGGTGCGTGCTTTGTGGAACCAGGAGAGATAAGAAGAGGAACTCGTGGATCCGAAAAATGACAAGAGTGGAAGACATCATGATCAGAGTAAAATCCCTGAAATGGCAATGGGCTGGACATACTGCCAAAAGGACAGACCATCGATGGACAGTCGAAATTTTAGATTGGATTCCAAGGGGCAGGAAAAGACCTAGAAGAAGATCACATGGGAAATGGGTGGATGAAATTCGACAGTATGCGGGAGTGACATGGAGGAGACTGGCACAAGACAGAACGTTGTGGAAGAGGCTGGGAGAAACCTTCGTCCAGCAGTGGATTGATAATGGTAGACAATGAGGATGATGATGATGATACTGCAATGTTAGAAGCAAACTCAACAGAGCCGAAAGCTGAAAAAAAAATGAAATGTTTTAAAAAAATTCTTTTTGAGTTTATTCATTTTTTCTTGATGTTTGTTTATTAATTATGCAAATATATATATACACGCAGTCGTGTGATCACTTCCTACTGTTGACGTCAACAGCTCGTAGCCAATGAGAGAAGGCACGTCTCGTGAGCTGGCTTGGAGGGTACATAAGGTGTGCTGTAGGCAGTCTGAAAACGTATCACTCGTTGCTATCATAGATAAAAGGAGCAATTTATCAGATTTGCAAAAAGGGATGAATATCGACTTTCGGGCCAACAGTGGCAGAAAGTCGCGGTCACAAAGTGCGCGGTTTTAGAAACACCGCGCAGTTTGTGAACTGTTCGCTTGCTGCTGTGGTTAAAATGTATCCTGATTGGAGGAATGGCACTATTACGAATAAGCAAAGTGGAAACTGCGGAGCACCCCGTGCCGTTGATGTTAGAGGTGAACGTCGACTTCGAAGGTGCTTGAGGGCCGATCGATACGCTATAGTGGAGAAACTCACTGGCTGAATGAAACAGGGGGCTACCGGAAGTGTGTCTAAAACGACAGTTCACCGAACCCTGCTGCGTATGGGGCTCTGATTCAGACGGATGATCACTACAGCAATGCTAACGAAAGTGCATCGGCATAAAAGGCTTACATTTGCAAGGCAGTTTGGAATTGGACCTCCACTGATTGGCAAAAGATTTCGTTCTCCAATGTCACGTTTTCTGCTTCATCGAACGGATAGGCGTTGGCGTATAAGGCGAGAAACATCGAAGAACAAAAGCTCTTCAACCATTGCTGACAGAACACAAGCTGGTGGAAGCAGCGTTGTGGTCCGGGGAATTTTTCGTGGCATTCTCTGGGTCCACTCATATCTGTGGAAGGCACTAAGGACCGAATTCTTTATGAATCCATCCTTGCAGACCACGTATACCCCATACATGCTGACTGTTTTCCCTGGGGCGGAAGGAATCTTCCAGCCCGACAATGCGACGTGCCACACACCTAGAAACATTCGAGAGTGGTTCGAAGAGCACGACGAAGATTTCAAAGTAAGTCCTTCGCTTCCGAATTCCGCAGACGTAAACCCAATTGAGCATCTGTGAGACCACCACGATCGGGTTGTTATCCCCAAGTTTGTACCTGCACTACGCCCTCCAGTCAAATGCACTGTAGTCAACATGGCTCCACATACCTGTGAACACCTTCCAGCACCTTACTGAGTCACTCCCAGCCTGTCTAGCTGCTGACCGCGCCGCACACGGCGGGTACGCTGCGTGGTCACAATAATGTGACTCGACCGTGTGTATCGTATATATAACGTTTGTGTGTGCTTCAAATTAACCTACTCGGTTTCCTTAATGAATGAGATTAGATTCCCTTTATGATTGTAGGAACCTTTCTTCTGCATTTTCAAATGTTTCTGTAGAAAATTGTCTTCTGTTGCTTGACATTGTGTATACACCGAAAAGCCAAACTATTATGACCACCTGTTTAATATGATGTTGGTCCTCCATGTGACGCCAATACAACTCTTACCTGGTGAAGGCCGGCCGATACAAGACTTCAAAAGCTGTCTTGTGGTGTCTTGAACGAGCCGTTATCAGCAGATCCTTTAACTCTTGAAATGTATGTGGTTGAGCAGCCGCAGATCAGATTTGCTCTTCCAACGCAAGCAACAGATGTTTCAATGGGTTGTTGTCTGGAGAATTTGGATGCCAGGGCGATACTTCGAAGTCTTTCTGAGATTCTCGAACATCCCGGGCAGTGTGTCATGGCGCATTTTGCTGCCAAAAGAAAGCACTACTAGTGGGGTATACCGTTGCCGTGTAGGGATGTACCTCGCATGTAATGATGTTAAGGGAGGCGGCAGATGTCAGAATTTCCTGAACAGTAATGGCTTTGGCCCAGGAGTTTCCAGCAGAACATTGCTCAAGGTAAAACACTTCTTTCACCGGCTTGTTTTCGTTCCACGGTGCATCCTGGTGCCACTACGTTCCTAGCTAAATGACACACATGTACCCAGCTTTCCACATTGTGCTACAGAAAACGAGACGCCCTTCTTTGAGTCAGTAAAGGTCCATTTTTGATGATCGGGTTCCAATGCAGGTGCTTTCGACGGCGAATCTAGATTAGCATGGGTATTCGGAGTGGCATGCCGCTGCACAGTTCCATTTCCCGCAGGGTTCGAGGTTTTGTGATCTCTTACACATTACTCCCGTCACCAGCATTCAAATTAATGGCGAAATACGTCACGGTATCCTTTCTATTGGCTTGTTTTATACGGGGTAGCCTTAGCTCACCTCTGGTTTCGATGACCGTGGTGAGTCCACACCTTTCCTTCGCTTCGTGATTGTCTCTCCTCGGACCACTTTTTGAAGGTACTAACCACAGTTTACTGAGAGCACCCCAGAAGCCTTGCTGTCTCGAAAATATCCTGACCCAGTCGATTCGCCATTACCATTTGGACTTTTCCATCTAGAGCACAAGAATGGCTATCATAAAAACAGCTCAGTAACAGGTTTTATTTATAACATTTCATGACATTCACATGCTCTGTAGTTTACCAGCAGTTGCTGGATTTGCATAAAGATGCGATGGTCTTAATGTTTTGGCTCATCGCCGTATATCATATCAAGAGTTATCACCTAACGAATTTAAGTAACAATAGCGTCTACTGTATGTGGGCTCAAGTGACATATATACTTTCCTTAATGAATGACATAATGCTTCTTTTAATGAATGTAGGGACTTCTTCTGAGTTTTCGAATGTGTATGTAACGAATTGTCCTCTTTTGCATGATTTTGTCTATACTGGCATAATATTTCAAGAGTTATTATCCTACGAGTTTAAGCAACGGCAGTGTCTGCATGTGCTTCAAGTGACATGATTTGATTTTGTTAATTAATGCGGTGTGACATTTTCTTCTTTAGGCGTTGATCCCTTGCGTTCAGCAAACCGCATGTTATATTCAACACGATGTTGTGTGTACATTAGTGAGGATCATGACTTGCAGTGGCATGTCTCAGCTGCGATTCATTCTAAGTTTCAGATGTGAGATAGTTGATGTTAATGGCTTGTTTACCGAAACTGGAGAGGACACCATATGCATGGATTTACCTGGACTCCACCTGGATAAATTTTCGGTAAGATTGTTAAAATGTTCCCCATAAATTATACCATCTGATAGATTTTGCTCTTTGCATAATGAACGTTTCCTTTGATTCAATGGGTGAGAAATGTTCTTTTTAAATAACAAAACCACAAAATGTTTCCCTTAATATCCAATATTTCATCCAAAATCGGAGTAAGCCACAAACCTTCAATGCAGAGCCAATTTTTTCAAGGATTCGAAAGTACATAGTTAATTCTCTACAATGTTTATTTAAAAATTATCAAACTACGTTCGTAAGTGGAAGGAGTTTTTAGAAACCAGAGAGAAAGGAAAGATCGTACTACTCCCTGCAGGAGGAACTTTTGACATGCACAATATGACACCAAGAAATGGATATTTCCATAACTCACCTGCGTTTTGCTGATGACGTAGTAATCTTTGCAACTACTCCGTTAGTGCAGAGTATGATCCAAGAACTTGTTGACAAGAGTAAAGAAGTGGGATTAATATGCACTTTCAGAAGACAATAGTGATGTACAATGCTTTTACAAGAAATGAAGATTTATCGATTCATGGAGAAAAAGCTTGAGACAACCGATACCTACATTTATCTTGGGCAGCAGATATCAAGTGAGGGTCACATTGATGAAGAAATTAATCGGCGTATAACACTTGGATGGAGAGCTTTTGGAAGAAACAGTACAATGTCTAAGAGCAGTATGGCATTATGTCTCAAAAGAAAAGTGTTTAACCAATGCATCCTGCCAGTGCTTACGTATGGAGCACAGACATGGACTTTAACTAAAAACGACATACAAAGACTGCAGACAACTCAAGGAAACATGGAGAAATGCATGCTTGGTGTCCACAGGAAAGATAAGAGGAACTTGTGGATAAGGAAAATGCCAGGAGTGGACGACATCATGACCAGAGTGAAATCACTGAAATGGCAATGGGCTGGACATGTTGCCAGAAGAACGGACCACCAATGGACAACCGAAATTTTAGACTGGATTCCGAGGGACAGGAAAAACCCAGAAGAAGACTTCATGGGAGATGGGTGGATGAAATTCGAAAGCATGCAGGAGTAATATGGAGGAATGGAGGAGACAGGCCCAAGACAGGCAATTGTGGAAGGAATTTTGGGAGACCTTTATTTAGCAGTGGATTGATAATGGTTGATGATGATGATGAGGCATAAGATACATTGCACGAAAAAGATTTGTTTCACATAAGAATTTCATGGCTTCAGTTAGTACCTTGTAAATCCCACGTAGTTCTGTACCGACTCAGCTATACATTATGGCATCCATGGAATTGCGTTTAAGATGCATTAGTTTGTTGCAAATGAAGAGTCAGAATACTGATGGAAACTATAAACACAAAAATTACTGTGCAAATTGAGCGTTATAAATCGAAATTGTCACCGCCAGCAGCAACACATTATTGCCAATTAGATACAGGCATCTGTATGCTGTCATTAAAAGATGTCGAGCTTTGGAATGCAACAAACTCATGGAATTCGGTTGAACTTAGGTTTGATTGGAAAACGATTTACCCTGTAGGAAGGTGCCCAGGTGCTTAAAGAAGTGGTTTTCTGTACGGAAAAATCAGGTGAGTAAGATGAATGAGGTACGGTTTCGTACCTTGACAGGTGCAGCCTCTGCCCCAGCTTCAATGTATACAAACGGCAGTAGTGTGACGTGAGGTCTCGCGGTGTCATGGCGAAATGTGCATTCATGGCGACTGATTAATGTCAAATGCTAGATGGACAGTTTTCTACGCATAACGTCAAATTCCTGACAATAATTGAGATGGTTGGGCCTGATTGTAGGAAGAAGGAATGGATCACCCCAGTTGCGGACTACCAAACATTGATCATCGACTTCATGTCGTATTCTTCTGGGATGGCGTCCATCTTCATGGTGTGTTTCAGGGCTTTGCCGTGGCGAGCAATTGCACCGAAAATCGGCGACTGTCATACAACATATTTCATTTCTTATCACACGTGACGAGGCGCCTGAAGATGTCGTTCATTTGACTGTGGATACGCAAATGAGAGCAGACATCAAAACTTTGTGTTTTGTGCTATTCCGTCCACTGATATGGGTCTCATTTATTCATCTTTTTCACTTTGCCTATGCCTTAAATGTGTGCATATTGTATCAGTTTCTTGCCAAGTTCGTGTTCCGCTTAACGTGGATCGGATCTAATCAAAGGCTCCAACTCAGCACCATCGAAAGCTCCTTCTGGTCTACCGCGTGGTTCATTTTGGAGGCTCATATAGCCGGACCGAAATTTAGCTAACTAACATTGTATCATATATTCACTAACGGTGCCTCCCTCAAGTGCTGTGCTGATGTAGCTAGCTGCATCCGTTGCACGGTGTCCAAATGTAAAGGACATGAATTTGACTCTTATACATCGTCCTCTTCCCTGTGGCACAGTCCCCTCGCAACGGATACCCCTGATTTTTTTTATAGACAGCAGCCTTTACGCTTTCAATGTACATATCAAACGTCACATAACGTTGTGAGTTAATTTCTAAGCTACCTGCCAACTGCACAAGTGTGCAAAATCTTATATTTTACCTGCAGCAGCCAAATACCATTCCGGTTACAGTTTGTTTAATCAGGGTGGAAACAGCGTTTGGTGATCGCCGATAAGTCAGCAGATGGCACGCTGTCAAACCTGTGAGTTCTACCGATGGGAACAAAGAGCAAAAACTGGCTGGCCATGAGAGCGTTTTAATAACACGTACACACTCCAGGTAGTGGTGAAATATATACATGAACGAGCGTAGTTTGTCGTTATCGACATTAAACAGTATGCCCGGCAGGCATTCGTTGGTAAGGGAGTTTTATGGATCCCACGAAATCATTGACGCTGCGACAGGCATCAATGTCACCTGAATAAACACCGGTGGTTATCTTAACTTACCGCATTTCAGTATCCCGTTCGTCATTGGCAGTTCAGTAGCAGCGTTGAAGACGTCACGTTGAGCCGTGTTTCAAGGCTATTATTTGGCTTTTGACAAATCAGGGATCTGATATTAAAAGCACCAGGATCCCAATCTACATCCAAAATTCGGGTAGAACGGCGTCATTCCTGAAGCTGTTATCTATTGCTTGATACAGACGTATGGCAACGCAATAGAAGATGTGCCTGCAAGTCGTCAGAGAATGGTTCGTCTTGTTATGCGGTGACGCAACTCTGGCGCAGCTACTTTTTATGGAGGTAGCTCATGCCAGATAACATGCATCGGACACTAAGTGACATGCATCGGACCTTCATGGTCTAAAACGCCATGAATGGACTTTATAGCTGACGCGCACGTTGTTTGGTTTTGCCTGAACTCAGTTCTTCTGAAGGACTGGAGCCGCTATGGAGAGTTAAGACGTAACCTCTGTTACAACGGCGAGTCTTTTCATCTGGTTAGATGGAAACGGAAATCCATTTGTGTATGGGTCTATGCTGCAATGTCCTGATGTCATTTCTGGGCTATGTGATTTCAGTGACACAATGTGTGTGTGTGTGTCAAAAGGAGCAGATTAAACAGACACGTGTACAGGAGATTATAGTTCATACTATTTTCTTTTCTCGTTTTGTATTTATAGAATTATTTTGACTCAAAAAATCATTCCCTGTGCAGGAAAATGTATTTACAGACTTTTGAATAATTTTATTGTGTTTTTGGATATTATTTTTTATTATAATTATGATATTTAAAGCATTACTCAGCTCAAAAAAAAAATACCCAGTATGTCCAAAAATATAAAATATCAACATTTGCATATATCCTACTACAGTGTGTCTATTTCCTAACACTTCTCGCTTTTATTATTTAATAAAAGTTTATGTGTTCTAAACGAAGGTCTAAAAGGGAATTTCCATGTTCCAGCACACGAAAAATGAAATGGAATTTTTAGGCACATAGTAAAATATTGTTTGTTCACTTAGAAATTTGAAAGCACACTTGTGGGTTCGAACTTCATAACCGTAACATGTACGCAGTGTGTCCGTTAAATAATGAAACTGGATTTTTACGGGACATACATCTGAGTAAAACTAACAAATGTGTTTATAGCTTCGACCGCTAGAGTGTGTTGTAATCGCAGAGAAACTTTCCAGTTAGGTGACGCAGCAGTTTTTGCGTGGCCAACGTTGAAGTACTTACGTATGTGAGTGGGGCGTGTCAGAAGTTGTGTAATGGAGCAAAGAGCTCAGAAAAACTTTACTGTAATTTAAGGAAAACTTTCACAGAAGTGTAAAGACCTAAAAATATTTACGGCGATGACTATCAGAGTTGTGCACAGGTGTTATGCTGGTTTTCAAAGTTTAAAGATTGCAGGGAGTTCCTCGAGGATGAACCGCGCACAGGACGTCCAGTTTCTCCACGAACAAATGACAATATGGTGAAGACTAGCGAATTTTTTCCAGAGGGCACCACAGTGAACGGCCAATATTTTTTAGGAGTAATGCACCGTTTGTACGCCCGCATGCAACGTGTCAGGAAAGAAATGTTCAACAAAAACCATAGGCCGCTCTGTTGGTGCAGTGGTCAAAACGCTGGCTTATGACCATTCACCCGATATGGGTCCGGGTTTAAATCCCCGTGAGGGATGGATGTTGTGTTTGTCTTACGGCACTGGCTCTCTCCCTTTTCTGGGATCAGTGGCCCTAAATTTGGAACGAGTTGCTCACGTTGGTCGTTAAACCTCCGATAAAAACAAAATAACATTGGTTTCTGTTACGCGGTAACACACCCCGCGCACTCTGGGTTGCCTGGTTTCTGACCTCGAACTCAATCTGTGTAACCGAATATCCAACCTACTCGCCCCATTTGGCTCCGAAGGACTTTTTCCTTTTGCCAAAGGCGATAAGTGTCTTGACAGGGAAGCGCTTGAGCGATATTGAGAACTTCCAATGAGGTGATAACAACAGATAGAAAAGGAGGCACAGTTTCAGGACTTCCACCGTGCCTTCGAACATCCCTACTAAATATCTCACCATTGTGTGGATTTAGAGTGGAAGTTATTTTGAATCTGTGTAAGTGACAATTCAAAATATAGTTTGTTGTTTTGATATAAAAATTTTCTTTTTCGTTACTTAACAGAGACTCTACACTCTGTACTTGTAGCGATTGCAAGATCAATATTTCCATACACAGAAGACCGATACAGCGTGCTATTTTATGAACAGGAAAACTGGCATTTCCGTTAGTTATACACTGAATTGCCACTTTATTATGACCACCTCGTCAGTACTTTGTTGGGCCACCTTTTGCCTTTAATACTGCGTCGATTCTTCGTGGCATGGACTCCACCAGATATTGATAGGTGGTTTGTGGAATCTGAGACCATTCTTGATGAATAGCACTTTCCAGGAGGGGGAGATTGCAGGGTTGTGGATCCAGCTGTCTGATGGCTCGTTCAACTTCATCCCACAAATTCTCAATGGGGATGAGATCTGGAGATTGTGGGAGCCACCTAAGAAAAGTAAACTCACCGGCATGTTCCTGAAACCAATCCTGTACAATACGAGCACTAGGGCAGGAAGAACCCATTATCTTGCTGAAAGCAGCCATCACCATTTGGATAAACCATCGACATGACAGGATGCACTTGGTCCGCAACGATGTTTAGATATGATGTGCCAGTAAGACTTTGATCAACACGAATTAAAGGGCCCAAAGCATGCCAGGAAAACATTCTACAAACCAAACGTTGCCTCCACCAGCTTGAAGGGTTGTAGCAATGCATTTGAGGTCCATGCTTTCGTGCTGTTTCTGCCAAATTCTTACTGGGCCATCAGCATGGTGCAACTGGAAACGTGATTTATCGGACCACATAATTTGTTTCCAATTATCGACTGTCCAATCCTTGTGCTCCTGTGCAAGCTGCAGACGTTTTCTCTTGTTAACTGCAGACATCAAAGGTGTTCGAACAGGCCGTCAGCTGCCATATCCCATCTGATGCAGTGTACGGCGAACAGTGCATGCAGAGATCATTTAAGGGATCCTTGATTAAGATGGTATGTAATTCTCTGCACTGTTGCCCTCCTGTTGTCTGTTACTAGTCTGGGCACTCTCCGTTCCGCCCAAGAAGTAACTAGTCGATGACGACCACACGTTGCACGTAGAGACCCAGTTTTTTGGCTGACAGTCCAGCCTTTAAACACTTTAACAACAGCTGCTCTGGAACACTTAACGAATGCGACAGTTTCAGTATTACTCGCTCCATGGCTCCGAACTCCTACAATCATACCACATTGAAAGTCCGTCAAATCGCATTTTTTACCCATCTCGTCACTCAAAAATCACTTCTACTACTGTCGCAAGCACTAAGCTTTCCCTTTTTATACTAGCGTCGCCATCTGGCGGCAACAGTGTGCAGCCATAGCTCATTTGCTAAAAATTGTCAGGTGGTCATAATAAAGTGGCCACTCAGTGTGTAGTGATATTTCGGTAATTATTTTAAATCTGAGGTACTCCCCTTTAGGTATTAGAGAAGGGGGTCCCGAATTATATCTGAGCGATTTGGGATTTTCAATTTACTGCGAAGTCATTATATCTCGGGAGGATTTCGAACAGAGTGACAAGTCATTCTTCGTGGTAAGCATTCTGACAATTATGAAAATAAAGTTAGGTACAAGCTGCTAACGAGAGATACTCTATCTTCTATATATGTATTTCCAGATTCTCCACATAATACACGAAATGCCTCCTAGAAAAAATAGCCGACGTGTTCTTAAGAGAAGGAATAATGCTGTAGATTACATTGCTAGTACAAAAAAGGAAAATAACGAGTGTAACATACATGGATAATATAGAATTATTAAGTTCATTTTGTACCAGTGTCTCCCAAAACCCTCACCACTGGCTCAAAAGCCCTGTCCTGGTAGACCTTGGCGGATATTTTCATTCCTTTCTCAAAGAAATGGAGCTCCGTGGTACCCTCGAAGAAGACTCCTCACCAAACCATTTCAAAAGCAGGATGATGGTCCCTCATGATCTTTGGAGCTTTCTCCTGAGCTTCTCGGGAAGTAGACGCACACACCCTGTCATTTTGGCGGTTTAAAGCCTCTTCAAGAGTAAAATCTTTTCATCAGGGAAAAGGTTATCTCTGTGGTGATTGTCTGTGTAACGCTGCAACAAACGTTTCATTATTAGCATCTTCTGCTGCTTCAGTTGTGGTGTGAGGAACTACCATGTATGCCACCGGTAAGCTCTCACCCTTAAGTCACACCACAGTACGTGTGGCATCGACATTCTTGAAATATTCAGCTCATGAACCATCACTTATTGTTTTCTGACAAGATTTCGTCGAATACACTGGCTGCCACTGATTTCACCAGGCGAGAAGTCCTCACCGTACGCGGCCGACCCCTTCTTGGGCGGTCAGTGGACGTCCCAGTCTCAAGAAAACTTTTCATGGTGCGGCAGACAAATATTCAGCTGATTTTCAACTTTCTCAGCATGTTGAAAGTCTCTGAAACTGATTTTCCAACTTTGTGCAGCGCTATTACAGCAACACCATTCTCATAATTGCCCCACTTCATGGCAAGTACTTCACGAAACACGTCATCTTCTTTGTGACTGAACGCACAATGATTCACTTTCTGCTTTATGTGTCCCGGATGGTAGGTGACGTTACACACTGCCTGTGCGCCATCTTTCGAAAGTTTGCAACAGTATTTTTGCTAAGACTGTGTCACGGATGGAATTAATAACTCATTTAGACCCATTTTATTGCGCATTATTCCATCAATAGCAATGTTAAGCTTAGATACATATGATGTGTTTGTAGAAAAGTTAGGCAGTGCCCGTGTTTTAATCTAGAAACTGTGTAACAGTTTTATAAACCATTAAACCAAGACCGAGATTTACACAAAATTACATCAGTTTCTATTAAATTTTCCTTGGCCAAATTCCACGAATTACGGATGTCAATAAAACCCATCTGTTCCAATGATGTAAATAATGATTCAGAAAGAATGCTAGCTTGGGGGACAGTCCAAGTGGCACAGTGTATAAGCGCTGGCTTTTGGCCATTTTCCTGAGATGGATCCGAGTTCGAATCCCCCCGGTGAGGCGTGGATGTTGTGTTTGTGTTACGGGACTGGCTCTCTTCCTTCTCTGGAACCACTGGCCCTACATTAAGGACGGGCGACTGCTTACAGCCCATCGAGTTGCTCACGGTGTTCATTAAAACACCAAAACAAAAGATTTTGTGTCAGACATCAGTAGATGACGCTACATCCCGACTGCTTGTTGTTTCTCTCACTCTTGTCGCTTAATGTTACAGCCTGTAGGTGATTTAGTTCAACCTTAGCTCTTGGCTATTGTTCTTGAACAACTAATTGCGCCGCGATTAATTATTTCTCCCACCCCAAGCGAAGAAACTGTCCAAATGACGTTTCCACAAAAGTGCAATGCAGTGGAAGCTCAGGTGCTCTGCTCTACTTTCATTGTTAGCAGTAACAAGAAGTATTTGCAGACCCGTATTCCTCTTCATTCTTTAAGAGCTGAGATTAGTTCCACTGCTATAAGTGACGTCATCATAATATGTGAAGCTGCATTACGAAACCTAGGTAGAATCATAGCTATTACTGTAATTACTTGAATTATTCTATAGAATGCAACTGCGCATTATGTCCCGTTGTTCTAGAATAGCATAGCCCTCTAGTTTTCCGCACTGCTGGGTCTAGGCAGGAATCTTGCGTTGTCGCGGAGATTGAGAATTTGATCATGCAACACGGTTTCTGTGGAATAAGTTACCCCTAAATTCCGAACGACAGACCTCTTGTGGCGTTAAGCAAAAATGTAATGTAAATTAATAAATCTCATCACATTTATTTTTTCTTAATATTTATGTATTCATTCTAACATTACATACATTGACGCACTCTATTAGTTTGAGAAAAACTTTATTTCATTTTCAAGAACTCTGGTTTATCATAACCCCGAGATTATCCGAAATAAATGATTAGCCTGAGTTAGAAATTCACAAAGAAAATGAAAAGGTAAATAATAATTTTTATGCATAAAACAATCATGTTCTAACCTTGTTCTTTTTTTTTATATTTCAGTTAGTGGTTATGCATCTTCTTGATTACATAAGACAGTCCCAAGTGCAACTTGCTTTACCGAATTGCTTGCCGGTTGACGCTATGCAGACGGAAAGTTCTGGGTACACTTTAGTGTTGCGCAACATACTCACGGGCAACTGTGACTTATCAAGTGTAATTTCGGCAAAACTTCAGCGCAAAAGCCAAAAGAAAAGAAAGGTAAAAAAAGTCTACTTCTGGTTTTTTTTTTATAAATTTCTGTATATGTACCTATCCCCTGAGTAGCAATCATCCGATAATTAATTAGACGCCATTCATGAAACCAAATGGTTTATTAATTAGACGCCATTCATGAAACCAAATGGTTTATTTTGTGACTGAATCAATTCCGCACTTCTGTCAGATGTTAATAGGCAGTTATAATAATCGAGACCCACGTAATCGATACGACCTGCCCACTAGGCAGATCTCTACGATAAAAACGTCCGCTCTGATGAAAGCTTTGACCACTAGGTGGCAGGAGAGACCGAAACTAAAAATGTAAACAACGGTGATAGCAGACGAGGTTTCGCCAACGAATACGCTGTTAAAATTAAATAAACCCACCTTTTAATTAAAAGGGAACTGATATAAGACCTTTTATTTTAGTGATACCTGAAGTGCATAGATGCATGCATCTCGCAACGGAAACACAAAACTTGGATTTTTGGATTTTTGTTAGCTTATCTACTCCCTCAATAATTTTGTAAGGCTAATTGTGGTATTACCGCGAGAGTTACAGACACGTTACGTTATTTTTATTATTTTACCTTTTTTGTTTTTGAAGGGCTGTGGTAGTTACGCTAAACATTTGTCACAAAACAACTAGCTTGTAAGACGCATAATGAAACACAGCAAGTTACTTCTTCATTTTCTTAAAATAACCGATGAAAACATTTAAGTGAAATACGCTAACAGCGATGACCGGGAAAGAATCTACGTCGACACACAATTTCTTCCTAATGGTTACTGCCGCATAATTCGTATTTTCTATAGCCGGCCTCCAGCACCACCTAGTGACAGTTTCACGTTGAGTAGCGGACAAGCCAATCTGCGTCAAAAAGTGGTCATATCTATCACGTGGGTCTCGATAATAATAATCTTTTGAGATAAAAAAATTTCATGTCCTTCGCAAATTGAATCGGACGTCATTCATTAAGTTGTGTCCCTAGTCCTGCACAATACATATTACTTTGGGTACAGACTGTGACATATGCTACTGATAATGTGGTTTTAAAAAGTGCCATCGAATATCTAGGTATTGGGATGTTTCAGATCAAGTGGTAAAAACTAATAGAGATGCGCCTGGGTTCGAATCTCTGTGAGATATGTATGCTTTATTTGTCCTAATGCATTGGCTCTGCATCTTCCCTACAGCTAGTGGCTCAAACCTGGGGACGGGCTTACTGCCCACAGATTGCTCAAGGTGGTCTTTAAACCCACAGACAAACACACAAGATCGGTATATATTTAATGTGCGAATAGTGTGCCCCATTTCATGACAAGGTTTATCTGCGAGTGCACAGGATTAGGTGAAAGTGAATCATGGAGACAAGTCAGTTTACACGTAATTTTCCTGTATGAGTTAAAACTTGGAAATTCCCGCGGGTATGGCTGCTCGAAACACTAATGCGGCGCTTGGGTAGGATTCTGCGAATGAACGGACTATATGCTGATGGTTCACAAACTTCCATGTAGGAGACATGTCCTTTGCAAGTGCACATCATGGTAGCCCAGTAGTTGTTGTAACAGAGAAGAGATGAAGGATATCGTATTTGATGATCCACTGCAAAGTGTTCATAACATGGCTGCTAAGGCGCGTGTTCATCATTGAAGATTTTACGGCAAGTGAGCGCCCTTGGGATTGTGGAAAAGCTGGATACGTGGGTGCCATGCGAGATGACACCAACCAATAAAACATGCGCCAGGACTTGTGCACTTCTCTCTTTTCCAGGCACAGACGGGAGGGATTCCTGCATTGAATCGTAACCTGGTATGAAACGTGTGTCTTCTACAACAACTGTAAGTGATCAGTAGAGTGTCTGGAAACTTCAGAACTACCTAGACAGTATCCAAAGTCACCTGGTCACCCGAGAAAATTTCTGGTACGTGTATGGAGGTCTGCTGCTGGCTTGTTCAATCATTCATTTCTCCTAACACCTCAGACCTCCAATTCGTACTACCCTTGTGCTGAAATGCAGAAGATTCACAAAAGCTCCGTACTAAGCAGCTAGTTTTTATCATCGGGCATGGTATTTTTCTATTACACATCAACTCGTGCCCCCATGTCTACCAACGTATACAAACAAATACACCAATTGAACTTCGAAACCCTGTCACACACTGCATGCATATTCCACAGATTTTTCTCCCACAGGTTATCATCCATTCTGGCATCTGTACAGTTTCCTCAATGAGACATCCCCAAACGGCCGACCTCTGTGTCAAGCCGTTGCCACTTTCTTTGCCCAATAGACCAAAGATTTATCCCAAACGGCCGACCTCTGTGTCACAACCACTGCCTATGAAACACACACTAAAAGTGTTGCTCAAGATTTCAGTTGAGGATTATTGGTCCCGAATCACGTGATATGTGACTCATTCTAATTTCCGTTTCGTGTTTTAATCCCCTTTGGTTCCATGTCTCCTGGCAGGGAAGCTTTTCTATATCTTACATGGATTAGTGGCCACACCTACTTAGGGGGATTATCTAAACGGATAAGCTTCAGCTTCTCAACATATTAAGGAACCTATCCTACATATTTTATCCTTTGAAACTTTCTTTGCCCAATAGACTCCATCGTTTTAACCCAAACCACCGATCTATGTGTCAAACCTTTGCCACTTTCTTTCCTCAATAGACTCCACAAATTTACCCCAAACGGCCGACCTCTGTGTCAAGCCGTTGCCACTTTCTTTGCCCAATAGACTCCAGAGTTTTATCCCAAACGGCCAACTTCTGTGTCAAGCCGTTGCCACTATCTTTGCACAATAGACCACAGTTTTATCTCAAATGGCTGATCTCTGTGTCCAGCCGTTTCCACCTTCTTTGCCCAACAGACACCATAGTGTTATCCACATAGTTATAACCCGATGGCATAAGGGTGTTGATGCAGAGGAGGACTACTTTGACTAAGTGGGTCGAAGTTTCCTGTTTTTCTGAGGGTTTGCAGTTGACCCTTTCATTCGTACAATTCTAATGCACCAACCCCGTATTATTGATTCTGCACAAACAATTTCTGCATATACACTGAAATGCCAGAAAAACTGGTACAGACGAGCTCATGTAAAATACATAGCAACGTCATCTATGTGCGTACTCGGTTGCGTCCGCCAGTGCGTATATAAAGCTATAGATATCTTTGCCAGCTGTCAGAGCTGTTTTCGGCATAAGGATGACAAGTAATAACGATTTAAGCGATTTTCAACGCGGTGTCATACATTGTTAAAAATGTTGTGGTAGGTTACACCAAAAAGTGGTGCTACATCAGCTGCACCATTTTCTGAGAAAAGATACACGACTGTGTGTTGCAAACTAAACCCAACAAAGTGGTGCATCTTTGCACTACGATATGGCGCAAGGTTGCTTACACTTTAATGAGGTTGCACCACATTAAAGTGTAAGGTTGCACCATATTGTTGGGTTTTGTTTGCAGCACACAATGGTGTATCTTTTCTCAGAAAGTGGTGCAGGTGGGGTAGCACCACTTTTTGGTGCAACCTACCTCAAAAGTTTTAACAGTGTAGTAGGCGCTCGTGAAATTGGCCATAGTATTTCGGAGGTAGATACGAAGTTCAGATTTTCACGGACGACCATTGCATGGGTGTACCGTGACTACAAGAATTCCGGTAAAACCTCCAATCTACGATACCAGTGTGGCCGTAAAAGACCCTGGGTGAACGTGACCATCGTCGGCTGTCAAGAATCGTTTCGCGCAATAGGCGTACCACACTCTAGCAAGTATAATCGGAATTCAATGCTGGAGTCTCAACAAACATCACCGTCCAGACTGTGCAATGTACACAGAACGATATGGGTTTTGGCAGTCGACGCCCAACTCGAGTCCCCTTGATGGGTGCACGACACAGAGCTATGCGCCTTGCATGGGCACGGCAACACGTCCAGTGGACACTTAATGACTCGAAACAAGTAGCCTGGTCGGACGGGCAGATGGAAGGACTCGTGTGTGGCACAAACCCCATGAAAAACCAAGGATCCCGCCTGTCAACAGGGAACTGTACCGGCTGAGGGGGGGGTCCGTAATTGTATGGGGTGTGTTTATCTGGACTTCACAGGAACCCCTGGTACGTCTACAAACGTCTGTGACCCGCCAAGGCTATGTGCGCATCCTTTCTGACGAGATACACTCGTTCATGTCCTGCATTCATGCTGATGGGTAGGGTCTATTCCAATAGGACAATTCACCTCCACACAAGTGTCGGGACGCTACATTATGGTTAGAGGAGCATTCATCTGAGTTTGCGGTGTTGCCATTCCCACCCAAGTCCCCAGATCTAAACGTGATGGAACACATTTGGGATGCCATGCAACGCGCTACAGAACACAGGAATCCGAGACCTCGGAATACACCCGAATTGTGGAACGCTCTGCAGGAAGTATGGTGTGCATTGCCTACAGCATATTTCCAGAAGCTAGTGGAGTCGTATTTCTGCAGTCCTGCGCTCCCGTGGGGGACCTACCAGGTATTAGACTAGTGTACCAGTTATTCTGGCACTTCAGTGTATATTCCAATTGTTTTTTGAAATTTACATGCTTTTGAATTTTTTTTGAAAATTACTTCCTAAATATGCATTTTTGGAAAAATTATAAATTTTAGAAATTAAAACAACACGCAGAGAAAAAAAGATTGGTAAGCTTTGTGTGTAGCTAATTTTTTTAACTGCAACAAGCATTAAAAAAATATTGTAATAACAATAATATAGTCGCCTCCAAGGCCATACTCTACTTTAATACTAATACCAACTAAAATTGTCTGGAAAATCAAGATTATATTATATACTCCAGTAAATTTATCATCACGGATTAAACGATGGATCATAGTGGACCTAGCATGGTAACGTTAGAAAGAAAACTGAAGAGAGAGATAATTGATTTGGTGGATTTCTTACAAACAACAGTATCTGAGAAACACTTGAGATACAAGGGACTACGAATAGAAACCCAGCGGATCTCGAAACAAACATAAAAGAGATGACACCTATTGACATTTTTGCCTGTGCGGTGGTAACATGTTTGCCACAACGACTAATTCACCAATCCATAACGAAACCTCTCTGCGGTCCTGCCAGTTTCTTATGTTCATACTACGGTGCCTAAGTCGCCCATGAAAGAACTGCCATTATTGTGCAGGAGAAATGTCTTCAAGCTTCTCTTAAACGAAACCAAGAAAATAAGGTTTTTGCTTCTTTTAAACTAAACAAATAAAATAACGCTTCTGCTTCTCTTAAACGAAACCAGAAAAACAGAAAAAAAAACCACTGACATATTCGGCAAGGTCTTATGTGACAAACAATGTCCGCCATGAATAAGAATATGTCTCCTATACGTATCCCTAACTCATCGAAATGTTAGCCGGTAGATATCCAAATAAATTTAATACCTCAATTATTTGCTTTTATGACACACATTTTGAATTGCAAAATGTGTTTTTTACTTGTACAGTACATCGCATAGTAAAACAGGGCATAACATTTTTGTCTGCACTATGTTTTATTGCAGTCCAGAACTGACATTAACATGAACATGAAATTCTCATGTAATTTACATAAAATCACTCTACGCTATATTTCCTGCTATGGAAAGAGTTGGCTGAACATTTCGAAGACGAGGTGGAAGTGCGTAGGTCCTATGAGCCTGTAAAGACAGTGTGTACCTGAATATTAAATAGCTGGAGAAAAAAAAAACTTTGAAGAGTTATCACGTCTTTAGTCTGCATACGATGTAACATTTTTTGAGTAGTAGATGCTGCAGACATTTCTCTAATACGGTAAGCAACTCCTTTTAATAATGTATCAGTACCTACATTAAGGTAGCAAATGAAGACCGACAGAATAACGTGGTTGGCCGCTCATAGCTTTGCAGACAGCCTCCATTCAATGTGACATTGATTCAACGAGTTGCTCATATCGTTTTACAGTTATGTTTGTCCAAGAGGATATGAAAGTGTCCGCCAATGTTTGAGCAGAAGGATCTCCGTTAACGAATGACTATATCCATCTCATCTCACAGGTGTTCAATTGGGTTACGATCAGCGGACTGTGTGGCTCATTTTAGCACGTTGAAGTGACATTCCTGCTCTTTAAAGCCACAGTGTGACGATCCTATGGTTGTAGCATGGTGCTTTACACTCTATCAGGAAACATCATACAAATCAATGATGTTAGAAAATTTCGTGGCATCCAATTGCTGTTCCAGAGATGTTAAGGATCCGAATGCCCGACATGAAAACGGACCCCAAATCAGTACGCTGCCGCCACCATAATTAATGAATGGCGGCTGGATTACATCGCTTCGTACAGTTGATGCCATACTATGGCCAGTTCTTCAGCGTATATTACCTGAAAACTTTATTACTGGACAAGACGATTTTTCACCAGTCCTCAAGAACCCAGTTTTGGTACCCCTTTGACCACTGCAGACGAGTTTGTTGATTTTTAGAAGAAACGTGTGGTACATGAAGGGAACGGTTTCTGTTGTAGCTATTTCACCCCAATGTGTAGCTAGCCGTCTATGTTGAAATTCTCTTCTGGATACCGCTGTTGTACTGACTATTACTTAAAACAATGGAGCTGTCCTGTTACCTAATACGATCCTCTCCCGCCGTCGTTGCCCTCAGATATCGATCAGATATGTCAGCCCAGATTAAGACCGCTAATCGCTTGTTTTGTTGTTTGTGCACCACTCATTGTACATCCTCGGTGCAGTTGTTCTCCCACAGGCCGAAGGTTTGCTTTTTCTGAGGGTCTTGCATCTTCCCGCCGACCGTCTAGTATTATACCATGCCCCTCTCAAGATTGCTTAAAACACGAATCTTCCTCATATTGTTGCTATGGACGCTCCGCACACGTCTGATTCTTTGAAACTAACTGTTCGAAAAGACATCTCGACGTCATAGTGAGGACGACACGTGGTTGTTCACTACTGAATGTTCTTGTTAATTTGTAGCTGCAGAGTTTGTCACAAAAATCGCATTGTAGTACGCAAAAGTTTGTTCTCTGACACTTTCGCAGAAGGTAATTACTACATCAACCATAAGTCTCTACGGAAACGTTTCTTCTCAATTAGAACTTGAAATTTTCAATTTTCATAGCCGAAACGTTACATTATGAGTCATCACAAACAATATAATTTCCTTTGTCCAAACGTCTGAAAGTTTGTCCCAGTGTGCAAAGGAAAGAACGCTTACCTGTTTTAATTGTCGAATCCGGGCATCAACCCATATACGTTTTTTTATTGTTTTAATGTTCATTAAACATACTTTCATTTTTGGAGATCATAAATAAAAAGAATACTTGGTCATTAAAAAATTACTCTACATATCTTGTTTTCCCCCGACACTATTGACGGGCTTTCTCCCTGTTATTCATAAAGACTCAACATAAGACAAAGCCGCACAAGGCATTCTTAATAGAACCTATGTATCTCAGAAGCTTCTGCAGACTCTCCATCACAGCCTGCAATACTATCATCTTTGCTCCATATTAAAAAACAATTACATGCTAAATGCTTCGCAGCCATCATGTCAGTGTACACCTAAGTGCTTAGATTTACATGGTATTTAAATATTAAATGCATCTTCACTAGTGATTAGTGGTGGACGTTCACGAGAAATGTGGCCCAAATGGTAGAACTAAGAAATTAACTCGAAAAACATACAGTTATCTTTTGTACAAAATGATTGAAAATTGTGCATGGTAATTTCTGATTTACACTTACGTTCAAGTTTGGAAGGAAAGACTAGCAAGTTTCCGTCGTACAGTACACTGCTCAAGTAAATTTGTTGACGTCACCAGAAAACCAGAAGAAGCCTGAAAGTATATAGTTATGAAAATGCTAAGACGGTTCCACACTAAATATGTCTTAGTATGTATTTCACATATCATGTTGCTATGCAATCGATGTGAATAGGACTGATCGATGAGAACCGACGAAAGGAAAAGAAAATGTAATGCAGTTTCAGCTGTGGCGTATCCATCTAAATAATGATGAATATTCTCGATTAAAAGCCTAATTTTTTTCCGTCATGATAATTAACACAGCAATAATTCATCGCTGATTTGACTGTAATTACTGTTCTCAGGAAATATCAATCACATCAGAAAACATGAAAATTTCATAAAATGTCCATGTTTTCTGATGTGACCGATATTACGTGAGAAACAGTAATTACAGTAAAATCCGCGATGTCGGATTGCTGTGTTAATTATCACAACGTATTGGCCACGTATTATAAGAAGAATATTTCTTCCACAGGAGACTGCCTCTCAAAAACGTTTTTGATTATTCAATGTCTCACACTCTTAACAGAAAAATAAGGCACAGAAAGTTTTCAGACAATTGGTCATTATTTAATGGTGGCTCAATGCAGCCGAACATTTTAATTCGTTCTGATATATACAGTGTACATTCGTAATGAAACGTTGCAGCAACGATTGCGAATTACAACAAGTAAAGTAATTTTTAATCCATTCCCTGGACAATTATTAATTTATTTGGGTCGGGGTACTGCTGGCGATGGTTTTCAACTACTTGCAGAAGGTACTGCTTCTGTTTTCGGTAATTAATACAGCGTTAAAAGACTATATTGCCGAAATGCCCCTTTCTGTTGCATCATTAACAACTTTGAGATTCTTGACTCTCCGTTTGGCTTTAATGAATTCTTCATCTTCCTCCCAGGTGCTAGGATCAGCTTGAAGAAAGTTATCAGAAACATGCAAAGCCACGAAAAGTTTTTTGGTGTTCTTTGTCACAAAGTCTGATAGTTTACTTTCTTTTACCTGTTTTTCATCAATCTTTATTCTTAGAAGAACAGGATCCTTTCCTTGTTTGTCTAAGGATGCAACCATAGCTACTTTCATTTCTACGGGTACTGTTTCATCGAAAAATTCAAGACCAACTAGAATTTCACTCAAATACCACAAATGGTTACAGAAGCTTTTGATTGCAGCATTTGCAACAACTTCATTTGAAGTCTTGTATGCGACAAAATTCTGTAGAGTTCAATGTCCATCCTTGGAGCAAGTGCAACAGCTGGTGCGGGAAACCACGATTTTACGTACCGCTGTACGACAAACAAGTTGAACTCACGAAGGACGAAAAGTTCGCGAGCAGTTATCTGAAACTGAGATCGAAACAATTATATCTTTAAACTGTAAATTAGTTTTGCTATTCACCAAGCTCTGTGATAAGCACCAGGAGAATGTATGGAATAATCCCCTAGAGCAAGTATATCCATAAGAAAGAGCAATGAGAGTTGAAACAGTTATTTATAATCCCTCCCAGGGTGGCATTTGCACAGCTGTTCACGAATGAAAGTAACTAAGCCTGCTTTAATTGGTTGTATTCGGCAAGCAATAACTTTGTCTTCTAGACCCAACTCATAAACATCTTTATTAAGCTGACTCCAAGAAATCGAAAACCTCTGGAAGAGCTGGATGTTTAGGCCACTGGAAGGCCCCATCACTTTATCATAAACACTTGCAACGATGAGTTCAAATATATGGTGTCGGCAAGCCAAACTCACAATAATTCTGTTTAGTTTCTTCTCCAGCATGGTATATGCTCCACCTTTCAACCCTGTATTGATCGATGTGGTGTCGAATGACATAAACTGAATTCTTTCAATCAAATTCCAGTCCTGAATCAATTAGAATACTGCAGTTGCTTGCACTAAACAATGTTGGAAAGACTGGGCTTTTCAGTTTTTTTACAGGTAGAATAACTTGTTGTAGGTATAACTGTTTCGTCATTTGAGTCACTATTACTTTCAAGTACTGCTTCTCAAATCGAGATTCATTGATGAGGGCTCTGACTCAGATTCTAATCTGTCAACTTCCTTCCTTTTTCTAGTTTCAATGAAATTATTTTTATTCCTGCGTCTTTCCTCCAGCTTAGCAAGGCTTTTATCAACAGAATCCATATATCCTCTTCTTCCTTTTTATTGCTGAACCAATAAAAATTCCTTGTCCTCAGGCAATACTATTAGGGACATAACGTCAGCATGAGCTACATCAAACAAATCGTCAAACGTGTCAACAAAAGCGGCTTCCTTTTTCTGCCGTGTGGTCTGTCCTCCTGGAAGCATTCTTTTCCAGGCAAATATCACTGGAAATGCAAAAAGCTTAACTTTTTGGATCATATACTGCACTTGTCTGGTTGGGATTTGTACTTTTCGCTGAAAATTATAACTTCCTGTGCAGTCTCGGCAGTACTGTCTTGAATGGTTCGCTTCTCATTTAATGAAAATGAAAAAAGCAGCCTAAAACTTTACGGTTTGAGGGTAATTTGCTCCCAATTATGGACTCTCTAGCCCCACCTACCATCCAAATGCATTTAAGTTTCTTTGGTTCGTTATTATATGTAGCAGCTGCCCCTTTTACCAGGTACTGTATTTAATTTATTCCAAGAAATAATAAATTATCACAGCTCATCTGGCTTTCGAAGAACTTAATGAGAAACACGACGTTAGACTGACGATGCGACCAGCAATGTTAATGTAACAGGCGCTTCTGCTCAACTGAATGTGTAAGGGAAGACACTTAAAAATTATGAAAAGAATAGTTCTGGACAAGCAGTGCCATCTTCTGTATCTGTACAAGCAGCGCCATCTGTTGCACTTCAGGAGAATTAGAGAACAGCTTGCGTACCGAAAGTAAGGTCTCTTAAAAATAGGACAGGGCCTTTGAGCCACCAGTAAATTTCGAAGTACAGCAAAGAAACTTTGGAAAAATTATTTTTACATAGAAATGAACAAAATACGGAGGTAAGAGCAATGTAAACGGAAGAAAAAATTTTCTTCATACATTTGAGTGGTAGTCTATTTCACAGTGTATATCATTATTTTTCGTTTTTTCAAAAAACAAATTTAACGCAATTTCCATGATTTAAATGATTTACATTTTACCATCACTTTCCAGCTACACTACAACACCTCCCGACACAAACTCGTCTAAATGCTGAATCTTCAGTTTCTTCTGATTTCTCGTTATTATATTATTCACTTGCCGTTGGCCATTACCTTTAACAGAGAACGTACTTACAACAAACCTGGCGAAGCGCCGCAGAAAAGAATGTGGTCTCAGTTCCCGTCTTGGGATTTCAATAGCAACCTGAAAGTTTCATTTGTGACTTTCTCGTCCACTGTTTCAAACCTGTTCAACTTGTAGCTTTTCTTCTGGCGATGTAACAACATACACTATCGGTTTCTCACGTACAGTGGTGGACAAAACTATCGGCACACTTGGTACGTTTGAAAAAAAAATAGTGAAAACTAGTTAGAAAAAAGCTATTTTTCTCAAAACAAAAACCATGTACACAACGTTAAATAATATAAAGTATATCACAAAAATTTATACAAAAGTTTCGAATGAAAATCGTATGAAGCTGATGAAGTTTCCTACACATCGAAACAAAGGACAAAAGTATTGGCTTAGCTGAGCATAAAATAGCAAAAGTATTACAATTAATGTTTTATAGTGAACCCCTGGCTCGTAATAACAGCTCTTAGCCTCTTTGGCATTAAATGCATTAATTTTTGCTTTGCTTCAGAGAAACTTTTTTATCAGTCTTCAAGGAGGATTCTTTTCAAATGCTCTACGTTCAGTAACTCCAGTTTTCTCACTGTATCGTCAAGGTCTTTTCATAAATGTTCGACAGGATTCAAATCAGGGTATTGTGAGGGATGTTTGAGAGTGTGGGGAGTACAATGAAGTAGCTATTGATGGACAATATGAGCTTTATGATTAAAGTCATTGTCCTGCTGGAAGTAAAAGTCACTACCCAAATTCAGTTTATCAGCACTTGTCTGCAGATTTTCCTGGAGAATATTCAAATACACCATTTTTTGTCCATTGTAGCCTCTACGAATAAAAGTTTCCCCACACCAGCAAGCGACATGTAACCCCACAAAACCACACGACACCCATACTTTACTGTTTTGCTGTGGCTTGAACATTCTTCTATGGCAGTTCTGTCTTGGGCTTTCTGCAAACGAAATTCTTTTCATTGCAGCTCATTAGAGTGAATTTACTTTTGTCTGAAAACAAGGCTTTGTAACAAAAGCCATACCTTTATTTAAATACTCATTTGATTATTTTCTTCCGATTATTATTTCTGCTGTACGGCTTTCTTCTGTCTACTCTCACTCTGTAACCAGTACGATAAAGAACTCTGCGGACAGTTTCGGGATGAACCACTTTGTTCAAATCTTCCTTTAGAATTGTTGTGACTTCAGTTGACAAAATGTTTGGAATTTTCATGGCGGAATGGATTACCTTTAGCTCTTCTTTGGGGGCAACCCGCGGGGGCACATCTGGGTTTATTTTCCAAGCTGGGAGTCCATTTAAAACGCTTAATGATATATCTGACTTTGAATCGACTCCTTTGAATTATTTTCCCGAATTCTGAATATAATTTGTTTAGGTTTGTCTTTCCTCTGCTGTTGCTTCAGTGCCTCCACTCTCCATTTTTTTACGCCTGATAAGGATAGAAGAGACTTCGAGTTTTACATATCTACCGTACTAGGCACGTGACATGATGTAAGCGAAATTTATTGGCATAAAAATCATCACTGTGCCAATATATTTGTCTGTGCAAATCTTGTATCTGCAATTACTTTCTAAGTTTTCAAAGGCCAAAAGTACGTAAACAACATTTTTCCTCAGCGTTATTACGTAGCGAACATCTAATTATTTTGCGACCAGTTCATTGGCTACAATTGTTCTTACTACTAATTTTATACAATAACTTCAGTAATCGGCTGAGTACCAATACTTTTGTTCCCCACTGTATAAAATATTAGTTCAAGAAGCTACAGTTGCTTTTTCACCATAATCATTTTAGTCACGGTCAAGCAAGAAGATCAGATTTGGCGCTTACAGTCATTCAAATGCTCGGAATGTATTTCAACCACAACATTCGGATAACTCGAAGAACTCAAACTCAAATTCCACACTTTTTTAATTTGAGGTATTGGATGTAGCAGATCAATGAAAAATATCTTGATCAATGAAAAAATATTATTTTACGCATGCTTAGGACGTTTCCAGGAGTAGCAAATAAATTTATATGTAGATGTTAACAGTTTTTTTAGCAATATTAGCTCTGTAGCTAGGTCCGAATGCTCGTAACTTTGTTACATTCACAATGATACGCGATTTTATGGGTTTGAATTGAGATGTAATATTACATCAAATCAGTTTTTTTAGGTTAAGGTTCCACTTTTTACTATATTCATGCAGCCTGGTAACTAAATTATATTTCGTTAGTCCAATGCAGAATGCAGTTATTTGTTTTTCTTATCTTAGGATTTTGTTATATTCACGCAGGCTTGTGTTTAGATTACGTTTGTGAAGTCAGTGACGAATGAAATTGTTTTCTTTTTCAATAATTTTCTAGCATGCATTGCTTTTTGGAGAGATAAGAGGCTACTCGTAAAAACTGCAGGCAATCTTTCTTACATTGCTTACTTTTTAATTAGATTTTTGATTTTGTATTTCTTATGGGGGGGGGGGGATTGGAGACCACTGTGAGCAACTCAGTGAGCTACAAGGCAGTCGTCTGTCAATAATTTGGGGTCACTGGCTCCAGAGAAGGGAGAGAGCCAGTGCCGTTAGGAAAGCTTACCATCCATGACTCACGCTTGATTCGAACGATGACCCAAATCGGTCGAATTGTTAGTCAGAAGGCAGCGCGCCTCCAGGGAAGCAAAATATTAAAAAATAATTTGGGTTTGTATCATATTTACCATTAGGATTTTTTACACTGTTACGGCGAGTATTTTTGGTCTTAGTGTTATGATCCCTTAAGATGCTTCCATTTATTTAATCCAATTTAGCTCTTTACCGAGATTTTGGTCGTTAAAGGAGTTTTATATTTTAGCATTTGCTTATGCCTCTTATCCCACTTACTTTCACAGAAGCAGATTCCATGTCTTATGCCTACCCCATCGACTGAGAGTGTAAGTATGCAATCTGTAGTTCGGCAATCCAGAAAGACGCTCGGAAAAGGAAGGGAGCGAAGTGTTCAGAATGATCGGGATTGCAGATTTGTACTGGTTCACCCAGGTGAAGTTATCAACAAAGTCGTTCCATCTGTTGTGCCAACTCCATTCAACATCAGTGAGAGCCAGCAAGCAATAGTTATTCCGTCGGGAAAGAAAATTGGCAGGGGAAGGGCGAGAAATACTCATAGCAGATCTGCCCTGTGTTACCCAGATCAAGTTACTAATAAAAGTATTCCAGATGTTATGCCTACACCATCGAGCAAGAGTGGAAGCAGCCAAACTGCCCGGCAATCCGAAAAAAAACTCGGCAGAGGAAGTGCCCGAAATTTCCAGACAGATGTTGACTGCAGATATGCCTGGTGTCTTCCAGGTAAAGTCACCCAGGAAGTGAAATCACCCAGAGGTCCAAGAAAAGCAGCCAGTCAGCTTACCACAGCTTCTCGATTCAAGGTAAGTTGTATCAATACTTTATTGCCATCTATCGATGTACCGTCACTGACAATCAGTGAAGGCTAATGGTTTGGCCAGCAGGTACAGAGTAGATAGAGATGGAAAAATAATATGACCCCTTAAGATGTGAGTTTCATCCGTTAAATTTTTAATTAGCTACTGAATGATAGGAAAGTACCTTGTGATAGCGTGTTTTTATAGCTTTTCATTATTAAGGATAATTTAACTACACTGCTGGCCCCCAAAATGCAACACCAAGAAGGAAGCATCCGATTTATCTGAAATTCGCAGCATGCGTTGCCCGCGAGAGGACACGCAAACGATTAGCATTGCAGGGCATATGCGAATCATATGTGCCCGGCACGCCACCGAGAAGCTTTATAAGAAAGGTGCACAGAGGCGGGGTGTAAGAAGTGGAAGTGTGTTGTGCTGTCGGACTTGTGCGTGGGAAGCTTCTTGATGCCTCGTCACAGAATACGTCAGTCATTCCAGCACGTTTCGGAGTTCGAAAGAGGACGAATAGTGGCTTATCGTGACAGCGGTTTATTGTACCGAGACATCGGCGCCCGTGTCTGACGACATCCACCACAGTGAGGCCAGTATGGATTCGGTGGGTGCAGGAGGGACGGACGGACCGACGTGAGCGATTGCGGCATCCGCGGCACACCACCAAACGAGAGGACCGGCATGTTGTGCGGCGGGCATTGACGGTTCGCACCGCCACATTACGAACGTTAGCGCAGGAATTAGGGTGTGTTACGCAACAAGCTGTGTCAGCACGTACCGTTCGGCGTCGTCTGCAGGAACGGCGACTTGTCGCACAGCGCACATTGCTCCGATTACCATTGACGTTACACCACTGGTGAGTGCGGCGGCAGTGGGTGGTTGAACACCGCACCTGGACTACGGAATGGCGATACATTGTCTTCTCCGACGAATCCCGCTTGTACCTGCAACACCACGATGGTCGGATCCGCGTGTGGCGGCACCGCGGCAAGAGACTGTATGACGCCTGCATTATGAATCGCCATACCGGTCCGTCGCCTGGCGTTAAGGTTTGGGGCGCAATTGGATATGACACCCGCACCCCTCTGGTACGCATCGCCGCTACAGCCACCGCTACATCTCCGACGTTTTGGAGCCTGTAGTTCTCCCTTACCTGCAGGACCTGACAGGTGCCACGTTTCAACAGGACAATGCGCGCCCGCACGTAGCACGCATCGTGAAACCATTCTTCACGGTCCACCAGGTGTCACTTCTGTCGTGGCCCGCCTGTTCTCCCGATATATCGCCCATCGCACACGCCTGGTCGCTGATCGGCAACCGAGTGGCCCGGCAAGCACCACCCGCGACTACGCCTGATGAACTGTGGCAACGTGTGGAAGCAGCCTGGACAGACATACCGTAAGCCCTTATCCAAAGCCTCTTTCGTTCGATGCCACGGCGTGTTGCGGCCGTTATTGCCAGCCATGGGGGCCACACGAACTATTGATTTCTGCGTGTTCCGTAAGTCGCACGGGCCTGTAAGCTCAATCGTTTCATCTTTGTATCTGTTGTTATGTGTCCAGTAAATCTGGCTTTGCAATCTCGTGCCTTTCTTGGTGTTGCATTTTGGGTGGCCAGCAGTTTAGTTTAGAAGTTAGTGAAGTTTATTCTTGGTGCCAGTCTTTTATAAATTTTAATGATAACTTTGATTATCACGATAAGTAGCAGCTTCCTAGCTGTACGCTAATAAATATAATAGCGACGCATAGAGTGCATGAACGTAATGGAGACAACGGCAACGCCTTTACTTTTGCCTCCAAGTAGCATAATGCAATAGCTCCAATGAAATATAGGTCAGGCGGGTGTTACTGCAATTAGTGGAGGGTTTGTTCAAAAAGCCACACAATGCATATGCGAACATTTGGTGAAATTTAGAAATCGTTTCATGGTACATGTACACTCAGTCCTCACTGAATTACCGACATCCCCATGCAAAGTGGATTGTACCCGATCCTGGTATGACTAGGAGGAAGGCGTGGTCTGTAAAATGAAGGAGTGTACATAAGAGGTTGATGGTTCAATTGAGAGCAAAGTAGGGCAGCGGGTGGCCTAGTGGGCAACGTTCGTGACTGCCGCGGAAAGGGCCTCAGGTTCGATCCCAGGCAGGTACGAATGCTCGATCCACTAAATATCCGCCGTGCGTCGGATGGGCATGTTAAGCCGTCGGACGCCCGGTAATAAATAAGGGCATCTCTCTCCCCCTTTCTACTTCGCTTTCGTGTTACTTTCCTATCGGGCGCTCTAGCCCAAATCTCCTAGTTTCCTGTTTCTAAGGGCTGTTTAAGACCTGTGGTCAGACGCTCTGTTCCTAAAATCCTCTACATATGATCATGATCATATGAGAGCAAAGTAACGGTCGTGATGGGCAAAACCAGGGATTTATCCGAGTTTACGAAAGCTGAGATTGGGGGCGCACAAACGGGGGTTGGTGCGTTCGTTTCGGAACAGCTACACTTTAGAATTCTTTGATCGTCTTCGTGGTTAAAGTGTACTATGAGCGGTGCCAGAATGGGGAACCAACCAATCGGCGACATAAGTGTAATCTGCGGCAAAAGGGAGCGAGTTCCAGAAAGGAACTGTTGGTGAGTCACCTTTATAGGGCAATGAGCGTAGCATAGTTTCGCAGTTAATGGACAAATACAATGTGTGTTAAACAGAAACAATATTTCTCCTGACTATGCGTCGCACGCTGGCAAAGATGAGCTACAAGAGTAGACGTCCATTACAGGCCACCCTCTCCTAACAAACACTGCACTTCAGTAAACATTTCTCCTGGTGCCAACAACAAGCAGATTAGAGGTACGTCGTGTGAAAAAATGTTTTGAATCCTGAGAGGGAGGCCACTTTATAAAAGATAAGCCATCCAATCGATATGTATAAAGCAAAGTGGGAAAATGCGAGTGTTTGGATCCGCGAATTGTTCTACCACTTCTAAATGACCTAGAAATCTCAAAATTGGTATGCTGATAGTTCTTACGGTCCGTATACCTAGAAAATCCCGAAAACTAACAAATTTGTAAAAAAGACATATTATTGACACCAAAACAATCAAAATGGCAGCTTTGGAACATTATCCGCTTGAAAATTTCGCGGATTGTTCGATTACTTCTAAATGACCTAGAAATCTGAAAAAGGCCTTAAGATCCATATACTTTGAAAAGTCCGAAAACCGAAAACATCAAACTGGCGGCTTTGGAATATTGTCTGCTTCAATATTTTTACCACTTCTACACCTAGAAAAAACTGAAAACCAAAATATTCAAAAGAGTGGCTTAGCTTTACTGCTCAAAATGCTGATAGATCTTAAGGTATATATGCCTCAACCGAGAGAACAAGCGGGATTCAGGAGTAGCTACAGCACAATTGATCATATCCACGTACTGAGAGGACTAATTGAAAGAGCAAGGGAATATGAACTTCCATTGTGCATGGTTTTCATCGATTATGAAAAAGCCTTTGATTCGGTGAAACCATCAGCAGTTACAATGGCTCTGAAATCCTGCAGTATTGAAGATGCATACATTAATATTATTAATAACATCTATGAAAATGCAAGTGCAAAGATTCGGCTGTTTGAAAAAACAACACACATAAAAACTGGAAAGGGAGTGAGACAAGGTGACACCATATCTCCGAAGCTCTTTAACGCCACATTGGAAAATGTCTTTCAATCACTGAACTGGGAAAACAAAGGGATAAAGATTAATGGAGATTATATAACCCACCTTTGTTTTGCTGATGACGTAGTCATTTTTGCAACTACTCCATCAGAGCTGCAGAGTATGATCCAGGAATTTGCTGACAAGAGTAAAGAAGTGAACTTTCAGAAGACAAAAGTGATGTTCAATGCTTTTACAAGAAATGAAGATTTATCGATTGATGGAGAAAAGCTGGAGATAACAGACACGTACGTTTATCTTGGACAGCAGATATCAAGTGAGAGTCACATTGATGAAGAAATTAATCGGCGTACAAAACTTGCCTGGAGAACTTTTGGAAGAAACAGCATAATTTTAAAGAGCAATATGCCATTATGTCTTAAAAGAAATAATGGCATATTGGTGGATGTTATAATTAGCAGAGAAGCGAAAAGAACTATAGATTTCAAAGCCAGGTTGCTAAACATTATACCAGTATTGTTGAACGGAGAAAAGCATTTTTCAGTCGTTTTCATAATAAATCTTTAGAAACATAATGCAGCTAGAAAATATGATTTGCTAAAATTAAGTGGCATTTCTTCGCTGAAATTCATTCTGGGGTCATGGTGACCGTAAAATACTGAAACAAAATAAAAAACATTTCTACTGCGTGTTAGGTTTACTTTCAAAACTTCTTTCGAAACTCTGCAACTTGCTACTCTTAGTCGGCGATATAAATAAGCATACCGGACAAAAAATTAGTCACCCCGTAACAGAAATGTGATAGCATTGTTGGGAAATAAATAGCACTTACGTGATCTACAGGATCATTTCTATCTCGTGCATTGGTGAAGAGCAACGTGTGTTGAATTTAGTCTTCATTATGGGTCGTAAGAAAAATGGCAAAAAGGAGCCACCGAGTTTAGCATTTCCCACAGACACAAAAAGAATGAAGTCGCTCAATTTGTTAATGTGTCGAAGCGTCCAGCAAGTCTACAAACAGTGGTGTAGTTCGCAGTCAACTGAAAGTCGGCGACGTAACTGTGGCTGGAAAACGATTCTTACCAACAGGGACCGCTGCCATGTTTCACGCCTTGTAATTGCAAATCGGTTTCAAATCAGGCAACAATTGCTCCAGTCAGTCAACGAAAGTCCGGTGCAACGAATTTCCGAAAGGACATTGCGACGAGAATTGCATGCGATGGGCATCTGGAGCAGAGCACCACGGAATAACAACAAGTCACAAAGTCGCACGTTATCAATGAGTCACCACAACTTTTTGTGGAGGATTGGAAACGAGTAATCTGGTCTGATGAGTCTCGTTTTTGTTTGTACTCCAATGATGGGAGGCGACGAGTGCATCGCATGCCCAATGAAGCTTTTAACCCTTTAACTACCATAACGCCCAAGACGCCTTTACCTATAAACGGCCGTAGCCACCCGAAACGCCTGTCTAGAATGAATGTCTTCAAATTTTCTCGATCTATAAGGGATCAGCAGAAGTCACCGTCAGTCACTATTGTTGTTATTAAATAAAGAAGTGAAACAAGAGACAGTTTCGGGCATTATGGTATTTAGAGTGATACAAGATTTTGGAGTCATGGTCCTTAAAGGGTTCATCCTGATTGTGTCGAAGGTGTTCAAGCTGGAGGGGTTACATAACTGCTGTGTGCACAGGGCTAAAACTGTGTCTGAGTGGCACGACGAACAATCAGCAACACTGGCTCACCTCAACTGGCCCTCAAAATCCCCAGATTTAAATACTATTGAAAATCTGTGGGATTATTTGGAGCAGAAGGTGAAACACCGGAATAGACACCCACGTACTTTAGCGGAATTTCGGGACCAATTGACGCGCGAGTGGCTGTCAATCAATGTTCAATACATCCATAACCTCGTGGAGTTTCTGCCACACCGGATTCGTGCTGTTATCAAGGCAAGAGGCGTCGTCATCCGCTATTAGGTAAGTTCTGACAGGGGATGACTAATTTTTTGTCTGGTGTGCTTATATTTCTCAACGTAGAAAATGCCATACCGTGAAGGAATGCTCAATATCTGACTTAATTCGCCATATATTTAGACAAGTAGGCGAGAAAGTAGTTGTGCGATTTGATTACTGTGAGATTGCATGTAGGAGACGGGCGAGGAGACGGTATAATGTGGTCTGAGTTAGTAAGCCGCATGATCGGCATGCTGAGCTATGCATTCAGAAACAAGTCGTGACATCGAGTGCGAAGGTCCTAACACAGTGTCCTCTGATATCGCTGACAATGCTGCTAACGATTCTAAAAATCCGTGGATCAAAAAGAATATGAGCGAAACTCAGATCACAGTGTGTTGTTAATTTTGTCTTGGAATATCTCACAAGTTTTTAATCTTTTAACACGTCTGTGAAATAAAGAGTTAATTGTTTCCGTAATGTAATACTTTGTCCTTGGATATAGAAACGGGATGTATGTGTTCACATGTAAGTCAGATTCTAAGATTCTAAGAATACTATTCGCTACGGACGTCCTAAATGTATACACTTTAATATTAAAGTGCGGTTCTGCAGCGTGTCGTAAACCCTCTTTTTTCTTGTTTTGGAAGGGGCAGAGAGAGTATTGCGCAGTTCAAAGAGACAAGGAATTCATTTCATGTTATATCTGCAATTCTGTGTAAACCGTTTAATGAATTTCTTCCCTTACGCATTTTAAAGTGTAACGTAATAAATACTTATGTACGTTTGGCTCGATATCCCAGCTTCCGAAAGCGTAATATGAACGGGTTTTCTTCAGCCCTGCTGCGTGGCTGGAAAAGAAGTTTATTTCAGGAAGAATATTTGATCCTTTTCTAAAGCGAAATTCATCGCAAGATGGCGCAATCTTAGATTTCTAGTTCGAAGGAAAAGTTGTTCTACTACAGATCGTAAAACAGAAACTTCTTTGATATCAGCTGCATTTTAAGATGGTCACCATAATCCAAATAGCAACTAATTTTCCTGATGTGCTGTTTTCCCGTCTGTGACGTCACAATCGCTTCGCCTTTGAAAAAACATCCGGACCTCTAAATTTCGAATTTGAAATTTTTCTTTCTATACAATAGTTGCAACCGTGACGACAATTTTTCATGCATTGACCCAGCTTTCGATGCAAAATATTCCTCCACGTGGCGCAAAGCCAGATTTTTGCAACCGTGACCACAATTTCCCATGTATTGACACAGCTTTGGATGCAAAATATTCCTCCATGTGGCGCAAAGCCAGATTTTTGCAACCGTGACCACAATTTCCCATGTATTGACACAGCTTTCGATGCAAAATATTCCTCCATGTGGCGCAAAGCCAGATTTTTGCAACCGTGACCACAATTTCGCATGTATTGACACAGCTTTCGATGCAAAATATTCCTCCATGTGGCGCAAAGCCAGATTTTTGCAACCGTGACCACAATTTCCCATGTATTGACACAGCTTTCGATGCAAAATATTCCTCCATGTGGCGCAAAGCCAGATTTTGCAACCGTGACCACAATTTCCCATGCAATAACCCAGCTTTCGATGCCAAATATTTTTCCATGTGGTGCAAAACCGAGATTTTTATTCTGACGACATCTCTGGTTCTAAAAGGCAGATCGAAACATTTCTTTCAACACGGGCTTACTCCAAACGCAGTTAATATCATAGAAATGATTCTCCAGATACAATCTTTTTTCCACTAGGGGCGCCTGGGTGCGTTTACTTTTGCAAGTATATCTGCGCCTCATAAACCCGGGTGAAGAGTTCTATTTTCACCTGGTAAACATAAACATGATTTTTAATATAAACTGCAGCTTTTCGGAACCAAAACTTTCCTGCTGTGGGGCTTAAATTTCAAATTCTTTGGTGTTCAAATACTGCAAAATTAAAATGGATTTGAAATATATTAGGTGCGCAACGTAATTCTCGGCCACAGGCAAGACACGTTCACAGCAGATTATAGCAAATCGAATACGTACCTAATCAGGGAAATAATCCCCGTCGTGTTGGATACATTTGAGCCATCGGCCAGGAAGCTACCGAATGCCACTGCGGAAAAAAGAGGGCTGTTTCGATTTGATAAAGTCATCAATACTTGTGTGAACCTCCGCGACAGAAGTGAAGTGCGTATCACTCACGTGATGTTGCAGGGAGCGAAAGCGGTGTTATTACGACGGGGCGAAGTCTGGAGAATACGCCGGGTGGGACAAAATCTCCCATCCCATGTCGGTGATCGTGTTTTTTCGCGGTGTGAGGACGCCCGTTATCCTGAAGCAACAGGAGCGACCTTCTGCCCTTGCCGGTGTATGGCCTTTTCGCCTCCAGTACGTCCCTCACACGAATGAGTTGCTGACAATAACGCTGAGCATAGACTGTTTCACCAGGTTTGAGCAACTCATAGTGTACGGCACCGCGCTGATCCCACCATATGCACAGCAACAGCTTCTTGGCATGGATATTCGGTTTGGCAGTACTGGTGGTAGGCTGACCTATATAAACCTATGATTTGCGCCGGTTAGGATAATCGTATAGGATGTACTTTTCATCACAGGTCAAAATCTTGTGGAGGAAATCCTTCTACTTGACTTGGAGAGCGAGGACACAGCAACATCGTATCGCCTAGACTTGTTCGCAGCTGTGAGTTGGTGGGGCACCCAACGGTTCTCCTTGTGAATCCGTCCAAGCTTGTGCAGGCACTTTTCAATGGCTTGCCGTGTTACACCGAGTTCCTAGGCGAGCTCTGACTGCGTGCGACAGGGTTCCTCATCGTCAACTTTCTGTGGCTGTTCCGGACGTTCTGCATGACGGAGATAGAAAGTTCCCTTCTTAAACCGCTGGAACCACTTCTTACACGTACTGTAGGACACAGCAGCCTCACCCAAAGCAGCGCAGATCATTTGCTAGGTTTCCGCGGCACTTTTTTTCACCTGAGACGCGAACAGGAGGCAGTGCCTCAAATGTTCCTTCTCGTTCGACTTTGTTTTCACCGTCAACTTTAATCCCTTCTGTCACTACGGATGTGAGCGGTTACGGTTGTCTGGAAAGCTGTTGGATGGCGCTGCAATCAGCCATTATCTCACACAACTATTTGCATTTGCTGACGTTCTATGATCGCTTGCGTTTAGGGGCCGAGAATTAAGTTGCACACCTAATATTTTGCATTTTATTTGCTTTGTTAAATGACGGCTGGACCTCTGAATTTGGTGGCACACTTTGTGGTTTATATTGCATAACATGAGGGTAATAATTCATTTATTTAGGCTTTCTGCTTTTTAATTATATCTCACATATACATGCACATGCATACCATTATTAATATCAGTTATATACCTTGAGAAATCTTCATTTGCTTTTCAGAAAATGTGAAACGCCTCAGATGGAAACTACCAAAGCTGCTGAAAGGAACTAAAAAGCGCGTGAAGATCTGCAAAATACAAAAAAAAGGAAAGAAAAAGAACGTCAATCGCATCCGCCTTATTTTGCTAGGATATGAGAAGTTTAAACTCAGGCAAGAAATTTTAAGTTGCATTAAGACAAACAAAACTATCGTAATTAGTCAAACAGTAACTCCTGAATTAGAACTTCAGATATCTTAACTTCCAAATTCTTAGAAATTAAGCTCTTTGGGCATTTCTTAGGCATTCCTTATGTTTTTGTACAATCCTAGCCGTTTATTTTCAAAATTTCTGCGTTCAGCTTTTTTATTGTCCTTTTTTTTCTGCTCATATGGATGTCACGATCCTTTTAATTTTGATAGTAAAAGCTGAGCAGGTTTTTCTGTCAATTACATATAGATGAATTGAATGATTACCGAAATTCAAAATTTTTCTTTTCGTTTCATTTCATTTTTTAAGCTGTCGATTTTCTGTCATATGTTGTCTGGTGTTGATTTCTGTTGGTTTTGTTTTGATGATTTATCTTCGAAATCTGATGTTTTGGGCTTAGTGTAATGCACAATTTTAATTCGTAGGATAGCAAGAAGTAGGCACAACTTTTGCATATGTCGCAGGAAAAAATGCCAAATAATTACATAATTTAGAGTGCTAAAAAGCATGATATAAACAACAGGTAAAAATGACTTGAAATTGTTGAACAGGGGTGAACTTTAGGTAGTACAGCGATGAAGGTAAAGCATGTGTCAGAGGGGGATTTAACTGAAACAGGAGAATGGAACGTTTTGTGGAAAGGGTAATTATCAGATCTGAGCGACGGTTAGGGTTTCAGGTATGTAATGTTAAGGCTTTCCTGTAAAATTTCCGAAAAAAATATCATGTAACTTTTTCGAAATCCCCACTTTGCTTCACTTATGTTCTCATGCCGAAAGTATTTCTATTGCAAAAAAAAAAAAAAAAAAAAAAAAAAAAAAAAGGAAACAGAGAGAGAGAAATACTTTTTCTCTAACAATAGAAATAATATATCAGTAAATATCATGAGTAAAAAGATTTTTTTTATCAAAAAGGTTTTTAGGTTAGGTTCGAATTTAGACTTCCTTCGATCACAGAGCATATATGTTTTTGACAGACTGTAGACGACCTTCGTGTTACAAGTAATATTCATATGAAAGTAGACATTCGTCATACATAACACGATATGCAACTCGCTCATTAACCACCTTTGACGAAATGATGATCACTCCTACACTTAATCAAATTGAAAACGGTATTCACAAATTAAAACATATGATAGATTAAAACACTAGATCTTCCGATCACACTAGTGATCTTCTTCAGGTCACCCACCTAATGGCATCAAGGTACGTCGACACGCAATATATAGGGATTTCTGATGACTCAAATAATGGGTAGAGCGCATGCTCACGAAAAATGGTGAATATATAAGCTTTCTGCAAAGAGGGTCATGCTTTTGGTGCTATGTGTAATGAGGATTTTGCATTCATCCCATAATGGTCTATGTGTGCCGCTAGCTACCAATCGAGCTAGGGCTGTCGAATGTGAGCCTGTTCTGACATCGCGTGAGTGTTCGAGCAAAAGGGTTTTTAAATTACGTAGGGTGGAGCCTATGTACACTTGATCTATTTCATTGGGGTTTAAAGCTCTCAGGGGAATAAGGTAGACGCCGTGCCTGTGTTTGGTTTCAACGGGATCCCTGTCACGCTTAATTAGAGTGTACAAATTGCGTGTTTGTAAACCAAAGTTTATATTAGACTTGGCACATGCATGTTTTAGAACGCAGGTGCAGCCGGGAAAATAGCTCATGGGCCCTACGTACCTGGTAAGGGTGCGGGGGTTTTCTAATGCGGTAAACGCAAGTCGTCGATGCCTGCGGAGAATGGTGTGTACCAGGTCTTTCGGGTACCCGAATTCTCTAGCAATGACAAAAATTCGTTGAAGTTCAATGCACCATAGGCGTACAGATGACGAATGCGTAAATGCCCGTCGTACCAGGTAGCGCAGGGAAGCCAGCTTAACAGACAAAGGCTGCTCTGAGTTGTATGGGGCTATAATAGGGTGGGATGTGGGTTTAGGGTACACTGAGTATTTTAAAGTGAAATTTTGGGGGTCCCGTTCTACGAGCAAGTCTAAGAACGGGAGTTTTAAGTTATTTTCCAATTCCAAAGTGAGGTTTATGGAGCGATATTTGGAGTTTAACAAACTGAGAAAATGCAGCAGGTCGGAATGCGGATGTGGCCAAAAGACAAGAACGTCATCCTTATATCGGGTGTAGAGGAGTGGTTTGAGCGTACATACGCCAAATACCTCATTCTCCAGGGTTTGCATGACAACCTCGGCGAGAATCGCTGAGAGGGGTAAGCCCATAGTGGCGCCTTCTTTCTGCTGGAAAATAACATCGTTGAATTTAAAATAAGACCTGGATGCAACGAGCTTTAAAGCTGAAAGGACAGTCTCTATTTCCAAAGGTGGGAGAGGTGGATTATGAGTATATAATTTTTGACAAATGATGTTGTGTGCCTCTTGAAGGGGGATATTGGGGTATAGCGACACAACATCCAAGGATGCTATTATAAACGGCTTGCCTTGCGAACTGAAGGATTTTATAAGATTAATAGCTTGTAGAGGGCTGTTAATTGAAAACTGAGAATGATTTAGGATGGGGGAGAGAAATTTTGCAAGGGCTTTTTCAAGTGGGCGGATAGGAAACGCATACGAAGAAACTAAGGGACGGAGGGAGTGATTTTTTTTATGGAGCTTGATCTTCCCGAAGATTTCGGGTACTCTGGGGCCCTTACAAGGGTTCATATTATGGGAAATTTCTTTAGGTAAGTGGCCATGATTCTTCAACTTTGTGACGGGCGCAACGGTTGTTGCGACAGTATCAAATCTTAAAATTTTATGTGGAATTGCTTGTATAGTTTCTTGCATCTTTAAATGGTATGCATCACGGTACAAGATTACAATCTTATTCGATTTATCGTCCGATATGATAGCCAAGTTAGTGTTTTTTTGTAATTCACATAGTTGACGCCTCTCCTCTTTGTAGGCTTGACTTTGATTCAATGTCGTGGTAGCGCCTTGGTGTTAATCTCGTTGGCTCAGGGTGGACCCATGCCGAAACGATTTAACAAATTTAGTTCTTACGTCGTCCTGGTGTTCTGCAGGCAATGTCCGGATGATACTTTCAGCTTGTGGCACAAGTTGAAAAAAATTCGGTCTAGTATTCGGATAGCAAAATTTAAACCCCCGTTCCAGAGCGTTCTTCTGAACATCCGATAGTTCGGTAGAGCTTAAGTTAACATACATTCTGGGCTCATATCCGTTGGTTGATTCGATCTTTCAAAACGAAAATAACTTAAAACTCCCGTCACTTTAAAATACTCAGTGTACCGTAAACCCACATCCCACCCTATTATAGCCCCATACAACTCAGCGCAGCCTTTATCTGTTAAGCTGGCTTCCCTGAGATACCTGGTACGGCGGCTTCCCTGCGCTATCTGTTAAGCTGGCTTCCCTGCGCTACCTGGTATTTACGCATTCGTCATCTGTACGCCTACGGCGCATTGAACTTCAACGAATTTTTGTCATTGCTAGCGAATTCGGGTACCCGAAAGACCTAGTACACACCATTCTCCGCAGGCATCGACGACTTGCGTTTACCGCATTAGAAAAAACCCGCACCCTTACCAGATACGTAGGATCCATGAGCTATTTTCCAGGCTGCACCTGCGTTCTAAAACATGCATGTGCCAAGTCTAATATAAACTTTGGTTTACAAACACGCAATTTGTACACTCTAATTAAACGTGACAGGGATCCCGTTGAAACCAAACACAGGCACGGCGTCTACCTTATTCCCCTGAGAGCTTTAAACCACAATGAAAACCCGTTTGCTCGAACACTCACTCGATGTCAGAACAGGCTCACGTTCGACAGCCCTAGCCCGATTGGTAGCTAGTGGCACACATAGACCATTATGGGATGAATTCAAAATCCTCATTACACACAGCACCAAAAGCATGACCCTCTTTGCAGAAAGCTTATATATTCACCATTATAGAGGTATTTGCTGTAATGACGACGTACCTTCTTTTTTCCCACGAACATGGACTGCTCTACTTGAACATTGCGGAAATAATAATTACAGCTGAATTATTAATACTTGTGTAGCATCATTTTTACTCTCTTCGTTTGCAGTACTGTTACTTGTCTCTCTCTATATATATCTATCTCTGTGTTCACAACAGCTTTCGTGAGCATGCGCTCTACCCATTATTTGGGTCATCAAAAATCCTTATATATTGCGTGTCGACGTACCTTGATGCCATTAGGTGGGTGACCTGATGAAGATCACTAGTGTGATCGAAAGATCTAGTGTTTTAATCTATCACATGTTTTAACTTGTAAATATCGTTTTTAATTTGATTAAATGTAGAAGTGATCTTCATCATTTCGTCAAAGATGGTTAATGAGCGAGTTGCATATCGTGTTATGTATGACGGAAAAAAAGACTTAAAATCTTCCTGCCATAGAGATTCAAAGTCCCAGTATGTCTATAAATGTTTACGCATTAACTCCTTTCCCTTTTGTTTCCGTTTACTTGTATGAAAATAAGAAAGTGATTTTCGGGCATGAGTTCTCCAGCATAACGTTGCTCGCCTTCAGTAAGGCGTATATTTGTAGGCATGTTGTATGTACATACGTTTAAGGTGGTATTCCGTATTCTCTTTATTCCTGCTTTCTGCATCATTTGCACTGTGAGTCTACTACCCGTGTTGCACAATATTAATTAATTTTGTCTCTTTCAAGTATTATGTCGTCTGTGCGTTTTGTTTTAACGTGTGGTTGTTGTGATCATCTATCGTATTGTATATTCAATTCTCAATACATCTACCTGGAGTGGTGTCAACTGCACGATTGTTATGTGTAGCGTGGAGTATTTTTGTGTTTTACGGATACATGGTCTTTGTTGGGCACGTTATGTTCCGTTCTATAGTTCACAGGTCCGACCTAACATGAGAACATGCGTTATGTTCCGTTCTATAGTTCACAAGTCCGACCTAACATGAAAACATGCGTTATGTTCAGTTCTATAGTTCACAAGTCCGACCTAACATGAAAACATGCGTTATGTTCCGTTCTATAGTTCACAAGTCGGACCTTACATGAGAACATGCGTTATGTTCCGTTCTATAGTTCACAAGTCCGACCTAACATGAAAACATGCGTTATGTTCAGTTCTATAGTTCACAAGTCCGACCTAACATGAAAACATGCGTTATGTTCCGTTCTATAGTTCACAAGTCGGACCTTACATGAGAACATGCGTTATGTTCCGTTCTATAGTTCACAAGTCCGACCTAACATGAGAACATGCGTTCTGTTCTGTTCTATAGTTCACACGTTATGTTCCGTTGTATAGTACACAAGTCCGACCTAACATGAGAACATGCGTGATCTTGATGAGCACACCTTAAACACTTTCCGTTGCAAACTTTGGCACTCAATATATGCGTTAATAAAAGTTTTAAATCTTATTAGCATTATAGGAACTTCGGAATGTTAATAGTTTAAAGGAATTAATTTTAAGAAAAGCTTTCAAAAATTTTTTTTTAGTTTTTCTCCTATCCTCGGGTGCCCCTGCAGTATTCGTTTTGAGATTGCATCTGCAGAACATATGTTTGGCTCGTAATATTCTGGTCAGTAAAAGCCCGTTTTTTTATTTTTAACTTTTATTTCACCAATATGGGATAACATTTACGGGGTACCAGAGTATTCATACATCTGCACTTTAAAATTGATCTTCACCAATGGCTGCCGACTGAAAAAGGAAGACAAATCGATTTAAGGCAAAAAGCAGTTCAATAACAATAAATGAATTGCAAACTATGATTATTTGCTAAAAGCTTTTCGGCTGACACTAACCAGCATTAGCTGATACGACTTACTATGTTTTTTCAAACGTGAGTAGTATATAGGGGGTACTATGGCACACCCCAAAATCACATAAAAACCTCAAAATCAGGCATTTTTTTATTTTTCAGACCTCAATAATCACGAACATTTTAAGGCTTTTTATGATCAAAAACACCTTATTTTCATTAAAAATCATTGATTTTTGGGCATAAAATAGTCAAAAACATCAGATTTTTGAAAATTGAAGTTTTTACTCTGTTTTTTCATAAAAACAGACATCATAAAAACACGCATTTTTGATGATATTTGACGACTTTTTTGAACAATTGCAATCATTTTGAGCTTTGAATAGCTTTGAAAGTGATGAAATGATGGATTTAGTGATCAATAGAAAAGTTGTAAAACAAACTACTTTGCAAAGTCCTTTTTAAAAATGCATTAAAAAAGGGGTACCCAAAATGGATACCCCTTATAGGAAGATTAAAAATTTAGGAAGATTAAACAAATTCAAGATTTAATTAAAAATATTACAAAGATTTAAACGAATTCAATAATATAAGGTTTTGTTATGTAGTACTTCATTTCTCTTTAAAGATATGTCCTATTTTATTTTCTGTTTCGGTAATTCTTCTTTTGAACCTCTCTCGATCAACTGCATATGTTTCCCATATACCTTTTCATTTCCTACATATATGACAACAACATTAGGATCGAAGTGAACTTTCATTTTAATAGAATTCGTTTTTTTAAGTTTTTACTAATTCATAATCATAATATAGATCATCAATTTTACCTCTGAATCTGAATATATAATTACCTTTATTAATTTTTTTAATTGCACTGTCAGATAGTTTTCCGTGACATTTTCTAAGATAATATTCTCTTTCTTCATCATTGACTTCTATTTTTGCAATAGTTGCATCTCCGAATTTCGTTTGGATTTTTTTCAGTGACATAAATTTATAATCTCCAGGATTCAAATCTTTTAATTTCTGTGTTTCTGTAAATAATCTGATGCTATTGAACTCATCCATTTATAAGGTTTTATTTTTTAAAGGCTTTTGAATACATGTGATGAGAACTGTAAATTACAATAACTTACAAACTCATTTAAAATTTCTAATCCTTTGTTTTTAATTTCCTCGTTTTTTTCTTTTTTTTCAATTATTCTTTTTATCTTTTTTAAATATTTATAAACTATAGTTAGAATATCTGAAAACTTGTAATTATCTCTATACATATGAATCAAGTCATCACAAAAATGAGCGAATTGAGATATTTCGTTACTGTATTTTTTATCTGAAGAACAGTATAGAGCTCTAAGGTCACCCATTAAATCCATTTATAAGTTTTCATTTTTTGAAATATAATTCTTATAATGCATACATCTATACATAGAGCATCCGGGGCCTAAAACTCTTGGACATTTAGGTATATCTAAATCAACAGATGGAATATCTTCAAGCATCTCTTTTTCCATTACTCCTCCTTTATATGCAAATGTACCACCATAAATATGGTACAGGTTTTTAATATAGTTCTTTACCTCACAATTATTAATCCATAGTTCTTTGCTATTTGGATATCTTTTAAATCTCAGTCCATGCACATCTAAAACACACTTACGTACGATATTCAATTCTTGTTCATCTAATTTGCAGTCAGGTGTGAACACTGATATTGTTTCACCAATATTCAGTTTTGAGTGTACCCAACTTATCTCTCTGGCTATCTTACGATTTGGGAGCACAAATCCTTGAATATTTATAATCACAATTATATCATTCATTGTTTATATTTACTCACTTTTTTAAATACATATCCAAAAGGTACAGTATTCAAATCATCTAGAATTCTTCTTTTATCAAATCCAAACATGTATTTCTTGTTCAGTGTATCTACAGCTATATTTCTATCTTTTTGTATCTTAAACTGATTATTTGATATTTCTAAGTAATCTGTTTCACCTGTTATTACTTTCATTCTATCATTGAAATTCAAAATATTTTCATTCTCATAGCTCATTTTAAATCCTTTAACTTTACCTTTTACAGTTCCATCATTTAGTATGTATCCATAGTCTTTTGGTGCACCAGCTATCCAGGATTTCATATATTTGTCCTCTCCCAATTCATCTGTCCATTCTCCTAACATGCATCCTGTTTTGATTTTATTAGTTCCATCATCTATATACACAACACTATCTGTGTCTTTATAAATCACTTTTTCACGTAATTTATCAAGCATTTTATGTAATCTAATTCTAGCAGAACTAGTGGTGAAAGCTACTATATAAACGTTAGTATTGAAGTTATTTTTAACATATTCATCTTTCATTTTATAAGTCATTTCTACACAGTCATCATTCATAAATATCATATTTAATTCTTTGAGATTATCATCTAATATAATTTTATAAAATTCATCTAAATCCATTACGTATTTAGTCTGTTTCATATTTTTTCTCTGTCCAAACTTACCCCATAATGAGTTCAAACATATCTTACTTATAAATCTCATTCCTGGATTTTTTTCTATTTTTTCTAATTTTATATCTAATTTCTTGTAAACTGTCTTCTTATATTCTTTTTCACTTTTAAAGTTTTCAGACCATTTATCATCTGTTTCTAATTTGATTTTCAAAAACATTTTAACGTAATCTCTAAATAGTTCATCAGTTTTATTTTCAAAATTCCAAACCTCATATATTCTTAAAATTTTATATCTTTTTTTAATTGCTAAATTCATTTCATCAGTAGTCCATGTACTAGTGAAACATCTTTCGTCTCTTTTATGATTACACTCCTTATTTCTAATTTCAAAGCATTCTTTACATTTCTTTTTATCTACAACAGTTTTAAAGTGATTACATTTGATAGTTTTAGAACATGATTTACAAAGAGCAAACATCAATTTTTCATCTTTAATTGGCAACACTGGATGATATAAATTTCTAGGTGGTAAGACCTTACATTTGATGAAACCATACCATTCTTTATCAAATTTTTCAGGATTAAATATCTTAACAGGATGACCAATTGGATAATTATCAAAGTAATTTACAGTTGGATACAGTGAACATACATCAATATATCTACCTTTTTCATTATTTTTAAATTCATATTTCAATTTAGTAGGCTCACACCTACCCCCATAAAATGCATCTCTAGGATTTAAAGGTTCCACGAAATCTCTATTCCATTCATTTTTTATATATTTTTTAATTTCTTTATTATTATTAAAATCACATTCCCATATAACAATTAATTCATATCCAGCTTTTAAAATCTTCTTTTGAATCCTCTTAGTTCTTTTATATAAGTCTTTCATACATATCTGATTCTGTTCATTTATAGTTGATTCTCTATAACATCTATTACATCCATGCCAGTGACATCCATGAAATTGAAACACTGTGTTTTCATAAAATCCATCTACTTTATAAATTTTCTTACCTAATTTTAATTTTTCTCTCCACCATTTAATGCATGTTGAATAATGATATTATTCTTTTTAGACAGATAATCTAACCAAGCAATTGATTTTTTACTATATTTGTCTTTTTGAATTGTATCATCATCTATGGCAATTGTACCTTTTTTTAAGAATTTATCTCTATAAATACTCATGCATACACCTGCTAGAGTTACATATTTAAATGGATCGATATTTGCGCTTTCTAAGAATAATCTTCTCAATTCTAAACATCCTCTTCTTAAAATATCTACATCTGATCTACAGTATTTAACAAATTCTTTTTGAAAATCAAACGTATCGTTTTTAACAGTTTCATACCATTTTAAGAATTCATTTCTCTCTTCAGATTTCATAGAATCACATCCATAGTAATGTTTTTCAGGGTATTTACCTATATAATTTTGATTACATTCTTCATTAAAATAATGAGGAAAATAACCTTTTGCCATCTCTTCTAACCCAAATGTTTTTGGAAAATCTCTTAATGGAATCATAGTAAAATTGATTGAATCTATGAATCTTATATTATATCCAGATGCCTGTATATAATTGAGTTTATTTCCATTATATATAGTAAACACTTCTATTTTGTTTTTAAAACAGTATTTAGCTAAGAATTGAAAATCAAAGCCTTTACCATAATGAGCTAGTACAGTATATCCAAAATGTTTTTGTTGAAATAACCAATTACAAAAATCATTTTGATTTTCAAATATCTTTTCACTACCATCATACATTTGACATACAACTAGATTAACTTCATGAGTTCCTGTTTCTTGTTTAGTTTCAACATCAAAGAATATATATTTCTCAGTATATTCATATCTACATTTTTCACACCAATCTTTTCGATTTCTTGTTAACTTAGGACAATCATTTTCACATTTACCACCTTTAGCATCTTTATGTTTCATATAGCATTTATGATCATGTAATACATATTTCCAACAATTTTTACATCTCTTTTCAATACATACATGCTCTTTGGGTTTTCTCTCATATCGATTAATAATTCTTTTACATTTTAAACATTTCCATAGACATTTACATACACTAACACCTTTCTTATTTTTTCTTTTGTGGTTATCAAAACACTCCTCACCTTTAAATAATCGATTACATTTTTTACAAAATATCTCTTCACCATTACAGTTACTATCTGTTTTAAAACATCTATCACATTTGAGAGGACATCTGTGTTGATCTGATCTTTTATAGCTTATTTGACAATAATCACAGTAATTCTCTTTTCCTAAAAATCCTTTAACAGAAGTAATTACATCGAAATGATTTCTATTTTTCAATATGTAAATACATGTAGATTTATATTTACCACTATATATACGTTCATTAAAATTCTCTCTGCAAAATATATTTATCTGAATATCTAAGAATTCTTCAAATATTTTAACCTCTTCTAAGCAACATATTTCTAATGGAATATTGCATAGTTCATGTAATTTTACAGCTAATGATTTTTGTAAAACTCTACCCATTTTGATGTATCTAATATCATTTTTTGATAATTCATTATGATTCAATTTATCACATAATAGCTTAGGATTTTGAATAGATAGAGCAGTTACAATTGATCTAGCTAAACATATGTTATCATCATTTTTTATCTGACAGATACTTCTTTTATTTTCTATTGTTTCATCATTAATTATCTTTATATGTTTACCTCCTGAAGGTAATTCAATTACATTAAAATCAAATATACAATCAGTTATTTCTAATTCCTTATATTCAATTTGATCAGATAATTTATAAATATATAGCTCATAGGCATCCTTAGTATACATCATTTTATCATGAAATGGTTTATTCAGTTTAGGATTATATACAATTATATCTACTTTACCTTGAATTTTACCAATTGCTTTTCTAAATATATATTGTAAAATATTGAAATATTGTTCAGGTTTAATGTTTACTCCAGCTACTCTATAATTCTTTCTATGTACCATATATTTTTTAATATATTTTCCTTTTGTTTCAATAATTTCATAATCAGGTTTAAATAATTTTTCAAGATTTACAGCTGTTTTAATTTTCTTTTCTTTTCTTGGTTTCAATTTGTTATCTTTGAATTTTAAATTAAAAGAATCAAATAATTTTTTAATTCTATTTCTTCTCTCTGGATGATTAATAAATATTTTTCTTTTTCGATCTAAATATTCTGATGTATCTAATCCAAGGATATCTACTAAAACAGACTTATAATCACCTGTATTTCTAATATATTTTATCAACGATTTAATTAAATCATCTTTTTTTACATTTCGTTTTTTGATATTTAATCTTTTTAAAGCATTTCTAAGTTTCTGAACACTAATAGCATTCAGAGCACTTTTAAGATGCACAATAACAGGCTTCAAAGCTTTATCCATTTATTAGGGAGTAAATTTATAAAGGGATTTTCGAAATCAAAAAGTGATAAAAGCTAAACGACGTTTGTGCAATTCACTTCTTAAATGTCTTTGTTTATGAGTATAAGTATATTGTTTACCACAATCACAATTTATTTTTCTATTCAAAATTATACACTGACAAGATTTGCAAAAATGCTGTCTATCAACTTTACCATAACGATGTAGAACATAAAATTCATCAATAGGTTTTGTTTGTTTACAACTTTTGCATGTTTTGTTCTCCATTTATTAGGAAACAAATTTTATAAATACTTTGCTTTAAGCTGAAAAGCTTGCTGCTTTAAAGTCTTCCCAGATCTTTTCATTTTTTGGATTTATATTAATTTTAATATCATTTGATATATTATAATAGTCACAAATTTTTTTAATAAAATATACATATTTTAAATTTTTCTCATAGTACATAAAATCCAATAATTTTAAAAATAAATCTTCTGCTTCCTTATTAAATTTAAGGTTATTTTTTCTTTTAAACTGATTAAAATATCTTATTCTACTAACATATCTACTTTTTAAATATTTATTATAATCTATATAATAACAAGATTCCTGAGGATTGGAACACCGCTACAATGATCGTGCTACATAAGAAAGGTGACATTGAGGATCTCGGAAACTACAGACCTATCAGCCTCCTATCAGTAGTTTATAAAATCTTCACTAAAGTTCTTTCACACCGCTTGAAGGTAACACTGGACATGGCTCAACCGAGAGAACAAGCTGGATTCAGGAGTGGCTACAGCACAATAGATCATATCCACGTGCTGAGAGAACTAATTGAAAGAGCGAGGGAATATGAACTTCCATTGTGCATGGCTTTTATCGATTATGAAAAAGCCTTTGATTCGGTGAAACCATCAGCAGTTACAATGGCTCTGAAAACCTGCGGTATTGAAGATGCATACATTAATATTATTAATAACATCTATGAAAATGCAAGTGCAAAGATTAGGCTGTTTGAAAATACAACACACGTAAAAATTGGAAAGGGAGTGAGACAAGGTGACACCATATCTCCGAAGCTCTTCAATGCCACATTGGAGGGTGTTTTTCAGTCGCTGAGCTGGGAAAACAAGGGGATAAAGATTAATGGAGATTATCTAACCCACCTTCGTTTTGCTGATGACGTAGTCATTTTTGCAACTACCCCATCAGAGTTGCAGAGTATGATCCAGGAACTTGCGGACAAGAGTAAAGAAGTGGGATTAAAAATGAACTTTCAGAAGACAAAAGTGATGTTCAATGCTTTTACAAGAAATGAAGATTTATCGATTGATGGAAAAAAGCTGGAGATAACAGACACGTTCGTTTATCTTGGACAGCAGATATCAAGTGAGGGTCACATTGATGAAGAAATTAATCGGCGTACAAAACTTGCCTGGAGAGCTTTTGGAAGAAACAGCATAATTTTCAAGAGCAATATGCCATTATGTCTTAAAAGAAAAGTGTTTGATCAATGCATCCTTCCAGTGCTTACGTATGGTGCAGAGACGTGGACCTTAACTAAAAGAGACATACAAAGGCTCCAGACAACTCAAAGCAGCATGGAGAGGTGCATGCTTGGGGTAACCAGGAGAGATAAGAAGAGGAACTCGTGGATCCGAAAAATGACAAGAGTGGAAGACATCATGATCAGAGTTAAATCCCTGAAATGGCAATGGGCTGGACATACTGCCAGAAGGACAGATCATCGATGGACAGCCGAAATTTTAGATTGGATTCCAAGGGACAAGAAAAGACCCAGAAGAAGACCACATGGGAGATGGGTGGACGAAATTCGAAAGTATGCAGGTGTGACATGGAGGAGACTGGCACAAGACAGACCGTTGTGGAGGAAACTTGGGGAGACCTTCGTCCAGCAGTGGATTGATAAAGGTTGACAATGATGATGATGATGATGATATAATAACAGTCTTCCTCTTCATCATATTTCATTCTTTTTATTTGTTTCATTACTTTTTTAAAATTTTCAGGAATTTCAATTTGTTCTTCTTCTGAAGATGAATAAGAAAAGTAATTCGCTTCTTCAATATCATTATCCATTTATTAGATATCATTTTATTAAAAACTTTCTTTTAATATCGTATTCGTCAGTATTCAGTTGTTCTAATTATTTTCAGTTTTTTCTTTCACATATAGATGGTAGCACAAGCAATTAAATCTCTTTCTTGCTTAGATGTAGTCATTACTGACAAGCTGCGAGCGAAAATGTTTACATAACCAGAGTTGAACAGCTGCCAAAATACTCTCCGCGGCGCGCGATTATGTAACGTGTCCTCGGAAAGAAGCAGTTCTTCGTTACGTAACAACTTTGGATCATCGCCAAGTTTCTCTTGCTTGAAACGTAAATATATGTTTCAAGCAAGAATTTATCGGCCTGTGTTGGCCGATTGGTAGCGAGTCAGGCATGCATGCATGCAAAAGGTCTCAGGTTCGAATCTCGGTACGGTAGAATGGCTTCCTGTCCCAAACTTTGAAATCAGAGTTTGGGTTCACGGTAGAGCGTTTGAGCATCTAAAAAGTTCTGTGTGCGGTGGAGGGTCGAAAGAGTTAACGCCCACCTGGCTGGCCAGGTACAAATAAATAAAAAAAAATGAAGCATAGACCCTCCACCGAAAGGGCGTTTTGCAAAAATTTTTCAAATTACAACCCAACTGTTAAATTCATCAGGATATCCCAACCATTTAACTAAGTATTTATTTCCTTTCTTTCTAATAATTTTTTCAATCTTATAAACCTCATCTTTCTTATCATATTTAACCAGTTCCTTTTCATAAAATGTTCCTGTAATTTCTTCATTATTTAAATCTTTTATTTTATATGTCGGAGGATCTGTGTTCAATATATCGGAAATTATAAATATTTCTTCTGTAAATGTTGGAAGATAACCTTTCTTAAATTCTCTTTTATATTTTGAAATTCTTATTTTATCTCCTTTTTGATATTTTGGTTTATTTTTCTCTTTTTCTTTATACAAATTATTATAAACTTTTAATTCATTTTCTTCCTTACTTGCTTCTATAGGTGTCATTTTAATGGATCTATGATAAGAATTATTATAATTCTTAATTAATTTATCTAGTACATTTATCCACTTTCTAGTATTATTTGCTGTGAAATACTTCCACATTTTAGTCTTTAAAGTTCTATTGAATCTTTCAATAACAGCACATTTAATCTCAATATTTTCAGTTGTAAACCAGTGAATATTTTCATCCTTGAATAACTTTTGAGTTTGTTTATTTATGAACTCTGTACCCTTATCTGTTTGAAGTTTTTCTGGTTTTCTTTCTTTAAATATTTTTTAAATGCTCTAGTTACCTCTTCACCTGTTTTTCTTTTAATCGGAATTGTCCAAGCATATTTACTGAATATATCAATCACTGATAAAATATAATTTGTGTCATTATTAAAGGATTTAAATTCTTGCATATCTATAAGGTCAGCTTAAAATTGGTCATTGACATGAGAAACATAAATTCTTCTTCTTTTAAATCTATGAATAAGTGGTTTATGTTTTGTATATACATCTTGTTGATGTAAAAACTCTTCTATATCTTTCCTGGGTAATTTAGTTTTTCTTTGTAATTCATTAATACCACAATAACCAGTTTCTGGTGTATAATAAATATTTTTAAGGTGTTTCACGACGTCTTTAAAAAAACACTCTTTTTAGATCCACAAACTTTACACTTTCCTTTTGCCATGGGTCTACCATTTTTAGCTACTGTTTCTTGAATATCTTTAGTTTCAGTTTTCTGTTTGCACTTTAAGCAATACATATTTATATAGGATGAAATTCCTAAACCAAATGTTTTCTTTGCTTTTATAATTGGTTTTATAACAGCTCTAGCTTGTTTCTCTCCTAATGGATAGAATCCACTTGTAGTATTTTCAATTGAATCTAAATCGTTTAAGAGTTCTTGATCAGCAATATGTCTCTGTTTAGTATCTTTAGTTTTACTATAAGCTACGTCATGTTTTTTACAAGCTTTATCAACTCTGTTAATTCCTGGATCACCTCTTTTTAATCTCTTTTCTAATTTTGTAAATGGGCCACAATACTGGTACCCTGGTATATGCATTTCAGGTGGATTTAATTTATCTTGTAACCATCCTGCTATATCACCTCCTGTTATTATATAACCAGTACCTTTAATTTCTTTGAATATATGAATCATTTATTTATCTGTAAATCTATTTTTTAACTACGTATCTATAACCATTTAGCTGTGTTTGTTTTACATATTTTTCTAAAGGAAAATACTTAATATTTTTTATAAAATCTTCTTCTCTAATGTAAGCATCCTGTTCTGAAACTGAATTAGCGTTTATTAAATTTAATATATGTTTATAAAATTTGTAAGCTTGTTTATATTCTTCTTTTCTTTCTGAAATATTTAGAGTTTTATCAACACCTTCAATGACTCCTGCTCCTAAAGAAAGTGCTGCTAAAGGAATAAATGCAAAAGCTGATAAACCTGAAGCACTAAATATAAATTTGCCTACTGATAGTGATATACTAATTTTATTATAGTAATTAAAACTTTTTCTGTATACATACATTTTCTTTTCTAAATATTCTTCCATTTATATAGGATCAAAGTTATGTCTGTATCTCATATGAGGATTTTTCAAATCTAACATGAAGAAATCATAAGGTTTTTTAATACTTTTTTGATAAGGATCTATATTAAAATCACCATCAATTTCTCTAATAATTTGTTTAATTTCTCTGTGCTGAAGTTTAAAAAATATAAAGTAATCACAGTTTTTTCTTATATCAATAGGTGTTGAATAATAGGTCTGTGATAAATAAATAATGGATGCATTTTTCTTCCTTCCTCTTATAAAAAATTTTTCAATTTCGTTTTGATCTTTTTCTTTTACACAGTCATCAAAAATAACTAGATTTTTTAATGAAGGATCTAAGTCATCTACAGTAATAAATTCATTTATGTCTGAACTAAATAATGTTTCTTTCTTAAACTTTTTAAATAATTTTAATAACTTATTTTTATTCTTTCCCTTTATTTTTAAAATGTCTTCCTCTTCTATATCATCAAACATTGAGTAATTTTCTTTTAATTTAGAGTATTTAGGTTCGTTAATATCTTTTGCACATATGAATAACGCATCAAAATTTAAATGATCATATATTAAATTTAATAGTAAATTTGTTTTTCCACATCCTGAAGATCCTGTTATTAAAAGTTTAAAAGGATGAATAGGTAACATTGGATTTTGATTTGGATCTATAAATTCTTCTGGTTCGGAATAATCTTTTATTTTAATGCTGCAAGGCTTAATCATATTTATTTAATAGAAATTCAGCATCTTCAATAAACATTTCAGCTTCAAATAATAAGTCTTCAGCTGGTATTCCTTGAGATAAATAACATTCAGCTAGATATAATGCCATTTCAGCAAAAGATAAATATTCTTCAATTTGTTCAAAATCTTCCATTTATATAAGTAAAATAATTTACTTGGAAGTAAAATAATTTGCTTGGAAGTAAAATAATTTGCTTGGAAGTAAAATAATTTGCTTGGAAGCAAATTTTCAGTTAAATAAATGAGTAAAGTGATACAAGATTTATTAAAATTAGCAAAAGTAAATGCTGAACTAAGAAAACGAAATAAGGAAAAGCAATTAGAAGATTTAGGATATGAAGAGGCAATCACAAAATTTCATAAACCTATAGTTGAAAAATTAGAATATCAAGATGTATCTAGAAAAGAAAATTTAAAAGCTATTCAAGATGCAATTGAAGAACTTTCATTTCAACCAATTGCAGAATCTTCAAGATTTCCTGCCTTAGAAGATGTTGAAGAACCTATTTCAGATGCTAAAGAAATGTATGAGAGAGAAGCAGGAATTCATAAAATTAACTTAAACAAAAACTTGAATGTATCAGTAATTAAAAAAAAGTTAGGATTTGATTTACCTTCAGAATTAGTTAATAAGTCTGATGAAGAGATTGATGAAAAAATAAAACAAGCAAATGAAAAAATCAGTGAAATCGGACGTCTAAAAGGTCCTCAAGTAAAAGCACTTAATAATGCTAAAGATGAAGAAAAAAGAAAAAATTACAGAAAAAAATTGATCGTTTCGATTATAAAATGGCTGAGGTGCGAAAATATATTAGAGCATTAGAAGCTCTCAAAATGGGGAATTACTATATGGGTGAGGGTCTTAATATTTTAGATAAATTAACAGATAAAATATGTAAGGGAACTAAAAATAAGAAAGTATATAACCAAGTAGTTCAAATACTAGATTTATTATTGAAAGAGGGTAAAATGACTAATGAGCAAGTAAAACAATATTATTCAAAGTTTCTATCTTAATAAATGAGTAATTATATTGTATCAAGAATTTATTTGAGTGAAGGTCAGAAAAACAAATTAAAATCAGCAGTTAAGAAAGGTGAAGAAATTACATTGCAAATTGATAAAACTAAAAGTGCTAATCATGATATGTATTTAACAAAAACTCAAATTACTCAAATTAAAAATGGTAAACGAATAACTATAAGTAAGACACAATTAAAGAAAAACGGAGGTATTTTACCCTTTTTGATCCCTATTTTAGCTGCTCTTGGTACTGGTGCTTTATCTGGTGCTGCTAGTTTTGGTGTGAATAAAGCTTTAAGTAAAGTAACTGGATCAGGTTGTAAACCGAAAGGTTCACACCTTAAAAAAAAACATTCTGGAAAGGGAGTTCTTCAGAATTACGAGGTATATCCAATAAAACGATAGAACAAAATATGAAAGATGTAAAAGGATTCAGAGGTGTATTTACATCAGATTTATTACCTAAAACGATTAAGAAATTTGAAAGTGGAATTATTAATTTAGATATATCTACAGGACCTGGGACTCATTGGGTCTGTTATTATAATGATCCTAAATATAATTTCGTGGAATATTTTGATCCATTTGGAGAATATAAATATAAAGACATTAAATTGAATAACATTTTCATACCTAAAAATATTGTAAAATATCTTGAAACATCTAATAAAGGAATTAGATATAATTCGAGTTTTTTACAAGAACCAACATCTGTTAAATGTGGTTTTTATTGTATGAAATACATAACTCAAAGGAATAAAGGTAAATCACCTGTTGAAGTTTTATATTCTTTTACCCAAGAACCAAGTGGTTATAATGAAGATTTTGTGCTTAATAAATGTTAATTTTAGATTCAAAAAATTTTGAGAAATCAGAAGATTTTACAATTGAATATGTCCCTCCTATTCCTGTTAATGAAAATTCAAAAATAGCTTTAAAATCTATGTCTATGTGGGTTTCATGGAACAATATTGATGAAGAAAATAATACATTTAAGTATTTTGATGGTAGTTTATGGCATGAAATAACTTTAGATAATGGAAATTACACATTAAGGGAATTAAATAACTTTTTAATAAAACGATTTGGAGATGAACCACCAATTAAATTTAAAGCTAATTTCGCTACACAGCGCTTTATAATTGAATTAAAAGATGAATATAAAATTGATCTTAGAGAGAGTAAATTACATGAAATTTTAGGATTTGAATCAGAAATATATGAAGATAATCATCAAGAAGGAAAATATATGGCAAACATTTCTAGAGGAGTTGATGACATACACATTCATTGTGATGTAATTATAGGGACTCTATATAATAATATTAATTCAGATATTTTGTATTCCTTTACGCCATCTAATCCTCCTGGCAGTTTAATAAAAATTGATGAAATAAATCCTTTATTTTTACCCATTAATAGACGAAATTATATTCATAGAATTCGAATGTATATCACGAATCAAGATAATGAACTGATAGACTTGAATAATATGAGAGTTTTATATAGATTAATTTTAGCTTAATAAATGAATTATAACAAACATAGATTATATGCAAAACGATATGGTGGTAATATCTTCACTGAAGGAATTAAAACTTTTGGAAAAAAATATTAGAAGTTTTAGGTAAATCAGCAAAAACAGCAATTGAAGATAAAGCTAAAAATGTTATTCAAAATAAACTTGAAAATATATTATCTAAACCTCCTGTAACTGTTAATGATATATTAGCTAAAACGAAAATTCAGGATCGATATGGATCTGGTTTGAAATGGTATAAATGAGTTTTTTATCCTAATAAATGGAAAAACTTTGGGACTTAAAAGCTATTCCAGATTATTATAGTAATAAAATTGCTAAGTATGAATACATAAAACATAATGAAGATAGTACTAATGTAAAAGAATCTGATCAATATAAGTTTACTATTAAAGATACAAATTCACCTATATTATATAGTAACGGTTATATATGCTTAGAAAGTAAAATAGTAAAAAATAATAATGATACTATAGGAACTGATAATGTTACATTTGTAAATGGTGGGAATCTGTTTAGATCCGCTTCATTAACTATAGGAAAAGAACAAACTGATTCTAATATTGAATGTGCTTCATTAATTCATCAAATTAATGGACTTATAAATTTCACAAAAGATTATTCCACTTCAGAGGCTACAAATATGATGTATTATGTTGATACATCAGAATCAGCTGATAAAGATAAAATTGTAATAGATGATCCTAATAAAGATGTAAAGAAAGGATCAGATATCGAATTAAAAGAAAATGCCTCTTATAATAAAGGATTTAGACAGAGATGGCTTTTAACAAAAAACAGTAATGTAATAAAATTTTGGATTCCTTTAAGACAACTGTTTGGGTTCCTCAACGATTTTAGAAGATTAATTTCTGATATAAAAGTTACATTTGAATTTCAAAGAAATAGTCATAATGATATGTTATACACAGATGTTGCAAATCCTAATTATAAAGTTATTATATCTGATTTTCAATTATGGTTACCTTATGTAGAGTTGTACCCATCCATTGAGGCTGAATTTAAAAGTATAGCTTTGAATTCTACACTTATTGAAATTACTTGGTGTTCTGCTTCAATTGAGAAAAGTAATCAGCAAACAACATCAAGTGGTGCATGTCATATAAGAACTACATCTGATGAGGTGTTAAGTGTTCTTGTCATTCCACAGTATGTAGAAAAAGAAAGCAATCAAAATCAGAACAATATGGTTTTTGATAATTTAGATCTCCTTGAATGCTGGATATTATGTAATAATAAAAAAGTTCCAGAAGAAATTTATAAAACGAATTTTAAAGATGGGCAGTTAGATTATAATAGATGTTATTCTGAATTATTAGCAGCTGGATTAAATACTCATAATACTGAAAGTGGATGTCTTATAAGTTATGTAAATTATGCGAGATTGTATCCAATCTTTTATTTTAATTTATCTAATCATCCAGAGTATACTAATATTTCGAATTTAAGACTAGAATTTAACTGGAGATTAGGATCAAATCCAGGTAAACCATATAGATTTTATTTCATCGTGAATGAAACAAAAAGAGGATCACTTAATATGGCTAATAAGGAATTTAAAACTTTGAAAACTTTAGATTAAATAAATGAATTGGTACCCTTTTGGTTCGTCTTATGAAGAATTTGGAATTGGACCATCTGGACCTCCTGGAAATGGATTTAAATTAACAGATGATGGTAATTATGATATGGAAGAAAAAAATTTAAAAAATTGTAAAGAACCTATAGATGAACATGATGTTACTACAAGAGAATATGTTTTAAAACAAATGAGAGAGAATAATCTGGAAGTTAAAAGTGAAATAGAAAAAAAATATTAATGGTAGTTTTTCAGATTTTGTTCAAGAAACTGCTGTAAGAATAAGAGATTTAGATGCTGTACTTAAAGGTGAATTAAGTAATTTGGATCAAAAATATTTACATATTCAAGATGGGAATGTAATTAATGCAAAAGGTAAAAGAATAGGAAATGTTGCTGATCCTACAGCAGATAAGAATGCAGTGAATAAGAGGTATTTAGAAAACAATGTTTTAATTTTAAAAGATGAAAAGTTTGATGTTCAAAATAAAAGACTAGTGAATATTCCATCTCCTCAGGATATGTATGACGCAGTTAATAAAAATTACGTGGATAATCAAAAATGTTATGCAACAATTCAAGAAGATAAAAAAGCATATAATACTCTTGGTGCTATGCGTTACTGGGAAACAGTCGTTTTTATGAAATTTAGTAGCAATCTCCTTGACAGAAATATGAAACTGAGTGAAAATATGGATATGAAAATTACATTTTATTTACGTCCTAATTATACTAATGGGAAATCAGAAGTTTTAATTACACTTGGGGAGAATATATTATTTAATAGTGATGCCTACACAGATAAACCTTTAATACTCTTTGCATCAGGAAAAAAGAATGATGAATTAAGCATACAAGTCATGTCTTATTTAGAATTAAACATTTTTAAACCTTACTTAGAAATTGAAAAAATAACATTCCATTTATAAAAAATTCATTCTATATAAAATGGATAGGTTAATTAGGAACAATATTAATTGGGATTCATTTTCTAAAGATAATGAACTTTCAGAAGATATAATTAGAAGTGTAAAAGATGCAGTAAATTGGGATTTAATATCAGAATATCAAAAATTATCTGAAGATTTTATTTCAGAATTTCATGATAAAGTGAACTGGGATAAAATTTCTCAATATCAGATTCTTTCTGAATATTTTATGAATAACAATAAATTAAACTGGTCTTTGATTTCTCAATATCAAACACTTTCTGAGAGTTTTATATTAATGAATATTGATAAATTAGATATGAGAAGAATTTCTATGTATCAAAAATTAAGTAATGATTTTATAAAAGAAAACTTTCGATTCTTAGACATGTCAATAATTACAATAAAACAAAAATTAAGTGAAGAAACTATAGATTTTCTTAGTGATTTTATTGATTGGAAAGAAGTTACAAGAAACCAAGAATTAACAGAAGATTTCATTATGAAATATAAAGATAAAATTAACTGGTGTGATATTGTTATCAACAGAAAATTCTCTGATGATTTTATAAATGTAAACTATAAAAAACTTGTTGTGTATTTACTTGCAAAGATATGTCATAAAATTTAAATATTTTTTAATCTTCCTAAATTTTCAATCTTCCTATAAGGGGTATCCATTTTGGGTACCCCTTTTTTTAATGCATTTTTAAAAAGGACTTTGCAAAGTAGTTTGTTTTACAACTTTTCTATTGATCACTAAATCCATCATTTCATCACTTTCAAAGCTATTCAAAGCTCAAAATGATTGCAATTGTTCAAAAAAGTCGTCAAATATCATCAAAAATGCGTGTTTTTATGATGTCTGTTTTTATGAAAAAACAGAGTAAAAACTTCAATTTTCAAAAATCTGATGTTTTTGACTATTTTATGCCCAAAAATCAATGATTTTTAATGAAAATAAGGTGTTTTTGATCATAAAAAGCCTTAAAATGTTCGTGATTATTGAGGTCTGAAAAATAAAAAAATGCCTGATTTTGAGGTTTTTATGTGATTTTGGGGTGTGCCATAGTACCCCCCTATATACTACTAACTTGGAAAACTCTTCTCTCGCTCAATTTACTCCTGGAGATCTGTCACCTGTAACGGCCAGCAGTAAAGTTAGCTCCCAGCAAACAGGAGTGATGAGTCTTCCAATGTTCTCTGACTGAAAAAATATTCCTGGGACTCCCGCGATGATCGCATATCTGTCTGGCACTCGCGCAATTCCATAAAGCAGAAGAAATACATAAGAAAAAGAAATAGAAAAGTAATAAATAAAATTCATAAACTGAGTCGACACCGGAAGCCATGGCAGACGACAAATCTCCGAGAGAATTTCCTCACGGCAGACAACTGGTTCCCATGGCCTAAATGTTAAGTATGAGTATCCTTGTGGGCCACCATGTTGCAGAGAATTACAACACAGACACATAGATACATATGCGGAACGTGTTTCACAGAAGCTCTATAATTGTCAATGAATAAATGCAAAATTTCCGTTAAACTCTCCAAACGGGGGAGGCGCTGCTGAAAGCAAAAATGCGTTGTAAATTAGCTGGAAATTTTCCAGCTTGTCTAAGTATATGCGAAAGTTTTTATTGACAAGAAGTTTCATGTTCCAACAAATACAGAAGGCAGCGATTTTTATATCTACATTCAAAGGTTTTACGTCAGCACCCCAAACCAAATACTTCCCTTTTTTAAATTTTTATTTAACTTCTTTTTTTTTAATTTTTATTTAACTTCTTTTTTTTTAATTTTTATTTAACTTCTTTTTTTTGTTCTTCCATCAAATTTCAGTGGGAATGGCCAATATGCTAACGGATGTGGCTTTCTCTTACACGAATTCGCCGTTACTAAAACAAATTCTGAGCATCTTTTGAAAGAAAAAGTAAAGATTCACTTTCAAGTCTTCTCCGTGCAGCATAGAATCTGCCTTGTTTAACTTGCACACCAGTATTAAATGCATTTATGAATTTCAATAGAGCTACCACTTATTTTAAGCGAACTTAAGCAAAATTTTAATCTTTACTATGTGCCGATGTTGTTTTTCTGACACTAACTGAGACCCCGTATCAACTTTTTAGTCTCCTGAAAATACCCGTCCCTTCCCATAATAATAATTGCATTTTCAGAGTATACGAACCTTTCTGTATATAAATGGGAAACGAACCTCCCTGCAGAAATAGTTACTCTAAAATACACGGAAGACAATACAACTGGTATTGTTGGCACAAATATGCCTCATTTTCGCTGTTTCTATATAGCAACTTCTTCAGAAAACTTGAAACTTACATTGCCCTGGACGGGAATCGAATCCCATCTTTCGATTTCCGTTCGAGTATGCTATTCGTTACCCCTCCCAGGATAAAGGAGATCCAAGCAACTGGAGCTGAGATGATCTGAGAACCGTTCAGATTTTGAAGCAACTGGAGCCGCGAAATCGGAGAACCGTTCAGATTTTGCGTTAGTCGAAGCTATCCCATGCTTCCTCATAGCGTGGACACGACCTTTTCTCACATCCAGGTACGGATGTGGATCACAAGTGTCAGTGCTTCAAAGAAAATCATTCAAGTGGGAAACGAATCTCCCAGAAGAAATAGTTCTTCATGTTGATTGGATCTTCCTTATCCTGGGTGGTGTAACGGATAGCATGCTCGAACGAAAAACGGGAGATGCGGGTTCGATTCACGCTCCAAAGCAATGTGATTTTCTGAAGGTGTTGCTGCTACATGGTCACGGTGTAAACACGGCACATTTGTGTCATCAATACGAGTTGCATGAACCTTTCTCTTGTTTATCTTCACATTTCTGTAATTCAAATGTTTCAATTTTGAACGAATATATGTGAAACCAATAGATATGGAATGCCGTTGTGTCACAGGGTTTTCCATCCTGCGCTTTCTTTTGCTCACTCGTCACCCAAAGTCAGAACTTCCGTTTGTTAAAACTCTAAACTTTAAAACTGCAACAGATTTTTCCTCTCTTCGACTTTGGTCCACTCTGAATTTTAAGTTTGGTTTTTAAAAATTAGAGACGCTCTTCAACGTGAGTTCTAGATATCAACTGACCTTGGTATCTAGTTAATTTTCTTATGAGAAGGCTCCCAAAGCGGGTGATCTTGAGGAAATTCCAAATAAAATCCACTTCCAATTATAATTGCCATCTTCTCTAACATTTTCTTTCCATCAGAGATTTGGTCATTCCAATTTTTACCTTATTCCCAGCTTGCATGTCGACCTTGGATACCGCTTGTTTAGTCAAATTTTGATTCCAAGCGATGCAACACGAAAAAAACACAACTACATTCTACTAAAAGACTTCACGTTCGAAATATCCCACCTCTGGTGTGCTTGGCAGTAAATTATATCATGATCTACATGCTGCTTCATCCCAATTTCAGTGCTGCCATATCTTCCTTTTAGAATTCTTTGACCTAAATATGTTTCTTTCATATGCCACTGCAGTTGGCGGTTGGGATTTGCTTCCAACTCCGACAGAAGGAAAGGATCGTATTTGCATACATGTTTATTTACAGTGTTAAAAGATATTTATATTCATCCTTACTGATGAAATGCTTTAATATATGCGCGGATCACTCTTCAAAGTTTTCTGGCCCAAGAATGGAAAGAAAAATGCAGCTTATTTACATACGGAACCTGCGGAAAATTTTATTTTATTTTTTATATAGATGGTCCACTTTAAATCGCTAATGATAGCACTGAACATTGACGAAACATTACGCTTTCACAGTTTGTTGCATCTCAGGAAGTGGTCAGCAACTCTATTTGTCAGCTGGCGGTCCCCGCACTTGGACGAACGGACACAAACACAGGGGGTAGGGGTCAGGTAACGGTCCCTGACCACACAATTGCCCTCTCCGGAAAACGAAGCAGGTTGCTTTTTGCCGCAATACGGCAATTTTTGTCAGCCGTCAGAAAGAAAAGGGTCCGTTTATGCCGATGGATAAAAGTGTTCTCTCTTGTACAGTTTGTTTTTTAAAGTTGACTGCATTTTCAATCTCAATAAATTATTCAGGTGGCGATACTCTCCCTCTCTCATAGATGCAACCGACAGACTACATCATATACCTCTAAGACACTTTCACGTATTATTTCTTTTATTCATAACAGCCTACATTTCCTCGGATAGGAACACAGGAATAACGCGTCGAACTGTCTGGGCTGCCGAACGGAAGGAATGCGTGTGCTGAAACAGGCATCTGCTTCTGCGTTCAAGTTCAAGTGTCAGGATTTAATTTTTTTATTTAACTTTTGAAAGAAAACAGGAAATTAATTTTGTATTGGAACATAAGTTAAATCGACCAAATTTCATACTACAGGAAGAAGCGTTAAAGACGAATATTTTTTCTTCCAAAGAATGCTCAAATTTTGTGACCGGTAACAAAGACTACGTGGAATCGAAGTCCATATGCGTTAGTTCGAATACCGGTCAATCTCAAAATTTTTATGGAAGTAGAAATAAATCAATCGAAGTAATCAATTTGGATGGTTAACATGGAACTTTCGAATGGGAATATAAAATTCGCTGTCTTCCATATAAACACAGTCGGTGCCATGTTGTTCTTGTCTGAACATGAATCTTCTTGCCAATAAATGCTCGCGTATATTAAGACATGCTCCTTCTGTATCTCTGTCACTCTATATGTTCTTCTCTGTCTCTTTCTTTCTCTTTCTGTCTCTTTTTGTACCTTTCAATCTCTTTCTGTCTCTTTACCTTTCAGTCTTTTTCTGTCTCTTCCTCTGTCTTTTACTCTCCGTTTCTCTCTGTCTTCGTGTATATCTGTGTGTGTTCCTCTTTCTTTCTCTTTCCGTCTCTGGGTTTCTCTCTCTGTATCTGTTTGTATATCTGTGTGCTTGTGTCTTTCTCTCTGTGTCTCTTTCTATCTCTCTGTTTCTGTCTCTGTGTATCTCCGTCTTTCTCCAGCTAATGTGCAACGCATTGCTACGTTCAGCGGTGGCCACACCCGATAGGAGAGTTTAACGAAAAGTTTGCATTAATGCATTGACAAATATTGAGCCAGTCATTTCTGTGAATGATATACCGCAGATGTGTCTATATTGTATAGTGACCCATAAGGGAGTCATATCTGATATTTTGGTCACGTAAACAGTTTGGCTAACATTAGGAAATTCGTTTGGTGTTGGCAGAAGTCAAGTCTACCATGGCTTCAGGTGAGTTCTTATTGCAGAAATTCTCCTCCCAAAAGATGCCGAGTACAGACAGAGATGCGGTGACCGATGCGGGAGTCTCTAAATAGACAGGGGCCTAGAATACATCCAGAAACAGAATACATTCAATATCACTGGAAGGTTAGTCACTCTTGGCAGGGTCCAGTTGAATCAGCCCTGGCCGCTGCAAAGGGCAGACGATCGACTTCACCGAAAAACAAATGACGCTTCTCAAAAAGATAGAGGTTCGAGTGAAATAGGTGCGTTATTGTGTCCATTTTAAGCGTTGTAAACATGGTAATGATATCCTTAAATGTATTAATTGTTGCAAACATGGTAATCATCTTTTTGAATTAGGGAATTGCTGCAAAATTTCTCTTTTTGTAATACAAAATTATGTTTCTGTTCCACTCTGCAGCCTAGGTGAGTAAAATAAGTTGGTGAAAAAGATATTAAAACATTCGGGCTGGCGGGAGTGTATTAAATAATTTCTACGTATTTAGACCACTGTGAATGTCGCAACATTGACAAAATTTTAGATTTAATTTTTCTTTCTTTTGTTTCACTTTTTAAACACTAGTAAAGATAAATTCCTCAGAAATTCTTTATTACGGTATATATCATGGGCTCTGGTTTCTGCTGAATATTATTTAATAATTTATGGGACAAATTTCGAAAATTTTTATTCATCGTCCTTCTTTCGCGTTGGGATAAGTTAGTTGCTGAAGTTGAGGAGACTGTAGCTAATATTTTTAATATTTTTACCTCCCAAGACCCCAATGAACCTCTACTAAATTTTCATTCCTTGTCAACTGTTTGACTTTAAGTCAACTTTAAGTCGAACACATGGTACATAGAAGACCATCAAAGTATTGTTCCGTTGCCACGAAGAATCGAAGATTATGAGTCTAATTATACAGCAAATGCATTTTCAGGAGAAATACTGCCACATGTTTCGAGGATCAGAGTAGAGGCAAAATGAAGGGTAAACAATTATAATTGTTTCCAAAAATAAATTATATTGCACATGGAATTTACTAAATGCACATTACTATATTTTCCGGTTACAACTGCGGTTTAGGCTCCAAAAACTTGCAATGAAAAGTTTTTAACGTGTTGAGAGCTCATGAATTCAGCATTCAGTATGCTTACATGCAAAACACACTGTAGCTTGTGAAACCTTTGTTTTCATGTTGCGATAATTTAGTGTACCCTCAGAGGATTGTCACTCGTTTAAATGCTGTCTGTGTGTTATTCATGTCCTACATCTTTTGAGTGCTGGATCGAGTGCTTTTTGTCTGTTGTTTATGTATGCCCTCAGGAGTAGCCTCTTGTGTGGCCATAAATTCGTACAGGCGTCACGAAACGTATTTCACACATATCTGCACAATAGCTTCCGGTCTGTCTTGTGTTCCTTGTGGCGCGTTATGTTTACTAAATATTTGTTTTCTGTCGTGTGCATGTTGTGCTACATATTTTTCGTTACACCAGGGCTAATTTTTGTGTGGTATCGCTTGATGTAAACATCTATTAATTGTGTTGTTGCGTGTTTGCGCGTTGTGTATACACCAAAGTGAGTATGTGGCTGTATTCTGTGTGAATATTGTAGATTCTGTTGCACTTCATCGTTTAGTTCATCTTCCTTCAGTATTTAAGTTGTCGTCTCTCTTGTGTTCGTTGCTTTAAACTGGGAGTTTTGTCTTATCAAGTATTCTTGTGTTTAGCACATCGTGGTTAGGATTGCAATTTCGTTTTCTTAGCTCTGTGCTTTAAGTATGAGTATCTGCGTGGCAGGGATTTGTCCTTGGAACGTGTTCTGTTTTATGCTTGTGTGGGGGATTCTTTGCTTTACTTGACTGAATTTGGTGACAGATATATGTATTTTGCCCACAGAGAATGCTGTACATTTCCTTGTTTCCAGGCGGCAGGTGAGGTGAGGTGCTTGTGTTATACCCAGCGTGGGCATTTTGTTATGTCGACGCATTTCGTATTGAGCATCAGCGAGTAAACATTCGTCGCGTCCCTTATATGGGCGTTGTATTTTGTACAAGCTTTGCATATTCAGCCAGTTTTGTGACATTCAATCCATGGGTACGAGATTCCTTTTAACGTTGAGTTTGTCAGTGCACAATTCTTTCCTGTGCTGTGTGTTGTGCTTCCATGTGTTGTTTATTTATTTGCAGGCATTTCCTGAAAGGTGTTGTGTTTCATTTTGAATGCCCGTTAACACTTGGATGAATTGCGATACCAGTGTGTTATTATGTGATTCGTTGGTGTCTTTGATTATACCAGCAGCTTTGTGCGTAATAGGAATGTGGCACATCGTTTTGTCTGCTGAAGAGAACGTAGAATACCAAATACGCAAAAGACGGGAAAAAAAGGCGAGAAGGACAAATCCCACTGCTTTACTGCGGCAGAATGCACAGGCACCACTTCAGAGTCCACCTGAAATCCGATTTATTGGATAATATAGAGAAGAACATGAACGAGCAAAAACATCGGTACATGAAACGGAAATGAATAGTTAAAGGAGTTACGTAATTATGCCTTAGCAAGGGGAGGGAGAACGCAATTTAATTGTCCCGACCGATTTCGTTTCTTCAATGAAATAATTTCATGTAGAAATTCAAGCATTACGCATGCAATTTGCAAAGAAAATCATCCTTGAAGTTTAAATTAACTGATTTTAACGCAAAAATTAATTATTGTTAAACTATGCATGAAACCAATCAGGGTTCTGCTGCTGAAAAGCAATTTATAATTTCTTTTAGTCATCCTTCTGAAAAGAATTTTGAAATGTAGAAAAATGTCAGCGTTTGTTTAGTGCTACACTCGAGAACTAGTGCAAAGTGACGTATTACGATTTCAAAGGTAATCATAAAACATGTTTTTTTTTTTTTTTTTTTAGATTTCAGTAATTTAGAGAACTTCATGAGGAAAAGTGAGTTTCATGCGATAAAGAAAGGAATGCAGAAACAGCTTCCAGTTAATTCATGTTTTCCAGAAATTTGAGAGAAACAAGTATTCTAGATCGATAGCTTGATATTTACCCAAAGCACATGCCGTTAGCTATACCAGGAGTTCTGAGCCCCAGAGCTTTTGTTAACATTATTTGGCATGAGAAATGAGTCCGCTTTACCCTATATCTTTTCTTTCTTCGCCTTGCTCTTTTTAGAGCCTTTATTTATTACTCCTTGCTCTCTTTTGGAGCCTTTATTTTATTGCTCTCTTTTGGACCTTTATTTTATTACTCTCTTTTGGAGCCTTCATTTATTACTCAAAAGGGGGTGAGATCAAGTATCTTATGGATGGTAAGTTTTGTGCACATGCTGTACCTGGTGTGGACCATTTATCTTTCTTTTTGTGGGTATCTGTGCATTATCCATCGTTGAGGTGTTGTTTTCCATGCATCGTATTACATGCAAGAGTTCTGCTCGCAAAGAATATCTCCAATCTTTCACATGACAAATTATTCCATTAGTACTACCGGAACACAACTGAAATGCATTTCATTAATAGCCGGCATGGATTAATATTTTGGGGGCTAAGTGAAGAAGAAATCTAATTTTTTTGAACTCAAGTGCACTAGTGCTGATGTAACTTCCCATGCCAATCAAAGGCCTGAATGTGAAATGAGGTATCTGAGGTGAGTAATTGACAGAAAAGCATTTTTTTTTCTTTCATAAAATACATAGATATCTCTGTCCTATAACAAATGGTGCTTCATGAATAAGGAATGAGTTGTTTTATTTGTAAATCAAAGAATCGTAATATATTTTTAACTTAATTTCATCGGAGAATAGCATTATGCAGATACTTCACTCTCCTAAAAAAATCAGGAAATTTTCAAAACACAATTTACATGTTTTCTATTCAGCAGTTCTTGGTATGTAAAATCGAAGGTTCCAAGCAAAAAAAACAAAACAAAAAAAAATCAGAATGTTGCATACATTCAGTTTAAACCATGAATCTTGATTGTGATAACAGTGAGTGTAGTGACTAACTCATGCTTTTAGGAAGGCAGTTTTACTACTTTCTGTACTAACAAGTGAGAGTATTTGTTATATTTATTAGAATTTATACTTAGTTCTTGGTTTATATGTAAATGCTTTATTGATCATGTTATTAATTTTATGCGCATTTTAGTGCTAAGAGTTTTATTATCAGTCGTTGTTCTCTTTTGGAGCCTTGATTTATTACTCCTTGCTCTCTTTTGGAGCCTTTATTTATTACTCTTTGCTCTCTTTTGGAGATCTTATTCAGTATTTAATTACACTAAACAAGCGTTTATTTTGCTTGTTTACATTATCAGCTGAAATATTTTTACAATGTGCATATTTTTTGCTATATATTGAGTTCATATTTGTTACGCATTTACACATTATTTTGCGCACATTTTATTGTGTATTGCATACCATGTTCTCATCTTCTCTGTTAGATATGCAACCATTGAATGGGATATTAATCATCATGGTCGTAAACTGACATGCATGCTAAAGGATGCGATTACATCGATAGTTTTCTTTTCAAATGCAGTATCTTTCACAAACTTTTGGATTTGTGATATTCCAATAGTTGATGAATTCGATTAGGAATTTTTGAATATTCCAATAAAAGACGTGCAAAAATAGTGCTGTTCTGTTTTTATTTATGTTTCCTTAGCTTTTTAATCCAACTCAATATATGTATTAACAATATTTTAAGTTTTAATGAAAGAAGGACTCCATTTCTTCTTTTAGTTAACGTTGCGACAAGAACTCGTCAGATGTTTCTGCGTGTATCAATCACGATACAGAAATTCGATTTGCTTTACCGCTCGATACTCATGATAAACTGCATCTTTATTCTAGAATGAGGAGTGAAAAGAAATGTTTTATGACTTACACTTCATGCATCAGTCACTTATATCCACGAATAAGATATACTTGATTAATTTAAAGTTCAGCTTTCCTTCAAACAGCAATATTTTTACTGGGACTGTTAAAATTATAAAAAGTTCTGTAATTCCAATGGAAAATTTCAAAATGGTTTTGCATTTGTCATCCAAATGAAATGAAACTGTTTTTATTTCGGATTCATGAAAAATGTGACCTCCCTCTAGAAAGTCAGAAGTCAAAAATGTAAATGAGCAGGAATTGATTTGCATATTTACAAACTAACAACAGGGATACTAAGTGGAAATTAAATGTGAAGGAAAAGTTGAGTTTATATAATTTAAGGCAACATTCCTAGGAAACAGCAGAGCTATTTTTTTAATACCATGAGAAGATAATTGATATAAAACTATTTCTACACGTGTAAAATATTAAATTAAATACTCTTGGCGTCTAAAAATTCCGTGTTAGGAATACAGGCTATGTAGAATGATTTTGTAGTACAAAATCGGTAAGTAAAAGCTAAATGGTTTTTTCCCTACAAAACGGAGATATTAAAAGATATTTGAAGTGTGAGTTCAAAGCCCCTCCTAGTTTTGTCAAAAACAGTGTTTTTATTTTAAAAATGCATTTTGCATGCTTTTGCTCTGAATAGAACTCCTTCAATCAAGCTGCATGAGTTTATTTCAATCGTGGCTAAAAGTTGAAATTAATCACAAATTCTTCCGATTTTTATGTCAATCCCTTGTGATAAATTCTGTTTAAAAGCAAAGCGCATATGAGAACAGCTCCGATGGGGGAGTGGTCAGCGGCGCAGTGATTTTTTCTAATCGCTAGATCTGTGCTTAAGTCTCCGATCAGTCACTGATGGTGCACAACCACGCGGTTCTGTCTCTTCCGTTTTCCACAAATCAGTGGCTCTTATTCACTAAATTATTAAAGGTGACATCCATATGTGTGCACAGGAGGGAAGAGGAGAAAGGGTTTACACATATGTGTACACACCTTCTCCTCTTCCCCTGAAAAAAAATGATGTCTCAATATATAGCATGGCTTGTTGCTTCGTACTGTACCTCATTAACGCCGGCAAGGATCATTAATTCGCTCGGATTCCTGTGCTCAGCCACGGCTAACTGGGATCATCAACTAATGATTCTACTGCCCAAGGCTCTGTCAGTCCTTATCCGTCAACCTACAGACAGTGTTTTATATTTCTGCCACCGTGGCGCTGAACGTGAACAACTAACGATTCTTATCGTCCATAGTTTATATATACATACAATTGAAACACTAAACTCTCATTAAAAGTGTTAATAAAAACCATGGAATAACTTATTAGAATCACCTAGAAAATTTTTGGGCAAATGGGGTACTTCGAACAAGAACTCATTATGTGCAGAATACGTATTAAGAGAACACAACGTGGTTTGTCACAAATATTTATTTTTCCAAGTTGACAATGGCTTCGCTGGGTTTTGACCTATCTTCATCAGGACGAATGGCACGTAAATATTCAAATTGCATATGATATCCTAAACGATGTTTAGAGTCACGGGTTTTAGTTAGTGGCTTCCACGCGCTTGATAGAAATGGGGTGGATACCATGTTATTAACAAGTTGCGAAAGCTTCCAAAATAACAAGTTTGATGGTTGAATCTGGCTTTTCAATTAGTTTTTCTTCTTCAAAGATAAATGTATGCTCCTTTTCGTTACGAAAAAAACCATAAATTTCTCTTTGAAGAAGCAAAACTAATTGACATGCCAGATTCAACCAATAAACTTGACATTTTGGAAGCTTACCAGATATATATCAGAAGTCTTTGCAACTTGTTAATGACACGGCATTCATCTCATTTCTATCAAGCGCGTGACTGTAAACACCGTTTATGATATCATATACAATTTGAATGTAAGGTCAGGTGATGCGTAAAATCACAGCCTCTCCTTGACAAATGTCAACCCCGCCTTCTCGTGGTGCATCCTGTTCCCACTAAAGGGGCTCTGACGATCGCCAATAGCAATATAACTATACCATCGGGATTAGAGAAAATTCTATCCCACACTCACCAACCCGCTTGGCCAGCGTGGTGAGTTATGGCCAAACCCTCCAAAATGATTCCACAACTTATATCTTGGCCCTCAGTCTCCGGCAGCTGGAATGTACCTGGCCAAGGCAGCGGCCAGTGCGACATGAAGGCAGAGGGTGCTAAGAATCCCCGGAAGACCGGACTAGGCTGCCATCTGATGCTGACCTTGGCTACGTATAATGGACGCTCCCTATCTTCTGATTCAAGGCTTCTTGAATTGGAAGAGGAACTACAAAGGATCAAGTGGGACATCGTGGGGCTAAGTGAGGTAAGGAGAAAAGGAGAAGATCTCATCGAACTGAAAAGTGGACATCTCTTCTACTATCGTAGGACAGATACCGGCAGAACTAGTGGTGTTGGATTTATAATAAACAAGAAACTGAAGGATAAAGTTGTAGAAGTTGAAAGTTCCTCTGACAGAGTTGCACGACTTGTTATCCAACTCTCGAAAAGATACCAGGCTCAGATTATTCAAACTTATGCACCCACCACAAGTCATCCTGAAGAAGAAATTGAATAATTTTATGAGGAAATTTGTCATCTAAATAATAAAGGTAAGCAGCACTTGAAAATAATTATGGGAGATTTCAATGCAAAAATAGGGCAACGGCAAACAGAATGAAACTTCAGTAGGTAAATTCGGTCACGGCAACAGAAACCAGCGTGGAAATACTCTCGTTAAGTTTGCAGAGGCAGAAGGGTTTTTCATCTTGAACTCCTTCTTCAAGAAAAAGCCACACAGGAAATGGACATGGAGACATCCAAATGGGACAATAAGTGAAATTGATTTTATTATGTGTAACAAAAAATTTGTCATAGAAGACTGCAGTGTGCTAAACAAGTTCAACACAGGTAGTGACCATAGATTGGTGAGATGTACGATGCACCTCAACACTAAACTTGAACGTGGCAAGCTCATAAGACAAACAAAATGTATTGACATAACCAACCTTAAAAAACACCATAATACCTTCAAGTTGGAACTGAAGAACAGGTTCTCTGCTTTAGAAGGCCTAACATCGGAAGAAGTGGACATCTCTGAAGTTAACAGAAAAGTAACTAAAGCTCTTATGGAAACAGCAACAAAATTAGCTGGGTCTAAGAACAAGTTGCATGTGAACAAATTATCAGGAAAAACCAAAATGTTGATGCAAAAAGGAAGAGAGATGAGGACAACTAAAGAAGATGTGACTTCCAAAGTGGAATATATAGAGCTATGCAAGACAGTAAGAAAAAGTATCACTGAAGACGTAAGAAAATTCAACTGTGAACTAGTGAGGAAAGCAATTGAAAACAACCAAAGCCTAAAGATAGCAAAGGGACATCTCAGTAAGGGAAGAAAACAGATTATGGCACTGAGAAAAGAAGATGGTTCTGTAACAAGAAATAGAGGTGAAATTTTGACAAGAGTGAAAGATTTCTACTCCAAATTATATGAAAGGGATGATACATGCATTCCAGACATCATGAAAGATGCCAGTACCAGAGTTCCTCCAGTCCTTCCAGCAGAAGTTGCGCATGCAATCAAGAACATGAAGCGAGGAAAAGCTCCAGGAGAAGATGGAATTACTGTAGACATCATACAAGAAGCAAGTGGAGAAATCGAAACAGTACTCGCCCAAATTTTCACTCGATGCCTTAATGAAGGAAAGATTCCTGAGGATTGGAACACCGCTACAATGATCCTGCTACATAAGAAAGGTGACATTGAGGATCTCGGAAACTACAGACCTATCAGCTTCCTATCAGTAGTTTATAAAATCTTCACTAAAGTTCTTTCACACCGCTTGAAGGTAACACTGGACATGGCTCAACCGAGAGAAAAAGCTGGATTCAGGAGTGGCTACAGCACAATAGATCATATCCACGTACTGAGAGAACTAATTGAAAGAGCGAGGGAATATGAACTTCCATTGTGCATGGCTTTTATCGATTATGAAAAAGCCTTTGATTCGGTGAAACCATCAGCAGTTACAATGGCACTGAAAACCTGCGGTATTGAAAATGCATACATTACTATTATTAATAACATCTATGAAAATGCAAGTGCAAAGATTCGGCTGCTTGAAAATACAACACACATAAAAATTGGAAAGGGAGTGAGACAAGGTGACACAATATCTCCGAAGCTCTTTAATGCCACATTGGAGGGTGTTTTTCAGTCGCTGAGCTGGGAAAACAAAGGGATAAAGATTAATGGAGATTATCTAACCCACCTTCGTTTTGCTGATGACGTAGTCATTTTTGCAACTACCCCATCAGAGCTGCAGAGTATGATCCAGGAACTTGCTGACAAGAGTAAAGAAGTGGGATTAAAAATGAACTTTCAGAAGACAAAAGTGATGTTCAATGCTTTTACAAGAAATGAAGATTTATCGATTGATGGAGAAAAGCTGGAGATAACAGACACGTACGTTTATCTTGGACAGCAGATATCAAGTGAGGGTCACATTGATGAAGAAATTAATGGGCGTACAAAACTTGCCTGGAGAGCTTTTGGAAGAAACAGCATAATTTTCAAGAGCAATATGCCATTATGTCTGAAAAGAAAAGTGTGTGATCAATGCATCCTTCCAGTGCTTACATATGGTGCAGAGACGTGGACCTTAATTAAAAGAGACATACAAAGGCTGCAGACAACTCAAAGGAGCATGGAGAGGTGCATACTTGGTGTAACCTGGAGAGATAAGAAGAGGAACTCGTGGATCCGAAAAATGACAAGAGTGGAAGGCATCATGATCAGAGTTAAATCCCTGAAATGGCAATGGGCTGGACATACTGCCAGAAGGACAGATCATCGATGGACAGCCGAAATTTTAGATTGGATTCCAAGGGACTGGAAAAGACCCAGAAGAAGACCACATGGGAGATGGGTGGATGAAATTCGAAAGTATGCAGGGGTGACATGGAGGAGACTGGCACAAGACAGACCGTTGTGGAGGAAACTTGGGGAGACCTTCGTCCAGCAGTGGATTGATAATGGTTGACAATGATGATGATGATGATGCAATTTGAATATTTACGTGCCATTCGTCTTTATGAAGCTAGGTCAATACCCAGAGAAACCATGTTTGACTTGGAAAAATAAGTAATTGTGACAAACCTCTTAATACGTAAAATCGTCACAACACCGTAGTGTTTGCGATCAAGGACTTGTGCAAACACTACGGGGAAGAAACAAAATAAAATATTTTGTTTCTTCCCTCCACACCCTGATCTCCTGTGCTTTGCTTTGTACTCTCTTCCTCCGACAGTCACGACGATGATTAGATGTGCTTACAGTTGTCACAAAAGTTGGGAAGAATATGGTTTGGGTTAAGCAAATTTGTTTTAAAAGTGATCTGTATATTAGGGATATGCAAAAGTTTTCGCCCACAGCGTTAGAGGGCGCTGTTGGGATCTAACCGGCCTGCGACCCGTGCTGTCAGTTCGTACATGAAGCCAAGCGTGGCGGTCGATATAGTGCATTTGCAGCACTGTTTGTTAATCATGTTTAATTAAGGGAAAAGTGCGAGTGAAACATACGGTTTAATATGTCAGGCGTATGGCGAAATGGTTATGGGTGAGCGACGTGTCGGGAATGGTTTGCCAGGTTTAAGAAAGGCGATCTAAGCTTTGAATACAAGCCACGTGCAGGTAGACGACATGAACTCGCAATCGAGGAGCTGGAATCGCTGTTGCAAGAGAATGCTACACACAATCGACCACTCAACTGGCAAAACGTTTGAAAGTTGCTCAATCGACGGTGGTACGGCGTGTACAGGCCTTAGGAAAGATTCAGAAGATTGGTAAGTGGGTTCCTCATACTTTAACGGAGCGTAATATTGGTCAACGATTGGGCATCTGCTTGTCGTTGCTGAAGAGGTTTCAAGAGGAAGAATTTCTTGTGAAAGATTGTCACCGGGGATGAAACATGGGTCTATTGCAGCAACACCGTACGCAAGCGATCCTGGGTCGACTCAGACCAGCCATCAAGATCCACTGAGAAACAGATATCCACGGAAAAAAGGTGCTGTTGTGTGTTTGCGATGGGATATCCATGGAGTACTGTACTTCGAATTGTTGGAAACGGACGAAACAATCACTGCATAACGATATAGCGATCAGTTGATGAAACTGAACGCCGCCATTGAGCAAATACTTCCATGGACAGGTGAAAGACGCCGTTTAGTCATCGTGTTACAGGATAAGGCCAGACCACATGTCGGTGCCACTACGAAATCAACCCTTGAACAGTTACACTGTGAGGTTTTACCGCACTCGGCTTACTCCTCGGACATTACACCCTCAGACTTTCATCTGTTTAGCTCTATGCAACATGCCCTAGCCCAACAGCGGTTCACCACAGTTCCAGAGGTGGAAAATTTCATTACTGTGTTCTTCAGCTCAAATCCCGAGTCCCTCTATCACAGGGGCATTCATTTGTTGCCTGAAAAATGGCAAAAGGTCATTGATGCTAACGGCCAATATTTCGTTGAATAAATGTGTACTGGTTTCCTGATAGTTTCTGTCTCCTTTCTTTTTAAAATGGCAAAAACTTTTGCATACCCTCAATACATATACACTTCTCAGACAATGAATTAGAAACTTTTATTTGGTACCGGATTGGACCTCCTTCTGCTCAAATTGCAACAATTATACGGTTTGGCGTGGATTCCACAAGGTGTTAGAGAGAGTACACGCCTTCAGCCTACCAGGAGTTCATCAGACCGTTTTGTACCTAGCTGAGATTTGACTGCTGAGGACTTTGCTTCCGGATATATTTTCCTAACTTGTCCCATACATTCTCAATGGGGTTCACATCCGGAATTTCGGTGTCCAGAAACGATGGTGGCAGTAGCTGTCATGCTCGATGAACTACTGATGAACACATTTTGCGCGATGGACAGCAGTGTTGTCGTCCATGAAATAGCCGCCACCTGCTTCACACAAAGTCAATATTGCAAAATGGACAGGATCGGCAACAATGTCCAGATAATCTTCGGATACCGGACCTTCCAGAACTATACGAGGAAGCTCCTTCTGTACCAATAGAACGTGCTCACGACACCACCCCCAGAACACTGAGTTCTGTTTGCAAGGCAAGCTGGGTTCATTACTTTATGGGGTTCTGGGCCAAGATCTGTGTCTACCATCGGTACAGAACAAGGTGTACCGCCACTCGTCGGACCACGTGACTGTTTTACAGTCTTCCAGTGTCCAATCACGGTGTTCCTGACATTAATATAGACAAACCAGCAGAAATCAGTGGTTTCCGTATAGGCATGCGACTTGCAATACCGTTTATCTTCATTTCCATGCACATATTTCGATGAGATACAGGTCGAGAACAGCCTCAAATAAATCATTTGGTTGATTTCGGCGCAGAAGAAGTTCTGTTGCTCTGTATAAACCAAAAAAAACAGAAAAAAAAGACAACACCGAATTTTCGGTTGTAATGCGCACGTCTTTTGAATCCGTTCCGATTCGAATAAAAATGTTCACAGTTATTCAAAGTCAATGGAACTAGGTAGAAAAGAAAACAAGGAAACAAGCCGAAGTTTTACGATCGATAAAACACCCAGATAGAAACAACTACTTCCACTAGTGGCTAAAGAGTATGTTATGAACATTAACAAATAGCGCACATAAAGATTTTCATAGCAGGAAGAAAGAATCAGAGATAAAGCGATTTTCAAATCGAACAGTTAAAAGTCGAAGTAAAGAAGGAAACATGATATAACTCTACGCTTCTAGCGGAAGAATAATCAAAAAGGGTAACAGAAAAGTTGAAAATAGACGAAAAATACTCTTCATGGAAAAACCTATGTTAAGGACAAAGAACTTTTCAAATACGGTCTTCGGAAGTGAGTGAGCGGTATGGGTCCACGAAATAAGTTTTTCAATCCAGCTTTCAGAATGTTAGATTTCGCTGCGAATACATCAGAAAAAGAAATAAACTCTTACTCCCCTGGTGGCCAAATCATTCTTTATGAAAGATGAAAATTATATGCAAAACATTTTCCACCTGGAGCTGTATCCGATGCTGAAAAAAGTTTTCAAATTGGATGTTTAGAAGCAGAGATATCATGGGAAAGGCAAGTTACCTTTACGTCACTTAGCGGAAGATCTATGAATTACTTGAACATTTTGAAATCATATCAGAAACATTTCGCTCTAGAAACGCTCTACAACAAAATAAGAATTTTTGAAATTGGACTCTTAGAAACAGTAACCTCGACAAAATAAGATACACATCTACACCCCGTGGTGGAACAACAGTGCATTACTTTAGAAATAAAATATTTCGAAAATGTTTTCTGAGGTTGGTAGCATCGGTGCGCAAAAACGTTTTTCAATCGAGTTTTTTGAAGCTCAGATTTTGCTGCAAATGCATCAGAAACTGAAAAAAACGCTTATGCCCTCTGGTGGCCAAAAGATTTTTTCAAAAAATTATATATTGCACTGCTGGACAATTGCTAAGGACGGATCATAAACGGCTATATAGCGCATAAAAAAGTAAGTGTGGTTGGATGCCAAGTGAAATAAAATAATGTCAGAATGCCAGGACATTACGAGAAAGACAATTTATTGTGCTCTGAAATCCAGAAGGCTTTGGAACGTGTTTTAGGAAAAAAACAGGCCATTTTGTGCAGAATACGTAAACGTGAAAAAAATGCAATTACCGTCAGCAGGCGTTCCGGCGTTAGATGTCAATACGGGATATGGCCACCATGGAGGGCGATGCAAGATTCCACACGTCGTATCATGCTTTGCACAACATTATCAAACAGTTGTTGCGGTAATTTATCCCATTCCACTGTCAGTGCACGGATGTGGGTGTCCTTGTTTACTGGAGGGCATTGGCGACCAGCAAGGCTACTCCCCAAAGCATCCAACACATTTTCAATGGAATTCAGATCTGGAGAACGTGCTGGCCATACGAGGCGTTGAATATCTTTGCTCTCAAGACACTCCTGGACAGCGACTGTTCGATGACATGTTGCGTTGTCGTCCATGAAAATGAATCTATCACCGAGAGCACCACAGAACATGCGAACACGAGGTAGCAGAACATCATTAATGTATCGTTGGCCAGCCATAGTCCCAGTTGGAAGCACATAGAGGGACGTTCGGCCATTGATCATGATGCCAACCCATACCATGACACTACATGTCAGATATCGGTCCCTTTCCTGTATGTTTGCTGGACAATATGCAGTACCACTATCACGCCCGATCAGTTGTCGTCGACAATCATACGAAAGACTGTATCTGCTCTCCTCTGAGAAGAGGACAGCAGACCAGTCGTTATCAGTCCAATTGCGATGTTGATGGCACCATTGCTAACGGGCGGTACGGTGACGTCTGGACAATGGGATGCACACAACAGGACGGCAGGCGTATAGTCCTCCTTCATGCAAACGTCTGGCGACAGTTTTTCGGGAGATCCGCTTGCCAGTAGCAGCCATAAACTGATTTGCTACCTCACTAGCTGTGCTGCGCCGGTGTCTTTTAGTTGATAGCACTATGTACCGATCTTCTGCAGGTGTCGTACTGCGAACACGACCTCCCCCGTGACGTTTGCTACACTCTCCATTTGTTTGAAATAATTTCCAAAGCTTTGAAACAACACTGTGGCTGACGTCGAACTCCCTGGCAACATCTGTTATTTTTCGCCCTTCTTCAATCTTGCCAATAATACGGCCACGCGTAAAATCATCTAGGTGATGTCGGGAAGACATACTGAAAATTCCAAGTTCGTCAATTGATTCTTTCCCTTTCAACTTTGCGTTTGAACAACAACGGTCAATACGTGTCAAATCATTTATATCTCTTATCAGCGCTATGACGTCACGAACAAGTTCGGCAATCCAAATTTGCATACGCACAACACGTCTTACTGTATCTCGCACTTATGCTAATTTCCACATTTTCCTGCCTTCCATTTTATGGTTGCTATCGTTGCTATTGTCATCCGTCCTTAGCAATTGTCCTGCAGTGTATATTCAAAACATTTCCTATCAGGAGCTGTATCCGATGCAAGAAGAATGTTTTAAATTGGAGAGTTTAGCACCAGAGATATAGTGAAAAATGTAATTTACCTTTACGCCCGATAACAGAAAGTCTATGCATTCCTTTTAAAAGAGACTGTACCTAAAATAGACCGATATAAATGGCATCGAAAAGAAAGCATTTTTTCAGTCGGATATTTAGAAGAAAATATATGGAATAAAATGTATTTTGTATTCAATATCATCTGCATTTACACCTTCTAGGGGCGAAGTTGTGCATCGGAAAAAACCAGAATGCAATGGTCATCACTCTCACATTTCTGGCTTTTCTATGCAAAAAGGATTTTTCAAATCAAATAAATAGTTGCAGAGATATGGTCTCGACAGACAGACGAACTGACGCATGGACAACCCGATAACATAAACATGAACTTTTTTTGCAAATGACGGGCTAAATAAAGTTCAGCATCATCATGGGAATTAAATATGGCAGACACGTGGTGCCATCGGAAGGGGTTCGGGTCACACCAACCCAGTGGTTTCTAGGTAGAATGATTCCCACTTTGCGGTGATCCTCCCATATACTGTCATGCTTAAGCAGAACTTGTCGATTTTTTCTACTTGCCTTGATACATCAGAAGTGGTTGAATGGGACGGTCAGAAGAACGTTTAGCAGCTTGTCTTTCTTCAACTCAAAGATCGTCTAGTAAGTATATTACTTTGAAACTGGAGGAATTTTATTGTTAAGATTCATTGCTTTAGATGTTTTTTCAAGATGGCAGTTTTCTAAAAATGTGGTGACGAAATGAGAAGAATACTCTGCGGAATTAAGAAATGGCAGTACTTTTTCTTCACATATTTTGAACTTTGTATATCACGGTTTTATTCGCTCAACACAGTTACATCCTAAATTGTCTGTAATATTTTTATGTACGTGATAGTGTGAAAAAATTAAAATTTCAAAAGCAGCATTTGCACATCTAGGATTACCGTCCCTCCTATCTCATCCTACCAACAGCCACCACTCATAAAGCCTTACTCTGTTTTTACTAGCACCATAGAGGACAAAATCCTTTGCGGCGTAACGATCTTATTATGTTCTTTCTGGGTGACAGGTTCTGCAGTTCTTGTCGATTTTGGAATACAGTTTTTATTCAGATTTCGATGTCTCAGCTCTAATTTCTTTTAACGTCATAGCCTAGGCTTCGTGAATAGCAGATTTCGCGTATTCATCTCATTTCGCAATCAGCTCGTATCGAGAAATCATCACATGAAGCGAATTCATTTCAGGGTGGGAAAAATACGGATGAGTTCTGTAATAAATTAAACAGTAAGACGGCGCCGAATTTTTGGTAGTAATGAGAGCGTGTTTTGAATCCTTCCTAGCACGAAAAAATATATTTCAAAGCACATTTTTAGAAAACCTGAAAATTCAGGTAAAAAGAGAATCTTTTTGACTACCTAGGAAAAAACCTCGCATAATTTAAAATACACAATGCGAACGAAGTCGTTCATAAGGAATGGAACTGGCTACAAAAAAATAAATAACTAAAATAAAAACCAAAAATAATCAACCGCATTCATCAAATATTATTTCATCTTTTATCACCAGGTTAAAAGATGATAAAGATTAAATTGATGATCATTTAACATCAGGTTTCCGAACATTATTTCATTACGTTTTGCATAAACGTAACAATCATTGCAATCTGCTCAAATTAAGAGAACCTCATGATAAATGGGATAAAAAAGCCATTACAAAATGAATTTCGATACCATGCATTTTTCACGATAGTAGTAATGTATACGTCGCAGCGAAGTTTAGCTTCCTCTATACCCCGCTTGGTGATTTACAGGCTAATAACAAGATTTTTTAAATGACGTGCAACACGATGGGGTGCCTTGACATAACGTTACCGATTTCCCTCAACAACACACTTGCGATTTAGCTTTCCTTTCAATATTGAAGTCATATTTTATCTTGTACATGCGTAGATGGATTTGTAGCTACATCATATTTTATTAGTGCAGGGTAGTACTTCCAGCATATTCTTAGTCTAAATCTGAATAAAATACACCAAATGATTAGAGAATTATGTTTACCGCTGACCACGTGATTTCGAGAAGGGTGCGATTAGTGGATCGACAAAGCATGCATAACGTGTGAGTGGAAAAGTAGGTAATATAATTGGGAACGTGGTGGGTAAATGGAAGGATTTATCGGACTTTGAGAAGAACAGGCTGTGGGAGCTCGGAGAGCAGCTGTCCCGATTTTTCAATTGGTTGAATCGCGGTTTTTCGTAAGATTTGAGGAAGAACAGGTTGTGGGAGCTCGAAGAGCAGTTGCTCCGATTTTCCAATGATTGATTCGCGGTTGTTCGCAAGACGCTGTAGTTCAAATGTATCGGGACTGGCGTGAAATTGGTCAAACAACGAACCCGAGGCAAAGCTCCACAGGGCAACGAAAACTGGATGTGAGAGGTGAACACCGGTTAAGACGACTTGCACATGCCAACAGACGCGCCACTGTGCAACAACTGACTACCCAGTGCAACACAGTACAACGCGGAACAGTATCTGTCATGACTATGCGTCCCACTCTCGCATGTATGGACTATAACAGCAGACGACCCGGGCGACACCTTCTCATAGATTCACCTTTTCTTTTTTCCTTTTTCTTTTCATTTCTTGCCGAATGCCGACGTCTTCCAAGATGAAAATGTGCCAAGCCACAGGTTCAATGTTGTGCAGGAACGGTTTGAGGAACACATTTCAAACTTCCAGCATCCAAGATGACAATGCGCCAAGCCACAGGTGCACTGTTGTGCAGGAACGGTTTGCATCCAAGATGACAATGCGCCAAGCCACAGGTGCACTGTTGTGCAGGAACGGTTTGCATCCAAGATGACAATGCGCCAAGCCACAGGTGCACTGTTGTGCAGGAACGGTTTGAGGAACACAGTTCAAACTTCCAGCATATGGATTGGCCTTCGAACTTCTCCGGTACCTCTCCCATAGACCAATTGCGGGGCACTATTTAACGACACATCAGGCGCCTAGATACACCAATAACTTCCGCACTTGCATCGAAGTCCTCTTTACACACATCTTGATTGGCCATACCTCCCAACTAATTCCGGCATTTTATTGAATCGATGCAACGTCTGATAGCTTCTGTTCTGGGTGCGAAATGAGGACCTACGTAGTATTTTGCAGGTGGTCATAATTCAGTGTTCGCTCAGCGTACATCCTTTCATTGGTTTTTATGAGAATAACGTTCATTAATCCACCTACATAACTACAACTCGATATCAGGAATTAGTAAACATTGTTATAATTTATTTCTGCTCAGTATATATCGGACTGTGGATGCTTGTAGTCGTGAGTGAAGCGAATAAGTGCAATGTGTTGTTCGTAAATAAATGTATGCTCTGAATTCACTCATTTTATTTCACATCCATAAAGAATTTGGCACGCGAACAATGCACAGCATAAATTATTATCTACTGAGAATACCAGGGTACTCTCTCGTAAAGAAACACATTCAGTTTTTTCTTCAGTTACTTTACAACGCATTAATTGTTATACATGAGTCTTGATTTCTGCATTTTTCACACCCTTGAAGCCCACCCGGATCGGTGGGCTGATGACGTTTTGCTCTGTAGAAGAAATTATAAAGAGAGTGCTGACAGGCAGTATATTTTCTGTCTTTGAGAAATAGATATGCAATATTCACTATGTGTATAATACAGTGCTTTACTTCACCCATGTATACAAAAAACAGCTTATCGAGCTAGGACTTTCATTTTTACAGGACTTGCTAGTCAGGCAATATTGCAGAAATGATTAGCATTTCGGCGTTATAGGTGGATGTGAACCGCGTTGGGTAAATCATGTCGCGCAACGTTGACCGAAAACCGGCCATTTTTCTGTTATGAGCGCCACCAGGCTCGGTCGGCATGTCAGTCCTTGGTTAGCAATGGGTAAGGATGCCTCATCGTCGTGTCTGACAGTCAACATAGGTCCATTATCAGCACGAGAAACTGCCACGATTCTCTCACGGAGAGTGCCGGTCGTGTGGGGAGCAGTATGTCCGTCGTATCAAGAGGGTGCAGGAATGTCACAAAGAACGGCGTATGATACAAAGAGAAGGTACTGGACGTCGAACAGAGACAACGGTCATCTCATGACGATGTTTTTGAGTGACCGTTCTGCATCATCAACGGCGTTGGCGCAGCATTGGCGAACTGTGGCGCATTATCCCATGTCAGCTGTAAGAAAAGGCCTTGGTAATTACAGTTCGGATTGCAGGCTCATCTGTCCCATCTCAGGCTAGATTTGTCTCTGGAGAAACGGACTGCCGGGTCGCAGTGGGGGCATCGACCAAGGGGCTGCTGTCACGAATTCTCTTTTATCGTATTCCCAGATGAAATGCGCTTCTGTTTACGCAAAAATGATGATCGTACCTGTGTCCGGCGAAGACAGGGGTGAGGCAATGGGAAGAGTGTAGTCGCACGGTGTATTCCGCACCAATACGAGGCATTTTGGATCGGGGTGCTGTCAAGACCAAAGCAGATCTCCCGTGTGAGGGTCCGTACCACCACAACGACTGACCATAAACTGAGTGACATTCTTCGTGCAGTAGCCTTTCCGTAACTACAGGACATCCCCATGGACATATTTAAGCTCGAAATAGACCAGTGACGAAATGTGCCTTCTTCAGGGATAACAGCGTTTCACGTCTGACGTTCCCAACCAGATCGCCAGATTTATCCCCCAAACAAAATCTCAGGGATATGCTCAAACACTGGTGCACCGGTACTACCGTGCACCTGCAACTCTTGATGAAATTTGGACTTAGGTCAATACAACATGAATAGGTATTCCACAGAACACCATTCACACATGATTCGATGCCTCAGAGCGTACACCATGTGATACAAGCCACACCAATTATTAGCTGTATTGACGGACCTGGTACGTATAACACCGAGATGCTACTCATTTGTTCGGTGTTGCCTAATGAACATATCTTGTGGAAATCAAAGTCGTAGCTCGTCTCCCTTTAGTTGTTCTGCTTTTTACGAACATGAATTTACGTTGAGCAGAATTCGAAAAAGCAAAAACCGTTTATGGTCCTTTGGAGTCTACAGCTGAGGAGTGACTAAAATCTTACCATACTTCACCTCATATCACGCCACTGAAAACTATTGTCCTGTGAGGTCTTGCTCACGCCACAGGGGATTTGTCTAAACGTCGGGAATTTGAGCCCTAGCAGCCACGCGGCGTGCTCAGCATGTGATTCGCTATTGTCATTTGCCCTTCGTTCTACCTCGTTATAAACATTCCCATTTTCCCTCCGTTCTACCTCTGTATAAATATTACCATTTGCCCTCCGTTCTACCTCTGTATAAATATTACCATTTGCCCTCCGTTCTACCTCGGTATAAATATTACCATTTTCCCTCCGTTCTACCTCTGTATAAATATTACCATTTGCCCTCCGTTCTACCTCTGTATAAATATTATCATTTGCCCTCCGTTCTACCTCTGTATAAATATTCCCATTTTCCCTCCGTTCTACCTCTGCAAAAATATTACCATTTGCCCTCCGTTCTACCTCGTTATAAATATTCCCATTTTCCCTCCGTTCTACCTCTGTATAAATATTCCCATTTTTCCTCCGTACTACCTCTGTATAAATATTCCCATTTTCCGTCCGTTCTACCTCTGTATAAATATTACCATTTTCCCTCCGTTCTACCTCTGTATAAATATTCCCATTTTCCATCCGTTCTACCTCTGTATAAATATTACCATTTGCCCTACGTTCTACCTCGTTATAAATATTCCCACTTTCCCTCCGTTCTACCTCTGTATAAATATTACCATTTGCCCTCCGTTCTACCTCGGTATAAATATTACCATTTTTCCTCCGTTCTACCTCAGCATAAATATTTTCAGTTGGCCTCCGTTCTACTTCTGTATAAAACTTCCCTTTGCCCTCCGTTCTACTTCGGTATAAATATTCCCATTTGCCCTCCGTTCTATCCCAGTACCAGGGATTTATTTATAATTCAGAGTATGTTGTACTATTCGTGCCAGCAAATGTTTCAATTAGGTCCCAAGCATTTTTTTTGTTTTGTTAGCAAGTTCGATTAGCAAAACTATTCTGCGAAAACATCTTCTCAGGATTTGAAACTAATGTAAAAACTCTTTCGTGGTTTTAAAACTGCAAGTGGTTGATTTTATTTCTCCTTTTGAATCTTCATATAATGGTATCGAATTACTTTTTTGTACAAAAATAATACATGAATTCTGTGACGATTAAGCCACAGATTTCCATACGTCCTGCCCGCCTCATAATCAAGGATTCGCACTCACGCTTACTACATATACACTATATTGACAAAACCACCAGACACCACTTCAAAAGTAAATGAACGGATCCGCTGCGTTGATAAGGTGCGCAGTGCAGCTCCAAACGGCATAAAAACAAGCTTGCAGCTGACCGCGATCATATCGCACTCTGAGGTTTAGTGAAAATGCCACGGCGGGAGAGAACTGACTTTGAGAAAGGAAAGATTGTTGGGTGTTATATTAGTGGGTTGTCTGTAAGAGAAACCGAGATGCGTTTGCACATACCCAAGTCAACTGTTTTGGATATACTGAATAAGTGGAAGGCACATGGCGTGCCTGAAGCAGCAAAACGTACCCACAGACTAAAGAAAATCAGTGATAGAGGACGTCAAAGCCTCCAGAGAGTCGTTACAGTTAAACGACGGAGTACTGCCCAAGACCTCAGGGTACAGGTGAGCAAAAATGCTGGAACATTGGTATGTACACGTACCATACGCAGAGAACTTCACTCCATGGGTTACCGTGGTCGTGCGGCTGCTCATAAGCCTTTCATCTCCACTCGGAATGCTACTCGTCGTTTCACATGGTGTAAAAAACATTTATCGTAGATCAATGGAAACTGTTCCTATATATTGATTAATCCAGATATACGATCCATGTGTCTGATGGCCATGTTTGGGTATGGCGGGAGCCGGGGGATGCTATTTATCACAGTTCCTACGGTCAAGTTGGGAGATGGCAGTGTACTCGTGTGGGGGTGTTTTTCATTGTATGGTCCCGACCCATTTGTTATCGTGGACGAACCTGTTAACTAGCACGTCTACCTTTACATTCTGGACAATTATGCCCTACCAACTCAATGGCAATACTATGGAACCGAGCGTTGTTGGTACCAGCAGGATAACGTACCGAGCCATAAAGCAAGGACTGTGACGGCGTCGTTTGACGATAATTCCGTATCGTGTGTAGACTAGGCAGCACACAGCCCTCCTATAGAGCACCTATGGAATGAATTAGAGCGCCGCATAAGAAGTTTGGAACCAAGGCCTACTACTAAGCAACATTTAACGGCAGCATTATGTACTAAATGGAAGCACATACATGTAACTGGGTTCCAAAATTTTTCAAAAGCATGTCTCGAAGGGTCGGTGACTGCATTAAGGCCAAAGGTGGGCTGACACCGTAGTAATGTATGTCAATAAATGCTATGTTTTGTTTCTCTTCCAAGTGTCCGGTTACCTGTATCAAAATAGTGTATATGTGTTCAACATTTGGAATAAGCAATCTGCTCCGATTGATTGCGTTATTCCCAGGAAAAGCCGTGGTCTAAGCGATGGCCTCTGATCATTCGTCCGAACGGGATCCGGGTTCGAATCTCGGTGAGGCATGGATGTTGTGTTTGTCTTACGGCACTGGCTCTCTCCCTCCCTGGAACCAGTGATCATAAATTAGGGACGGGCGACTGCTTATAGCCCATTGAGTTGCTCACGGTGGTCGTTAAACCTCCAATCAAAAAAAAAAAAAATTCCCAGGAAAATTCATTATTTACTTCACATTCTCACGTCCTGCAACTATGAAGTCTTCCTTTTTTAAAAAAATAACGAAAACAGCCGCCCTCGTATATAACGAAATACAAGAGCACTGATGCAAACTTCGTTATGAAAAAAGCTTCATATTAAATGCCGTTATACTGCGCAGTAGGTACAGTAGATTTCCCTTTAATCGAGCAATCGGGGCAGCCGTTTTTTCGGAGTAATTCTTTAAGAATATGACAAATTTGCTCCTTAGGACAAAGCTTCGCAGGTTTCGGGAAGCCGCTTAATTGAGCCAAAGTATTCTTGCAGCGATGTGTCCCTGTCAAAAATTTTAACAGGAAGACACACTTTAGACACATTAAGGATTTTTTAACACTTCTTCATATCTGTAACAGGAAGTTTTGACTTCGTTATAAAAACAAAACACTATCATGCAGTTTTTTCTTAAATCAAGGGGGATGTCAGTAAAGTGAGATGATCTACACCTATGAGCCATTACATTATGACCACCTACCTAATAAGCTGTGGGATCCCCTTTACCCGCAAAACAGCGGACACTCGGCGAACCATAGATTAGATGAGGTGGCAATAGGTATCTTGGACTATCTGGTACCTTAATGTCAACAGCAGGTCCTCCAGTTCTCGTACATTTCGGGGTAGTTGTGATTTAGCGCGAATCCCCTTTTCCGAGTCGAACCACGTATGTTCGATCGGGTTCATGTCACGTGAATTTGGAGGCCAGCGAATTAACAGAAATTCACCAGCATGTTCATCGAACCACTCTTTGACGGTTCTAGTAGTGTGGCATGGTGCATTATCCTGTTGGTAATGGCCATCACCAGCAGGCAACACAGTTGCCATGAATCGGCGAACTTGGTCCGCAACGATGTTCAGATACCTCACAGCTGTCAGGGATTGCGCTATTGAGATCATGGGGCCTAAATTGTCCTAAAAAAACATCGCCCACAGCATAACACCGCCGCTTCTGGCCTGTTACCGCCAAACAGAGCATCCAGGTGCCATAGCCTCCGTTGGTAATCGACGTATCCGCGCTCGGCCGTCTACGTGATAAACAAGAAATCTTGATTCGTCAGGCCATCGTCACAAACAAACCTCACCTTTCTGACCATCGTTACAACAATCCTCACCTCTTCTACTAATCCACGGTCGAATCTTGATGATCTTGAGCCCATTTCATGCGTTGTTGGCGATGACGTGCAGTTAGCCTGGGGACCCGCCACGGGGGCACAGTAATGTCCAGTCGACATCGTTTTTTGGTTACCAGGTCGATTCTACATCGAGGCATAGGTTTCGACCTAAAATCGATGAAACGGAACTTCAAGAAAAATCACTTCATTGAATTTCAGTATACATGAAGACAGTTTTACGCAGTTTATCCCTTTAGTTCCATTAGGTCGAATAATCGGCGTCTGAATGCAATCTGTGAGCATCGTGCGCATGCGCTTTTGCAACCATTACGCCAAACAAACTTTTTGGATGCTGGGGTGTCGGTCGGTTGTATCAATTCTGTTGTAAGAGAGATTCTTATCGTCGATAAGCTAAAAGTTTATAAGTTATCGCTGATAGTAAAAAATTCTCCTTTTTCGCAGGTAAGTTAAAAGTTGTTTTCTTTGCTTACGTATGTTTTTAAAAAGTTGAGTCTCGTTCCTTTAAATAGAATTACTTTTTAAAATATATAATTTGAACGTACGCATATACCAATTAAGGATAGGCCTAGCGTGATGCTGATAGACCACCAAGAATTGTGTGACATTTTTGAGAATTATGGGTCTTTTCCAATGCTTCCGAAAAGACTTGGATGCTGAAACAATAAAAAATAATTATATGACCTTTCAATCGCAGACTGCGTCGTCGAATCGTATTTACAATTGCGAATACATTCTATGTTTTATGCCACGATTAAAAGTTTAGAATTTCATGTTTCAACATCTAAATTGTAGAGTAAACGTAAATTCGACATTACAACAGTAATATAATCTATGACTAAACTGCGTAATATCAACGTAAAATCGACGTGTACGCTAAGTAGCAACGATGTATATGTTTCTCTCGAAAGGTCAAATCTTCGTCTACTGTTAATTTGATATCGACTTAATAGGTTTAAAATTCAACGTCGAAAAGACGTAACAAAAGTGGACATGGATATCTATATTCGACGTTTCATATCGACGAAAAACCAATCAAACGTCAACGTCGAATCAATGTAATGTGCTACCGGAGTGGCTGGGTCTTCGGCTACTCATGCCCATGTGCAGAAAGTTGCGATGAACTGTGTGCTGTGACACATTGCTCTGATCACCACTATTGTAGCTGTGGGTGATTTATCGCACTGTGGCCCTGCGGTCACTGTGAACAATGCGCGATAGTCTCCGCTCTCCTCTGGCGTGAATGAGCTGCGGACGACACACGGCTGGACAGTTCATCGTTTAGCCAACTGTGCACCAATTTTGATACGTACTCACTACAGCGCCACGTGAACAGCGCACAAGCCGCGCCGTTTCCGAGATTGCAATTCCGAGGCACCGTGTCTTCACAATTTGTTCTTTATCAAACTCCGATAAATCGGCAGTTTTTCCCATTCTGACTCCGAACACTCTATTAACCGAAAGCCAGTCCTCCGGTTGTACACAGGGTGGAAAGAAACGACCGCATAAATACCCCAGGGGTTGATTCCTTGGGTCATTTCAAGCATAAAATGTTTTGTGATGTTTTTGGATTCAGGGCTTAGTTTTCCAGATATAAGCCCCCAAAGGTGCGTGACGTCACGTCCGGAATAGCCTGTTTTGGAAGCTTCGAGCACAATCCGCGTGTCAAGCAGGAAAGCTCAGTACCTCGGCAGTCATCACGACTGATTTACATATCGCAGTGTTCTCCCAGGTCGTATGTCATGCAACAGGGCTACCAATTCCGTTCATCTCGACAATTGCGTACGTAACACGACTCCGGAAACGGGCTGGATGACTGTTGTTGTACTGCGATTGCAGCATCAGGCATCCGCCACGCGCTTCCCTGCATGACACGGGGGTTACTCAAAAATAGGTGATTCCGGACGTGACGTCACGCTATTTTGGGGGTTTATATCTGGAAAATTAAGCCCTAAATCCAAAAATGTCATAGAACTTTTTATGCTTAAATTGATATAAGGAATCACCCCTGGGGTGTTTACTTGGTCGTTCCTTTCCACCCTGTATATACTCCTGTGTGAACTTCACCGGCACCACCGTTCGATCTCCAGGTGCGCTTATTTCTCTAACCTGGGATTGGTAATAATGTAATAGCTCATCGGTGTATAAAGAGGATCATCCTTAGTTTGCTTTTTGTATTTCTTTTTTCCAGTAGTGCTTTGACTTTTTTAACGCGATAGCAGAGATTTTTGGTAAATAAAAAGAGCATATGTAATAATATTTTTCGGGAAGGATCGGCAAAAGGAAAATAAATGAGAAGGCAGAGAAAATGCTGAAAATTGTGAATTACTAAAATATTAAAAAAAAAATTCAAAAAGGAATAAGAGAGATAAGAAAGAAGATTTCTTGTGCCGAAAGAAAAAGGCATAGCGGTTTCAGGAAGAGCAGAATATTCGACTCGAGGCGCACGACAAAAATTCAAGTACAAAAGTTTTGGAAATGACACCGCTTTGGAGTTGCAGACGTTCATTAGAAATGCGAAAGAATGCATTTTAAAGAGGAATTGTTTGAAGTTCTCGTATTGTTGAAGTATTTTAGAAAATGATTATGTCTCATTCCTGATATTTCGCTCAGCATATTATAACGTGAATGCTAGTCAGGACTATTTTGAAAAATCTGATCTTCTAGGAAGTACGAACTCTTAATGTGAACTATTACTGGAGTAATAGAGAGCCTCAATATGTCTGCCCTTGTCTACGTGACGTTAGTGGCAGGAAGCCACGTATGGTAATTGAATAAGTCCTTTCATAATATAGTACTGTTTTCATTGAAAATCTCTTAATCAACTTTGTACCGATAGGTTTGAAATTTTAGGAATTTAGGTGATCATATATATCATTATGGCCAAACCCCTCCAAAATGATTCCACAACTTAAATCTTGGCCCTCAGTCTCCGGCAGCTGGAATGTACCTGGCCAAGGCAGCGGCCAGTGCGACATGAAGGCAGAGGGTGCTAAGAATCCCCGGAGGACCGGACTAGGCTGCCATCTGATGCTGACCTTGGCAACGTACAACGGACGCTCCCTATCTTCTGATTCAAGGCTTCTTGAATTGGAAGAGGAACTACAAAGGATCAAGTGGGACATCGTGGGGCTAAGTGAGGTAAGGAGAAAAGGAGAAGATCTCATCGAACTGAAAAGTGGACATCTCTTCTACTATCGTGGGACAGATACTGGCAGAACTAGTGGTGTTGGATTCATAATAAACAAGAAACTGAAGGATAAAGTTGTAGAAGTTGAAAGTTCCTCTGACAGAGCTGCACGACTTGTTATCCAACTCTCGAAAAGATACCAGGCTCAGATTATTCAAACTTATGCACCCACCACAAGTCATCCTGAAGAAGAAATTGAAGAATTTTATGAGGAAATTTGTCATCTAAATAATAAAGGTAAGCAGCACTTGAAAATAATTATGGGAGATTTCAATGCAAAAATAGGGCAACGGCAACAGAATGAAACTTCAGTAGGTAAATTCGGTCACGGCAACAGAAACCAGCGTGGAAATACTCTCGTTGAGTTTGCAGAGGCAGGAGGGTTTTTTCATCTTGAACTCCTTCTTCAAGAAAAAGCCACGCAGGAAATGGACATGGAGACATCCAAATGGGACGACAAGTGAAATTGATTTTATTATGTGTAACAAAAAATTCGTCATAAAAGACTGCAGTGTGCTAAACAAGTTCAACACAGGTAGTGACCATAGATTGGTGAGATGTAAGATGCACCTCAACACTAAACTTGAACGTGGCAAGCTCATAAGACAAACAAAATCTATTGACATAACCAACCTTAAAAAACACCATAATACCTTCAAGTTGGAATTGAAGAACAGGTTCTCTGCTTTAGAAGGCCCTAACATCGGAAGAAGTGGACATCTCTGAAGTTAACAGAAAAGTAACCAAAGCTCTTATGGAAACAGCAACAAAATTAGCTGGGTCTAAGAACAAGTTGCATGTAAACAAATTATCAGGAAAAACCAAAATGTTGATGCAAAAAAGAAGAGAGATGAGGACAACTAAAGAAGATGTGACTTCCAAAGTGGAATATATAGAGCTATGCAAGACAGTAAGAAAAAGTATCACTGAAGACGTAAGAAAATTCAACTGTGAACTAGTGAGGAAAGCAATTGAAAACAACCAAAGCCTAAAGATAGCAAAGGGACATCTCAGTAAGGGAAGAAAACAGATTATGGCACTGAGAAAAGAAGATGGTTCTGTAACAAGAAATAGAGGCGAAATTTTGACAAGAGTGAAAGATTTCTACTCCAAATTATATGAAAGGGATGATACATGCACTCCAGACATCATGAAAGATACCAGTACCAGAGTTCCTAAAGTCCTTCCAGCAGAAGTTGCACATACAATCAAGAACATGAAGCGGGGAAAAGCTCCAGGAGAAGATGGAATTACTGTAGACATCATACAAGAAGCAAATGGAGAAATTGAAACAGTACTCGCCCAAATTTTCACTCGATGCCTTAATGAAGGAAAGATTCCTGAGGATTGGAACACCGCTACAATGATCCTGCTACATAAGAAAGGTGACATTGAGGATCTCGGAAACTACAGACCTATCAGCCTCCTATCAGTAGTTTATAAAATCTTCACTAAAGTTCTTTCACACCGCTTGAAGGTAACACTGGACATGGCACAACCGAGAGAACAAGCTGGATTCAGGAGTGGCTACAGCACAATAGATCATATCCACGTACTGAGAGAACTAATTGAAAGAGCGAGGGAATATGAACTTCCATTGTGCATGGCTTTTATCGATTATGAAAAAGCCTTTGATTCGGTGAAAACATCAGCAGTTACAATGGCTCTGAAAACCTGCGGTATTGAAGATGCATACATTAATATTATTAATAACATCTATGAAAATGCAAGTGCAAAGATTCGGCTGTTTGAAAATACAACACACATAAAAATTGGAAAGGGAGTGAGACAAGGTGACACCATATCTCCGAAGCTCTTTAATGCCACTTTGGAGGGTGTTTTTCAGTCGCTGAGCTGGGAAAACAAGGGGATAAAGATTAATGGAGATTATCTAACCCGCCTTCGTTTTGCTGATGACGTAGTCATTTTTGCAACTACCCCATCAGAGCTGCAGAGTATGATCCAGGAACTTGCTGACAAGAGTAAAGAAGTGGGATTAAAAATGAACTTTCAGAAGACAAAAGTGATGTTCAATGCTTTTACAAGAAATGAGGATTTATCGATTGATGGAGAAAAGCTGGAGATAACAGACACGTACGTTTATCTTGGACAGCAGATATCAAGTGAGGGTCACATTGATGAAGAAATTAATCGGCGTACAAAACTTGCCTGGAGAGCTTTTGGAAGAAACAGCATAATTTTCAAGAGCAATATGCCATTATGTCTTAAAAGAAAAGTGTTTGATCAATGCATCCTTCCAGTGCTTACGTATGGTGCAGAGACGTGGACCTTAACTAAAAGAGATATACAAAGACTGCAGACAACTCAAAGAAGCATGGAGAGGTGCATGCTTCGTGTAACCAGGAGAGATAAGAAGAGGAACTCGTGGATCCGAAAAATGACAAGAGTGGAAGACATCATGATCAGAGTTAAATCCCTGAAATGGCAATGGGCTGGACATACTGCCAGAAGGACAGATCATCGATGGACAGCCGAAATTTTAGATTGGATTCCAAGGGACAGGAAAAGACCCAGAAGAAGACCACATGGGAGATGGGTGGATGAAATTCGAAAGTATGCAGGGGTGACATGGAGGAGACTGGCACAAGACAGACCGTTGTGGAGGAAACTTGGGGAGACCTTCGTCCAGCAGTGGATTGATAATGGTTGACAATGATGATGATGATGATATATCATCATGTACGTCCTCATCATGTCCGTTTACATTGGAAAATCAATTTTCTACCCCCCCCTTCCCTTCTGAGATTAGAACGCGTTGTTTCCCGTACATCTTTTTCATCGTACAGCAAATTCCGTATTTTAATCTAATCCTTTTCGTGCTTCGAGCTAACTTAAGTCCAGTCTTAATCAGGAGAACGTATTCAATACGTTATTATATTGACGTGTTGCTTCATGAGAAGAGCTTACGCTTTAATTCAATCTGATATAAAATCGAAAATGTTCCTGAAATATCTTAAGATTAATAAAGATGTGAAATTTCCAATTCAGTTATCGGTCGGAAAAGGGTAATCATTTCCTCTGAACTAGCGGAACATTAAGAACTATGCATGAAAATAAAACAATAAACACGAAGTAGCAAAGCAATATTTAAGCTCGAGGGTGAGATAAAAGCCTGTAAATACGGAAATAGATATTAGTTTGTAGTGCAACACAAAGAGAATGGGTCCCCGCGCTTGTGCCGTGTATGTGTTAGCTTGTCTAGCGGAACGCAAGACAGACTTTAGGTAAAGTATCACTCCCCACAAGCCAAGTCACCTCAAGTACCGCAAGAAGCGAGAAATTCATCTACTTTGTGTCCAACTAGTTTCTTATTTAAAGTTCTCGTGTCAGACACAAGCTGAAATAATGCTCGGGAACTTTGGTATTTGTCTTGCCTACGTAATTCTTAACGTTTAGAAGAAGTTTACATCACGTCGTGTTTTTTCATTTCATCGCCATTATTCTTGATGTTAATTGTTTCATTTAATCATTCAACACTCAAATTCCTTTGTTACGTAAAAAAATTGAAAGGGTCACTAGATGACATCGACGTGTAGTCCACATTACCGAATTTCGATTTGAAAGAACGGTTTTATGATTTGTTCCCATTGTTGGGTTCGTACTTCGGGGTTTACATTTTCTGCTTGACCCTCTAACAGCCGATGTACCTGAAGCAAATGCCGCCTAAAATATCATGCACCTCCCAAACAAAACAGAGGCTGGGTTTTACGAAAGGTACTTCCAAGCGGTTCCTTTCTCCTATCATCTAAGTAGTCATCATCATCATCATCATCATTGTCAACCATTATCAATCCACTGCTGGACGAAGGTCTCCTCAAGTTTCCTTTACAACGCTCTGTCTTGTGCCAGTCTCCTCCATGTCACTCCCGCGTACTTTCGAATTTCATCCACCCATTTCCCATGTGGTCTCCTTCTGGGTCTTTTCCTGTCCCTTGGAATCCAATCTAAAATTTACCGACCTTAAATATTTTACTGGTGATAGCAAGTCGCTCCTAGTGCAATGTTCTCTGCTCCATGACCCAAGGCATGATGAGGAAGGAATAATCTTCCTGACAAAGACATCATCCCACTGTATTGAAATAAGTCACTCAAAAAAATATGTTTTACCTTAGGCTCATTTCCATTGCTATAGCCATTTGGGCAAGTAATCAGTCAGAAAGAACTAGTGTGAAACATTCCTCTAATCAAACTCTTTGAATAACAAAAAAAAAAGGGGGGGGGGAGTAACCCTTTCTGAAACCGCGTTTAACCATTTCTTACACGCCGAATACACCGATGAGCCTTTACATTATGACCAACCCAAGCCTAGAGAAATGAGCACGCCTGGAGATGGAACGGTGGTACAGGTGAAGTTCACAGAGCACTATATATACAACCCCAGGACCGGCTTTCGGTTTGTAGTGTGTTCGGAGTCAGAATGGGAAAAACTTCAGATTTATCGGAGTTTGATAGAGGACAAATTGTAATGGCCAGGAGCCTCAGAACTATGATCTCGGAAACGGTGCGGTTTGTGGGTTTTTCACGTTTCGGTGTAGTGAGTACGTATCAAAAGTGGTGCACGGACCATTGTCCAGCCGTGTGTTGTCCGCAGCTCAATGATGTGTCAGAGGCGAACAGAGACTGTCGCGCATTTTTCGCAGCTACCTCAGGGCTGCAGTGCGACAAATCATCCGCAGCTACAACACTAACGATCAGAGCAATGTGTCACAGCACACAGTTCATCGCAGCCTTCTGCGCATGGGCTTGCGTAGTCGAAGACCCAGCCGGGTTCCCATGCTCATTGCGCGTCATCGCTGACACGCATGAAATGGGCCCAAGATCACCAGATGGGACCGTGGATTATTGGAAGAAAGTGGCCACGTCTGAGGAATCCAGATTTCTGGTGCATCACGTAGACGCCCGAGCGCGGATACGTCAATTATCAACGGAGGATATAGCTCCTGGAGGCACTGTTGGGCGGAAACAGGCCGGCGGCGGCGGTATGATGCAGTGGGCGATGCTTTCTTGGGACTCTTTAGGCCCCATTACCCCAATGGCACAATTCCTGACAACTCTTAGGTACCTGAACATCGTTTCGGACCAAGTTCACCCATTCATGGCAACCGTGTTCCCTGCTGGTGATGGCCATTACCAACATGATAATGCACCATGCCACACTGCCCGAATCGTCAAGAAGTGGTTCGAGGAACATGCTGGTGACATTCTGTAAAAGCCCTGACCTCCAAATTCAACTCACATGAACCCAATCGAACATTTGTGTTTCGACTTGGAAAAGCGGGTTCGCGCTAAATCATCACCACACCGAAATGTAAGGGAACTGGAGGCCTGCTGTTGACATTATGGTACCAGATATTTCAGGATACCTATCGCCACCTCATCGAATCGATGCCTCTCCGAGTGGCCGCTGTTTTGCGGGCTAAAGGGGGTCCTGCCGCTTATTAAATAAGTGGTCATAATGTAATGGATCATCGGTGCATATTCGTTCGAGTCCATTTCCATAACCCCGAGTAATTCCTTCTCGCCGGTTAGAGTTTGAAAACAGCCATTTAGAAAACTTTGATTTGCGAGAATCTAACACATAAAACACGAAACGTCTGTTTGTTTGTCTGAAGCAGCGAAAACTCTCGAACGCCGAACTGCGCCATCGTGAAATTTGCATAGCTTATTAATACTGGAATAATCAACGCAACTATTTTGAAATCTCTAAGTTATTCCGTTCGCAAGTTATGAATTAATTAATAAGCTAATCAATAAAGTCAGCGTCGTTTGCCATGTCATCGTTATCTGTTCCAAATCTGAAAGCACGTGACTGCATTCATCGCCGTGGCACAGCCACCACATCCACAGGTGTTTCTGTTCTTTGAGAATGTGCATAAAAAAATGCAAAAACGAACTTTGTGATATCTTAACGAAACTGGCTGAAATTTTTTATCAACACCATGAATTGGTAAAAGAGGTCCATCAAAATTTCACCGGAATTCGGTCAAAACCTTTTAAAACAGGCATGGAATTTTTAATTCATCGGTAAACAGAAATATATAGGCAGAAACGGTTAATAAAATTTTGATGGCTAATTTGAAAAAGTTATTTACCAATTCAGGCGAAATTTGTAGGTCATGCTCCTATTAAAGATTTGTGGTGTTCATTAAAATTTCAACCAGTGTCATAAAATATTCGCAAAGATACGTTTTTAGCTTTTTTTTATCCTAGAGCCCCTCAAAGACGTCTGAAACTGAAAGCACGTGATGCATTTGATCGTCGATAACAAATTGTTAGCGAATTTTGTTCAGTCAGTGTTCGAATGCTGTGTCTCCTGGACGCGTGTTAAATAATTTGTAACGCTTTGAACCGTTTGATTCTACAGATTCCATACATTCTGTGCAGGGCAAAGCCGGGTAGTAAAGCTAGTATTTCATAAAGTAAAGTATCCTTCTCTGATGGGATGACCTTGTCGTAACTAGCTCGACAAAGAAGTGCAACTTTATTTACTACTGATACAAAAACTCGCTTTCTGGGGGCCCTGACATGCGTAGAAAGAAATTCATTAGGACATTTTCTCACTAGCGAACTTTCAATTCAGTGTAATTTTCGCTAACTCATCATCAAAAAAAGAATTAACAAGGAAGATGACACCGAATTTTCAGTCGTAATGAGCATGTTTTTGAATCCTTTCCGACACGGATTAAATTTATCGAAGTTATTCAAAGTCAGTGGAGCAGATCAGAAAATAAATCAACAGGATTTATACAATGGATAAAATATCTAAAAATGGAAATGGCTGCTAACTTCCACGAGCGGTTTAAAGGTGTGTTACGAAAATTTACAAATGATGCACAAAACTTTTATCATAGCAAAAGGAATATCAGTGATACAAATTTTCAAAACGAACAGTTAAAAGAAGAAATATAGAAGGAAACATATACTCAGTGGCCAGTTTCTTAGGACAACTGTAACGACCCTCGCACCTTTACGCCGCTTTACGTAAATATTAAAATATCCTTGAGATCCATTGAGAGTCCTCGCAATTTTATTCGATTCTATCCCATGACCACAAGGTTTCGTGTGGACCCTCTTTTTCATATGTATCTGAGGAAGCTTTACGCTTTCTAGGAAATCAGTTTTGTTTAATGGAAAAGTTGAAAATAGGTGAAAAGTATTCTCCATGGCGTAAGCTATGGTAAGGAACAAGAACATTTCAAATACGTCTCCCGGAAGCAGCGATAGCGAAAAAATGGTTTTGGCCTTTATACCCCTCTCCTCAGCTGAAGGAGAGGGGGATAAAGGCCAAAACCATTGTATTATTTAAAGAAGATAATGTTCCCCATCTTTATTGAAGCGAATGGCATAGCGAAGAAAAAAAATCAATAGGGTTTTAAATAGCGGAGATACAGCTGCATACACGTACACCACCTAGCGGCAGGACTGCGAACTACAAAGTTCCTCATTTACAACCCTAAAGTATTCCACAAGGTAAATGGCATGTGATGTTAAAATAATATTTTAAATACCACATTTAGAAGCAGAAATATTGAGAAAAACATATAAATATCCGTGATATATCAGCTAGGGAGCTGCGAAATTTTGCATTATCTAATCCCCATAAAAAATTTCATACTTAGTAGTAGCTGACCGAGTAAGAATTTTTTCAGTCAGGTTTTTAGTCCCGCCGATATTGTTGTAAACGGAAACGTGAATTTACGCCCTGTTGTGGCACACTTGTACCTACATAAAAATGTGATATGAGAAACATTGCGCACCAGAAACGCTCTCTAATAAAGAAAGAATTTTTCAACTTGGACTCTTAGAAGCTGAGATATCGATAAAAATAAGATATACATATACGCTTCCTGGCGGGAAAACTATGCACTATTTTACGCACGAAGTATTCTCGAAAGGTTTTCCGAGGTGAGTGGTATCGGTCAGTGAAGGAATGTTTTCAGTCGAGTTTTCAGAAGCTCATACTTTGCTGCAAATACATCATAAGCAGAAATAAACGCTTATGCCCCCTAGTAGACGAGCCATTCTTTACCAAAAATTAGAAATTATGTTGAAAATATTTCCCATGAGAAGTTATATCTGATGCAGCAAGAATTTTTCAAATCGGTGTTTTAGAATTAGAGATATCGGAGAAAATGCAATTTACCTTTACGCCCCTGGCGGAAAATCTATGTATCACTTGAAAAAAAAAGCTGTGCCTAAAACAGACTTTTATAAATGGCATAGAAAGGAAAGATAATTTTTTCAATTGCCTATTTAGAAGCTAATATATATGATCATATGTAGAGGATTTTAGGAAGGGAGTGTCCGACCCCAGGTCTTAAACAGCCCTTAGAAATAGGAAACGAGGAGATTTGGGCTAGAGCGCCAGATAGGAAAGTGACACGGAAGCGAAGTAGAAAGGTGGAGGAAGACGCCCCTATTTATTACCGGGGGCCAGTACCCGGGATCCGATGGCTTAACGTGCGAATCCGACGCACGGCGGATATTTAGTGGATCCAACCTGAGGCCCTTTCCGTGGCAGTCACGAACGTTGCCCACTAGGCCACCCGCGGCCCTAGAAGCTAATATATAGAATGAAATGTATATTGAGTTCGATATCATCTGCATTTGCATATATATATGCATTCAGTATCATGCCATGTTCTTCTGGGAAGCCTGCGACCCTTGATTGAACCCATGTCAATGGAAGTGTGAGAACTCGTAGGCAAAATCATTAGATTATAGATAAATATAGCAAGATCACGACTTTCTAGCCAGACAGACGAAGTATGTGGTGCGGTTCATGTTCTCACTGGATACCTTGGACTCCTGACCCTTGACAATGGAAGTGTGAGAATCGCAGACAACAGAATTAGGACATGTATACATCAAACAAAGGACTTCGCTCGTTCCACGTTTATAATTGAGTCACGGAAAAATTCTCATTGGCCGCCACCGGGAGTCGAACCCAGGGTCTTCCAGTTACGCGCCGGATATGCTTCCGCTACACTACAGCGGCTTCGAATTCCTCCAGACTCAAACACGTTAACTGCCAAACCAATTTGACAGGTTGCTTCTTGGAGCCCCGCCGAAGAAGGCCGCTGTGGTGTAGCGGAAGCATATCCGGCGCGTAACTGGAAGACCCTGGGTTCGACTCCCGGTGGCGGCCAAGGAGAGTTTTTCCGTGACTCAATTATAAACGTGGAACGAGCGAAGTTCTTTGTTTGATGTTCCTGGTCCACGTTAAATATCTGTATTAATTACATGTATACATCTTGCACAGTAACGACGCTCCAGGCAGACGAACGCAGTTGGTGGTCCGTAATATGCATTCATGGGAGACTTTAGACCATTTGATTCCAATGAACCATATCCTGAATGCCCAGGTATGTTTATAAACATCATTCCTGGTCACATTCATACAACCCTCTACCACCGGACGACCCATATTTTTAGGAGGATAGTGCAGCATGTGACAATGTTTTGCCATATCGGAGCGGTTTGAGGAGTACAATGGACACTTTTCCTGTCTTAATCGGCATCTGAGTCCCATGGATATTTTGGAAGATGAAGTCGAACGAGACATTAGATATTTACCAACAGATTTACGTAAATTGGAAGAGGACTTTCGACATGCGTAGACCAAGATTTACCAGAATATTAAAGTCATTTGCAAAAGTTTAAGACCACCTGTTGGCATTAGATCTCTGCTGATTGCCTCAGTTGCTGCCTGTTTCACTCAATTTCCTGTCGATGTTGCATCATCCAAAAGCCTGAGCTGTTGAAATAGTTGGGAGAAGCGTGAGAGCGTCAGTTTGCTTCTGGTTTTCATGATGAGAGCTATTGTACATATTTTCTATACATCAAAAAATGGGCAAAAAAGTGTCATTAAGTGTTACTCAGAAGGTACAAATAGTGACTTTATATCATGAAGGATACTCCGCACGTGACATAAGCAGGAGGGTGAATGTGAACAAGACTGATATTGATAATACCATTAGGAAATAGCGAGAACAGGTGAATTTAGCGACCGAAAGAGAAGTGGACGTCCAAGGAAAACACCCTCATCTGATGAAAATACCATAAAGCGAATAGTTATGCGTTCTTCGAGGAGTTTGTGCAAGAAAATCAAGACCTTTCTACATTCAAAAGGGTCTGATATTAGTATCGGCACTGTTTCCTGACGTCTTAGAAAAGAATTTGGATTAAAGTCTTACAAACCTGCAAATAAACCCAGACTAACCTCTATCATGAAAAAGAAGAGACTCCAGTTTGCAAAGCGTCATTAATCGTGGACTACTAAAAATTGGAACCATGTTCTTTTTCCCGTTGAATCAACTGTGTGACAACTTGAATCACGTGAAGCACATGCTCAACGACCAAAACGCAAAAGGTTTGATGAAATCTACACCGTTAGTAATGTGAGACATCCGCCTAGTCAGATGATATGGGTGCTATGTCAGCATTCTGCACTTCTTCATTATCCTTTTCGCCGATAAGCACTACCATGCCTGATGTTTTTTTATGCGAAAATGTTACGTGAGAAGCGGTTAACTGATATGCAAGTGTAGAGATGCGCTATTTTTATGCATGATTGTGCTCTATGTCACAGATCAAGGACAGTAAAGGACCACCTGCAGAGGCAAAATATAACTGTGCATGACTGGACTGGTAAAAGTCCCTACCTTAACATCAACGGAAATTTGTGGACCATTTTAAAAGAAAAGGTAACAGAAAAACAGCCATCAAATTCCCAAGCTTTGATTGACGCGATAAAGTACTTGTGTTGCAAAGACATTTCAAGTGATTACTGCGAATCCTTCATTGAGAGTATACTACATCGTATTCTGTCCGTTATAAAAAACAAAGGCGGCCACACAAAGTCCTGATTTCCGTTTTTTTGTGTTCTAAAGAATGTAAATATTCACCTCCAGTCCTCTTCGTTTCTTTCTTAAACATGATATGTTGGAGAGTGCCTTGTAGCTGAGTCAGTAGCGCTCATTCACTAGGGTGCAAACCATTGCTTATTCGATCTCTAATGCGGGCAAGCGCAAGGATTTCTTCACTTCGTAAGTCGAGAAAAAGTTCTGCAATGCGACCGGTGAATTTAGGCTGAAAAGAAAAGTGGGATCAGAAGTTTCTTCTGTGGAGCTGGGAAAGTCAAAGCCAAAGTTTTTGAAAATTCTGGAAAGTTCTGTGTCAAAACGGGGAAACACGGAACTGGCATTTCTATGAAAAAACGGAAATAGTGACGATGGAAGTTCTATCAAATTTCTGAAGGATCAAAATCATTAGAATCGGAAATTTTGCAAAACGGAAATTTCAAAACAAATTCAGTGTCCTACAGACAACTATGCTGCATGGTGTTTTCAGGAATTTCCCGTTAATTCCCAGCACTTATTTTTAAAGTGTAGTGTTGAACTGTACGAGGGACTTGAACGTATGAAAAATTTTGAAAGTGAGGTACAGGTAGCTGAACATTTATCTTCAAAGCATACTGAAACCAAATCTAGGGTGTTCAATGCTGTACTAGAATACTGGCATTCTTAGAAACAAACAGGCAAAGTTGGGGGAAACGGACAGGATTTAAATATGTGCTGAACACATCCGGTACCGTAGAAAGGTGATTTAACTCGCCTTATTTTCGTAGAACAACAAAAAAAAATGAAAAAAAGGAGCAGATCGCAATGTGAAGGCAAGTTGAATAAAAATAGTCCTTTTAATCTGAAAACTTTAAGATGCACGAGATCATATTCTAATGTCGTGAACCTTAGGAACTGAAGAAATCTCTTAAGTGTTTTGCTCTGCTTGTCACATTCTGGAAAGAAAAAATTGGAAACAAATATCTAGTCAGTAAAATTTAGCATTAAGTACTTTTTAGAAATGAAATGGTCATTGCCATCTTTTGGCCATAAAAGAGATAGATGGATTTTTGGTATTCAGTATACATTTAAGTGTAAAAATACAGTATATAGGCTTTCACAAATGACTTCAAAGCATTGTTGATCAACTGTTTTGGAAATTTTAGGTCATATTTTTTAATTTTGAATGTCGTACGTAAATTTATGCGTATTTCCCTGAATATACAGTATATATAATATATATATATATAAATATGTATCAGGGGATGTAAGGTCAGGTGGTGCGTAACATCACAGCCTCTCCTTGACAAATGTCAACCCCGCCTTCTCGTGGTGCATCCTGTTCCCACTAAAGGAGCTCTGACGACCGCCAATAGCGTTATAACTATACCATCGGGATTAGAGGAAATGCTATCCCACACTCACCAACCCGCTTGGCCAGAGTGGTGAGTTGCTGCCAAACCCCACCAAAATGACTCCACAATTTAAATCTCGGCCCTCAGTCTCCGGCAGCTGGAATGTACCTGGCCAAGGCAGCGGCCAGTGCGACAAGAAGGCAGAGGGTGCTAAGAATCCCTGGAAGACCGAACTAGGCTGCCATCTGATGCTGACCTTGGCTACGTATAATGGACGCTCCGTATCTTCCGATTCAAGGCTTCTTGAATTGGAAGAGGAACTACAAAGGATCAAGTGGGACATCGTCGGGCTAAGTGAGGTAAGGAGAAAAGGAGAAGATCTCATTGAACTGAAAAGTGGACATCTCTTCTACTATCGTGGGACAGATACTGGCGCAGAACTAGTGGTGTTGGATTTATAATAAACAAGAAACTGAAGGATAAAGTTGTAGAAGTTGAAAGTTCCTCTCACAGAGCTGCACGACTCGTTACCCAACTCTCGAGAAGATACAAGGCTCAAATTATTCAAACTTATGCACCCACCACAAGTCGTCCTGAAGAAGAAATTGAAGAATTTCAGCATTGGTGGCGCAGTGGTCTAAGGCGATGGCCTCTGATTATTCGTCCGAAAGGGGTCCGGGTTCGAATCATGTAGAGGCATGGATGTTGTGTTTGTCTTACGGCACTGGCTCTCTCCCTTCCCTGGAACCAGTGACCCTAAATTAGGGACGGGCGACTGCTTATAGCCAATTGAGTTGCTCACGGTGGTCGTTAAACCTCGAATCTAAAAAAAAAAAAAGAATTTCATGAAGAAATTCGTCATCTAAATAATAAAGGTAAGCAGCACTTAAAGATAATTATGGGAGATTTCAATGTAAAAATAGGACAACGGCAACAGAATGAAACTTCAGTAGGTAAATTCGGTCACGGCAACAGAAACCAGCGTGGAAATACTCTCGTTGAGTTTGCAGAGGCAGAAGGGTTTTTATCTCGAACTCCTTTTTCAAGAAAAAGCCCCACAGGAAATGGACATGGAGTCATCCAAACGGGACGACAAGTGAAATTGATTTTATTATGTGTAACACAAAATTCGTCATAGAAGACTGCAGTGTGCTAAACAAGTTTAACACAGGAAGTGACCATAGATTGGTGATATGTAAAATGCACCTCAACACTAAACTCGAACGTGGCAAGCTCATAAGACAAACAAAATGTATTGACATAACCAACCTCAAAATAAACACCATAATACCTTCAAGTTGGAACACAAGAACAGATTCTCTGCTTTAGAAGGCCTAACATCGGAAGAAGTGGATATTTCTGAAGTTAACAGAAAAGTAACCAAAGCTCTTATGGAAACAGCAACAAAATTAGCTAGGTCTAAGAACAAGTTGCATGTAAACAAATTATCAGGAAAAACCAAAATGTTGATGCAAAAAAGGAGAGATGAGGAAAACTAAAGAAGATGTGACTTCCAAAGTGGAATATATAGAGCTATGCAAGACAGTAAGAAAAAGTATCACTGACAACGTAAGGAAATTCAACGGTGAACTTGTGAGGAGAGCAATCGAAAACAACCAAAGCCTAAAGATAGCAAAGGGACATCTCAGTAAGGGAAGAAAACAGATTATGGCACTGAGAAAAGAAGATGTTTCTGTAACAAGAAATAGAGGCGAAATTTTGACAAGAGTGAAATATTTCTACTCCACATTATATGAAAGGGATGATACATGTACTCCAGACATCATGAAATGTACCAGTACCAGAGTTCTTCCAGTCTTCCCAGCAGAAGTTGCACATGCAATCCAGAACATGAAGCATGGAAAAGCTCCAGGAGAAGATGGAATTACTGTAGTCATCATACAAGAAGCAAGTGGAGAAATCGTAACAGTACTCGTCCAAATTTTCGCTCAATGCCTTAATGAAGGGAAGATTCCTGAGGATTGGAACAACGCTACAATGATCCTGCTACATAAAAAAGGTGACATTGAGTATATCAGGAACTACTGACCTATCAACCTCCTATCAGTGGTCTATAAAATCTTCACTAAAGTTCTTTCACGCCGCTTGAAGGTAACACTGGACATGGCTCAACCGAGAGAACAAGCTGGATTCAGGAGTGGCTACAGCACAATAGATCATATCCACGTACTGAGAGAACTAATTGAAAGAGCGAGGGAATATGAACTTCCATTGTGCATGGCTTTTATCGATTATGAAAAAGCCTTTGATTTGGTGAAACTATCAGCAGTTACAATAGCTCTGAAGTCCTGCGGTATTGAAGATGCATACATTAATATTATTAATAACATCTATGAAAATGCAAGTGCAAAGATTCGGTTGTATGGAAATACAACACACATAAAATATGGAAAGAGAGTGAGACAAGGTGACACCATATCTCCGAAGCTCTTTAATGCCACATTGGAAAATGTCTTTCAATCAGTGAACTGGGAAAACGGAGGGCTAAAGATTAATGGAGACTATCTAACCCACTTTAGTTTTGCTGACGACGTAGTCATTTTTTCAACTACCCCATCAGAGCTGCAGAGTATGATCCAGGAACTTGCTGACAAGAGTAAAGAGATGGGATTAAAAATAAACTTTCAGAAGACAAAAGTGGTGTTCAATGCTTTTACAAGAAGTGAAGATTTATCGATTGATGGAGAAAAGCTGGAGATAACAGACACGTACGTTTATCTTGGACAGCAGATATCAAGTGAGGGTCACATTGATGAAGAAATTAATCGGCGTACAAAACTTGCCTGGAGAGCTTTTGGAAGAAACAGCATAATTTTCAAGAGCAATATGCCATTATGTCTTAAAAGAAAAGTGTTTGATCAATGCATCCTTCCAGTGCTTACGTATGGTGCAGAGACGTGGACCTTAACTAAAAAAGACATGCAAAGGCTGCAGACAACTCAAAGGAGCGTGGATCTGAAAAATGACAAGAGTGGAAGATATCATGATCAGAGTTAAATCCCTGAAATGGGAATGGGCTGGACATACTGCCAGAATGACTGATCATCGATGGACAGCCGAAATTTTAAATTGGATTCCAAGCGACAGGAAAAGACACAGAAGAAGACCACATGGGAGATGGGTGGATGAAATTCGAAAGTATGTGGTAGGGACATGGAGGAGACTGGCACAAGACAGACCGTTTTGGAGGAAACCTGGAGAGACCTTCGTCCAGCAGTGGATTGATAATGGTTGACAATGATGATGATGATATATATATATATTGAAGTGCCGGAAAAACTGGTACAGACGAGCTTATGCAAAATACATAGCAACGTCACCTATGCGTGTACTCGGTTGCGTCCGCCAGTGCGTATATAAAGTGATACACATCCTTGCTAGCTGTTAGAGCTGTTTTCGGCATGAGAATGACAAGTAATAATGATTTAAGCGATTTTCAATGCGGTGCCATAGTTGGAGCTCCTGAGATGGACCATAGCATTTCGGAGGTAGAAACGAAGTTCGGATTTTCACTGACGACCAATGCAAGGGTGTATCGTGACTACAAGAATTCCGGCAAAACCTCCAACCTACGATACCAGTGTGGCAGTAAAAAGAAACGTGACCCTCATCGGCTGTCAAGAATCGTTTCACGCGATAGGCGTGCAATGCTCTCGCAGGTATCTTCGGTATTCAGTGCTGGAGCCTCAACAAGCTCCAGCATTGAACGTATCCTGCACGATATCGGCTTTGGGAGCCGACGCCAAACTCGAGTCCCCATGATGGGTGCACGAAACAGAGCTATGCGCCTCGCTTGGGCACGGCAACACCGCACTGGACACTTGATGCCTGGAAACAAGTAGCCTGATTTAACGAGTCGCGTTTCCAACTGGATTGGGCAGATGGAAGGATTCGTGTGTGGCGCAAACCCCATGAAGCCATGGATCCCGCCTGTCAACAGGGAACTGTACCGGCTGGTGTGGGGTCCGTAATGGTATGGGGTGTGTTTAGCTGGACTCCTCTGGGACCCCTGGTATGTCTGCAAACGCCTGCGCATCCTTTCTGACGAGGTACACCCGTTCATTTCCTGCATTCATGCTGATGGGTTGGACCCGTTCCAACAGGACAATGCACCTTCACACAAGTGTCGGGACCCCACATTATGTTTAGAGGAGCATTCCTCTGAGTTTGGGGTGTTGCCATTTCCACCCGAAGTCCCCAGATCTGAACGGGAGATAATACATTTGGGATGCCATGCAACGCGCTATCGAACACCGGAATCCGAGACCTCGGAATACACCCGAATTGTGGAACGCTCTGCAAGAAGTTTGGTGCGCATTGCCTACAGCATATTTCCAGAAGCTAGTGGAGTCCATGCCCGTCCTATTTCTGCAGTCCTGCGTTCCCGTAGAGGATCTACCAAGTATTAAATTACTGTACCAGTTTTCTGGCATTTCAGTGTATATATACCGTGATCGAAAAGTCGTGCCTCCGAAAACTAAGACTTAGGTTTTGAAAACATCAAGGATAACAGATGCACGAAAACGATGTTATGAATAAAACGAATGCATTCTTACTGAAAAAATGAAAGAAAAGAAAAGAAAAAATACAGGTATGTTCAGTTCTGATTGAGCGTCAGTTTGGATCGTAGGATGACGACTTGGAGATCAGAGAGTTGAAATGAGCTAGTCTAATATGGTTTTAAAGCGTTTATTTACTTTGTTATAGCCAACACAGGTCTGTGATATGAAAAGTAACTAACATAATTGTTTCAAATAATGCTGCATACATTGCGAGCACAAAGCAGAGTTCGAGATGGGCTGGGTACGCGTTCGATCAGTGTGTTGGGTTTTTGTTTGGCGGCGGCCGCTTTCAAAAGTTCTCGATATTCTCTAGTTCGTTAGGCTGCAGTCTTTTTGGGGTTCTTACATTCCTCATCACTAGCTTTTGCCCCTCGTTTTGATTTTCTCCACTTTTGCTTGCGTTCATTCTGCAAATTCCGCGGAACTGTCGAAAATATTAGCCCGTTCACATGAAAACATTTTTTTACTTTAGTTTAAACCACTGTGATATGTTCTTTATATATTTGAATAGATCTCGTCGAGAGCTTTAAAACGATACCACGCACAGTCGTGTTGCGATCACGGTTGCGTAGATAGACTGAGTCAAACGCTGCCGCACCCTCAGAAATATTGCATCATTTCCCCCGCGCACAAGGAGCTAGCGGAGCGCCGCGCGCACGATGTATTGCGCAGTGCACAAATTGGACTCCATGCTGTTTACAAATATGCTAAGACAATTAGTGTGCGGCACGTATTTTTAATGCTCTAATGATTTCAGTTGGAACCTATTTTTGTCACCCCATGCTATCAGCGGAATTAGACGTAATCTTACGACAAGTAAAAAAGGTCTTTTGGACGTTATTAAGTTATACAGCAGGTGTTCAAAATGTCCTTCTTGCTCACAAATGCAAGCACGAACTCATTCATCCAGATTTGAGGCCATTTTGTGCAGAGTTAAAACACTGATTTTTTCAATAGCCGCAGTGATGTTAAACTTCAATTCATCCTACGCATGTGGGTTGCTTTCGTACACTATTCCTTTCAGATACCTCTAAAGAAAGAAATCCTATATTGTTAAGTCTGGGAATTTTTGGGGCCATAAACCTGTGGAAACCAGCATATCACAGAAAAACTCTCTGCAAAACATCGCTGTGCCCCTCATCTTCTTCCAGAAACGATACAAAATGTGTGAGTATGTTCTTGTACATAGTTCCGTTAACCGCACAATAAAAAAATATAGGGCTACTTATTAGACGACGAGACACTGCACACCGTACTCCGACTTTTACTGAGTGCAGTGGGTTTTCGTGGAATACGTGTGGATTTGTGGATGACTAATGTCATGAGTTCTGCATATTTACACATTCTTTTATGTGGAACCACGATTCGTCGGTGATTATCAAGTTCACTTTCTCCATTTTGGTCCACTAACTTGGTAACCATCTGCAGAAAAGTACAAGCTTCTGAAAATGGTTTCAATTCATTCATTGAGGTAATACGACATGGACGCAGGTTTAGTTGTTTTGTAGCTTTCATGCACTGCCATAAGAGACTCCTGTCTAAAAGGAAAGTTTCCGTAAACTTTTAGTTGGAGAAGTAACATTTTAGTCTGCACATTTTGCATTTTTTCGTCGCTTAAAACAGAAGTTCGTCCACTCCGCTTTCTGTAGAAGACGCTTTCTCTTCCCAAAAGCGTTTTACAAGACGAGCGTAGATCTCTTATCAGGCGGCGAAACATTCGGATATTGATTATGACATGCTTCCGATACTTTTGCATATGATCGATGAGTAAAATATTGCTCAATTACGAACAGACGCTGGATTTGGGAGAACGGTATAGTACTCTGTTGGTACAACGAAAGCGTTCAGAAATCAAAAATACTTTTCAATACAACGCAGTGATGCTATCTGTCGGCTGAAATAAGAAATAAAATACAGTAATTTACGCAGTGATTTGAAGTTCGAGAGGCGCGAGCTTTTGATAACCCTGTATCCACATAAACACACTAATGTCAAAATCTAAGGACGGACTACATTTTTACCTGTATAAGGAAAACGATACTTGACCGCATCCAAATGTGGAAATAATTATATTGTCAACATACGAACGACTGAAAAGGCATAAAGAATTGTTTATAAATGTCAAAGAGATTACACTGTAACGCAAAAGTTCCAAATTTTGGAAGGATATATTTGGAAAATGGATGTATAATGCTTACCGATAACCAGGCGGAGAGACATTTCAGTGTGGAATATGTCAACCACGAACAGCGATGCAGCTGTCACAACGACGACGTATGCTGAACTCCAAGTGATCAAGGAGTCCCTGAGACAAATTGACTCACTCCACCATCAGAGCCTGGACAAGGCCCTGTTTCATTTCTAGAGGGGATCTCGAGTACCAATGCATCTCCCCATTGCATCCCCGATGTGGTGCTGGGGTTGAGGTCTAAAGAATGTGTTGGCCAGTCGATGTGATCCTCGGTCTCCAGAAGTGTCTGCACTGCTCTCGTACAATGAGTTGTTGCGTTGTCATTCATGAACAGAAAGTCATCACCTACATTACCATTGAATAATCGTAACGTGCCATAGAACTTCGTTGCACTATCGTTGGCCCATCATAGTCCCGTTTTCCAGTACCTGCAGCTCAGTGCGTCTATTAGTCATGATGCCGCCTCAAATCATCACCCCGGCACCACCGTATCTCTCACTTTCCTGCACATTCGCGCGCAGTACCATTTTCACACCAGATCAACTGACATCTAGAATCCGAAGACAGACTGAAATGACTTTCATCTGTTAAAAGGTCATTAACCTATTGATAACGTGACCAATTTCTGTGGATACGACACCACTGAAAACGTGTGCTACGTTAAGCTCTGAATTGAGAGACGCAGGCTATAGCACTTAGGAAAATATAGCCCTATACGTCGCACCCGTCTTGCCGCAGTTTATCGAGATATTCGCGTTCCTGTGCTGCAATGGAGGCGTCTCGCAAGCTGACCGGCCGTGGTGTAGCGATTACCTTTTCCTGGTACAACTAAGAATCTGTCTTTATGTGTCATAGTTGAGCAAAAAAAACCCCTCTTAGCATGCGTCTGGACACATTCCATTGGTTTGAAACGCTGCCCAGAGCTTAAATACCACACTATGCACGATTCCAAACTTCCTGGTAGCATTGCTCATTTGGAGCTTCCCTATTTTTCTTCCCCTCGTGAATCCTCTAGATGATGTCTTTGAGAAATAATGTAAATTTCACGTTCGCACCTTTATACCTTCACGTCCAAAGTTTCCTTTAAACGCATGTCGCCTACCGCTTCCCTTTTCTGTTTTATCCGTTTTAGTGATACCACGTGACCACTGTGCACACGATTTGACATTTTTCATGTGAACCGGCTTTCTACTGAAAGTCCCCAGTTATGAAAATTGCAACAAGCTGTTCCGTTTAATTTTGATAAACTTTTCACTCTTATTACTCAAATATTATTAATATGTCTCATTAACTTTTCACTCTTATTTATTCCATTGATTACAGGAATAAAATGCAGCACAGATACAGATTGTTCTCGACAACAAACAGACATGTGGTTACAAACAATACCCATCAACCAAATGTGATAACCGATCAAGTCGCAGAAGCTGGCAACGATGATGAAAATGCTGGAAAAACAGCAGTAGCTGCTCCAAATCAGGGCAATGCTGGAAATGCAGCAGAAGCTACTCCAAATCAGAACAATGCTGGAAATGCAGCAGTAGCTGCTCCAAATAAACTAAATGGTGAAAATACTGCAGCACCTGCTGCAAATGACGTCAGTGACATTCCTATAGCAAGACGCTTTCCTGCTATTATGGCAACATCAGCATCAAGTAGCGAAGGAAGTTCAGCCGTCCTCCCACGCCGTCTGCCAAGAATGCAAGCTTCAACTGCCCCTTTCAGAAGCAGACAATCTCAAGTAAGCGATAACTCCAGGTTCTTCACTATAAAAGCAGCTGTTAGTTCCCAATATCATAACTGTTATGTTAATGATCTCATGTTACAAAATTGAAAATTCTTCATTTTTTGTTTGTAAATGAAACAGTCAAACGGTGAAAATTCGTCTTCTAATTTTAGTTTGTAAATGTAAACAGTCATTCATAAGTACTTCATTATAATTCGCCCATTATAAAAAAGTCTCTTCATAATGTGTATCGCAAATAAAAACTTTCGCGATCTACAACGCGACTTCTTCATCTATGAACGTATCTACACACACACACACATGTGAACTGTGCTCAAAATTAGAGCAGAAACCAGAAAAACTTTGTTGAAAGAAAAACCCTGCCACGAAATCATACACTAACGATACCGAAGTAGCCGGTAAGGCGGAACAGGATACCTTGTGGCAAATAAACGAAGAACGGCTCGATAGGAAGTCACAGGACACGAAAATTTGCATGTATCACACACAGGTGGGTTCCGTGTATAAGAAACGTGATTCTAATACGTGGGCAGTGTTGTAGTTTCCACTGTCAGATGCAGTAATAAAATGTCATTAGTCTCAGAAATTTCGTTTAGATGATTGATTACGGTGCTAAACTATAAAGGTATTAGAACAGGGGAGTCTTAAGCTGAAATAACTAGATGATTAAATGCTGATCGATTCGTTGCCAGCGCCGCTGAGACAATTTATGGACTCCGAAACAGCTCTACAGATCCAGGCAAGGACATCCGCGCAATGTTGCGATTCTACTGATTTGAGTCGTGTCTACTGATCCACGAATACGTTTTTGTAAATCACAGAAATCTACTGGTTTTGTTTTTCGGTTTCATATATTGTACATAAAGTGAAACTTTCTACTGTTGTGCCTAGGTTTTTGGGTTGCGGCGTAATATTTTGAGACACACTTTTTCCTATAAACTTTAAAATAATTTATATGATGCACCTGTGATATTTACGTTATATAACTTTTCAAGCAGTTTTTTATGGGTATTTTTATCGAATTCCTTAGCGAAGTAAAAAATGTCAGCCAGTTCAATGGATTTCTATTTTTTGTGTAAGCTGATTAAAAATAAATCGTGGATGAATGCTGATTGAGTTGATAGTAAATACTCAAACCAACGCTTATCTGAGGAGAAACAGTGCTGGAAATTTTAAAACTACCCGCAAACTAAATTGATTTATTTCCAAATCCATACTACTTATGAATTTTTTAATCAGACGGCTAATTAGTCTGTTATACAAATATTCTGTACAGTGCTTTGCTAAAATCCCAAGTTTTGGAAATGCGTCTATAATTTGACATTTTAATTAATGATATTTTCTTCAGCATGGCAGTTGTTTCACATATTACGAGAACATTTGGGTGCTGTTGAGTAAAAAGTATAAGTTTATAATTTTTTTCGCGGAAGTCAACAAATGAGACCGATAATTGTTAGGGATAATGTCATCATTACCTGCACGTTAGTTTTAAAATGCCGATCATTACTAACATCGTGTACATGAAGTAAATCAGGGTTACGTTAGTTCGAATTTGCATTAATGTGTTTAATAGTAATGTGTAGAATATTGGTATTTCAAATATAAGTAGTTTTGAATGTATGTTTGCATTAGCAATGCATCCAATGCTGCATTAAATTTAACAGGTAGTGCCTTTTCAAGCAGAAAACAAGATCTAATGATTTCTACTGAGTTTTTTAGCACTGGCCTATTGATTTTAGGCTAAAATCTCTGGCAACACTGAATCGGATGGTCACTTCTGATGGACAAGACCGTTTAGTGGTGTTAACCGCTAGGAGCAAACACGGCTCATCAGTTGGCCAAGTATGGAATGACCGGTATTGTCACCAGATCTTAGTCCAATGAATTATATTAGGGACACTTTAGGGCGTTGAATTAAAGTTCACTTTCATCTTCTATAGCAACACATGACTTACTGTGTGCTCTTCTGGAGGAATAGCACACAAGTCCCACAGCCCCTTGTGGACGTCCTAATTCAAAGAATAGCTCGCCACACCGCTGCCACTGTGGCCTAAGAGCTGGCTTCTGATCATTCGTCCGAGATGGGTCCGGGTTCGGATCCCGGTGAGGCATAGGTGTTGTATTGTGTTGTCTTACGACACTGGCTGTCTCCTTTCTCTTGAACCAGCAACCCTAAATTAGAGACGGGAATGGTTGCTCATGTTGGTCGTTAACCCTTTGACGGCCATAACGTCCAAAACTTCTTACATACAAACGGCCATAGCTGCCAGAAACGCCTGTCTAAAGTGAATCAGATTTCCTACTCTTACCTGTTCTCCAAATTTTTTCGACCTATGAGTGATCAGGAGAAGGCACCCTGAGTCACTATTGTTGTTATTAAACGAAGAAGTGAGCCCACAGACAGTTTCGGGCGTTATAGCATTTGGAGTGATAAAAGATTTTTGGGTCATTGTCGTTAAAGGGTTAAACCCCCAATAAAATAAATAAAAAGCACCATTTGACGCTGTGAAGTTTGCATTGCTCTCCGTTGTAATCATAGATCGCATTGAAGAAGGTGGCACCATATTTCTTTTTGATTTATGTTATATCGTTTTATTTCACACATTTCTTTCACAAGAACATAATTTGGGCTGTATTTCATATCTTAGTTATTTTGTGTCCAAAAATGTGTGATACTGTACCACACGGTACACATAAAGTTATTTTCCGTATGTTCATTAATTTGACAGTTATGGTCTGGTAACTAGATTTTTGTGGTTGTTGCTGTAATTCTGAGCACCATTATATGTAGAAAATTAGATAACAAGGTATGGTAAAAGAAATAGAAGGAAATAACGTTAGAGATGGGAGGATGGAATATGAAAACATGCCAGAGTTGCGTGGAAGAGAATTCCTTAGGGGAGAGAGCTGGTAGACTTTCATTCAGCAGTTAGATAGAGAATGTTTGTTGGTGATGATGATGGTGATATACATTGGAGTGTCTATTATGTGTAAGATATCCTCTAGCCCAGCCAAGTGCAGCAACTCCAAGTGGCATCGATTGCACCAGTGGCTGGAAGACTTCTGGAGAGATGTTGAGCCATGCTGTCTGAATAGTTGCCCACAGTACCCTGGTGTTTGTAGGTGAAGGATCTTGAGTGCGAATGGACATTTCCCCCACGTCCCATAAATGCTGTATTAGGTCCGTGTCTGGCAAACGTGGTGACCACACGAACCGTCGGAACTGTCCAGAATGATCCTAGAACCAATTTTGGACAATTTGGGCCAGATTACATGGTGCATTGTCTGACTGGAAAATCTCATCGTTGTTGGGGTATACTAAGTCCATGAGGGGCTGCAAATGGTCACCCAGCAGAGCAACTAAACGATTACTGCTTAATGACGTGTTTCCGAGGACAAGACCTCCCAAACTGTACAAGGAAGTAAACACACCACACACATGCATGGAACCACCATCAGCTTGTACAGTGTCTTGCTGACAGCTCAGGACCATAGCGCGCATGGAGTCTGCACCATACCCGAACCCTACCATGTAACAACTCGTATCCTTACTAATCGGATCACGTCACATGATGACAGTCTTCCAGGATCCAATTGCCGTTTTGACGAGCTCGTTGAGTCCGATGTCGTGGTGTTAACAAAAGCACTCTTGTGAGTCTTCAACCCATGGACGCTAAATTACGCTGCACTGACCCGATGAATATGTCTCTGTTACCTCCTGCATTAAATGTGATTGTTATTTGAGACAGTATTGCTTGTCTATTAGAATGGACAGTCCTGGTCAGAAGCCATAGTCGGCCACTGTGCTGTCCACGGCGGGTGGTTATGCCTTAAATGAAGTATATTCTCGGTACACACGTGACACCGTGGATTGAATAATTTTGGATGTTCGCACTATTATCGGTTCCGTTCTTTCCAATTAGTATTCGAGCAATGATTCTAGTAAATAAATACTTATTACAAAAAGGTCTCCTCTTTTCTTTATGAAAAAAACATATTTGATCTTGTGCTCCCAGATATTATGCCAATGATTTAAACTTTTCGTTCCCATTATACACTGAGTGGCCACTTCATTATGACCACCTGTCAGTTTTAAGCAAATGAGCTATGGCTGCACGCTGTTGCCGCCAGAGCGCGAGGCTAGTATAAAAAGGAAAAGCTTAGTGCTTGCGACAGTAGTAGAAATGACCTTCGGGTTGCGAGGTGGGTAAAAAATGCGATTTGACGGACTGTCAACATGGGATGATTGTAGGAGCTCGGAGCCATGAAGCGAGTATCACCGAAACTGCCGCATTCGCGAAATGTACCAGAGCAGCTGTTGTTAAAGTGTTTAAAGACTCGACTGTTAGCCAAAAAACTGGGTCTCTACCTGAAACGTGTGATCGTCATCGATTAGGGATTTCTCGGGCGGAACAGAGAGTGTCCAGACTGGTAACAGACAACAGGAGGGCAACAGTGCAGCGAATTACAGACCATCTTAATCAAGTATCCACTCCAATGATCTCTACACGCACTGTTCGCCGTACACTGCATTGGATGGGATATTGCAGCCGAAGGCCTGTTCGAACGCCTTTGCTGTCTGCAGTTAACAAGACGAAACGTCTCCAGTTCTCACAGGAGAACAAGGATTGGACAGTCGATAATTGGAAACAATTTATGTGGTCCGATAAATCACGTTTTCAGTTGCACCCTGCCGACGGCCGAGTGAGAATTTGGCGGAAACAGCACGAAAGCATGGACCCCAAACGCATTGCTACAACCCCTCAAGCTGGTGGAGGCAACGTTATGGTTTAGGAAATGTTTTCCTGGCATGCTTTGGGCCCTTTAATTCGTGTTGATCAACGTCTGACTGGCATATCATATCTAAACATCGTTGCAGACCAAGCGCATCCTGTCATGTGGATGGTTTACCCCAATGGCGATGGCTACTTTCAACAAGATAATGTGCCCTGCCACAGTGCTCGTATTGTACAGGATTGGTTTCAAAAACATGCCGGAGAGTTTACTTTGCTTAGATGGCCCCCACAATCTGCAGATTTCAACCCCATTGAGAATTTGTGGGATGAAGTTGAACGAGCCATCAGAGAGCTGGATCAACAACCCTGCAATCTCACACTTCTGGAAAGTGCTATTCATCAAGCATGGTCTCAGATTCCACAAACCACCTATCAACATCTCGTGGAGTCCATGTCACGAATAATCGACCCAGTATTAAAGGCAAAAGGTGGCCCAACGAAGTACTGAGGGGTGGTCTTAATAAAGTGGCCACTCAGTGTATGTATATAAGGTGTCATACCGACGTTGAGAGTCATGTTGTACCACTCGAAATAACATTTCATTTCGAACAGAGAATAGTAGTAAGTAATATGTCTGTTTATTAGTAGCTTTCTGGATACATCATGAGCAACATTTTCATGCCCTCTGTTTGCAATTCATCTCATCTTCTGAGTGTCCTAAAAGTTTTTGGCAACACATTGTAATTGGTATTATGAGATCATTCAGTTTTGGGCTGCTTAAAGTGTGCAACATTATCATATTAGTGCAGTGAACCAAGGACTTAAATGAGAGAAGTTCAATTTCAGAAAGAAAATATAAGTGTGGAAAATTGGGCCCTTAGAATTTGAATGTTCAAAGGATTATCGAAATTTCGAACGAATAAAGCTAATTCTCATAAATATAGTTTTATAAGGTGACCTTTCTGACGTCTCCTGTTGCAAGGGTCATACGGTTTTCTCTTTCATTTGGGAAGAGAAGTGATCCTTGTTTATGATTTCTTTAATTGTCTTAACGCCCTTCAGCCAATCCTAACTCTTGATCCCCAAACCCCAAAACAAACGAAGCAATATCCCCTACAAATGTACATAGCTAGCCCAACATTTCGTTGATGGTTGCAGAAAATTCGTCCTTCGCGTTTTCCAAAATGTCTGTAGAGAAGTGTCCTATCTTGTTTTATTTACAAGTATGTCCACCTCATTTTGAGAATTATCACCTACGAATTTGAGTGACAGTACAGTCTTTATGTACTTCAAGTGACATGATTTGCTTTCATTAATACAATTTTTTGAAGTTGTGAATCCGTTTATTGCTGTAAATAGGACATAAATAGTAAGTCAGATAATATCCAAAAACTTGAAAATTTCATCCTCCAGGAGCGGAAATCGAACCTGCGTCACCCCGCTAGCGCCCAAGTATGATTCACAACTTCACAAAATTAAAATTTAATGTTAAAATTAAAATTATTTTTAAGAAATCTGTAAGGTTACAGTGATTCAGCTCTAGAAGTCTATTTGTAATAATGTTTTTTTTTATTAATTAATATTAAGCGCGCGGCGTAAAGCATCGATAAAGTGCACTTGGTGAACACGTGGGTAAATTTCCTTTGTACTATGCGAACACGGCATGGTTGCTGAGAAGGATATATGGCGTCAAGGTCGGCCGCACCCTGGTTTGATAGAATGTCTTCCAATGCGTAGACAGCTCCCAGGGACGGGGGGGAGCAAGGAAAGGAGAGCAAATTTAGGAATGCTATAAAAGGGGGTGAGCGGTTTTGGTCGGAACTTGGGGCCGCAGATGGCCTAGTGGTAAAACGTTCGTGACTGTCACGGAGATAACCTCAGGTTCGATCCCAGGCAGGTGCGAACGCTCGAACCACTAAATATCAGTCGTGCGTCGGATGGGCACTTAAAGCCGTCGGACCCCGGGTGCTGGCCCCTCTCCGTAATAAATAAGGGCGTCTTCCTCCCGCTTTCCACCTCGCTTCCGTATCATTTTCCTATCTTGCACTTTGGCCCTTATCTTCTGGCTTCCTATTTCTAAGGGTTGGGTCAGACACTCCCTTACTAAAATCCTCTACATCTGACCTGATCTGCTCCGGGCTTGGCCGCGAGTAGCCTAGTGGCCAATGTTCGTAACTTCCACGGCGGAGACTTCAGGTTCGATCGCAGGCAGGTATGAACGCTCGAATCGCTAAATATCCGCTGTGCTTCGAATAGGCACGTTAAGCCGTCGGACCCTGGGTACTGCCCCCTCCCTAATAAATAAGGACGTCTTTCTCCCCCTTTTTACCTCGCTTCCGTGATACTTTCCTATCGGTCAGTCTAGCCCAAATCTCCTAGCTTCCTATTTCTAAGAGCAGTTTTAGACTTGGGGGTCAGACACTCCCTTGCTAAAACTTATTGAAATATCGTATCGTATCGTATGCTCGGGGCTTTTTGGAGTTAGCTTGCCTATTGGCGTTGAGGTCTCCGGACGTGGGGCCTCGGATTACACAGGAGTGTTGGGAGAATGCTTTGTTAAGCTCTCCGGGTGACGTGCGCCGTGGTCAGCGAAGGAGCTCTTGGAGTGTTCGTGATTCTCAGAAATTTTCCCGAGAGAAGTATCTCAGAGCGAGGAAGTGTTATTCCTGCGCCTGGAAGTCGGTCTACGTCGGAATGCAGTTTATCCGCCGGAGATTAATTTTGGTATTCGAATAAACTTGTTAGGTTTGCATATGATTGTTTCCTCCAATGATTGACTCAATCCGAGTGTATGAGCTATTCAACGATCTACTACGGACATTACAGCTTCAAACATTTTTTTTCTGTATGTTTCTATTACATTACACACATACAAAAAAAAAAGAACCTGAGTCGAGACCGTTCGGAAGAGAGAAAGTGCTCGCCCTCAACAGCAAGGGTAGGCCGGCGGTTCCCAACTGAATCACAACTTGAAAAATTAGTATTGTACAATGGTGTAATCCTGTATTTCATTCATTGCTTTCATTAATTGATGTGGTCTTTGCTTTCGTTAAGTAATGTTGTACAACCTTATTATTTTCAGGCTTTGATTCCTTTCATTCAACAAAGTGGACTAAGTATTAGACAAGAAGTTTTGTTCTCATTAGTTAGAATCTGGACGCAATGTCACATGCCTCAGCTTCGATGTTTTCTGAGCCTCAGACGAGAGACAGTTGAAGCTACCGGCGTCGTGAAGGAAGCTACAGTTGAAACAGTTTGCATAGAGTTACCTGGACTGGATGACGATGATATTTCCGTAAGATTGATATCATGTTCCTATTAAATTCTACCACCAGATATACTTATTCTTTGCATAGGGTACGTTACTTTCAGTTCGAAGGGTAGAAAATGTTTTCTTAAATGACAAAAACGCAAATTAATTTTCATAAAATTCAATATTTAATCACAAGCTCCGAAGACTTTAACCTCTTAACGAATGGGACGAATTAATTTGGAGTGAACAAAATGAGCTGAAATAAGATCAAGCGAATATATTCGCTGTCTAAGGAGCTGGCAGAACATGGGTGGAACGAGTGAACTTACGATTTAGAAAGCCTTGCTTTTCCCTCAGCTTTGTTTTTCAAATTGGTCATTTACGGGAGTGATTGACACTCATTTTTCCTAACTGACTGCCTGCTGAAAGCGCTATAACAATGGCCGCGGTCCTCAGAAAGGAGAGAGATGTTTATGTCACTTTTTCTACCCACTGGCATGATGTTCGTTTCAGAGTGACTAGCCCTTCTCTATCATGTTTTGGTCAAGGAGCAGAGAATAAAGGACGAAAAGGGAGCGAACGGCAGGTTTATGACCACATCTGCTGAGATGGGAGGGGGAAAGGAATTGTTTTGCAGTAGCTTTCGTATTCCTGGATGCCATGTGAATATTTCGGATTGAGGAGCGCAGCAAATTTTGGGCACCACTTGGTTCAGGCACATCATCCGATTAAAGGGTTAACGTACGAATTGCAAGATCTCTTTTAACAACTACACACCAGTTAAATTGTAACAAAATATGTTTGAAAATTCTCAAATTGGGTAAATGTAAAAAAAATTGAGCTTTCAGGCAGAAAGAAAAATCTTACTACTGACTACTGGAGGGGAGGGTCTTGTGACATACACAATCTGACACTAAAACTGCTGTGTTCAGAAGAAATGGGTGAATAATGCTAAAAACTCAGAGGGGACATTTTGGCAGGTTCATAAGAAGGACAGCATTAGACGGAGAAAGGAGGTAATGATTCGGCTCACAGATTAATTACATTACGTCAATCAATACTTTGTAAATCCCACATACTGCAGTTTTCGGCACACGCAGCTACACATCAAGGCATTGAGTTGTACATCCGTGCAATTGAGTTCAGGGTCTGTTAGGTTGACGCAGATGAAATATATAAATACTGATGGAAACTTCGTTAATCAAAATAGTAACTGCTGGAGGGTACACACTTTTTGCAGTGAGATACAAGCTTCGGAATGCCGCGCCATTGTGAGAAAATGTCGAGCTTCGGGATGTGATAAACTCATCAACTGATGTTTGGTTGGGAAATGTCTACTCGGTAGAACGGTTTTCCGATGCTTGAAGAAGTAATAGTCCGAAAGGAACAGATAAAGTGAATAAGGTGGATGAGGTAAGGTTTCCTACCTCACTTGGTGCAGTTTCTACCTCAAGTGCCAAGTGTGACGTGGATCCCATGGCGATGAACTTAATGCACAATGTTAGGTTCCTGACTAATTATTTGCGTTTTGATGGTTTGGCCCATTTGTAAGAAAGAGGAGAGAATCACCCCAGTTGCGGACCACCAAACACCTATTACCGTCTTCCTGGGATGGAGTACAGTCTTCTTGGTGTATTTCTGGGCTTCACTGCTACGAGCTATTGCTCCGAAAACCGTTGGTTGCCATACAGCACTTATTTCATTTTCTATCACACGGTACGAGGTGCCTAAAAATGTCTTTGGTTTGGTAGCGTTAAGCAGAGGTGAAAAGACATAAGATCGTCCTGTTCTGTGCTGTCCCATGAACGCATGTGGGACCCATTTCTTCACTCGGCAGCAAAATGTAAGAACATTGTTTCATAAAGTATCTGTTTCTCGCAAAGATCCTTCATCGTTCTACGCGAATCAGATTCAGTCAAGGCCTCCAACTCGGTATCATCGACATCCCCTTCTGGTCTACCATGTGGTTCATTTTCAAACCTCATGCAGCCGAAACGGAATTTAGCTAACTAACATTGCATCTTGGGTTCAACAACGGAGCCTTTCACAAATGCTGTACTTGTGTAGCCAGCTAGTTCCGTTATACATTGTTGAATTTTAAACCCATGCTCAAAAAATTCCACGAATTTGGCTCTGATACATAGTCTTCTTCACTGTAGCACTAAACTACTAACTAATGCTTCTGAAGAAATGACCAGTGCTTTAGAATCATCAGAATTTATACTTTTAATTTATGTATCACAAGTCACATCACATGATGTGTGATTTCCGGAGTTACCTGCTAACTGCATGAGTACGCAAAATCTGACATTTTATCTGCAAGGACCAAAACCATTCCGGTTACAGCTTGTTTAGTAAGAGTGGCAACACTTTTGCCGACCGCCGATATGTCCGCAGATGACGCCCTGTCAAACCACGGGTACTACAAATGGACGAAACAAAAACCAAAATCTGGTTGGTCATGAGGGTGTTCCGCTAAGGCGTACACACACCCGGGGGTTTGTGAAATATATGGTCTGGAGTTATTGAGATAAAAGAGTGTTTTAGGCAGGTTGTCAGTAAAGAGGGCGTTGAATGGATCTTGCGGAATCATCGACGTAGCGATAAGCGCCAATGTCTCCTTGACACTCACCAGAGAATTGGTTATCGTAACTTCCCGCATTCCGGGACTAAATGCCTGTTGCTGGTTCAGTGTCCCGTTCAATAACAGCGTTGTTTACATAATCTTCTTACGTGTCTCTGGAGACCATTTAGCTCTAGACAAATCAGTGATCTGCTGTTACAGATACCAAGATCCCAATGTACGTCCCAAATTCTTGGAGATCGTGTTACTACAGAGGTGAAGACGACAAATCTGCCCAGACGACAAATCTGCAGCGATACATAACGTTGAGTAACTCACTTCAGACGGAGGAGACCCCGGTTCGAACCTCGTCACCAGCAAATTTCTGTTTTCACATTGGTGTCCGAACGTAAAAATGGATTTACTGGCAGTTGGGTTCTTTGAAAAATCTGTGATGTTCATTCCACAAATCGGCGGGAATTAATGAAAAATTCTTTCTTTGCTTCAAAAAAATAATAAGAAGGAAATGATGAAACGTACTACAGAGGTTAATCCAGTGTCGAGACGAAAAATATGCAGCAATACATTCCGTCGGTGTGGCTTGATCGGTTAGTGCAACTCACTTCGGACGGAGGAGACGCGGTTTCATTCCACGTCACCAACAAATTTCTGTTTTCACAATCGGCTGTAAGCTGTTGCCGATGGCTGTATGTAAATGGAAGGCCACGCAAAGGTAATCCTGCAAATCCTCAGAAATGGTTCGTCACCTTACGAGGAAGGATTATATTTATGTGTCACATGAATATAATCCTTCACCGTCTTAGATACCACGAAAAGATAGCATTGCTCACGCATATTCGGATTTTCTTGAATTCCGTTCCTGTTGGCTACTTTCTGAGCGACAAGTCGTTTGGAGAGTTAAGTCGAAACGGATGCCTGTGCTTCCTGAAATAGCTAACTATTCCCACCTGGTAAATTGGAAACGAAAATCCATTTCCATATTGTTCCAGCTGCAGTACAGTGGTGTGCAGAAAAATAGGATCACTTTTGAGCTATGCGATTTTAGTGATTTCGGCTTTGTCGCCCACATCTCTACACACGCTGCAAAGTCTTCCACCCCACACGGTAACATCCCCGGCTCCGAATTTCTAATTGTACCAGAAAATACTAAAGAATCGAACGAAGCGCATACATTACTTTTGACAATCAGACAAAATTTCTTTTTACTTTCGCTATGAACATTTTCTGTTTTTCAACCGCTAGTTGTTTTTTTGTTTTTTCTGTGAGATGGAGCTAGAACAGAAGATTTTAGCTCAATTGTTATAAAAATGTTTACGAAAACTTGAGCATTTTTACTGTTTCTTTTTTTAAAACTAAATGCATTAATTATTTACGAACTTGACCATTCAATAAGGGAAAATGTGCTTTAAGGCGGGGAGGCGACAGCCTCAGTCGTCCACCAATGGATCCGCTTCTGATGTCAGTTACCATAGACATTCATGAGACACTGGGTGGATTGTTTCCAGACACTCGGTATACCGAAGATTGCATAACAGTATGCAAAGTGGTTTGTTTTGTGTGTGTATTACCTGTTTTGTGTGTGTGTGTTACCTGTTTTGCGTGTGCGTATCTTAGAGAATAGCTCACTTCTAATGACGTCGACAACATGTTCATTGAACTTACCAAGAAAGGCAAGCGTACTCGTTACCAGTGAGAGCAGATTCTGTTTACAACCTGACTCTCACAGAACATTCACATGGCGAGAACGTGGGTATGATATCAGCCGATGCACGTTCAGAAACGGTACTATTTCGGAGGTGGTGGAATATAGCTTTGGGCCAGAATCTGTATGAACACACGCTCGTCCCGTCACGTAATAACCAGAAAATTCACCGAGGACTAACGGCTGTTTGCCATAGAGACGAGATACAGCATTCTTATGTTCGTCTTTTTGGAATTGCAATGGAGCCTAATTTCCTGCTAATGGGTGACAATACCTCATGGGTCTTTGCTGGTCAATGAATATCGTGAAAGCGAAGATATCGCAGGCGTGCATTGGCCGTGCATACACCAGGTCCTAATGTAATTGAGCATGTTTAGGAAACTAGTTCGAGGAATTGCTGCTCGATTATCTTCTCCTAGAGTTGTACAGGACTTAGGATGTGCTCATCTGGAAAACTGGAAGTTAATCCCACATTCTGTTATGGATATTTTATTTCAAAGCCTGGTTCGGCGCTGTGAGTTAGCATTGCTGTCATTGACGATCAAGTGCCATATTAAAGAGTGTCGTACCATTTTTTGGTGATTCATATGATACCTTCTTACGCCTTATTTCACTGTTGTTTTTCTCACAGACCCACAGTTTCGGTGCATTTGCTTACATCTTAATTCCTTCGTGTTAACAAGTGTTAAACATTGTGCCAAACAACACACGTAAAGTTCCTTTAATTGCTTTTACTGCTTTGCCAGTCATTGTCTGTTGAAAGGCTTATTTCACTTTCATGTTGAGCACCAGTGTCTAAATATGAGGGTTGTACCGAAAGTAATGCAAAAGTGGTCATAACTTTCTGATTTACTGACAGAGGTCTTTCATATTGCAGATGTGGGTACAGTGACTCTTTTCCTCTACAAAGCTACAACTCAACATAGTCTCCATCACAAGAGATGTATTTGTGCCACCGTTGAACCCAACTCTCGAATCCTCTTTGATAAATATCAGGTGTGCACTTTACACCCACTTTTTCAAAGCCACTTTCCCCTCGTCCTTGTCATCAAATCTTTGTCCCAGAAGACTGTCTTTCATTACACCGAACAGGTGAAAGCCAGAGGGTGCCAGAGGGTGCCAGAGGGTGCCAGATCTGTGCTGTACGGTGGATGGGGACCACCGACCAGTCTTATTTGCTGATCGCCCGATTTGTTGCCAAAGATGGGTGTTGTCTCGCATTGTCATGGTGAATGTGGATCCTTTTCAGTTTATTGTTCAGTCTCTTTCACCTTATGGCTTCTCTAAGTTTCTTGAGTGTTTCAATGTACCGCTTGCTGGTCACTGTACCGTCATGTTCCACTACATCAAAGAGAACGGAGAACCATCCCAAAACACACTCACCATGACTTTCTGTGTTGATCTCTGGCTCTTGAACTTTTTAAGCCTTGGTGAAGAGGTGTAACGCCATTCCATGGATTAGCTTTAAATGCTTCCAGTAGATAAGAGGAGACTTCCACCCTACTCTGCTTCAAATCGGGTGCCAACTGTCGAGGTACCACTTTGCGGTACCCTATGTCTTCCAGCATCTTCTGTATGACATTGCGACCACAGTCCAGTTGTGCAACAATCTCACGACTCGTCTCTCCGCTCGGATCAATTGATCCACTCACTGACAATTCGTGGTCGTAGATGTTGGTCTCCCACTGCGCGGTTTGTCTTCAATAATGGTTTCCCCTTCTTTAAATTTCTTCATTGCTCTTCTCAATGATGTCATCTACGTAAACATTCTGTATCCTTCTGTGGATGTCGGGAAGCCTGCATCCTTCCTTTGTCAAAAACTCACTGTTTGGAATCCATTATTTATCTGCAATGAAGAAGTAGGGTTACTATAGAGGACGAGTTAGTCTACCAACATGTGCAATTTAAACGACCTCTGTCAGATACTAAAAAGTTATGCCCACGTTTGCATTACTTTTGGTACAACCCTCGTAGTATTGGCTTAATGAGCACCGTATAATAAATTAGATATCAATATCGGAATGCAAGGGTATTGATGCCCATATTTCGTAGAAAAAAATTAGAACCTAATACCGGTACTAGAAGCTAATTACCGGTACTGTCATTTTGCTATAGTAATAAAATTACTACTATGGAATCATTCACTCATTCACAGGTACTAGTCAATTCTTATACACAAACCTTTAAATAAATTGGAAACTGAAGAACATTATATCTTTCATAAAAAAATTATTCCTTCATAAAACTCTGGTTTGAGAATTTTTTTGTGTGCTGGAAAACGGTACAAAAGAAGAAATACACTGGAATTCAATGACATTTTTACATCTATTTTTTTCTTTTTATTCTGTTTTGCTTTTTAATAATTTCGGCACCATTTACTACTGAATGTTTCGTTGCAATACTCGAAATCATTTTGACAGGAATCGAGTTTCGGCACAATAACCGATACAAATGGTAATGCCGATATTTTAAATCATCATAAAGAAAAAAGAAAACTTGCTATGCCCCGCTCATTTGCGAAAAGTTCGGACAAGTTTCTGTGAGCTTTGTACACCTTCTCCTTGGCGTTATTTTATTCTACATTTGCAACAACATAAATATTTGAAAATAGCATCACATATACACATACCAGTCACTGCATTAGAAACGTTTATTCAATACCGAGTTGGACCTCTTTTACTCCGAATTACAGCACGTATGCGATTTGACATAGATGACACAAGGTGTGAGGGTGCATCTACGTCTACTGCACACCAGGCGTTCACCAGACAGTCCTTTAACTGGCTCAGATTTGACGGAAGAGGGCTTTGCTGCGGGATTTGTTTTTCTAATATATCCCAAACATTCTCAATGGGCTTCAGATCTGAGTTTTGTGGTGGCTAGGGACGATGATGGAAGTTGCTGTCGTACTCTCTGGACACATCTAAACACATCTTGCTCGATGGACAGCAGCGTTTTCGTCCATGAAACGGCCATCACCTCCTGGATAAAAAGTCAACATTGCAGGATGAACTTGATCGGCAACAATGTTAAGGTAATCCTTGAAGAACAGCCGACCTTTCAGCAATATCATGTGACCCGTTCTGAACCAACAGAACGTACCTCACACCATGATATTACCTCCAAGACCTTAAGCTGTGTGTACAGAGGCAAACTGGGTCCATAGCTTCAAGGAGCTCCCTCCAGACATTCTGCCAACAGTCGGTACAAAATAAATTGTACCGCTGCTCGTTCGACACCATGACCTTTTTTGAGTCGTACAGTGTCTGCTGACGGTGTTCCTGACACCACTGTAGAAGAACTTTTCGGTTATTCGCAGAAATCAGTGGTTTCCGTATAGGGATGTGACTGCCAATACAAATCCTCTTCAGTTTCCTGCTCACAGTTAACTGAGATATGAGTCGGAAACAGACTTCATTGAATACTTTAAGTCAATCGCTGTACTCAAAACATCCTATTTCTCCGTACAAGCCTTTTTGGACGACGGCGATCTCATTTGTTAAACATCGTCACGGCCACAGTTATGTCCCTTGAACAAGCAATGTGGGTTACTTTTCCACTAGTTAAAGACCCGGGATATCTCAGCATTTGAGAAAGCAGTCAGCTTTGCTGTTTTTAAAATCGTCGCTCCAGCCAGATTGGCACACAAAATAAACCATCTATCGAGAGATGTTCCAAAGATCCTCTGTTTTTCCCATTATGGTTAATATTACTGACGATATCTGAGGAACAGCAGTCTTAGCAGCCCCGGTGATGCAAAGGTCTAAGCGATGGTTTCTTATCATTCGTCCGGAAGGGGTCCGGGTTCGAATCCCGGTGAGGAATGGATGTTGTGTTTGTCTTACGGCACTGGCTCTCTCCCGTCCCTGGAACAAGTGGCCCTAAATTAGGGATGGTAGACTTCTTATAGCACACTGAGTTGCTCACGGTGGTCGTTAAACCTCCAATAAAAAACAAAAACAAAAAAAGCAGTCTTAAATTGCTGCCCAGATCACGTGGTAACGCACGTGGCTACAAATGTTTCATACACGCTGCGTGAGTGACGTTTACGTATACCTGCATAAAGATTCCTAATTCAGTGTGCGTTGTGAGTAGTTTAAGAAAGACCACGAACTAGCCTAAAAGGAGGAATTCTGCTGACGTCAGAAATCAGCTGTTCCGTTTTCTGAGTTCCACTGCAAGCTTTCTCGCGCATGCTCGGTGTGCATCACATCGGTCAACACTTGTGGTTCACTCTTGGCTATTTTTTCTAAGCAGCGAACTGCGTCATGATTAATTTTGTTTTCCGCGTCATTGTCCATATGACTTTTCTGCAAGAAAGCAATCCAGTGGAAGCTGAGGTGTTCTGCTTTACACACTGCAGCCCCAATATTCCACTCCCTCTTCTAGGGGCGAAGACTAGTTCCAGTGCTATAAGTGACGTCACCATAACATGTAAACTGCATTACAACACTTCACTAGAATCGTGATTATTACTGTGATTATTTCAATTATTGAAATAAAAAGCAATTGTCGCTGATGTCCTGTTGGTTTACAAGGAACACTGCTGCCCTCTGGTTTTTCGTACTGCTGGGCTTAGAAACGAATCTTGGGTTACCGTTGAGTTTTTGATCATGCAATATGGTTTCTGTGGAATCGGTGACCCAAAATTACTGAGAGACTTCTTGGTTTTAAGCATAAGTTAATGAACCTCATCATATTCATATTTTCTTCATAATTATGTATTCATTCTAGCATTACATGCATTGACGTACCTGATTGTTTTGAGAATAACTTTATTTCTTTTTCAAGAACTCGTATAAATTTATCATAACACCGAGATTAGCCGGAAAAAATGATAAACCCGAGTTAGAAATTTATAAAGAAATTTAAAAGGTAATTGATAATTTTAAGGCATAAAACAGTCATGTTCAAATTTTGTTGTTTTTTAATTTCAGTTGCTCATCTCGCACCTGATTTCTTATGTGAGGCAGTATCACATGCGAAGTGCATTACCGAATTGCTTACCGCTTACTGCCATGCCAGCTGAATATCCTGCATACTCACTGGAATTACGCACTACTCTCATTGACACTCGCTTACTGTCATTGGATTCATGTACTGTCATTTGGAAGGAACTTCAGCACAAGAGACAAAATAAAACAAAGGTAAGAACAGCAAAATTATGTCGGATACTTTCTCTTAATAATTATAATAATAAGGTTTTAAAATAAGGGAAGTTCATGTCCTTCGAGATGGAATTGGACGCCAATCATAAATTTTTGTCAATGTTCTGCACAATGCACGGGACTTTGGACATAACATGTGATATCTGCAACTGTTAATGTTAATTTTTAAAAGCGCCATCTAATATCAAGATAGTGGGATTGTTCAGATGAAATGGTTAAAATTAAGGGAGATGCGTCTGGGTTCGAATACCTGTGAGGGGTGAATGTTTTGTCTTAAATCACTGCATGTCTTTCTTCTCTACAATCAGTGGCCAAAAACTGCCAATAGGTTATTGCTTATAGCCCATCGACCTGCTGATGGTGGTTGCTAAACCCCCAGACAAACAAACAAGATCGGTACATACACTATATTGACAAAAATCACGGAACACCCCTTCAAAAGCAAATGAACGGATCCACTGCGTTGTTAAGATGCGCGGTATAGCTGCAAACGGTATAAAAACAAGCCTTCAGCTAACCGCGATCATATCACACTGTGAGGTTGAGTGAAAATGTCGCGGCGGGAGAGAACTGACTTTGAGAAAGGAAAGATTGTTGGGTGTTATATTAGTGGGTTGTTCATAAGAGAAACAGAGGCGTTTAAACATACCGAAGCCAACTGTTTTAGATGTACTAAATAAGTGGATAACACATGCCGTGCCTGAAGCAGCAAAACGTACCGGCAGACCAAAGGAAATCAGTGATAGAGGACGTTGTAGCCGCAGGAGAGTCGTTACAGCTAACCGAGGGAGTACTGCACAAGACCTCATTGTACAGGTGAGCAAAAATGCTGAAACCTCGGTATGTATACGCACCATTCGCAGAGAATTTCGCAAGATGTAAATAACATTTATCGTAGACCGTGGATCAGTGGAAACGGTTCCTATGGTTGATGAATCCAGATACACGATCCATCAGTCTGATGGCCGTATATAGTTATGGCGGCAACTGGGGAATGCTATTTACCACAGTGTACTGTTCCTTTTGTTCAAGTTTGGAGCTAGCAGTGTACTCGTGTGGGGGTGATTTTCGTGGTATGGTCGCGGCCCACTGGTTATTGCGTACAAACCTGTTAACCAGCACGTTTACCTCAATATTCTGGACAATTATGCCCTACCAACTCTGTGGCAATATTATGGAACCGAGCCTTGTTGGTACCAGCAGATAATGCACCCAGCCATAAAGCAAGGACTGTTACGGCGTGGGCTGACGATAATTCTGTATCGTGTGTGGACTGACCAGCACAGAGCCCTGATCTTAACCCCATAGATCACCTATGGGATGAATTAGAGCGCCGCATTAGAAGTTTGGAACCAAGGCCTACTTCTAAGCAACAGTTAGCGGCAGCATTATGTAATGAATGGAAGCGCATACCTATCGCTGTGTTCTAAAACCTTGCCGAAAGCATGTCTCGAAGGGTCAGTGCATCCATTAAATCCAAAGGTGGACCAACACCGTACTAATGTATGCCAATAAATACTATGTAGTGTTTCTCTTCTAGGTGTCCGGTAACTTTTGTCAATATAGTGTATTTGGTGCAAGCATTGTGTGCTTCATTTGTGAAAAGGTTCAACTTCTAGTGCACAAGATTAGGTCAAAGAGGACAATGGAGATAGGCAAGTTGCACACAATTTTCCCATATGAGTTTAAAGTCGAACATTCCGCAGTTTTTGCGGCCCAAAACAATAATGCGGCGTTTGTGCAGGATTCTTCGAACGAACGCACCTTACGCCGATGGTTCACAAACTTCCAAGTAGGGAACACTTCCCATGCAAATGCACCTCATGGTCGTCCAAGAGTAGTTGTAACAGAGAAGAGCTGAAGGATATGGTGTTTGATGGCCCACTGCAAAATGTCCGTAAGATAGCTGCGAAGGCCCGTGTTCATCATTGGAAATTTTCCGGCAATTGGACATCCGTCTGATAGCGGAAAAACTGGATATGTGGGTGCCATGCGAAATGACACCAACCAATAAAACACGTCGTCTAGACGTGTGCAATTTCCTCTTTGCTAGGCACAAACGGGAGTGATTCCTGCGTTGGATCGTAAACTACTATGAAACGTGTGTCCTCTACAACTACGTAATCGATCAAGTCACCTGATCACCCGCAAAATGTTTTGATTCTTATATGGTGGTGTTCTGCCGGATTGTTCCGTCATTCATCTCTCCTACCAGGTCAGGCCATCAATTAGGACTACTCTTATGCTGAAACGCAGAATATACACAAAAACTCCGTACTAAGGAGCTGGTTTTTATCGTCGGGCATGGTATTCTTATGTTACATGGTATTCTCTTGTGGATAGGAATCCTTACGAGTTACTTCATTGAGTCTCCTGTAGTCTAAACAAAATCTAGTCGTACCGTCAGGCTTAGAGACTAAAACAACAGGAGATGCCCACGGGCTAAATAAAGGTTCTATAACTCCTTGCTTCTCCATATTTCTTAACATCTCTTCCACTTCTGCACGTTTAGCTAAAGGTAAACGTCTAGGCGGTTGCTTAATTGAAGCACTATTTTCCTTATCTATTTTATGGAAAACGACATTAGTTCGTCCATAATCATCCTCGCCTGGGGAAAAAACATCGGCGAATTTGCATATCAACTCGGTAAAATCTCCAAACTGATACGTACTCAGGCTCGCCGTTACCTCCCTTGCGAGGTCACGCAGAAGCTCCGGCACTTCGCCGCTCCCTCCCACGCGGGAGTTGGGTGGGATCCTTACTCTACAGCTACGCGCAGAAATTACAGGATTCAAGGAACAAAGTGCTAACCCTTCCTTTATCTTCACATCGACGTCACCCCGGTTAACTATTCTTACGGGGATGCAATGTGCTGTTTTTACCAGCGCTCTCGCGACAAGTACATTTTTCGGTGACGGGCAAATTTCGGACATTTCGCATACTGCCATCCGAAATTCTAGTGAAAGCTCAGGCAAACATCCTGCCAGAATTGTTTCACTTTTTGCTGGTAAAACACACTTTTCTTTTGCGAGAACTGTGACCCTTTTCGACCTCAGGTGCCCATGTTGACTCCTCATGAGAACCATTTCCTCATGTTCCGTCTTCAGGATTCCATTCTTAAGGTCCAAAACATATCCATTCTCACTAAGAAAATCGAGACCCAGGATGCATTTTTCAACGATATCAGCAATCACTGCCGTGTGTCTGCAGCATTCATTTCCAATTCCTACATCGACGCCTGCGGTTCCAAGAGCAACTAAACCATCACCATTCACAGTTTTGAATCTCAACCCGTTGCTCACTCTTCAAACAACCTGCAGGTTCCTTAATTTGCTTGAAAAAATCCGGACGGAGTAATGTAATATCCGCCCCAGTATCCAGCACAAATTGGCATTTAGTTTTATTTATCATCCCCTCAACTCTTAAACCACTGTAATCCCCAGAAAGACCTGTGACCTGCACTTTCACCGTGCGGGGCTGCTTTTGATGCGTCAGTTCTCGCCCCTCGAAACTGACTTCTGAGGGTTCCCCGAAGCCTGTTCCTTCGACTTTTTTTTCTCTCTCAACCGTTTTCTACATTCAATACTGCGATGCCCTCTTAATCTACAATACCAGCACTCCATTTTTCTAGACGGCGTGTCACTTCTTCCCCGGCCAGGAGACGTAACAGAACGATGTTTAACCTCTCTGCGAAGGAGATCCAAAAGCTCTTCGAGTTTAGTTTCGACTGATGCATTGATCGGACTTTCTGCTACAGTCGCCATACGAACTGTTTTTCTAGAACTCCTAGAATGGCGCGAAGAGTCAAATTTCATTGCATGCAAGACGGCTGACTTAAGTGAGTCACAATCCGCCATTCGCACTGAATGCTGAATGTCTGGATCAGAAATCGCTTCCACAAAATATTGCTGCGCCATCGTGTCCTGTATCTCCGACGTACATTGCCCATACGCAAGCCTTGTCATCCGATCGATGTTGGTCGCGAGCTCTTGAAGTGACTCGTTGACCTCCTGCCTGCGATTTTTCAACAGAAGAACACGGAGTTGCTTTAAATGTTCCTCCCCAAATCTGAGTTCCAGGGCAGCGACGAGACAGGAATATTTTAAACGGCTCTCTTCCGACAAAGTTTGTAGGATATCAGCAGCTGCATCCCTCAATGATGCCGCAAGCGCGCATGCTTTCTCCCTTTCGCTCCAGGCGTTCACACTCGAAACCATTTCGAACTGCGTCCTGTATACTCCCCAGGTCGTCTTTCCGTCAAACGCGCCTGGTTTAATTCGGGTCGGCCTACTCAAAGCTTCGCTTATCACTCCCGGTGACTTAAATTCCGACGAACTTATTATTGCCTCACAATGTTGTACCCTTTTCTCAATATCCCTATAAAATTTAGTTTGTTCTAACTTAGTACCATTAAATTCCCCAGAAAGTTTTTCCTTTACATTTCTATATTGAGTCTTGCACAAGTTACGAACCCTCTCTAAATTTTGGGTACATCTATTTGGTCTACGCACGTTGAATGCCCAATTTCCATCTGATCGATACGCAAGTTGGTATCTTCTATTCTTTTATCAAATTTTTCCTTATACCCCCCAATTCTAGCTATCAGCTGATTTATGCTGCCCGTCTGCTGCTCAAGACTTTCTTTCTGCTGTTGTAAGCTTTGCTCAAATCTTTCTTTGGAAGTTTTCAGTCCATTTCTGAGTTCAACTTTCAGTTCATCTAATATTTTTGTAATCCCTTCCATTTTTTGAAACTTTGAGCTCAACTTATTATGCAAGTTGCAAAAGTTGGCATAAATACTGTGCTCTGGTTGTGCTGTGTTTCTGAGGTATGCAATACGGATCCCACTGCTGATCACCACTTTTGTTGCTTCCTTTGCGCCTTAGTTGTCAGGAGGCCCAGTCACTTCCGAACTGCGATTCCAATCACTGGATCCGACAATACCTCGTTAGCCAATTAGCCGACACAGTACACCAATAAACCAATGGAGGCACAGTATAACAATTAAAACAGGGATTTAATGGGTACATGCATAAATTACACCGGATTCTTCATTAAATAGAAAGGCTATAATTTCCGGCCAGCTTTGGCCCTCTTCGGTGTTTCAGAAAATATGTCCTAAGGAAAAGTCTGTTCATTCACAATGGGCCGCAAATAAAAGTATTCGTAAAAAGTACTTACATTGGTCCTTGAGTATCCACAGTATGGATGACACAAACAACACAAACACTCACTCACATTCACTAATATGTTGGTATTACGGGTAGTTTGATCTTAACTTCCATCACCGCTCATTCTTTGCTGTGGCTAAAACGATGTCGTTCCCCGGTCACTGGAGGTACGTAATCAGAAACACACACAAGATTTTTCTCCTATACTCGACACGAAGAGGCTCTGCAGGGGGGGTCTTCCGTGGTTCCTGGTGTCTGGCGTTTCACCTCTCCGCTCTCTCTCTCTCTCTCTCTTTAATTGAGAGAGGATATTCCCTAATTATTATGTCTCTGCCGGCCTTCCACCTGAAATCGCTCCTTACGACAGGTGTCGATGCTTCATCAAGATGATGAAAGTTTCCAGGCAGATCTGGTGCTTATTATTCATCAGCTTATGCTTTCAGCTGGATTCCCTTCTTATGCTCAAAATTGTAAGAGCACGCAGATGGACGGCAAGCATTTTCTAGCACGAGGAAAAATCTAGGCCCAGTTCTCTCGGATAACAAACGGGATCTGTCTTCAACAACAATCTCCCTCTCCAAGAAATTGGTAAGCGGTGAATTCCAACACTTGAAACCGCGACATTTTTATTATAAACCGCTCTTCAAGTCTAAGAGTTTTCCCATTGTTTAGCGCGCGGCACAGACAAAAGCTTCAAAACGCTTTTGCCGTCCAAACACTTTTGAGTCATGGGAAATAGCTTTTAAACTCTGACCCGTCCCATTTCCGTTTATGGGCTCTTTGTTCTCGTGGCAAACACCTGCAACTCGCCACTTGAATTCACAGTGCTAGAATATATTTTCTTAATATACCGCCCCTCGCAAGTGTTTAAATTATTACTTTCTGTTAATTAAAACCCCCAATCAAGTTTCAATTACCGTTAATTAACCACGCCTCTCGCCAATTAATTATGCGAGGGGGGGATCGTCACAATATCATGTGCACCAACCGAATGTTATTGAATCTGAAGAAACGCTTATTGAATATTCTAATTGTTTTTTGAGTTCTGCATGCTTTAGCGACTGGTTTTTGAAACTTTCTTCCGATATATGTATTTGTTGAAAAAGTATAAGGTCTAGAAATTAAAACTGCACTTAGTGAAACACAGATTGGTAAACTTTGTGTTAAGTTAATTTTTTAACCGCAACAAGTAGTAATGACAAAATTACTATAACAATATGGTCGACTCCAAAGCTATTTTCTACCTTAATACTAATACCAACTAAAATTTTGTCTCGAAAATCAGGATCACATCATATACTGCGGTAAATCTATCATCGCAGATTAAACGATGGATCATAGTTAACCTAGCAAGATAATTGTAGACAGAAAACTAAAGACAGAGGTAATAGATCTGGTGGTTCCTCTTACAAAACACAGTGTCTGAGAAAATCTCGTGATACGAGGGACTACGAATGCAAATCCAGGGATCTCAAAACAATCATAAAATAGATCGCACCGTTAGACATTTCTGCCTGTTGTGGGAATGTGAATGCTACAACGAATGCTTCACCAATCTAATAGGCAGTGTCTGTGCAGACCTTCCAATTACTTAAGTTGATACTACTGATAGTATGTTGCCCATAAATGAACTGCCATTACTGTGCAGAAGGAATGTTTTGAAACCCCAAAATAGAGTTATACGCTTCTCTTTTAAACGAAACCGAGAAAATAACGTTGACACATTCGGCATTGTCTTATGTGACAGACAATGAAAGAAAGATAGAGAGAGAGAGCGGTTGTGTCTCCTGTACGAATTTCTAACTCATCGAAATTTTAGCAAGTGGATATTCAAATCAAGTTGATACCTCAAGTGTTCTCATTTCTGATGGACATTTTGCTCTTTCAAAAATGTTTCATTTTCTTGTACAGTATAGCGCAACACATTTTGTCTGCGGAGTGTTTAAATGCAGTCCAAGAACTGACACTAACATAAACATGGAATTCTTATGTAATTTACATAAAATTGTTGTTTCTTGTAAGCTATATGTCCTGCTATGATCAGAGTTGGCTGACATACAGTCTGCGCGAAGAATATGTGTGCTCCTTTTCGAAGTACGTAAGGTAAGGTGAAAGTGCGTCGGTCCATTGAACCTGCAAAAAATAGTGAGGTGCACTTGTATCTGAATATTAAATAGCTGAAGCAAATTAGAACTTTCAAGAATTATTGCGTCTTTAGTCTGCATAGGATGCAACAATTCTTGAGCCGCCGTTATTGCAGATATTTCCTAAGCAACTCGATTCAATGTTGTATTAGTACGTACACTAAGGTATTTTTATACAACCGAATAACGTGGTCGACAACTCATGGCCTTCGAGACAGCCTGAATTCAATATGGCATTATTTCAACGAGTTGGTGATATCGTTGTACAAGTATGTTTCGCCAAGTGGATGTGAGGGCGCTCGTGAATTTTTGCTGGAGAAGATCCCTGTTGACGAATGACTATCTCAGCCTCATTTCACAGGTGTTAAATTGGGTTACGATCAGGAGACTAAGCAGGCATTTTAGCAGCTTGAAATCATATTCATGCTCCTGGAACCACCGTGCGACAATTCTAGCCGTGTAGCATGGTGCTTTACACTCCATCAGGAAACCATGCAAATCAATGATGTTAGTGCTCCAAATATTGCTCCAGAAGTGCTAAGGAATCGAATGCCAGCCTTGAAAACAGATCATTACGCCACCACTATCACAGTTAACAATAGGCAGCTGGATTACATCGCTTCGTACCGTTGACGTCACATTCTGGCTCGTTTATCGGCGTGTATTAACTGAGAACTTGATTCATTTTTTTTTAGGTTTAACAGCCACCGTGAGCAACTCACTGGACTCTAAGCAGTCGCCAGTCCCTAATTTAGGGTCACTGGTTCCATGGAAGGGAGAGAGCCAGTGCCATAGGACAAACACAACATCCATGCCTCACCGGGATTCGAACCCAGACCCCTTCACAGACGAATGATCATAAGGCAGAGCTTAGACCACTGCGCCACCGGGGCGGCGTTGATTCATTGGACAAGGCTGCCTTCCACCAGTCTTCAAGGATCCATTTTTTGTGGTCCGTGACCCCTGCAGACGAATTTGCCGGTTCTTAAGAGAGACTAGTGGTACATGAAAGGGATATACGCTGTTATAGCCATTTCGCACCAATGTGCAGTGGGCTGTATAATTTGAAATTATCCTTTGGAAACCGCTATTGTACTGCGTGGTTGCATAACGCAATGCATTGGCGTGTTACCAACACGATCCTCTTCCGCCGTAGTTGCCTTCAGATATCGATTGGAAGTTTCTGCATAGAGGAAGGACCAATGCCTGTTTGTTTTCTTGTTTGTGTCCTACTTATTGTACATCCTCGATACATCTGTTCTTGCGTAGTCCAGAAAGTTTGCTATTTCTGAAGGATTTACATCTTCCCGCCGAGATTTTAGTACCATGCTTTTCTCAAAATTGCTTAAATCACGAGCCTTTCTCATATTGCCGCTATGGACTTTCGGCATACATTTGAATTCTTTGAAATTAACTGTTCATAAAGCGACGTCGACGTCATAGTTGGGCCCGTAAGTGATGATCGGGCGTGTTTGATCACTATTGGGTGTTCCTATTAAAATTTTCTTCTTTGGCGCTTTCATGGAGGGAATTACTACATACATCAACTATAAGTCTAAAATATATCAACACTATTTAGACTTATAGTCGATATTTTACTACATCAACTATAAGTCAACTATAGTCTTTTCGTGGAGGGTATTACTATATCAACTATAAGTAGCTTCTTTTCAACTAGCATTGGGAAATTTCAATTTTCCCAGTCGAAACCTCAGATGATGAGTTTTACATCAAAAACTATAAAATGTCCTTTGTTTGAACGTTTTAAAGTTTGTCCCACTTTGGTGACACAATGGAAAGAACACTTGCCTGTTTTCATTTTCGAAACCCTGTCTCAACGAAAAAATATACACATATCGGGAACATATTTCAACCACACAATATTCGAATCATTTCAAGAACGAACGTCGAATTCTAGTTCCATACCTTTTGAATTTGAGGTATTGGATGTGGCAGACCTCTCTTGATCAATAAAAATTATTATTTTACGTATGCTTCACACGTTTGCAGGTTTAGCCAATCGATTTATATGTGGCTGTTACAGTTTTTGAGTAATACTTGCTCAGTAGTTAAATCCTCTGCGTGTGGTATGTCTCAAAATTTTTTACGTTAATTATGATGTGCGATTTTATGGTCTTAAATGTAGATGTAATAATGATTCAAAGCATTTTATTTTAATGTAAGATTCCTCTTTTCGCTATTTTCATGCAACCTGATATCTAAATTATGCTTCGCGAGGCAGACCAATGCCGAAAGAATTTATTTGTTTGTCTTCTCCTATGATTTCCTTATATTCATGCAGCTTCGTATCTATATTACAGCTGTGAGGTGGATGGTTTTCTTTTCTATACTTTTCTTACATGTATCGAGTCTTGGGCAGGCTGCACGTAAAGACGGCAGGCAATCTTCTTTACATTGCTTATATTTCCACCAAAATGTTGGTTATTTGTTTTTACTGGGGGTTTTGAGAACACCGTGAACTACTTAATGAGATATAAGAAAGGCGCCTGTCCCTACTTTTGGTGCACTGGCTCCGTGGAAGGGAGATAGCCAGTGCCATTAGCAAAGCTCACCATCCATGCCCCAATCGGGATTCGAACCAGAGGTGACTCGGACAAATAGTCCTAATCCAGCGCGCCACCAGGGGGCAGGCTATGTTTGGAATACATTTCCTTAAGCGCTCTGGAGATATGGGAACAATATTCACAATATTTACTTGGTTTGTATCATATTCATCATTTAGTTTTTTGAGTACTGTTACTGACGAGTTTTTGGAGACACTGGTGTTAGACTATTTAAGCTTCCAGTCGTTTGATCCAATTTAGTTCTTTACTGAGATTTTGGTCGTTAAAGAAGCTTTATATTTCAGCATTTGATCATGTCTCTTGTCCTGTTCACTTTCACAGAAACAAATTTCAACAGCTGTGCCTACCCCATCGATTGACAGAGTAAGCAAACAACCAGCCTGGAAGTCTGAAAAGAAAAAACTTGGAAGAGGAAGGGCTCGAAATTTCCAGACTGATCGTGGTTGCAGATCTGACTTGTATCGTCCCGGTACCACCATAAATAAAGTCAAGTCCTCCAGAGGTCGGGCAAAAACAGCCAGTCAGCCTAACAGCCTCAATGAATGCAAGGTGAGTGATGCCACTATTTTATTGCTATCTGTCAGTATACTCTCATTGATAGTCAGTGGGGGGCTAATGGTTTGGCCAGCAGGCAGAGAAAGAATCTAATTTCCTAAAATGTGAGCTAGTGATGTTTTGTTATTTTGATGAACTACTAAATGATACGAAAGCTCCTCGAGACCACGTATTATTATATTTCTTCCTTCTTAGGGAATATTCTATGTGCTTAGAAGTCGGCGAAGTTTATTCTTCCGCACAGTATTTCATAAATTTTATGTATAGCTTTGATTATCACGGTAAGTAAGAGTACACCATCTGGGGCATATTAACGTACTGGAGATAACGCTAGTGGTTTTATTTCTGTTTCCGAAGAATATAATGCCGTGAATCCAATGAAATATGTCAGATGGATAGTATTGCATTCAGTGGAGGGCTTGTTCAGAAAGCTAAACATTTCAGGTGCCAACAGTGCATGAAATTTGGAAACCATTACATTTACATATACGTATATAGTGAGAACTCACGAAATTTGGAACATCACCATTCAAATGGGTTACACTCAATTTGGTAAAACGAGGAAGCGAGCTGTATATAATGTACCAGTAGTTGATCGCTCTGTTGAGAGCGAAGTTACGAACACGATGGGAAAAACCAAGAATAATGTACCAGTAGTTGATCGCTCAGTTGAGAGCAAAGTTACGGACACGATGGGAAAAACCAAGAATTTATTTAAGTATACGAAATTCAAAGTTGTGGTGGTACAATGGGTTGGTGCGTCCATTTCGGAACGGCGACACTTGCGATTTGTTTGACAGTCTCCATGTTTAAAGCGTATCAGGAGTGTTGACAAAACCGGGAGACAACCAAACGGCGACACAACTGCAAAGTGCGGCGAAAGTTGGATTCCAGAAGGAGACTATGGGTAAGTCACACTGTACAGGGTAATGAGCGAAGCATGCTCCACATATTTGGAAGATTTTCACTACATCCGTGAGCACCTTAATGTACTCTTCTATGCTGACTCCCCATGGTTTCTCAGTTGATGGCAGAATACAACGTGTGTTAAACAGAAATGATATTCTTCTCGCCTATGCATTGCACACTGACACGGATGGGCTACAAGAGCAAACGTCCAATACGCCACCCTTTCGTAACAAATGATACTCGGGCGTAAATGGTGCCAACAACTTGTTCAGTGGGCGTACATGGAGTATCATAAGCTTTAAGGCCAGAAATGCAGACCAGTTTTGTCAAGATAAGGTGTCCTATAGGGGTTTTTTAATTATGGTATCAGCAATTCAAAATTTTAAATATTTTTTTTTATATTATGGAATCAGAAAATTCAAAATCATAACATTTTTTTATAAAATATACGTTTTTCTGCATGAATTCCTTTTCAGGGCTTTTGCTGATTCCAAAGCATTTCGAATTTTATGAAATCTGGAAATATTCCTATCAAACGTAGCTAATTTAAGCTGCAATATTCAAATAAAATTGCGCACTGCATTTTAATTACATTTTTGTAAGAACGTTCGCTACAAACAAGATTGCCATTCATTAATGACATTAAAAGTAGTTCTCAAAGGAATTATCATATTGGGCTTATGCTTATACCAGTGGAGTTGACAACCTGTTGGGGCTGTAAAAATTAGCAGAGAAGTGAAGAGATCCTTAGATCTCATAGCCAGGTCAGTAAACATTATATCAGGAATTATTCATCAGAGACAAACCTTTTTCTGTCCTTATTATAATACATCTTTAAAATCTTAATGAAGCTAAAAATATGATTTTCTAAAATTAAGTGTCATTTCTTGGCCGAAATTCATACTGGGGTATAATAACAGACAATGCTTGAAAAAATAAAAAATAAAAAGCACTTGTACTACTCTTTTCAAGTACGTTTACTTTAAAAATTTCATTGGAAACATTGCAGCTTGCTACTCTTAATCGACGATCTAAACGCATTGCTCAACATAGAAAATGCCACACCATTAATGGCTGTTTATTATTATCATCTTTATCATTGTCAACCATTATCAATCCAATGCTGGATGGTCTCCCCAAGATCCTTCCACAACTGTCAGTCTCGAGCCTGTATCCTCCATGTTACTCCGGCATGCTTTCGAATTATATCCATCCATCTCCCATGCAGTCTTCTTCTGGGTCTCTTTCTGTCCCTACCAATCCAGTCTAAACTGTCGGTTGTTCATCAGTGATCCGTTCTTCTGCCAACATGTCCAGCCCATTTCCATTTCAGGGATTTTACTCTCATCATGATGTCTTCCGCTCTTGTCCACGAGTTTCTCTTCTTATTTTTCCTGGTTACACAAAATATGCTTCTTTCAGTTGTCTGTAGCCTCTGTATGTTTTCTTCAGTTAAGATCCATGTCTCTGCTCCATATGTAAAAACTGGAAGGTTGTATTGATTAAACACTTTTCTTTTTAAGATATAATGTCTCATTGTTCTTGAAAGTTGTACTGTTTCTTCCAAAAGCTCCCTAGCCAAGTTTTATACGCAGATTAATTTCCTCATCAATGTGACCCTTACTTAATGTTGTCCAAGATAAATGTTTTGGAAATCGGATATTTCGAACTTTTCGCCATGAATCGCAAAATCTTCATTTCTTGAAAAAAGCATTGTATGTCAGTTTTGTCTTCTGAAAGTTCATTTTTAATCCCACTTTTTAAATCTTGTCATAATGTTCGTGGATCATACTCTGCAATTATGAAGGGGCAGTTTCAAAAATGACTACGTCATCAGCAAAACGAAGGTGAGTTGAATAATCTCCATTAATCTTTAGCCCTTTGTTTATAAACTCTTTATCCTCTTCAAGAGTTTATTCTTCATTCTAAATACTTAACATACATACTTAACATTGCTATTGTACTGAGCGTGACTAACATATTGTACTTTTTAAGCAGTTCTTTATCAATTTTAGTTTTGAAAATGATCAATTAGCTAAAGCTGTCGTCACAGGAAGAGTATATATGTTAGCAATGATGCACAAAACTCTCATAGACTGTTTGCAACACGATTATAATTAGTAATTCAACTTTACTAATTCTTTCAGAGCAGTTGTTTAATTTACTTCCTCAGAAAAGAGTTTTAAAGTTGTTTGCTTAGTTCGCCAGTTGCCTCGTATTACTCTGAAAATTTCTTACTCTCTTCGTCTTTTGTTTCACTACATTTTCAAATTTTCCTGGTTTGTTCGTACTTTGTTTCGCTACTTTCCGAAAATGTCCTAGTTTGTTTGAACGTTTTTCTCTGTTTTTGAAAATCTACTAGTGTGTTCGTTTCACTGGTATTTCAAAATTTCCAAGTTTGCTTCTGTTCTATTTAATTCCAATCACAGTTCTGGTTCTAAAAATACTAACGATTGCACCGGGATTGCCGATATTACTGAAAATCAAACTGCCAAGAATGGATTTTTTTCTAAGTGCTAATTCGTAAGTGAAGGGCTTAAGTATTTACTGTAATTTCGATGTCTCTGTTACAAATAATCACGAAATTTGGCGTTTAAGAGCTCTAGATATATCTATTTCATTGGGATTTAAAAAAATCAATTTCCTGTTCTGATTATTATTATTCAAACACCCAGCAATTTCTCGTACGGTTTTCACCAACATGGAAGGTTTAGACGCAACTACCTATGAGTCATGTGACTTTTGTGCTGTACATGAGAAACGAACTGTTGCCCAGGACATTGTGATGACAGGGGTCAGATAAAAAAGAGTGCCAGATTGAAAATTCCAGTCAGAATAGTTGGAAGGGACAGATTATGACGTCACAATGGGCGCTTTCAGGTAGAGAAGTCGAAGGCGGTCGGTAGGAACAGGTAAATTTTATTTGTAACGAGGGGTCCAATAACCGTGGTACGACGGCTTAACGTTCCCATCCGGCGCACGGCAATTTTTGAGTGGTTCAGAGCAGCTCAAACTACCCGGGATCGATCCCGTAACCATCTGGTGAGAAGGCGTCTGCTCTAACCACTGGGGCACTCATGCCCAGGTCTTTATTATTCCAACGTGAAAATAATTTTAATAATCAGTATTCCCCGTAGCATTTGTTGTATGACTGATCAGATCTACAAAGACCGTTCCATAAAAACAGAGAGTAATTTTTTTTTTGGAGTTGGTAACAGTGCAAAGGGGAAAAATAACCACGCAGACGACTAACTGAATTAAGGAAGCATATATGGCAACAGTTATTAGCCGTGGCAGATGATTCTGGCTTCGTTATTATGCAGTTGTTTAAGTTAGGTCTGCATTTCGCCATACAGCTATTGAGGTGAGTGATTCAGTGTTAAGAAGTGAAATGCGTTGTGCGATAAAATTTTGCTATCGTTTGGGTAAAACGGCTCCAGAAACTGTTGATTTAATGAAAAAGCTTACAAAGATAAATATTTGGGTGAGTCAACGAATTTTAGGTGGCACCATGATTTCAAAAAAAGGGCTTTTTTCGGGAAAACTCGCCCTTAGGCCTAGGCAACATTAAAGTGTTGTTACGGAGCGTAATGTTTATACTGGTTAATATATATCAAATACGTGGAGATAATGTAAATGGACGATGTCATCGCTCTTACCACGTTATTTTTAAACAACGCATAGCGACTGAAAAATTGTATTCCGGCACCGCTGGGATCGAACCCCAGAACTCTCGATAACTAGTCGAGTGCGTTCGAATTCACGATTTTCGAGTGCGTTCGAATTCATTCGAACGCACTCGAAAATCGTGAATTCGAACGCACTCGAAAATCGTGAATTCGAACGCACTCGACTAGTTATCGAGAGTTCTGGGGTTCGATTTCAGCGGTGCCGGAATACAATTTTTCAGTCGCTATGCGTTGTTTAAAATAACGTGGTAAGAGCGATGACATCGTCCATTTACATGTTTATACTGTTTGGGGAATCCTGCACAAAGATCGAAGAATGACGTGTGAAGAGATAACGGCGCCAACTAATGTTTCAAAAACTTCGGCATTTCGCATTCTACGCGACAAATTACAGCTGCGTAGTGTGTGTTCCAGATGGGTACTTCATCCCCTGACGAGAGAATAATTTTCAGCCAGAGTTCAGGCGTGTTATGAGTGGAAACAAATGACTGCAAAGGATCTAAACTTTTTAAACACAGTAATAAATGCCGATAAAACATGGGTCCACTATTTCTATCCCCTCAGGAAGTGCGCAACGAGTGCCTGAAAACACACAGGATCGCCTCCTCCGAAAAAGTCCGTCAAACCAAATCAGCTGGGTAGGTGATGATGATAATTTTCTTTAATCATAAAGGTGTAGTCTACCGGCATGACTTTCCTCCACAAATTACTGTCAATGCTGAGTATCAGATTTCAGTCTTGAAGCGTCTGCGAGGACACATATCGATTAAGTGACCAGAACTGGTGAGCAAGTGGACCCTACACCGTGATAACGCCCACCCACATGTAGCTACTTCTGTTCAACAGTTTCTTACGAAATGCAGCACTGCAATTATGCCACAGCCTGCCTACAGTCCTGACCTCGCCCCGTGCGATGTATGGTTGTTTCCATCAATGAAAGAGAAGTTCCGTGGTGCAACATTCAACACAGTTGCTGTCGTTATTCAAGCTGTACAGGGGTCGCTAAAGCAGCTTCCACAAAATGCCTTCACCACCTGCTTTGAAAAGTGGACTTAACGACGGGACCGTTGTATATCATCGAAGGAAAGATACTTTGAGAAGGAATAACATATATTTTTCTGCTCCTACATTTCTTCATTTTGTGTGATTTTACTCTCAGTTTTTATGGAAGGGCCATTGTACCTGCAGTGTCTAGTTGGCCCAGTTTTTGTCTTCTAATTTTGTAATGAGTTGTGTTACATTATCTTGTGAACTAGATCTATTTTTTCTGCAGAAAGTCTCGTTGAATGACAATCATTGCGCTATAAAGTTTATAGAAATCAGAAATAAAAACTCTTCGCAAAAATGTCGGACACTTTTCTTCACATTTAATTTCACAGGTGATCTCAAACATGCCTGCAAAGTCTTGTGCAGAAGTAGAAATGATGTCTGTCCTAGAAACTCGGAGACCTGTTTTGCCCTGCTCCATGAAGACGCACTCCAGAGGACGCGCAAGGCATATTAAAAATCATGACGGTGGTGAATCCTTCACTCCTCGCCTAGGATTTGTGATTAGTGAAGATGTAAACGCTAAAGACATAAATGATGGCCATGGCGACCGTAGATCTCAAGTATCCGTGTCAAACCACAATTCCACACTGACTCAAGAACTGAAACTGACTAACCCGTATCATGACCTCAAGAGCAAAACTGTTTCCTCTTCTACTGTGAAAAAGACTAAGGGAAGAGGCAGAGGAAAGGCGAAACTGCAACAAATACTAGTATCCCCTGGACCACATATGGAAGCCTAAAGGTAAAATATCTCTCTCCAAATATGAAATTTTGGCGTCTATGGAACTTAAGCATTCAGTGTAATATTTTAGTTTCGTCTTTCACTGTGCTTTGTTTTGTTTTTTCCTTTGAAGTGAGCGTTTCCAAACTTATGCAATTTTTTACGTCTCATTATCCACAGATATTCTTATGCCTAAATCCCATTTATCACACTTTTATTTTTTTCTGGCGTAGTTCTACAGCTATTTATTTATTGAAACTCTTATACAGAAACAGTATTTATACACTATCTACCAACAAGTAATTGGACACCCCTGCAATCGACGATATCTGCGGTCCTGGTACACGTCACGGCCGCCGCCGTTAAATATCGTGTGGGAAATAACAACGCAACCAGTCACGTGCAAGATGCCACGCAGTTCGGAGCTCTCTGATTTCGAGAAAAGTGTAATCGTCGGGTATCACAGAATTGGTCGATCCATACGTGACATATCCAGCGAGTTGAAGTACCCAAAATCGACAGTGGCCTACGTGATTGGCAGGTGGAAGATGAGAGGTGACTGTCGGAATGTGCCCCGACCTGGCAGACCCACAAAACTGGGAGTTAGAGACCGACGGGTGCTGGCCAGAGAAATTCGGAAGAACCGCACCAAATCGATGGGCCACATCCGCGAGCAGTTTCAACAGGCATCCGGGAGTATTCTTTCGAAGAATACCATCCGTAAGGAAGCCCATCTGCTCGGTTATCATGGACGTGCTGCCGCCCACAAGCCTTTGATCACCAAGTCCAATAGCGCTGCTCGGCTAACGTGGTGCAAAGAACGTTGACAGTGGACCGTTGAACAGTGGAAACAGGTTCTCTGGAGCAACTAATCAAGGTTCACTCTCTACTGTTCGGATGGCAGGGTCTGGGTTTGGCGTCAGCCTGGAGAACGCCTCCTGCCGGAATGTATTGTGCCAACTGTGAAGTTCGGCGGCGGTGGAATTATGCTATGGGGGTGTTTCTCCTGAGTGCTGGGTTTTTGTTTCTCCTATTATTGGTAGACTCAACGCCGAGACCTACTGCACCATTTTGGATGACCATGCGCTTCCTGCGTTGTGGCAGTTTTGCGGGGTGGACCAATGTTACTTTCAGGATGACAATGCCACCTGTCATGTTGCGCGGTCCACCATGGCTTGGTATGGTGACAATGGGGTTAATCGAATGGACTGGCCTGCGCAGAGCCCGGACCTTAACCCTATCGAGTTCCTCTGGGACGAGTTGGAGCGTCCACTTAAGGGGTGCCCCCACCGTTCGAAATCGGTGAAGGAACCTACCTGTCTTCTCCAAGCCGAGAGGAAGAAAATACCGCTCGCCGTCGTACAACGCCTATTTGAGAGTATGCCCCGGAGGGTCGCAGTTGTAATCGCCGCTCGTGGAGGCTCCACCAACTATTGAAGGTAAATAAACTTCGTTTTTCTTTGCAATCACAGGTGTTCAATTACTTGTTGGTAGATAGTATGGCAATGGTTCTATTAGAAAAAATTGACTTGGTCAATAAAATAAAATAAAGAATTAAAAAAGTGGACGGCACGTACATTTGAGGAAATCCAAGCGAAACATCAGAAAGTGAGACGATTTTTTCAAAGTTTGAATCAAGATTCACAAATTTTGTTTTTATGTGTATTTTCCTCTGTACATTCTGTGTGTATATGTGGTGCTTTATTACCACAGCAACGAAAAATCGTTTTCACAGCTGCTCTTGTGACGTCATCTAATCCATAGCATTCTTACATGACGCCAAAGTCGTTTTAACAACTCCGTAGAAATAAGAGAGGTAAACCGTTACGTTCCAAATATTCGTTCTATTTAATCAATCGTAAACAACCTTTCAGCAGAATGGATACATAGATTATAAATAATTGAGCAACATATTTCCCTTTGCTTCTTTTGTAGCTTTATACGGGGCATGTGGGGGTCAATAAATACCCTGAATTAAAAACTAGGCGTGTTTTTGGAGCCACAACTCACTCACTCACGGAGGAAGAGAAATGCAGGGTGGACAACAAAACTGAAACACATGGGTTTAGGAAACAACAATTCATTAGTACGGTGTAGGGGCACCTTCAGTGGCTAATACAGCTACAATCCGTCATGGGATGGACCGATAGAAGTCCTTTACAGTGGCCAAACGGATTTGAAGCCATTCCTCTTGCAGAAAGTGACTAGTTCACGACGTGATACCGGTGGAGGAAAACATTTCCTGACTTGCTCCTCCAGAACACCCCAGAGTGGCTCAATAATGCTCACGTCGGGTGGCTGTGCAGGCCATGACAGATGTTCGACCTCACTTTCATCCTCAGTAAACCACTCATCCACCGCTTTGGCTCTGTGTATCTGTGCATTATAATCCTGATACACGGCACTACTGTCAGAGTATAATGTTTGAACCATTGGGTGCAGCTTGTCCTCCAGAATTGTCCGATAGTCTTTGGTAGTGATGTGTCCCTCAAGCACAACTAGCGGGTCAACATACTGCCACAATATTTCCGCTCAAACCATCACTGATCTACCTCTGTGCTTCACTGTGGGTAATAAACAGTCAGAGTGGTAAGCCTTTGAGGGATGTCTTCACACGTAAACTCTATCGGTTGTGGGAAAGAGAGTGAAGGACGATTCATCGGAGAACAATACACATTTCACGTTGATCAACGTCCACTATTTGCGCTGCTGGCAAAGTTGCAACCGACGTTTGGCATTCGCATTGGTGATCCAAGGTATGGAGATAGAAATACGACCGTGAATATTGACCCGGTGAAGCTCCCGACGAGCAGTTTTGATGGAAGCGGTTGAGTCGCGGTGTGTATTCAAATCTGCGGTGAGTTGGACACCTGTGGTTTTGTGTTTTCGGCTACCATTCGTGTTAGCCGGACGTCCCTATCAGACAGCTTCCTCTTACCTCGACAGTTACTCCTATTCGATGTGGTTCTTCTCTTTTACTGGTACGCCAACATGACCCTGGATACCGAGGCTCGCGATTCACCACAAACACTTGCTGTCTTGGACACAGATGCACCAGCGAGACGCGCATCAACAATCGGTCCTCTTTAAAACTTGGATATGCCTCCAATTACGTTGTGTGGATCGCACATTTCGACATCCAGCTGTGTTACTGTTCTGTTAATGCAACTTTCAGACACCACTTTCGTTGGTCAACTGCGAAAGAGAAGCCTGTGGCCACTACGTAGCACGTATAGCGACGTGACACGTATTTGCGTAGGTGTTAAAGTTTCGTTGTTCGCCCGGTGTACATTACAGGGATTTGACAAAAACCCAACCCATCTTTTTCTTCCATTTGTGTCTTTATACACCGAATAATTACTGAATTATGAAAACCCCGGTAAAAAGTGGATGCGGCTCGTTGATCATGTGATTTTCCAGAAGGCGCGATTAGTCGACTGATGTAGCATATATAAAGATGAGTGGAGCAGTAGGCAGTAAAATTCGGATAGTTATGACGAAAGGGAAGGATTTATCAGACTTTGAGAAAGGACAAATTGCAGGAGCTTGGAGAGCGTGTGCCTCGATTTCCCAAATGGCTGAACTGCTGAGTTGTTCGCGAGCCTCTGTAATCATAGTGTATGAGGGCTGGTGTGAAAATTGAGAAAGGAAAAATTGAGAAAGGACAAATTGAGAAAGGACAAATTGCAGGAGCTTGGAGAGCTGGTGCCTCGATTTCGCAAATGGCTGAACTGCTGAGTTGTTGGCGAGCTTCTGTAATCAAAGTGTACGAGGGCTGGTGTGAAAATTGAGAAAGGAATTTGAGAAAGGACAAATTGCAGGAGATTGAAGAGCGGGTGCCTTGATTTCCCAAATGGCTGAACTGCTGAGTTGTTGGCGAGCCACTGTAATCAAAGTGTATAAGGGCTGGTGTGAAAATTGAGGAAGAACATATTTAGAAAGGACTTTGAGAAAGGACAGATTGCAGGAGCTTGGAGAGCGGGTGCCTCGATTTCCCAAATGGCTGAACTGCTGAGTTGTTGGCGAGCCTCTGTAATCAAAGTGTACGAGGGCTAGTGTGAAAATTGAGAAAGGACTTTGAGAAAGGACAAACTGTAGGAGCTTGGAGAGCGGGTGCCTCGATTTCCCAAATGGCTGAACTGCTGAGTTGTTGGCGAGCCTCTGTAATCAAAGTGTATGAGAGCTGGTATGAAAATTGAGAAAGGACATATTGAGAAAGGACAAATTGCAGGAGCTTGGAGAACGGGTGCCTCGATTTCCCAAATGGCTGAACTGCTGAGTTGTTGCCGAGCCTCCGTAATCAAAGTGTATGAGGGCTGGTGTGAAAATTGGTAGACAATGATCCGGAAGCATAGCTGCACAGGACAGGTAAAGGTGGATACGAGAGGTGAGCTCCAGGACCGACGACTCGTGCAGGTCAAGAGACGCAGCAGTGTTCAACAATTGACTTCGCAATACAACAAAGGTTAACACGGAACAGTATCTGTCATGACCATGTGTCGCACACTCGTTCGTAAGGGTTGTAAAAGTAGACAGCCCAGATGACATACTCTCCCAACCATAGCCCGTCAGCGCAGAGCCCTCGCCTATTGCAAAGCTCATGCAAGTTGTACGTTGGATGACCGGCGAAAAGTGTGCTGGTCTGGCGTGTCGCATTTGTAAAATACTCTTTGGATGGTCGTGTACATATTTGGAGCAAATAACTTGAGGCATTTGGTCCATCCTCCATGGTCGCCACAGTGCAAACCCGTGGAGGCTGTTATATGGTGTAGGGCATGTTTACCTGGCAGGAACTTGAACACCTGGTGCATATGGAACAACAAATGACTGGCGCTAATTATCGTGAATTGCTTGCTGAATCTGTATACCCAGCAATGTTGCATTATTACCCAAATGGCGACGGTGTCTTCCAAAATGAATGTGCGCAGAGCCACAGGTTCAATGTTGTGCAGGAATGTTTTGAAGAACACAGTTCAGACTTCCAGAATATCGATTGGGCTCCGAACTCTCACGATATGAATCCCGTAGAACACTTCTGGAGCACAGTTGAATGGAATATCAGGCATCTAGATACACCAATCACCATCGTACGTGAACTGAAGGCCGCATTAAACACATCCTGTTCCTACTAAATGCGCTCTGACGATCGCCAAATAGAGATATAACTATACCACAGTGAATAGGCGAAATGCTGTCCCACATTCACCAACCCGCTTGGCCAGCGTGGTGAGTTATGGTGTGCCCCACCCCCAATGATTCAACAACTTAAAACTTGGCTCTAAGTATCCCTGTCAGCTGGGTTGTACCAGGGCACAGCAGAGGATGCTAAGATGATATTCCAAAGCATGTGAGAGTTATGTGGAGTGGACTGCCTCAAGACAGACTGTTGTGAAAGAAACTTGGGGAGATCGTCATCCAGCAGTGGATTGATAATGGTTGACATTGATCATGATGATTATATAGTACTGCGATTACAACAAGGACCGCCTCGGCTCTAGTCCTTCATTGGATCCACTGGCTCTAAATTAGGGACGGGCGACTGCTTGTAGCCCCTTGAGTTGCTCACGGTGGTTGTCAAACCTCGAAATAAATAAAAATTATAACAAGGAATTTATTTTAACAAAAGTCAAAGATACCACAGTAATTAGTATTGAGGAACTTACATTTTATAGCACATACACGTGTTCAAAAGTATTTAGTTATATTAAACCATGATAAAATAAAGAGGTTGCAATAAAAGGAACCTGCAATAACCCAACGCCATCTAGAATTTACACAGTGCATTCAAAACAAATCATGAAAATGTCTAAATAAAATAGTCCATTGTTCCGATATACCTTTAGGGACATAATCATTACAACAACGAAATCCGAATGACGCAATATATTGGCTCTCCATAAATAATAACAGTGAGAGCTCACCTGGAGAGTTTATAATGGATACCTCATTCCACTTTGGAGTATAGGAACCGGTCGCAACCAGACAAGAAAAGGCGGTTGTTAACTTGCCATTACGAACATCATATTTATGCACCCTGACTCTGGTACTCAAGTTCCTTTTTGTAGAACCAATATATACATTATCATTAGTGTCTGGAACACTAATGATACTGTACATATATATATTGGTCTTACTCGTGAATGTAACATCTGAAGATGGGGACATTGTGATCCGCGAAAAATCTCATGTGGTGTGTATTTTTATCAGTAAAGCTTAAGTACAAGTATTGCATATGTGCTACACATGTGTTTTATCGTGTTTAGTCGTTATTTTAACTTTCAACATTTTTAGCACGAATCATTCTTCATCAAGATTGTAATAAAAACTGACAGTGCATCATAAAAATATACAATTGAAGGCCTTACGGCAATAGTCGGCTGACCCACGTTTTGTAAAAGCGCAGCATGCTTGTGGAATAACCCACTGTTTTAGTAACTGGAGATACACATTCAGGGACAGACCGGATGGTAGCATATTGCAATATATAGCTAGGGATAACAGTGGGTTAGGCAGTCTAGGACAGATTGAGGGCTGGTCATTTATTTACTATCCCATGTCCTGCCACGTTGTTGGTCAGCCCATGTTGCAGTAATTACTGCTTTGTTGCCATACCTGTAGGAGCTATTACAATAGCACAACAACATCACATCAATGCAGAAAAAGGTTAAATATCGTCGGAAGTGAATTTATTCCATTCCTCCTTCAATATTTGAAAAATTCGGTCGAATTAGTGTATTTATGCATCCGCAACTATTTATCAAGTTCGTTTCAAAGGTTTTCTATTGAGGTTACGTCAGGTGATTGTGATGGCCAAATCATTACACAAATTGTTTAGGCAGACATCCCAGTCTTCACAGAACTACACGTAGCTTAGGGTCTTTATCGTGCTGAAATACCGAGTTTCTACTCAAATTTCTTCCCGGGTAAATTGTTTTGTAAAATATCACTATACATAGCTCCGTTTATGTTACCGTGGATTTGTACTAAAGGACCAATATGTTTTACAGAAAACCTCCCCAACAATTACATGTCCTCAGCCGTCCTTTAGTTTAAGAATCTAGTATTTCGTATCGGGCTGTGCCAAGTCGGCCCATTTGTTCTATCGCAAATTTCTAAAGGAAGGAGAAGTCGTGTTTCCCGTATTCCTGGTCTGTTTAACTGTGTTGCTGACTTTACTTACTTTCATGACGTAGCCCAGGGCGTAATCACAGAGGCGAGGAGAGGCACTCACAGTGTTTTTGCTATCTGTAGTTATTAAGATGGTAAAAACATTTTGGCACTTCTTGAAAACAAAGAGAATTGACCCCGATTGTGTGTTTTTCTCCTATTCCTAATCCCTATAAAGATTGACTTTTGTAGTGTTACCGCTTGCTAGTTCGGAGAAAGGGGCATTTTATTACCCTCCTACGGCATTTTACGAGGGGAACGTATTGGAAGCAGACCCCTGTCAATGTCTTAATGTACTCAAAATTGAAAATATAACTTTTACCACGGAATCTAAAAAATCAAAGTAATTGCTGGAAAAGATACCACAGGAGGATACATCTTAATAGATAATGTAAACGGGAACAGTGATATTTGAGCACATTTTAAACTGTTTGGAAATTCAGAAACCCTTCAGCCGAAAAACTGTGCAGTGCATTAAGTGCAACAATTTTTTAAGCTATGACAGTTCACAATCTAGAACATCTCATCTTAAGAGACATAAATACATTTTTGCTGCTACAAGTTCCTTGTTAAACTTTTCTGTTCATATACTGCATAAGAAGTAATGTACTTACGTTTATTCTGAGTTTGTATAAAAAATTAAATCGTTTGATCTTATTAAAACTTTAAATCTATGAATTAACTAGTGTTTGGACTAGGGGCTGGAAGAACTTCAAAGAAGAGCATTTTTTTTATAATTTTCTCTATTGTGCACGCAAAGTACAAGGTCTTCATTTTTTTTAAGTGCGCTATACATTGAAAATTTATTTTGAACGCGTTTAGTCTTTTCTCCCCTCTTTTAAAGGCTATATATTTTTCGATAATTGCCAAAGTTTAGTTTATGTTTTTAGGCTCACATTCAAGTGAATATTTTCAATTATATCTCATTTCATTATTTAATTTTCTCAATTTAATAAAATACAATAGAAAGACAAAGTAATATAAAATAAACAAATACATCGCTCTTTCCGCGTTCCAGAAATACATAGCAACCGAACAATTGTTATTCGGGCACCACTGGGGAATTGGACCCACGGATCTTTCGATATCTAGCCGAGCTCGATATCGAAAGATTCGTGGGTTTAATTCCCTAGTGGTGACCGAATAACATTAATTCAATTCCCCGGTGGTGACCGAATAACAATTGTTCGGTTGCTATGTGTTTCTGGAACGTGGAAAGTGCGATGTATTTGTTTATTTACTGACGCCACGTATTTGGAGGATTTTCACTTTAAAGTAATATGAAATTGGCATATCATGGGCTGGGTCTAGATAGTAGCCGCAACTAACTGGGCCGGCCGGGCCGAGAGTCGAATATCTGAAAAGGACTGGGCCGGACCGTTTAGTGCTCTATAATAGCCCGTCACAGCACGTGGGAACCCAATCTACCAATGAGGTGGGTATATCATTAACAAACCTTGCCTGCTGGGACATTCGTGACAGCAGATTGCAGCTGCAATAACCCTTTAACGACCATTACCCTAAAATCTGGTGTCACTCTAAATACCATAACGCCCAGAACTGTCATTTGTTTCACTTCTTTGTTTAGTAACAACAATGGTGACAGACTGTAACTCCTTTTGATCTCTCATAGGTTATGCAAATTTAAAGAACAAGTAAGGGAAGGAAATCTGACTCACTCTAGACAGGCATTTCGGGTGGCTATGGTCCTTTGTATGTACAGGCGTTTCGGGCGTTATGGTCGTTAAAGGGTTAACCTCCACTAACTGTGAGGATGCTTCGACCTCGGATCCGTACACAACACGAGAATTTGAGCCAGTATGAGAGAGGACGGTTAGTCAAGTCGCAGTATTACCAGGAATTTGAGTCGGAGTGACGCGGTAATAGGATGATGTTAGGGACAATGGGTCGAGGAATGCTCAGCCAGGGGCATGGGGGGAGTGGACGGCCGAGAGCAACGACATAACGCAAGGATCGGGAAATTGTGAGGGCGCACGAACAGAATCGAATTCGTCACTCTCAACTATCAGTGGCCACGTTGAGTTCAGCTATCAGTGCTCATGGGAGTTCTGTGTAAATCATATAATGTATTTCTATCTTTACGTATTTTACATTGTAAAATTATGTTAATGTACGTTTGGCACGATTTTCCGGCTTCTGGAAACATAATTTGAACAGTTTTTCTTCAGCCCTGTTGCGGGACTGAACATATTGTTAAAGAACTTTTGATCTTCTAAAGCAAAATTCATCTCAAGGTGGCGTAATCTTAAACTTCTAGTTCGATGAAACAGTTGGGCCCCATTACAGCTTTGAAAAAAAATTATTTTCACATGAACTATCTTTCAAGATGATTAGCATAATCCAAATACTGATTAATTTCCCCTGTTTACTGTTTTCCCGTTTATGATGTCACAATGGCTTCTCCTTTAGAAGAACATCCGCGCCTTGAAATGTCGCATCTGAAAATTTTCCGTTCTATCCAATAGTTGTAACGATGACGACAATTTTCCATATATTGACCATGTTTTCGATGTAAAATATTCCTCTCGGTGGCGCAAAGCCAGATTTTTAGTCTATGGTTTGACAATGCAGATTAAAAAACTTCTTCGAACAAGGGCTACGAGAGGGGTCTGATAAGTCCTTGGCTTTGTAAATAAAACAACAGACTACAGGATTGAAAAAAAATTGTTTACTCTACATATTCTCCCGTAAGCTCCACAAACTTATCACGTCGTTGTTCTAACTTTTCTGAGCCATAAAAAAACTTCTGTCTATTTTGCTGCAAATCACTCGTCCACCGATGTTGTGCTTTCCTCAATGCTTGAAATTTTTTCCCTTGATATGTTTTTTCAGGTTAGGAAAGAGGAAGTAGTCCGAAAAGGTCAAATCAGGTGAGTAGGCCAGGCCGGGTGTTTCATAATCTTAAAGTGAAGATCAGGCAATTTCTGCTCCGTAATGGCAACTTTTTAAGGAGATGCGTTGTTTTGAAGAAACAAGATTCCTTTTGAAAGCTTGCCTCGACGTTTGAGGACGAGTTGCTGCTTCAATTTGTCGAGAAGTGCAATGCATTAGGTGTGCAACTCAATTCTCGGCCCCTAAGAGCAAGCAATCATAGAACGTCGGCAAATGCAAATAGCTGTATGCGATAATGACTGATTGCAGCGCCACACAACAGCTTTCCAAGCAACCGTAACCACTCACAGCTGTAATGACATAAGGGACGAAAGTTGACGGTGAAAGCAATGTCGTTCGAGAAGCAACATTTGAGGCACAGCTCCCTGCTCCCGTTTGAGCTGCAAACAAGTGCCACGGAAGACCAGAAATAATCTGTGCCGCTTTGGGTGAGGCTCCTGTGTCTTACAGTACGTGTAAGAAGTGGTTCCAGTGGTTTAAGCAGGGACATTTTGATCTCCGTGATGCAGAACGTCCGGGACAGCCCCAGAAAGTTGACAATGAGGAACTGGAACAACTGTTGGACGCGGATGCTTGTCGCACGCAGTCAGATCTCGCCCAGGAACACGGAGTAACGCGGCAAGCCAATGCAAAGCGCCTGCACGAACTTGGACGGATTCACAAGCAGGGCCGTTGGGTGCCTCTCCAACTCACAGTTGCGAACAAGTCTACGCTCTACGATGTTGCTGTGTCCTTGCTCTCCAGATTCAAGAAGAAGGATTTCCTCCTCAAGATTTTGACCTGTGATGAGATGTGGATAATCTACGATAATCCTAAGCGGCGCAGATCGTGGGTTTATTCAGATCAGTCTACCACCAGTACTGCCAAACCGAATATCCATGGCAAGGAAGTTGTTGCTGTGCATATGGTGGGATCAGCGCGGTGTCGTACTCTATGAGTTGCTCAAACCTGGTGAAACGGTCAATGCTGAGCGTTATTGTCAACAACTCAATCCTGTGAGTAACGCAATGGAGGCGAAAAGGCCATACACCGGCAAGGGCAGAAGGTTGGTCCTGTTGTTTCAGCATAACGCGCCTCCTCACACCGCGAAAACGACTTTCAACACGATCACCGACCTGGGATGGGAGATTTTGTCCGACCCGGCGTATTCTCCTGACTTAGCCCAGTTGGATTATCACCTATTTCGCTCCCTGCAACTTCACTGCGCACTTCACTTCTGTCGAGGAGGTCCACGCAAGTATGACTTTATCAACTCGAAACAGCCCTCTTTTTTCCGCAGTGGTATTCGGCAGCTCCATTACCGATGGCTCAAATGTATCCAACACGACGGGAATTATTTTCCAGATTAGGTACGTATTCGATTTGCTATAATTTGCTGTCAACTTGTCGTACCTGTGGCCGAGAATTAAGTTGCACACCTAATAGTACTTTGCCATGATGGCTGCACCCTTTTCCAGATCATCTACAAGCAAAATTATATCTTTGTTCCAGAAGACAGGTGCCAACACCTTGCTTGAATACTTCTGTGCCTTGAACTTCATTTTGCGACTCCGGTGGCACAGTGGTCTAGACGCTGGCTTCTGACCATTCGTCCGTGATGGGTCCAGGTTCCAATGCCGGTGACGCGTGGATGTTGTGTTTGCCTTACGGCACTGACTCTCTCCCTTCCCTGGAACCAGTGGTACTAAATTAGGGACAGGCGATTGCTTACAGCCCACTGAGTTCCTCACCGTGGTCGTTAAACCTTCAATCAAAAGAAAAAAGAGACTTCTTCGGACGCGGTCAACCACTATGTCTCCATTCTTTCGATTGTTCTTTGGTCTTTGCATCATATATACACTGAAGAGCAATTGAATCAGGGATACCTGTTTAGTAACGTGTAGCACCACCTTTCGTCCTGATGACGGCTGCGATTCGTCTCGGCATGGATTCGACAAGACACCGGAAGCGTTGGGAAGCCATACAGATCCACGACCGCTGAACAAGCTACCACAGTTCACGAAGATTTGATTGAGGGGATCATCTCTCTCGATGGCATCACAGATGTGCTCGATGGGATTGAGGTCAGGTGACCTAGGTGGCCAAGGAAGCTAGGTCACGTCGGTGGAGTGTTCATCAAACCATTCGGATACAATTCGGGAGCTGCATTGTCTTGTTGCAGGATGAAGACCCCAGTGGGATTTTGAAGACGCACAAACGGGAGCAAATGGTCGTCCAGGATATCCCGGTAAGGTTGACCTGTCAAGGACGATGTCACACGTACCAGTGATCCTATTTAAGTCCACGTAAACAGTCCTCAGACGGGATTGCCACCTCCTCCAGGTTGAAGAGTACCCTGCTAGTAAGAAGGATCCATCGCTTCATGTGGTTTGCGCCGTACTCGTATCCTGCCATCCGCATGTACCAACGTGAATCTCGACTCATCAGTCCAGGCAACATTTTTCCACATGTCTAGGGTCCAGTGGCGATGTTCCAGCGCCCATGCTAACCTTTGCACCCTGTGATGTGCGGTCAGCAGCGGTACTCTCGTGGGACGATAGCTTCTGTACCCCATAGCGAGGAGATGGTTCTGGATGGTGTGGCTGCTTACACGTTTTTGTGCACCAGCGTTAAATTGCCGAGTGATTTCTTGCACTGTGGCCCGTCTATCTGCTGTTACAATGCGAGCTAGCCGACGATGACACCGCTCATCCACACGCTGTTGTACACGGCAGTTGGCCCTTGGAGTGATTGCTTTACCGGATTCGATGTACTCACGGTGCACCCGTGACACATTGGCTCGTGAAAATCCCAGTGCTTGCACGACTTCCGAGATGGAGTGACCAATTCGTCGGGCCCTGACAATTTTCCCTCGATCAAATGCTCTTAGATCCTTCGTCTTACCCATACTGCGTCCAACTCTTACTGATTCCAGTCGCATCACTCCTTATATTGTCGGATCGCTGCATACGTCATGTCGTTTCCGTTTACAGGGCCGCCCACGGCGCCACATTTGCATAACGCCAGCTGTCTTTAAGTCAATTGCTCTTCAGTGTATATGGATCAACGCTTCATGCGTACTTACGTGACAGTTGAAAAATCCCACAGGATCCCGCTGAAATTGGTCCGAACCGGTCTGTGAAGCAATCACTCGATCACTGTTCTGGTCAGCATTGAGACATTCGGGAACCCATTTGTCTGAGAGCTTTCTCATGTCTGAAATCTTGTGAATAATATAGCCTACTTGTTCTCAGGATATCGCTAGAGTCTCTTCTATCTGTTTTGTGGATATTCTTTGATCATCCACGATCATGGAATGAATGGCATTTGCGTTTTCTGGAATTGTCACTTGAGTTGGTCTCACAGAAGTTCTTAATCTTAGATATTTATTGTCCTGTTCTATACTTAGCAACCGAGTTCTTCACTGTGGGGTAGGAAGGGCGCTTATCACCAAATGTGACCGATATTTCTTCATAAATTTCTTTGGCCGAGTTACCTCTTAGGAAAAGATATTTCATAACTGCTCGGCACTCTTTTGCGATGAAATCTGTGCTGTTTTGCATAATTAACACTTCAGAATTGTAAAAACAAATGAAATAATCAGGCTAGAATTATGATGTTTGGTCAGACATATACAAAAAATAAATTTTGATATTACAGAAGCATTATCATTCCAAGAATATGTGAAATGGGAAAAACCAAAGATTTATCAGCCCCTCTACGTAGCTCCCATTGAGTTAAAATCACACATATCACTATATTCTCCAGATGCAGTTCTTACCTACTAGGGGCGCCATGGTGCATTTACCATTGTAAATATATATCTGCGCCTCTGAAATCCGTGTGAAAAAATATTTTTTCATCTGGCTGCTGCAAACATAACCGTGGTTTTTCAAGTGCAGCGCTCCTGAAACAAAACTTTTCAGACATGGGGGCTTAAATTTCAACTTTTTTTGGTGTACTACCCAGTGTGTACTTCAGAAAATTAAAAATGGACTTGAAATATATTTTGAACTTTATTTTAAGACCTTTGTTAAATGACGTGCCTATAAAATCTCTGCATTTGGTAGCACGCTCCTTATTTTATATTGCATAAATTTAGCGCAATGATTCATTAATTGTGGCGTTCTGGTTTTAGTTACATCTCACATATACACGCACATACATGTAATTATTGATATCAGTTATATTCATTGCGAAATTTTCACTTTATTTTTCAGAAAATATAAACAGTCTGTGATGGAAACAGCGAAACCTGATGAGAAAAAAAAAGTGCTTTAAGATCTGCAGATGAAAAAAGAAAAAGAAAAGAAAAACCGCGTCAATCGCATCCACCTGACTGTTAGGAGAGACTGACGATGAAGTTTAAACTCAGGCAAGAACTTTTAAATTGCGCTAAAACATGCAAATGTTCGCAATTAGTCAAATTAACTCCTGAATCAGAAAATTAGATATCTTAACTTCAAAATTCTTAGACATTAAAACCCGTAAGCATTTCCTAGGCATTCCTTATGTTTATGTACAAGCCATGTCCTTAATTTTCAAAATTTCTGTTTCAAGCTGCTTTTCTTTCTTTTTTTCTCATATGGATATAACGATACTCTTAAATTTTATAGTCAAAGCTGAGCAGATTTTTCTGTCGATTAAGTAGAAATGAATTGAATTATTACTGAAATTTAAATTTTCTTTCTTTTCTTTTCATTTCGTATTTTAAGCAGTCGATTTTCTTGCTTACTTTGTTTGGTGTTGATTTCTTGATTCTTCATGATTTTTCTTAGAAACCTGATTTTGTGCTCTTAATGTGATGCAAAATTTTATTTCGTAGGATGGCTCAAAGGAGGCACAATATTTACATAAATTGCAGGGAAAAAATGATTAATAACGAAATAATTTAGTTGAATGTTCATGATGCAAAAAACAGGGTAAAAGAATTTGAAATTCTTGAATAGATGTGCAGTGTAGGTAGTACACCATGTGCCAGACGGAAATGTTAATTATAGAGAGGAAAATGTGCTGTTGAAAAGATAGTTACTCGAGCTGAGTATGGATAAGGAAGTCAGATCATAATGATCAGCCTCTCCTCTTTGCATATTTCAATGGAATTAAATTTCTGAAAAAAATATCATGGTACGCTTTCCGAATGCGCCACTTCGCTTCACGTACATTCTCATTCCAAAAATACCTTGACGGAAAAAAAAGAGGGAAATAATGTTCCCCTAACAATAGAAATAGTTTATCAAACATTTTTTTTAAATGAAAAATATTTTAAGGTGAAGTTCGAATTTGGACTTAGTTCGATGACAAAGCATGCATGATGTTTGCTTGAAAACATCTGTTGCCTTAAGATCGAGGCCTTTCCCTCTTAAAATTCAAAGGCCCCGTATGTTTATAAATGTCTATGCATTAACTCCTTTTCGTTTCGTTTCCGTTTATCTTGTATTGAAACACGAGTTCAATATTCGAGCATGCGCACTCCCATTGCATGTGCTCTCACACAGTTGCATGCCTTCAAGTGGGGTTGCATATCCAGACATGATCTGTGTACATGGATTTAGGGTTCTATTGTGTGTTCTTTCTGTTCCTCCCTTAAATGTTCTTCATTATTCGTACGATAAATCTGCTACTCGTGTTGAACGATGTTAATTGTTTTTGTCACTTGTGGGTTTGTGAGTGTTATGTCGTCTATTCGTCTCGTTATGACGTGTGTTTGTTATCACCGCCTATCGTGATGTGTATTGAATACAATTATATATACCTGGAGTGGTATATACTGTACGCATAAAATGCGTACTGTGATGTATTTTGGTGTCTTGCTGGTACTTCGTCTTTCTTCAGCATGCTGTGTTCCATTTTGTAGTTCATATATTCAAACCAGCTTCAAAGCATACTTTCTGTTGAATACACGTTGAACATTTTTCATTGCAAGTTTTACTAGTCAATATAAATGGTAATAAAAGTTGTAACTCATCTCAGAAACTGCAGAATGCTAATAGTCTGAACAAAATTAATTTTAAAAACGGATTTTTGTAATTTTCACTTCAGTTTCCTTCCTGTCCTGGAATGCTCCTGCTGTACTTTTTTTTCTTTTTTTTTTTTTGAGAAAGTATTTGCAGCAAATATGATTCGGTTCATCATCATCCCTTCAGATAAAATCCGGCTTTTTTTAAATCTTGATTTCTCTATTATGGGTTTATATTTCTGGGTTACTAGAGAAATCATCCATCCAAACTATTAAACATATTTTCACCAATATGTTTCACTTGCTGTGGCTGGGGAGTGAAACAGAAATATTTCTTAATTTAGGGCAAAGTGCAGTTCACTAACAATTAATGGATTGCAAATGGTGATTACCTTGTTAAAAGCGTTTCGGCTAACATTAAAGTGCGTTAGCAGACGTCAATTCCCATCTTCTCCAAATGTGGAATACTCTTTTCTTGCAGAATTTACTCCGGGAAATCTGCCATCTGCAACGGCTAGGAATCAATTCAGCTACCAGAAACCAGGAGTGACAAGTCTTTTGATGCTTTCTGGTTGCAAAAGCGTTTTCAGAAACTCTCGTCAACGGTCATCGCATATCCGCCTGTACTCGCGCAATTCCATATAACAGTAAAAAGTAAATAAAATAAAAAAATGAAAAATAATAAATAGATTTCATAAATTCAGCGAGCCGACACCTGAAACTATGAAAGACGGCAAACCTCCGAATGAATTTCATGACGGCAGCTGAATGGTTCATATGACCTAAAATGTCACGTACTACTTCCATTGTGGGTCACCATATAACACAGAATTAGAACATAGGCGCATATGCGGAACATCTTTCACAGGGGCTGTATAATTATCAATGCATAAATGCAAACTTACCGTTAAACTCTCGGGGGAGGGGAGGGAGAGCACTGGTAAAAGCAACAATGCGTCGTAAATTTGCTGGAAATTTTCCAGCTTGGCTAAATATATGTGAACATTTATTGTGTGTATCAAGAAATTTCATATTGCAACAAATACAACATGGCACCGACGATGTTTGATACAGAAGGCAGCGTGTTTTATATCTCGATCCAAAGGTTCTACGTGAGCCTTTCAAACTGATTATTTCACTTTTATTTTATTCCATAAAATTTCAGTGGGATTGGCCAATATCCTAACATGTACACATGAACTTCTGTTTCACGTAGACGCCGTTACTAAACACCAAATCTGAGCATGCTTTGAAAGAAAATAAAAATAAAGATTCATCTTTAGGGCTCCTCCTTGCAGTATAGAAACTATCTTGTTTAACTTGGATACCTGTAAAAATAGATTTATGAATTTAAATAGAGATACCATTTATTTTAAGCTAATTAATTCTTGTAAACAAAATCATAAATTTACGATGTGTTTATGTGTTTTTTCTGACCCTAACTGCAGTTCAATATTAATTTTTGAGACTTCCGAAAATGCTAATCCCTTTCCATATTAATATTTGTATTTGACAGGATATATGAACCGTTTGTTATCTGCTCATATATATAATTAAATATTTCTATGTTTCATTTTTGACTGATATAAACAAATCACTGTGAGCTAAGTGGAGGTTTTTCATCCTGCACTTCCTTTTGCTCACTGGTCACCCAAAGTCATAATTGAAACTCTGACTTCAAATTGCATCCTATTTCTGCCCTCTTTGACGTTAGTCCACTTTGAATTTCGTGTACATTGTTGAAAATTAGATAAAATTTTCCACGTGGATTCCGTATGTTCTGGCTATCAGCCGACTGTATGGTAGCCAGCATACTTTTCTTAAGGGATGGTTGCCATGACAGGTGGTCGTGACAGACTACATCCTCTGCTTCTTAGACACTTTTGCGTATTATCCCTTTAATTAAAATTGTCATTCTTCGCCACTACCGAAACACAGCAGTGATGCGTCGAAACTCTTTGGGCCATTCAAAGGAAGGAACACTTCTCCTGAAACAGGTTCTTCCCTCTGCGCTCAAGTGAAAATATAACTTTTGCTAGAAAATGCGAAATGCATTTTGTACTGGGGAACAAGTTCAACTAATCAAATCTATGCTGCAACTAGAAGCCTTACAGGTGAATCATTTTTTTCTTCCAAAGAAAACTCAAATTTTGTGATCGGTAACAGAGACTAAGTGGAACCGAAGTCCACGTGCTTATAGATCGGATATTGGTCAGTCTCACAGAACTTTCATGGAATAACAAATAAATCAACACAAGTAATCAATTTGAAGGTCGTGCATGGAACTTTGGAATGGGGATATAAAAAAACGTTCGCTTCCATATCAAAATAGTGGGTGCCATTTTGTATTTCTTGGAACATGAATTTCTTGTCAATAAATGCTCGCGTATATTAAGGCAAGCTCTTCCTGTTTCTCTGTCTCTGTGTGCCTGTCTGTATCTCTCTCTCTACCTCTGTGTCTCTCTATGTATGTTTCTCTCAGTGTGTCTCTCTCTGTCTTCCCTGTGTGTGTCTCCCTCTGTCTGCGTCTGCCTATCTGTCTCTGCCTCTGCGTGTTTTTCTATTTCTATGTGTATGTCTTTAAATGTCTCTGCGTGTTTCTCTCATTCTGTGTGCGTGTGTGTGTGTCTCTCTCATTCTGTGTGCGTGTGTGTGTGTCTCTCTCTCTCGGTCTCTGGATGTTTCTCTCTCTGTCTGGGTGTTTCTCTCATTTTGTGTGCGTGTGTGTGTGTGTCTCTCTCTCTGTCTCTGCATGCTGCTCTGTTTCTCTCTTTCTCTGTGTGTGTGTGTGTGTGTGTGTGTGTGTGTGTGTGTGTGTCTCTCTGTCTCTGCATGCTGCTCTGTTTCTCTCTTTCTATGTGTGTATCTCTCTCTCTGTGTCTGCATGCTGCTCTGCTTCTTTGTGTTTGTCTGTCTCTGTTTCTGTCTCTGGATGTTCCTCTCTCCAACTAATGTACAACGCATTGTTGCGCTCAGCAGTGTCCCCACGCGATATGAGAGTTTAACAAAAAGTTTGCATTTATGCATTGACAATTATTGAGCCAGTCATTTTTGTGAAAGTATTCTGCACATGTGTCTATGTTATATAATGTCCCATAATGGGAGTTATGCCTGATATTTCGTCACGTGAACAGTTTGGCTAACATCAAGAAATTTCGTTCGGGGTTTGGAGAAGTGGAGTCTACCATGGTTTCAGGCGTGGGCTCGTTGTATTTATTCACCTCCTGAAGGAAATATGCCGAATACAGACAGAGATGCGATGACCGTTGAAGAAGTCTTTGAAAAGCCTGAAGCCCAGAATACATCCAGAGACAGCAGATATCACCGGAAGGTTTCTTACTCTTGGCTGGCTCCAGTTTAATTATTCCTGGCCGTTGCAGACGCCAAAAGATCGAATTCACCGAGAAACAAACTTTGCGCCTTTCAAAGAGATAGAGGTTCCAGTGAGATGGGCGCGTTATTGTGTCGAATGAAAGAACTGTAAGCATAAAAATCATCCTCTCTGAATTAGTGAATTGCTGCAGAACTGTTCTCTTCGCAATACCAAATTACGTTTCTATTCCCCTCTGCAGCCTCAGCGAGTAAAATAAGTTGGGGAGAATGACATTGAAACTTTGGGGGTGTATAAAATCTTTTGTGCTTATTTAGGCCATTCTGCCTATGGAAGCATAGACAGAAGTTTAATTTTAATTTTCTTTTCTACTGATTAAATTTTTGAACACCAGTAAAGAAAACCCCGGAAATTTTTTATTACGATATATATTATGTGCTCTGGGTGTAGCTGAATATCATTAAATAATTTATATGGAAAATGTCAAACATTTTCATTCACCGCCCTTCTTATGGCATAAGAGAGTTGCTGAAGCGGAGAGAACGGAAGTCGGTATTTTTACCTCATGACACCTCAGGGATTTTCTGCTAAGTGCTCATTTCCTGAAAATTGTGCAAATTTGAGTCCAAACACTGTTAAATAGGGGAACATCATAGGGTAGTTCGTTTGTCTGAAACATCCAAGTGATAAGTCTGATTTTACAACAAATCCCTTTTCAGAAGAAATACTGCCACATATTTCGAGGATCAGCGTAGAAGCAAAATTAAAATTGTCTCTAAGAATAAATTATATTGTATATGGAATTTACTAAATGCATAGGACTATGTTTTCCACTAAGACTAAGATTTAGGCACAACTTGCAGTGAAAAGTTTTTAACGTGGTAAGAGTTCATGCATTCAACATTCAGTATGTTTACATGCAAGACATTTTTGTGTCCATCTGTGGATTGTAACTAGTTTAAATGTTGTCTCTGTTGTCCATCTTATACATCGCGTGAATGTTGCACAGAGCGCGTTTTGTCTTGTTGTTCATGCATGCCCTCTGGAGACTGAATAGCCTCGAGTAGGAACTCAATCTCGTACCGGCGTAATGTAACTTATTTTATACATATATGGGGAATAGCTTCTGTTCTGCCTTGTGTTCTTTGTGGCGTGTTATGTTTACTAAAGATTTGTTTTATATAGTGTTCATGCTGTGTCACGTGTTGCGCATCATAGGAGGGGTAATTTTTGTGCGCTGTTGCTTGATGTAACATCTATTAGTTGTGTTGCTACGTGTTTGCGTATTGTGCATGCAGTTAAGAGAGTGCGTGGGCGAGGTTCTATTCTGTGTGAATATTGTACATTCTGATGTACATTGTCGTTTAGTTAATTTTTTCCTCGGTGTCTACATTGTAGTTTTTTTAATCTCTGCTGCTCTAAATCGGGAGTTTTGTCTTTTCTAGTAATCTTACGTTTAGTACATCGTAATGTGGACTGTATTTTCGTTTCAGTAGTTTTGTGCTTTACGTGTGAGAATCTCTGCTCGTAGGGTGTGTCCTTCGAGCGCGTTCTGTGATTAGTTTGCTTTCAGTCTGATTTCCCTGCTTTATATGCATGATAAATGAGCGATTCATTCCGTTGGTACCATGTATTGTAGTACTTAGACCTTGGATGAACACTGCACATCGTCTAAAGTTCTATGTGGGCTGTTCCTTTTGCATTTCGTACATACTTTTTTCAGTACAAGAGTTATGACTTGTTTGAATTCGGCGAAAGGTATACGTGTTGTGTCAAGACAGAGTGTTGCATTTCCCCCTTATTTCCAGCCATCTGGCTGGTGACGGTGAGCTCTTGTTCTGTGACCAACAATGACATTTTGTTTTGTTGACGAATTTCGTCGTGAGCATCAGCGTGTGATTTGTCTTGTTTGGTGAACTGTACACTGTGTGCGATGGCCTGTACTCGTCTTGTCCCTCATGTGGGCGTTGTATGTTGTGTCAGGTTTGCATGTTCAGCCAGTGACGGGCCTTACATCCCTTGGGCACGAGATTCCTCTTTTGTCATTTGCGTCTGGAGTTTTCTCAGTGTACACTTCTTCCCTAAGCTATGTGTTGTACTACCAGCTATTGTTGATTTAGTTGCGGACTTATTCCGAAAGGTACTGTGTTTCGAATGCCCGTTAACGCTCGGATGATTTGCGGTGACAAGTGTGTGTGTGTGTGTGTTGCGATTCGTAGGTGTCTTTGCATATACCAGAAAATTTATGTGTAATCACTGTTGCCCATAGTTTTCACTTCTGAGAGGAACATAGAATCCCAAATAGACGAATGGTTGGGGGAAAAGTGTGAAGGACAAGCCCTAGTGTTTTGGAGCGGCGGAATGCATTGTCACCATTTGTGTGATCCACCTGGAATCCGATTTACTGGATAATATAGAGAACATGATCGAGCAAAAATCGATACAGAAAACGGAAACGAATAGTAATAGGGGTTGAGTAATTCTGCCTTTGCAAGGGGAGAGGGATCGCAGTCCAGTTGTCGCTATTGATTCCGTTAATTTCACGAAAATAATTTCGATTCAAGATTCAAGCATCAGGCATGTAATTTGTAAAGGTTATCGTCCTTGAAGTTTAAATTAATTGATTTTAACATTATAATTAGTGATTGTCAAACTATGCATGAAACCAATTAGGGTCTTATTGGTCAAAAGCAGTTTCTAATTTTTTTTGTGAAATTTTTGAAAAGGATTCAAAAATGTAGAAAAATATCAGCGTTTATTTTAATGCTAGGCATAAGAATTGGTGCGAAATGGCGTATTCCCATTTTAAATGGTGTCACGAATCATGTTATCTTTTTTCTGAGATTTCAGTAATTCTGGAAAATTTATGAGGAAACGTGAGTTACATGCGAAATAAGGAAAGGATCGCAGAAACTGCTTCCAATTAACTCATGTTCCCAGAAATTTGAAAGACGCCGGTATTCTACGTAAATAACTTGAAATTTTCCCAAAGGCACATGCCGTTATCTGTAACAGGAGTGTTTAGCCATTTGAAGTTTTGTTAACATTATTTGGAAACAGAAATGAGTGCACTTGCCCCATGTCTTTTCTTTCCTTCACCTGAGCTTCAAATCGCCGAATATGTGTCAAGCGGGGCGAGACCAAGTTTCTTAGTGTTATGGATGGCGATTTTTGTGTACATTCTGTACCTGGTGTGAATGATTTATCTTTCTTTTTGTGCGTATCTGTGCACTGTCATTGAGCGTTGTTTTTCGTGGATCGTATTATGTGTTAGTGTTCTGCTCAGTAAGAATATCTCCATCTTTCACATGACAAATGAACCCATTAGGGCTACCAGAACAGAACTGAAATATATTTCACATGACAAATGAACCCTCTTTCACATGACAAATGAACCCGTTAGGGCTACCAGAACAGAACTGAAATATATTTCACATGACAAATGAACCCTCTTTCACATGACAAATGAACCCATTAGGGCTACCAGAACAGAACTGAAATATATTTCACATGACAAATGAACCCTCTTTCACATGACAAATGAACCCATTAGGGCTACCAGAACAGAACTGAAATATATTTCACATGACAAATGAACCCTCTTTCACATGACAAATGAACCCATTAGGGCTACCAGAACAGAACTGAAATATATTTCACATGACAAATGAACCCTCTTTCACATGACAAATGAACCCATTAGGGCTACCAGAACAGAACTGAAATATATTTCACATGACAAATGAACCCTCTTTCACATGACAAATGAACCCATTAGGGCTACCAGAACAGAACTGAAATATATTTCACATGACAAATGAACCCTCTTTCACATGACAAATGAACCCATTAGGGCTGCCAGAACAGAACTGAAATATATTTCACATGACAAATGAACCCTCTTTCACATGACAAATGAACCCATTAGGGCTACCAGAACAGAACTGAAATATATTTCACATGACAAATGAACCCTCTTTCACATGACAAATGAACCCATTAGGGCTACCAGAACAGAACTGAAATATATTTCACATGACAAATGAACCCTCTTTCACATGACAAATGAACCCATTAGGGCTACCAGAACAGAACTGAAATATATTTCACATGACAAATGAACCCTCTTTCACATGACAAATGAACCCATTAGGGCTACCAGAACAGAACTGAAATATATTTCACATGACAAATGAACCCTCTTTCACATGACAAATGAACCCATTAGGGCTACCAGAACAGAACTGAAATATATTTCACATGACAAATGAACCCTCTTTCACATGACAAATGAACCCATTAGGGCTACCAGAACAGAACTGAAATATATTTCACATGACAAATGAACCCTCTTTCACATGACAAATGAACCCATTAGGGCTACCAGAACAGAACTGAAATATATTTCACATGACAAATGAACCCTCTTTCACATGACAAATGAACCCATTAGGGCTACCAGAACAGAACTGAAATATATTTCACATGACAAATGAACCCTCTTTCACATGACAAATGAACCCATTAGGGCTACCAGAACAGAACTGAAATATATTTCACATGACAAATGAACCCTCTTTCACATGACAAATGAACCCATTAGGGCTACCAGAACAGAACTGAAATATATTTCACATGACAAATGAACCCTCTTTCACATGACAAATGAACCCATTAGGGCTACCAGAACAGAACTGAAATATATTTCACATGACAAATGAACCCTCTTTCACATGACAAATGAACCCATTAGGGCTACCAGAACAGAACTGAAATATATTTCATTAATACCCGGCATCAGATAATATTTAGGTTAGGGTAAGTGATGATGAAGTCCAATTTTATCGAACCAATGTGCAATACTGCTTATGTCAATTGTCATGTCAATCAAAGGCATAAATGTGAAATGTAATCTTGCATTGGATTTTACTGCACATCAGGAAAGTGACCGTTCCACGATTTGAATGAAAACTACAATTTAATTGCTTCACTAAGAAACAAAATCTTCAACTTTCATAATGCTTTTTGCTCTAACCTTTTAAATCGAAGGGATCGATAACTGTTTTTTAGTTTTTTGATTTCCTCAGGAATGTGTCACCAGGTTGATTCTGAGCAATGAATATATGTAAACGGCAAACAAGCCGCTGCTGTACACAACATCTGTGGTCGAATTTTCAGTCCCTGTATTTGCAACTCATATGAGGAAATGATGGTCCACAGATTTTGGTTGACAAGATTTCCTATAGTGAAGATTAGTATTTCTCATGGTTGTGCTATTCTTATACGTCTGTATACAATTTCCTCTATTTACTTTTCCTTGTAATTCATCCCACCCAATTACGAAGTTACAGCTGAGATGTCTGACATGACTAATTGACAGAAAATCATTTTTTTTTCATTTCTATGTAGGTACCTCTACTCCACAGCAAATGATGCTTAATGAATAAGGAATGTCTAGTTTTGCTTGTAATTAAAAATTATAATATATTTTTAACTTAATTTCATCGGAGAGTAGCATTATTAAGATATTGCACTCACTAAATGAATCTGGAAATGATCAAAACGTAACTTAACATGTTTCTCTACTCTGCAGTTCTTGGTATGTAAAAGGAATCTCAAACAAACAAACAAAAACTTCAGAATGTTGCATGCATTCAATTTAAACCATGAAACTGGATTATGAAAACAGTGAGTTTAGTGACTGACTTATGCTTTTAGGAAAGCAGTTTTACATCTTTCTACATTAACAAGTGCGCGTATTTCTTATATTTATTAGCATCTATATTTAGTTCTTGGTTTATATTTAAATGCTTTATTGAATATGTTGATTATTTTATGCGCATTCTCAGTGCTTTCTTTTGGAGGTTTCTTTTTTGCTTATTACTCGTTGCTCTCTTTTGGAGCCTTTTGCATATTTATCACTCTTTGCTCTCTTTTGGAGCCTTTTTCATAATTATTACTCGTTGCTCTCTTTTGGAGCCTTCATTCTTATTTTATCACTCGTAGCTCTCTTTTGGAGCCTTCATTCTTATTTTATCACTCGTAGCTCTCTTTTGGAGCCTTTTTCATAATTCTTACTCATTGCTCTCTTTTGGAGCCTTCATTCTTATTTTATTACTCTCAACAAGCGTTTCCTTTGCTTGTTTATATTATTAGTTCTATTTTTGCAATGCGCATATACAGTATTTTGCTATGTATTGAAATCATATGTGTTATGCATTTACATATTATTTCGCGCACATTTTATTGTGTATTGGATACCATGTTCTTATGTTTTCTGTTAGGCATGCTCCCATTCAATGGATTATTAATCATCATGGTCGTAAATTGATATGCATGCAAAAGGATGCGATTACGTCGAAGGTTTTCTTTTCAAATGCAGTATCTTTCACAAACTTTTGGATTTGTGACACTGCCCTGCTTGTCCATTCTGATAAAAAATTTTGAATATAGCAATAAAAAAATCCAAAAATGTGCTGTTCTGTTTTATTTACGTTTCCTTTAGCGTTCTTATTTTATTTAAGGAAGTATCTGTCTTACAATAGTTTAAGTTTTCATGATTACAAGAAAACGTTTCTTCTCTTAGTTAATGTAGCGACTAGAATACGTTTCTTCTCTTAGTTACGTGATGGCAGACGTTACTGCTTGTATATATCACGAAAAAGAAATTAGTTTTAATTCGCTTTACTGCTCGACACTCATGATAAGCTAACATCTCTATTCTGGAAAAACTAAGCTGAGAAATAATGGTTTTATGATTTACACTCCGTAGAACAATCACTTTAGATCTACGAACAAGCTGCACTTAAAAACTTTCAAGTTTAGCTTTCCTGCAAAGAGAAATACTTTCATTCATTCTGTTATAATTATAAAACCAGTTATCTCAATCCCATGACATTTTCTAAATAATTTTGCCTTTATCATCCAAAGGAAATGGAACTGTTTTTAATTTGCATTAATGAAAAATATGACCTACCAGATATTTATAGTGACTAGGAACCTACTTTTTAAAAGTAACTTCGTACTGTCACAGCTACACTGGCGTGCAAAAATTAAGGACGATACGGTTTTTTGAATGTAACGTCGTGCAGATGTGCTCCACATCAACTCAAATCATACCATAAGATCCCCAAGATGTAAGAATATGAGACAAGTGAGCAAAACCGTCCAAACATGGAATCCAAAGGATACAAAGACACTTTATTGAAAAGGTAGCTTCGAGCACAATTTGACAGAAGGCAGAAACGTCCATGAGACAAGCGACTGCCAAGAAAAATCCAGTCTTTAGTATGGAATATGATCACCCCTGACTGCGTTGCAGGATTTACAACGTCTGTCCATGCTGAGGACGAGGTTGTAAAGAAGCTGTTGAGGCATCGTGGCAGCTGCGGAATCGTTGCTGGCGGCTGGTGAGGTGCTGCCAAGCGTCTTCCGAGAAGGTCACGTGTTCGATTGGATTTAGGTCCGGGGACCTTGCGGGCCAACCCATGCGTTGAATATTTTCACATTCCAACAGCTCTGCGACAGCCACTGTACGATGAGGTGTAGCGTTGTCGTCCATGAAGAGGAACTCAGGACCCACAGTACCTCTAAACAGACGCGCGTGAGGCAGGAGAACCGCGGTACAATAGTGGAAACCAGTGACTGAACCTCCTTGGAAGATGTGGAGGTCAGTACGGCTACCAAGCATGATACCTCCCCAAACGAGAACTCTGCCACCTCCAAACCGGTCACTTTCGATGATTTTGGAAATGTGATTGCGTGTTTCCTGCTCTCTCCAGATGTGTATACGTCCAGAATAGCTTGTCAGACTTAATCGGCTCTCATCCGTAAAGAGAACTCGACCCCATTGCTGATATGTCCAGTTCTTGTGTTTTTGGTACCACAGAAACCGCCGTCTCCAATGAGCAGGCGTTAATGGCACACCGGACTGGTCGTAGTGCAAATAGACCACCTTTGTGCAGCCTACTGTCCACGGTAAAACGCAATAACGGACGTCCAGTTGTCTGTTGCATGTGCTTTGCGATTTCTCCCGCTGTCTGCCACCTGTCTCTTCTCGCCTGTAGGACAATATACCGGTCGTCTGCCGCCGTGGTTGCTCGTGGACGACCACTGCTAAACTCTCGGACAGCTGTTCCTGTTGTTTTAAATGCTCTCCAAGCTCGTTAAACGATGCTGTGAACGATTCCGAACTCCTCGGCTACACTAGTCACACTTTGACCTTCTTCCAACTTCCCAATGACGCGACCTCGGGTAAAGTCATCCAGATGTCGTCTACTGGATTGCCTGTTGGCCATATAACGCGGTGGCAGCAACTTGACGTCGTTCAAATCGATGTACACAGTGCAGTAGCTTTCACCAAATTGCTGAGCGTACACCGCCCGTGTGTTTTATACCCTTCCGACACTCTCCCCCCCCCCACCTACGTCATGCTGCATATATGCGCATGCCCCACCGTACCGCACCCTAGTCTATTTCCTGAATGGTCTTTCCGTCCGTTATGCCTGCTCGTTCCGCTGTTATGCTTATTTCTCTTCTTCGTCCTTAATTTTTGCCCACTAGTGTACAACTACTTCATCTGAAAAGTGCTTATTTACACTACTTTTTCTGAAAAGTAATAATTTTCACTGTTTTTAGCACCACCTTTTTGTACGTCTAAAGTTAAAAGTAGACATTCTAATGATGATATTTATATGTGCGTTCTTACGTATGACATTCAGAGCCAAATACTATGGCAAATTACACAAGTAATTTGTCCCTGTGCTTACCTCAGTTCTGCTCATCATATGTAACACATGCTAACATATTCAGTGGCTTGTATTTCAGGGTAGGTGGTATGCCCAGAGAATTCAAATAAAGACACTGTCAACAAGTATCCACAAATTAATTTTATTTGGTAAAAAAAATCGAATGTCTCGCTGTTAACTGTCTACATGAAAAGATACATGTACTTGGAGTGCCACTTTTCCAAAATAAGAAATCAACGCTGCCAACGTTTTGTACTAGTTTTGTACAGTTTTGTACACCCAAAAGAAAATTTTGTACACCACCGGAAATGGTACTTTTCGGCTCTTTAAAAGTGGCACTCCAAGTACATGCTGGAGTGCCACTTTTTCAAAATCGAAAATAAATACTGCCAAAGTTTTGTACTAGTTTTGTACAGTTTTGTACACCCAAAAGAAAATTTTGTACACCACCGGAAGTAGTACTTTTGGTCTCTCTAAAAGTGGCACTCCAAGTACATGCTGAGTGCCACTTTCTCAAAATCGAAAATAACTACTGCCAAAGTTTTGTACTAGTTTTGTACAGTTTTGTACATCCAAAAGAAAATTGTGTACACCACTAGAAGTGGTACTTTTTGACTCTCCTTTGTAGCCCTCGAGCATGTACTTGGAGTGCCACTTTTCCAAAAACAAAAATAAACACTGCCAGAGTGTTGTCCTAGTTTTGTACAGTTTTGTACACCCAAAAGAAAATTTTGTACACCACAGGAAGTGGTACTTTTTGACTCCCCTTTGTGGCCCTCGAGCATGTACTTGGAGTGCCACTTTTCCAAAAAGGAAAACAAGCACTGTTTTAGTTTTGTACAGTTTTGTACACCCAAAAGAAAATTTTGTACACCACCGGAAATAGTTCTTTTTGACTCTCCTTTGTGGCCCTCGAGCATGTACTTGGAGTGCCATTTTTCCGAAAACGAAAATAAACACTGCCAGAGTGCAGTCCTAGTTTTGTACAGTTTTGTACACTCAAAAGAAAATTGTGTACACCACCGGAAGTAGTACTTTTTGATTTTTCTTTGTGGCCCTCGAGCATGTACTTGGAGAGCCAATTTTCCAAAATTGAAAAAAAAAAAACACTGTTAGAGTGTTGTCCTAGTTTTGTACACCCAAAAGAAAATTTTGTACACCACCGGAAGTGGTACTTTTTGACTCTCCTTTGTGGCCCTCGAGCATGAACTTGGAGTGCCACTTTTCCAAAATTAAAAAAAAACCACTGCCAGAGTGATGTCATAGTTTTGTACACCCAAAAGAAGATTTTGTACACCACCGGAAGTGGTACTTTTTGACTCTTGATTTTCGAAGCAGTAGCTTAAATGGTTAACTAATTTGATTAATATTCCTAGTTTGTTGCATATAAAACACACTTTTGTAATAACCTAGAAGCCGAACGGCCAAGTTGGAAGAATCACCAAAAGAATTTATGTTTAAAATCTCCTTTCCCTTAATTTTCCACTCAATGAAAGTTCGAAGGTCATCTTTATAAAAAATCGTCACATTGTGATTCATCATTTGACACAAAATAGCTCTTAGATCAACATTTAGCAACAATACGTATTCGTTTAAATCTCTTTCTTTATATCAGTTCCCCACAATTACTTGCAATCTTTCTCTCTACACCCCCCCCCCCATTTTTACAATCAAGGTTGTCTATAAATTTTGCTGTGACTCACTGTCAGTGTCGCTAAAATGTACAAGCTGTTAGAGAAGTAGCGGACTCTTCAGTGGGAAAATGTTTAGTTTAGAAGCAACTCCAAAGGAGGGTTAAGTTACAGGTATAAGTCACAGACTGAAATTCAAGCAATTTGAATTTCTGCGCAATGTTTTTTCGATCTAGTGGTTTTCAGTTTAAACAAAATTTTTATATTTAAGCATTGCATTGTAGAAATAAAAAGATATTCAGTGAAACTTCGGCTATGCGTACTCCAGTTATATTTTTTGATATTTATACGTAATTCTGCATTAGTCCCGATATTTTACTGTATTTTCTAAGCTTTTCCAATTCGATAATAGCTAATTAATTCATTTATATGCTTTTTTCAATGTACATAAATTTTGTAATTTCTGATTATCACAAACTCACAGTTCTTTGATTCGTTTACGCATACGTAACCCGTATATCACAAGTTTGAGAGAATCGAGACAGCGTTACTGAGTTCTTGGTGCAGCCAAAGTTGAACCTTCATCCCATCAGAGAAGGGTATGCTGTTTACTTTCGGTTAGCGTTCTTGTGTTCCTTCTTCGTGCAAAGTTGAACCTTGATCTCATTAGAGAGGGATATGTTGTTTAGTTTCGGTTTGGATGAAAAATTTATTTCGCAATCTTTGCTCTGAATAAAACGTGCACTTAGGCAAGCTACAACTCTTGGCATGGTGCGGACGTCTTTTTGTTGTTGTAGTTCAGCCATGAAATAGATGGTGCAAAACTTAATAACGTTCATAGTTATGTTTTTTCTCTGACTTTGACAAATTTTAAACAAGCAAAGATTAGAGAATATTTTACTCAATACTATTGAGAAATCAACTTGTAAACAATTTGCTTTGAAAAGAGCGATGCTAATAAAGAAGGAGTAGTAGGGGTATGAATATAAAAACAAAATAACATTCGGATTTACAACAAAGTTTTTAAAAAGTAAAGATTTTTTTTTCATGTATTGAAAATGCGAAATTGTACATAATCATTTTGTCATGTAGTTTTTAAAATATTTGGCCAAACTTTGGGAACTTGTTTAACCGCCATTTTGGTGATAAAAAAAATCATATAAAGGGCCGGAAACTTTTTCCCGCTGCGTTATCCCCCATGAGCATGGGCGTCCGCTGCAACTTTTCCGGGGGAGGGGGAAAACTGGTATACTCCCACTATCATAATTATTGCTTAAATTTATAGTACCCCTGCGTCTTTATATGGCACAGTGGGGGTTGAGTCAGGCGAGTGCATCGAGCCCCTAAAGCTAGGGAGTGGGTTCGGAGCACTGATATCCCCCCCGCCCCCAAAGTTTGGGAACTTGGACACATCTTTCTTTCTATAGTCAATATTTAGTATTGAAATAACGGACAATAATAATAATTATGTCATTTACCAATTACTGGTCACTGATTATTCATATCTGAGTCAAAAATTTAACCTTACTGTAGGCTTCTTGCTAAATTTAATAATCAACTTAATAAAGTCTTTTTGTATGGAAACATTCACTTGGGGTTACGTAAAACAATTGCACTGCTCCATCGTCCTTTATTGAGTATGAGTATAAACCCCTTTTTTTATAGACATTTATCTGTTAATTTTTATATCCCCTTCAATTTTCTGTTTCTTGCACTTTAGAAGAGATACTATGAAATAAAAACTGCAAACGTCTTGGATTTTGTCCAAATCTATCAATTACATTTTGAATGAGTTCATGTTTATTCTCAAAAACCTTTTCTCGATGAATACTCATCGTGCACAGTCCAGATAAACGTCCATCTGCCATTTTTGACCTTAACCAGGCTTTTAACCGTTCTCATCGTGCTGAAGGACCTCTCCACTGGGCAGGTTGTTACTGGTAATGTTTGAACAATAAGAATAGCCTGTCGAACAAAAGGAAACAGATCACTGTGTTTGAGCACGCCTAAAGTTCGTCTTCACATCCATCATCTTGTTTTTTCCTTCCTGACCACATTTCAAACTGTTATGGATAGGTTTTGCTCATGTGTGTAATTAATAGTTAAATTTAGCAAATGTTAAAATTAAGGTAAATATTGACTTTAGGTGAAAATTAAAATTTGGGAGACGGGTGGATGCATTTCGAAACAAAAAGTAAATTCAATCAATTAAGGCCATGATAAATGAAAATAAAATGCAATGGAATTAGGACATTCCAAAAGTTATTACGACATTCCAAAAGTTATTATTGAAAGTTTGCGTTATTTGAATTTACGATGAGCTGTGACATCTGCAAGTGTAAAATAAGTAATTGTTTACATGTGTACCAAATTTGTGAACACTAAAAAATGGATGGTACACTTTGGAAGCACTGATATCCTAAGTGCAAATCCCCCAAATGCATGGCGTCAGTTGAATAAACAAATACATCGCACTTTCACGTTTTATCAACACACGGCATAACAATTTTTCGTTTGCTGGATGTCCTACACATTAAAGCTATTCGACCCTTTGGCTCCGGGTTGTAATACGGTCGCTCTGCAATCGCCTTATTGGTGCACTGCTGAAGGAAAGTGCGAGGCCACATGGAGATTCCTCGTGGAGGATGTGGATCCTACAATTGTCGGTGGTTGTACTAAACTATGTAATTATTGCCTTCATGTTTTTCTTAACACTCACGGCTACCCGTCACAGTTGCATCTGTAAAGAGATCGTTTTCCAAATTAAAATTTGTAAAAACTATTTGAGAAGCATCATGTCACAAGATAGGCTGCAGGAATTGTCACTGCATAGAAAGGCAGTTTGCCAAAAGAATGGACCTCAACGCTTAATAATTTCGCCAAAAAATGAAGGCTAGAAAGAAAGACTTAGGCCTAAAAACATGAAAATGTCCACTTATCGCATAATTAATTTTACACTTGTATTTTAATCATACAATTATAATTTATATTATATCTGTATTATGTAGTTATGTGGTACACTTGTTTTGGTGATAAAAAAATTTGAATTTACTTTGAGTATATTGAATTGATTGTTATTTATTAAAAGCGTTATATTTATGCTGGTATTAAAATTCATATGGAAATTATAGAAAATTTTAAATTTGGGAGATGGGTGGATGCATTTCGAAACAAAAATATTTTCTAAGTACTAGAAAAGGCCATGAACATCCTAAACAAAAATGCATCTAAAAATTTACATTCCACAAGAAGTTATTGGAAAGTTTGCGTTGTTTGTGTTCAAGCAGAGTTGAGTCACCTGAAAGTGCAAAAATAAGTGGATATTGTTGCATGTGTATGAAAATGTGTCACTATAAGTCATACGATAAAATGTACTCGTTCAATAACAACTTGTGGAGGCGGTGAAAGTCAATTTAAAAGGCTAGGACAAAAATTGCAGTTATGAAACCTTATAAAACCAGGATTCGGATCAATAGCCTTAGTCAAGCTAAGGTGGGTACATGGGCTCAAGTCATGGAAGACAACAGCACACAAAAATTTTTCACACTGCACTCATTTTGAACATTTTTTTGAAAGGCTACTGCCTGTATTTATTATTTTTCTTTAAAAACTTAACAAGTTAATTTTAATGGACAAACAGATGGTATTTCCTTTTTTCTTGTTTGCTTAAACACAGCAGTATAAAAACAGAATCTCAATTTTCTTTCTATTTCTATTTGGCCACTGGCCTTATGAACAGCATAGCCTGACGTATTTCAACACAGTTGGTTTGAACACTAGGCATGGACTTTATGCATCCGAAATTATACTATGATTCACATGGTTTACACACTGTATGCATCCAAAATTCCACTACGATTCACATAGCTTACACATAAAAAAAGATACTGGATTATTTTTAATTCCACAAGGTGGACAAGTTCTGTTCTTTTGAAACGTACTCTCCTCTCTCTCTCACCCAGTTAGCTCAATGACCAATTTACAATTTTACACTTATTGATTTAAATTTACAGCACCCAAACAATCTTAGCAAACTCTGCAATCTCCCAGACCAGCTTCGAAGACTTCAATTTAAAATTTACAGTTATTTTAAGAGCCACAAATTATACTTTCACCAAATCTACTATCTGAAAGTAAACAAACCAAGTAAATTATCCTCAAAACAGAATTTACACTGAGCACAAGCATTAATTAACATTACATAACCTATAGAACTACACTGAATGAACCTACTTCACTTATAAAGAAACCTCACTAACTAATCTTAAAAATTATCAATATTCATAACATCAACATAATTCAGAAATTCAAACAATCTTCTTGCACTAGCTTGCTCATAAAAATCACCTCACTCTTCACTTCACATAATAGCTCAAGATACTTAATAACTCTATACTGTAAACAAAAGCTCAAAATACCAATTAACTAAATTTCCAAACTAAATATCAAGTTCACTAACACCAACAACCAGAATTTAGAATTTACATCCCTAGCGCTACAGCAAATCATAAACAAATAAATTTAGATACTTTAAATCACCAAACAAACTTAAATTTAACACCTGCAGTGAATTACTGAGGTAGCGGTGAGGCAAATACTCTCAGTTCAGACACTACCCTGGGTTTTGAGAACCAACACAGGACGAAAATACCAGTCAGGCTGAAGGCGTGAAATTGGGTCGTGAATCCACTTTCAGCCTATGCAAAGGGAAAGGAAAAAATCCTCAAGTGTGACACATCATCATCAGGCACAGAATTTCCTCTAACATGATCTCAAGACATTTCTTGAAGCAACGCTCGACCGACCCTCGCTGGCAGTACATATCTCCGTGAGCAGCGAAACTACTGGGGGGGGGGGGTTTGAAGACAAGTTTTCCCCCAAAAACCACGTCTTCAAGGATCTCCCCCTTTTCGAACCAATGCATGATCCCACCTTGATCAACCACGCCTGCAAGAGCCTGTCGTACTTCAACCCTAAATACTCCAGGCACATCTGGCCCAGAACTAACACAACTATATCTCAGGAAAAATTCACTTATCTCTCTATATATCCCAAGAAATCCTAAATCACAATATCCACATATATCCCAGGAAAAATCACTTATCTCTATATCCACATATATCCCAGGAAAAATCACTTATCTCAATATCCACATATATCCCAGGAAAATTCACTTATCTCAATATCCACATATATCCCAGGAAAAATTCACTTATCTCAATATCCACATATATCCCAGGAAAAATCACTTATCTCAATATCCACATATATCCCAGGAAAATTCACTTATCTCTATATCCACATATATCCCAGGAAAATTCACTTATCTCTATATCCACATATATCCCAGGAAAAATCACTAGCAAGGAAATTATTCTGCACCATGGCAATGCGCAGGTCCACTTCAGACAATAACACTGACCATTTACATAACCCACTAAATATTTTCACCTTATTGAAAATTAAAATTACATTTAGACTTTTACCCTTATAGTAAAAACAAGAAAATTTAGGCCAAAGAAAAGAACAATTAATACTGGAACTGGTGAGCAAAAGTGTGTCTTCTCAACCCATGATGTTCATTCTTTTTGTGAAAATACTAAACTTGAGAACAAAAAAATACTTTAACTTCTATTCTGCACATATCGCATCCTGGTGAAAATTCCCTACTCAGAGCCCTCTGCCCTAGGACAAGTTCCCTGCTTGCCCTAAGATCACCCCTTTCCAATGGGAGATTAACACTCATCTGGAGCATGTAAAATACTGGTCCTCAAATAACACACCTACCGTCTTAATTTCGACACTCAACACTCCAAGAATGTAAACAGCACTTTAGGTTTCCAATTTCATCACACTATAATATGTTCCCAAAATCCCAATATAAATCATCCCATAATTTATCTTCACTCAAAAAAAAAAAAATAACTCAACGCTGTAAAAAGGCTAGAGAAAAATGTTTACAATTATTTTATCACCCACGGCATCACAATAACACTGCTTTTCAATTATCACATGCCCAACTAAACTATTATCGATGCACCAAAATTCACTGTGCCCAACTATTAAACTAAATTTTTCCGATACATCAAAATTTACTGGCCTGGGAAGTTGCTAAAATACCAGACATGATAACACAAAAAAAAAACAATAATGAAAGCATTTTCAACTCCCCTCTCTGTCTTCTGAACTCATTCCTGAGGAACTAATAAGTCTTAATTTTGAAAACTGAACGATAACAATATGGGGACATCTGTCCCACATCCAGCTAACCTCAAAAAAAAACAAAGTTTCTTCTTCTTTTTTTCGCAGAACTATAAATTTGATTCCACACTGCTGACCCACTCGTTCAACAATTTCGCAGCGGTCACAACATTATACAAAAAAAAATCGAGAAAGAATTTACCTTCTGGGCTGGGCAGGAACAACTCTTGTTTCAAAAAAAATAAAAAAAAATCTTGTCGTCACACTGTCACTGTTGATAATCTCTTCGCCTCCAATAATGTTTTTCTCTTTCTTTTTGGACACAATGTGCCCGAGCACTTCACCTGAACACAGGGAAAACAAAAGACATCCCGAAGCTGGTGATGACGGACCCTCTCAGAGGGAGTAATTCTCCCTTGTCATTTTCAATGCCCATCCCTGGTAGGAATTTGGTCGGCTGCATTGGAAGGTGGACGGCAAAGGCTCGGAGGTTCCCCTTTCTTTATCCATCAGCTCTCACGAGAATGCTTAGGAGTGCATCGGTGATCATCTTTCGCTGCGCCCCGAGGAGGTCTCGTCCTACAGTGGTCCTGTCCTTTCTTCATAATTTCCTTTTCACCCGGTGGAATCAGTGAGCAAGCCCTGAGCTCCTTTTTAGTTTTTTTTCTTATGTAACCAACCATGAACCGGACAGGTCCCCACTCTAGAAGACCGTGGCTACTAGGCTCCTTGAAGCTTTTTACCTCGATGTCAAATCATGGTGGTCAGCAGAAATGCTCTCCCCACCAAAAGGCGAGGAGAGACTCGGCCGTCCCCTCTTTCTCCCAGCCAGCAAGAGGGCCAGAACAAAAGTGACTTCTCTCAACGGATAAAACTCTGGGGTGCTTGAAACCGCTGACCCCTCCCATTGGTCGAAACTTCAGCCTAGCAACTCACGACTCCCCAACGGAATTTTCACTCCCACGCCTCGAGTGACCTCTGACCTTCACACGTGTAGACCAAGCTCTTTTTGACCCTGAGGTCTAAAAATAGATTCTGTTGCTGAATTCCTTACCCCTAGACGAAAAGATGTTACACTTTTGGGTGACTTTTCCACGACGTTTGGAAACAGGAACGCAAAAAAAAAATGGCGAATTCTTGCTTTGCAGAAAATCACTAATTTTAATTTTCTTTTTCTCTCGTTCCGTGATGTTAAACTAAAATTAATTTTGATTCTCTGAGCTGCACACCTACTCGCCTTTTCCTATCGCGATAAAAGAACAGATAAAATAATTATTTTCAAAACCCCAAAGTCAGGTAAATCAAATATTATTCTTTTTTTTTTTTTTTTTTCTTTTCACCAACATGAAATTTTGTTTTCCTGGTTGTGATTAAGACAAGCGAATTTTGCGCACGAATTCCCCTGACTTTCAACCAGGAGTTTTCTTCTAACGTATGTCATGGGAGAAAATTTTTTGCATTAATTAATCTCTGATAAACCAACAGAAAGATTGATCAGGTCTCTCTGAAATTCACCAGAGGTTAAAATTTTCGCCATGACACACTCAGTGGTCGAAGTGGCACAGAGCTACTGCCAGTATGGTGTAGACCATAGATCCACATAGTATAAATAGGAGGTTTCGAAAGAAATACATTCCATTCCTTATAATTGCTTTTTTTTTTTTTTTTTTTTTTTTTTTTTTTGGTATTGAAAAATTAATGTATATAATTTTATAAAATTAATGTAAAAATTAAAAAAACTTCATTGAAGGGTTTGTGGTCGGTCTCTTTCAGTCTCAGCTGGAAATTATCAATTTTATCCGTTAAAAATGCCATTTGCCGTTTTTTGCGTTAAAATTTGTTCTTTCATCCTGATATTTTTACGTAGTTTGTGAAGGGTTTATAATTTATTACATACCGGGATGGTAAATAACGTTTTTTTTTAACTGCCGGTATGCTCACTTCCATTTTGTTAACTACCGGTATGCCATACCGGCACATTTCGAACACTGGGTATTATAGTACTCGTATACTTGTAAACAACACATACCTGCACATTGCATTTCCACACGCACTTTTTTTCCTGGCCTGCATTGAAGTTTTGTTGTACATGCAAATTAATATCTGCAGCTACGAAATCCATATTGCATTCTTGCAGTGTAGAATACTGAATTCCCTGTTTGTATACAACCATATCCAATAACGATCACTAAAGTCTCATAGTTGTTAACCTTAAACATTTAAATGTATTTTACCGAATTCGTTTCAATGCGATAAAACGTGTATTCATGATTATGCATCTGACAGCTCACCGTGTTAAATCTGACTGGCTGATTGATAACCTTGCATTATGTACTTCTGTTCCAAAATTTATTTTAAAAGTTAAAACTACAGGGCTCTATAGGTAGTTCCTTTACTTTACCAGACATCAGTCTCCCTAACTTCCTGACATCCTCATTTTCCCAAAACAAACACCGTGAAAAACACATCCTCCCTAGTGTCCGAAATTCTGGAAAAATTATTATGCTTAGGGGTGCTGAAATAAACTTTCCGGGGTTGCACAAGTGGTGCTAGTTACGCCACTGCGAATGCACCGAAGTGTTTTGCAACTTTCCTCTCCCCCAACCTTGCTCGGCATGGCTGCTAGACTGGAAGCGATGATATGCGCTGATTTGAATTCCTTTTCTCCGCATTTCCGAAATGCTTTTGCCGAAAGCATTGCTTAACAAAGCAACAAAAAACTGTTTCTTTTCTTCCTTTGCTATAAAAATGAAGGCTCCGACAATGTCTTAGTTTATACAAGACAACCGCACGAAAATTTGCGACCTTGAACAAATAAAAGTTGCGTATAATGAACACAAAAACAGCTGGTTGTGTATAATTAACAGGAGTAAAAGTATGTAATAAACTGGAAAGAGATAGTAGTGTTAACTTCTGGATTTCGAAAGATGACACTCTAAGAGCATGCTGGACAACCAAAGAGAACCATCGCCGGAGGAGTACATAACTCTCTTTTGTCTGTACAAAACTAGTACACCATTCTAGCAGTGTTTATTTTCGATTTTAGAAATATGGCACTCCAAGTACATGCTCGAGTGCCACAAAAGGAGAGTCAAAAAGTACCACTTCCGGTGGTGTACAACATTTTCTTTTGGGTGTACAAAACTAGGACAACACTCTGGCAGTGTTTTTTTTTTTTCAATTTTGGAAAAGTGGCACTACAAGTACAAGGTCGAGAGCCACAAAGGAGAGCCAAAAAGTACCACTTCCGGTGGTGTACAAAATTTTCTTTTGGGTGTACAAAACTGTACAAAACTAGTACAAAACTTTGGCAGTATTTATTTTCGATTTTGAGAAAGTGTCACTCAGCATGTACTTGGAGTGCCACTTTACCAGAGCCGAAAAGTACTACTTCCGGTGGTGTACAAAATTTTCTTTTGGGTGTACAAAACTGTACAAAACGAGTACAAAACTTTGGCAGTATTTATTTTCGATTTTCAGAAAGTGGCACTCAGCGTGTACTTGGAGTGCCACTTTTAGAGAGCCGAAAAGTACTACTTCCGGTGGTGTACAAAATTTTCTTTGGGGTGTACAAAACTGTACAAAACTTTGGTAGTAGTTATTTTCGATTTTGAGAAAGTGGCACTCAGCATGTACTTGGAGAGCCACTTTTAGAGAGCCGAAAAGTACTACTTCCGGTGGTGTACAAAATTTTCTTTTGTGTGTACAAAACTGTACAAAACTAGTACAAAACGTTGGCAGCGTTGATTTCTTATTTTGGAAAAGTGGCACTCCAAATACATGTATCTCACATGAAACACCTTTCGCGATCATCTTGTGCGCGCTTTCTGCGCTGGTCGAATGAGAAGACTTCCCTGTTAATAGCATAAATTAATGAATATGATACTTTATGGTTAACGCCGCCCCGGTGGCGCAGTGGTCTAAGGCACTGGCCTCTGATCATTCGTCCGTAAGGGGTCCGGGTTCGAATCCCGGTCAGGCATGGATGTTGTGTTTGTCTTACGGCACTGGCTCTCTCCCTTCCCTGGAACCAGTGACCCTAAATTAGGGACGGGCGACTGCTTATAGCCCATTGAGTTGCTCACGGTGGTCGTTAAACCTCCAATCCATCCACTTTATGGTTAACAGTTTCGTGAACTTTTACAATGTAAGTCAAGCCAGGTACGTGATTGTAGGGAAGGAGCACGCAGTTCTCCTATTCCAGGGAAAAATGCTTCAAGAAATCGGGAAAAGGAACGTGATTTGAAAAACATTTTTTTTAAAGTAGCTCAATTTGTAGCGTAATTTTCCGTTACAGGCTACTTTATTTTGTACTGTGCTACTCCTACAACTTCATCAATTATTTGTAACCAAGCTACAGTAGCCACGCTATATATTTCACGCTACTTCCTATCGCTGGATATTCAGAAGTTAAAAGATGTAAATAAGGAAGAGAGAGGATGGGGATTCATTTTTAAAAACAAGCAACTGGGCAACTAAACAGAGGTTAGATCCGAAGGAGAGGTCCTGTTTATAAAATTTTAATATGCCACTCTATGAAAAGAGCAGAATGATTTATTAATACTATGTGAATAAAATAATTGACATAAAATTATTTCTTCACATAAAAGTTAAATAAAAATAAAATACAGAGGATATTCACACATTTTTAGAACGTTTTTGATAAGAAATTACAGAAAATAAAAGGAATTGAAACGGGCAGCAGAGTGTTGGATGAACACGGAAGAAACATCTGCTGCAGTTAAATATTGTCTGCTAAGAAAATGGCGCAGGTAAACAAGCTGTGGAGAGAAGGTTATGTTTTTGCTCTTTATGAAGAGAAGTGTTCTGTAATTGAAAAATGTTGTGAAAATCATGGAATTAGAATTTCTAAATGTAAAATAAGCAAATTTGTTAATAATAGAGGGCAAAATCGTCAAGAGGTTTTAACTGGAAGAAGAACACCAAACGAATATTTAAAGAAGGCATGTACTTTTACGACTATTTAAGGTATTTGGTTTTAAAAGAAAATACACCGACCAAAAGAGCAACCGCTAAATCATTTTAAATATCCGTATCAACTGTAAATAAAGTAATAAACAAGGATTTGAATCTTAAAAAACAAAGACAAAAAACCTAATGTTTACTGCCTTCCAGTGGCGGATCCAGCTGGGGTGACTGGGGCGGTCGCTTTCCCTAAACTCTAACGAAGTTTTTACGTTTAAAGTAGCGAAGATCGTAAATGATTAACTTTGCATATTTTGTTTTCAGTTTTTCAAAAATAAATTAACAATTAAACTTAGTACGGAGGATTTTAAATACTTATTACATTGATTTAGGTTCAGTAAAAAAAGAAAGAGAAGGGAATAGAATAAAAAGAGAGTGAGAGAGAGCGCGCAAAAGATAAAGAAAAAACATGGCGATATTCTTTGTTAGTTATTTGCCGTTGTCATATTGTCTACATCTGCAACGTCTCGAAACAGGGTAAGGCAGAGCTTGCTACTGAAATCAGAGTAGCTGGGAGAAACTGTGAATAACAATCTGTTTTACGTACGTATCTTAATTGGGTCATAAAGAAAATTCGTAAAAAACTCCCCACCGATTCCTGCCTGATGATCTTCTTAGGACTTTGTTCTTTTTTTCTTATTTTCTTGCTCCCTCACGCCTCACGGGCCCTTCCCGTTGTTCCGCCACCTACTCAGAAGTCACTCCCCGCTGGGGTGGGGTGGGCTGGGTGGGAGGCACCGAGGCTAATACGGGTATTTTCGGCATCTCCTGCTACTAACATTCGTTCAGCAGTGGATTGATAATTGTTGACAATGACCATGATATATATATATATATATATATATATATATATATATATACACTGAAGAGCAATTGAATTAAAGACAGCTGGCGTTATGCAAATGTGCAAATGTGGCGCTGTGGGCGGCCCTGTAAATGGAAACGACATGACGTATGCAGCGATCCGACAATATAAGGAGTGATGCGACGGGAATCCGTAAGAGTCGGACTCAGTATGGGTAAGATGAAGGATCTAAGCGCATTTGATCGTGGTCAAATTGTCGGGGCCCGACGAATGGTTCACTCCATCTCGGAAGTCGTGCAGGCACTGGGATTTTCACGAGCCACTGTGTCACGGGTGCACCGTGAGTATATCGAATCTGGTAAAACCATCCTTGCAAGAGCCAACTGCCGTGGACAACAGCGTGTGGGTGAGCGGGGTCATCGTCGGCTAGCTTGCATTGTAACAGCGGATAGACGGGCCACAGTGCAAGAGATCACTCGGCAATTTAACGCTGGTGCACAAAAACGTGTAAGCAGCCACACCATCCAGAACCATCTCCTCGCTATGAGGTACAGAAGCCATTGTCCCACGAGGGTATCGCTGCTGACCGCACATCACAGGGTGCAAAGATTAGCATGGGCGCGGGAACATCGCCACTGGACCCTAGACATGTGGAAAAATGTTGCCTGGACTGATTAGTCGATATTCACGTTGGTACATGTGGATGTCAGGATACGAGTACGGCGCAAACCACATGAAGCGATGGATCCTTCTTGCCAGCAGGGTACTTTTCAAGTTGGTGGGGGTGGCGTTCTCGTCTGCGGACTGTTTATGTGGACTGAAATGAGACCCCTGGTATGTGTGATATCGTCCCTCACAGGTCAACGTTACCGGAATATCCTGGACGACCGTTTTTGTCCGTTTGTGCGTTTTCAACATCTCACTGGGGACCTCATTTTGCAACAAAACAAAGCATCGTACCATCGCTCCCGAATTGTATCCGAATGGTTGGATGAACACTTCACCGACGTGACCTCGCTTCCTTAGCCAGCTAGGTCACCTGATCTCAATTCCATCGAAGACATCTGGGATGCCATCGAGAGAGATATTCGAGGCTCTGACCCCTTCTATCAAATCTTCGTGAACTGTGGGAGCTTGTTCAGGTGTCGTCGACCCGTATGGCTTCCTAACGCTTCCGGTGTTTTGTCGAGTCCATGCCGAGACGAATCGCCGCCGTCATCAGGTCGAAAGGTGGTGCAACACGTTACTATACAGGGATCTCTAATTCAATTGCTCGTCAGTGTATGTGCAGTATATACTAAGGTTATATCGAAATAAATATTTCATATAAGCTTCTGCCCCCTCTTTTGTACCCGAAAAACCGCCCCTCCAGAGTAAACTTCTGGATCCTTCCATGCCACCTTCTGACTTAGAGCGCAGAATGCGGTGTAGACTTCTTTATGAGACTCACTTAGCCGGAGGCAGTCAAAATTTATTATTACTATTGAAAAAGCTTGGATCTACCTAATAGACTATAACAAAAATGACCAATTTACTATCTCAAAAAAGGAGAAAAAGACTTGCAAACTTGGTTCCAAGAATCCAAAGAAAGTTTCAGTGAAGGAATCGTGATTATTGCTTATTTCTAGTACAGTGGGAAATTAAAGTTAAAAAAAGTTGAAAGAAAAGTTAAAATCAATTCCACGTACTGCCAAAATAATGTTTTAACTCCTGTACTGAAAGAGGAAATACCATTTCTTTATCCACAGAGCCTTGAAAGGGTAGAACTCCATCAGGAGTTATTGAAAAAATGAAAACAGAGATGAGTCTACCAGTCATACAACCAAATCTACCACTCTATTTCTTGAAAAAATGAAAAAAGATACGAGTGTCAAGTCTATAGCTTTTGCTCATATCCTAAAACGTTCTCTGATGTGTGTGTACCTTTGCACTCCTAAAAAGAGCGCTTTCTAAACCCAGACATAAAACAATGATTGGACTATGGAAAGCATTGAAAATGAGTCGAATAAAATACCACTACTAGTTAACTGAAATGCCTTGTTATCTTGGAAAACTTGATGTACACTATAAAAAATAAATAGTGTGAATTCACAGAAAATTTCTGAAAGTAACGTGCAGCAAAGTTTCGGTAGGTGTCTGTGTTTTCAAGAAATTTCCGTTTTTTTTTTTTTTTTTTTGCTTTCCAACCGTAGGTTTCAGAAGCGTATATGCTGCAGCTTTGTCCGTCTACCTGTCTCTCCGTCACAACGATAACTCGCGTAAAATTGGTTCGATTTCGATGAAACTTTAGTTTGTCGTAGGGGACAGCTTTGGGACGAACCCTATTGAAAATGGACGAAATGATGTCAAAGATGAGGACATAAGAGCGGGATCCATTCCGTCGCCCTTATATGTCATAACTTACGTACAAATGATTCGATTGCGACAAAACCTCATCATGTTGTTCCGGAGATATACTGAACCAGTTCTGTTGAATACCATCGAAATGGGGTCAAAGGTCAGGGCGCAGGAGCGAGATTTACTCAACAGCCATTATCCTCATAGCTTGACTAAAAATGCTTGTATTACCACAAAACTTTAGTATGTTGTTCCGACAAAATACTGAACTAATTCTGTTTAATATCATCGAAATGGGATCAAAGGTCAGGGCACAGGAGCGAGATTTATTCGACAACCATTATCCTCGTAACTTCAGTAATGATTTTTGGTATGTTGGAAAGCGTACCATAATCAATACATTGCATGATTTTACGAACTTGTTAAAAGTGCCCATTTATTTTAACTTCCGTATTTTTGCAATGCAATTTTTTCGCAGTCAAAAATTCCGTTTATTTCAGAAAAGTCCGTTTCAGGCTTTTCCGTACTTAAACTGAAATTTTCTCAAAATCGGAGTCTCTGAATTTTTCAGCCCTTACACCAAGTTACCCTTTTGCAGCAGCAGCCAGGATCGAACCCCATTCGTTTCGGTTAGTTCAACAGATAACGCGGGCCTTTAACCAATGAGCCAGAAACACTCGGAAATCAGACACCCGTTCATCATAAAATAAATTGCGCGACGATGAAGAAATTTTTTTTTATTAATGTGAGTGATTTAGTTATTTTATTTTCTGTTGAAGCTTATTATTTTTCTGAATGGGTTTGTAAAAACATTTCTTTTTCTGCACGAGAACTTTTCACATATAAAGCGTTTTTCATCGTGATTTTTCGAAGCAACAAAATGCTTTGCAATTCAGCTTTAAGTGAACTTCAATTATCTTCAAAAAAAAGGGAAACATACTTTTTTTTATTATTATTTCACAAAACTAAATATAAAATTTACTCTTGATAGCCATAATAGATTTTGTCTTAAGAAATCCCAAGACTGATACATAGACATCGTATAATCCCCTGTACAATAAGTTAAGTACCCGGATTCTTACAGTAACAGAATGTACACTGCCTGACCGAGAAAATGCCACATCACAAAGACGTGCACGCAGCGCCATGCAAATTGCAGGGTGGGTGCACACGTACAATTTATGCAAATGATTGCATTTGCAGGCCAATCACACAAACGGCGCGCAGGATATTAGCTGACAACGAGCTTGTGAGGCCATCAGTCGAGACGTCGTCACGGCCACGAGAAGTTAGAGGTTCTTCTGTAACTGTGTCTGGAGAACAAACAAGGGGTGCCAGTGTCGCTAACACACCGTCGTACGCGATTTCGTCAAACGAATGAGTTTACGATAGGTATAATCATAGGTCTTCGTACCACCGGATGGTCTTTGCGTCGTATTGCGGAAGAAACTCAACGTTATACCACAACCGTCAGTTGCATTTGGAGACAGTGGTTCCAGAAAGGATCTGTGCAACATCGTAAGAGGACCGGAGCACGGAGACGGACGTCCGAGCGCATCGATCGTCGCATCCGACGTCATACCGTAATAGACCCACAGGCCACAACGGGTGACATTTTTGTGAGTGTACGGGGAGTCTTGGATGCTCCGAAATCGACGCACACAGTGTCGCTCCGATTGGCTGCGTCTGTTTTGCTGTCTAGCCGTCCGTTGCGAAAGCTACAAATCGTTGTCACCGCTAGGCGTGGTGTCGCTCCAGAGCTGCGTGGGATGCCGAATGGAACACTGTCGTGTTCAGCAACGAGTCACGGTTCTGTCTCACCACGGATGATCGCCGGGTGAGAGTCAGGAGGCGACGTGGCCAACAGGCGAATTCCTTCGACACTGTGGAGACCCCCACGGCCAGGCAAAGTGGAATCATGGTGTGGGGTACTATCAGTGCCCACGGCCGCTGTACCAGAGTGAGCACATTGACGGCCCAATGCCATGTTGACGAGGTACTGCGGCCCGTGGCACTACGAATCTGCAGAGCATCTCGAACGTCGTTTTTTTCAATAGGATAACGTCCTGCCGCTTACCACTCGGATCAGCCGGAATGTTTTAGATAATGTGCGGAAGCTTCATTGGACAGCACGATCCACCGACCTCTCACCCATCGAGCATCTGTGGGGTACAATTTGATGTCGGATGAGCACCCTCCCACCCCCGCACATTGAAGATGAAGTACGGACTTGGATCAACACCACATGGTCACCGATTCTCCAGGACTCTATTCGAACTCTCATTTCCTTGATGCCACGTCAGATTCAACGCTGTATCGCCCAGCATGGGAATTGCATTCCTTATTGATCATCCTGCATATTCGGCTACTGAAGCATAGTCTGTATGTGACAATTAAATCATTTGTTCGGGACCTACTTGGGTATCTGTGTGTGCAGTTTGGTCTGTCTACGAGCATTCCTTCATGGCGTGGCATTTTGTTGTACGAAATGGGCGAGCAGAGAAGAAATATCCTGTGCCACAATAAACAAAATTCTCGCGATATGCTATCCACAATATCCGAACTTCAAAATCAGTTCCTTTGACAGACGATTGAAATTTAAAAGTTAATCAAACCTCACCTATTCTCACCAATCGCTCCTATTACCGGTAATTTCCTGTTTTGAGGATACGGAGAATGTGAGGACGGAATCTTTCCGTCAATATGCGAAAGGAATTGCTAAAAGGTTTCTCAAACTTCAGAATGGAATTTTCCGTTAACACAAGTCTAAAACGATAATTTACTGTCAGCATAAGAAAGGAATTGCGGAAATGCTTCTAAAAATTCAGAATTTTCCGGTGGTACGAAAAATTCGTGAAATTCAGGTTTCTTTCCGCAATTTCATGGAAATGGTTATATCAGAAATATGCTTCGTTAATTCACGAAAGAAATGACTGGAAGTGTCTCGTGAATTTCAGAAAATTCTTTACGGTGTAGGTTTATATCCAGAGAAAGGGCTCAGATAGAATATTTGAGAAATAAATAATTTTATTTTAAACGTTAATTATATTGCTGAGACTCGTTCTAAAAATATGTGAATGTCCTCTGTACATTTGGTATCTAAAAATCCCCTTGTAGAAACACCGGCGGTACAGAGTTCTGTTATTGTCATAATATCGGTACCGTCCGATGAAAATCTTACATGGATGCTCTCCTTACAAAGGAAAGATATTAAAAGATAATTGAAGGGTTCATTCAAATCAACTCAGAGTTTTGTCAAAAACAGTTGCTTTTTATTTAAAGTATATAGTGCAAGTTTCTTTTCTCTGAATAAAATTCCTTCCATCAAACCGCAGGAGTTTATTTCAAGCGTGGCTAAGAGTTTTAAATAATTCGTTATGGTGATTTCAGAAATCATTTGTTTCCGGGAACAGAATGCAGAACATTCAACAATTGGTCTTTCCTGGAATGAAATGAGTAATATTCAGCAATAGGTCTCTCCAGGTGTAGAATAAGGAATATTCAGCAACAGGTCTTTCCAGAAGTAGAATGAGGAATATTCAGCAAAAGGTCTTTCCAGGAGTACAATAGGAAATATTCAACAATAGGTCTTTCCAGGAAGAGAATCGGAAATATTCAGGAATAAGTCTTTCCAGGAATAGAATGAGGAATATTCAGCAATAGGTCTTCCTTTGTGAGTCAGCACGAGAAACTTAGATGAGGCTTGTTGACAACGGTCATTAGTAGAGTTGTAAAACAGAATTTCCCAGGCATTTGAACTACAATTTCTTAGTATTTTATTGTTAGATCGTTGCTTTGCCTTCTGCTTTTATCAAGACTGTTTAAACGAAGAGGCAAAGTCAGAGAAGTCAGACTACATACGGAATTTATTGCTCTTCATGGCGACAGAGTGTTGTTCTTAAGGGCAAGAGCGAAATCGGAAAACAAAAGAACAATTCCTCTATGGGTCACATGGAGCGGAAAGTTGGTAAAAGAGGTCGGGAGACATCGGACCGAGGAGGACACAGGCCTCCAAACGGTCAGTGCGAAAAAACGAAAAGTTTCGGAAAAGTGCAGTTAGTACGAAAGATCTAGTAATAAAGAAACAGAATAAGTAGCTGGAGGATTGAAAGCTTTAACAAGTAAATAACTGAGACGATTCCGGGAGAACCAGTGTAATAATCTGCAGCAGGTGTTAAATTAATTGAAACTGCAAAATTTCCCATCTCTTCCTGCGTTATATATTTTCTACAACGAGCTCCGATTAGGTTTAAATATCAATCCCAAACGGGAATTAGAAATCCCGCTTACAACTACACGTTAATTAATCACGAATTATTCCGATTTTTATGATATCGATCCTTACGATAGAGTTTTGTTTAAAAGCGAGACGCATATGAATGTAGCTCCAATAGTCAAGTGATCAGGAACGCCGGGTTTCGGTTAATTGCTAGAGTTGCGCTCAATTACCGCGTCATTTATGGATGGTCCGATATCATGCGACTCTATTCCTCCGTTTTGAACTAGTGGCTCTAATTTAATAAATTACGAATGGCAGCAAATACCCTAAAGCCTTACATGTTCACAGGAGAAGATAACCCAGTCTCTCCCCCCTCTAAAAGAAAGGAAAAGAATAAAGTTTTCATTTAGAGCAAGGCTGGTTGTTCCATTCTCAAACTCATCAACCGAAAAAGCGCTTGAGATCATTGGTTGACTCGGATTCTTGTTGATAGCGAAGCGCAGCCCAGATCTGCTAAATGTCTGCATGGGAACGTTTGACTATATGAGGATGGAATAAGAGAAGGGAGAATGTCTTCAACCCTAATTCACTCCCACTGTTTTGTTAACACTTGAGATAAAAAAATTTGATGTCCTCTACACCCTGCTCTCATCTGCATTGCTTTAGTTTCTCTTCCTCCGCCTCTCATGACGACGATTAGATAGAATTCACACACACACAATATTGAACTGGGTAAACATGGGGATAAAGATCCATGGACATTATTTAACTCACCTTCGTTTTGCAGATGACGTAATAATTTTTGCAACTACCCCACCAAGCTGCCGAGTAGGATCCAGGAACGTGCTAGCAACAGTAAGGAAGTGGGATTAAAAATGAACTTTCAGAAATCAAAACTTATATGCTTTTTCAAAAAATGAAAATTTTTCGATTGATGGGGAAAAGCTCGGGGTAACCAACACTTACATTTACCTTGGACAGCAGATATCAAGCAAGGGTCACTTTGATGAGGAAATTAATCGGAGTATAAAACTTGGCTGGAGAGCTTTTGGAAGAAACACTGCAATTTTGAAGAGCAATATGCCATTATGTCTTAAAGGAAAAGTGTTTAAGCAGTGCATCTTTCCAGTGTTTATATATAGAGCAGAGATATGGGCCTTAACTAAACAAGTTAGTAAAATCATGCAATGCATTGATTATGATACCCTTTCCAACATACCAGAAATCATTACTCAAGTTATCACTCTTGAAATAAATCTCGGTCCTATGCCCTGACTTTAAATCCCATTTGGATTACATTCAACAGAACAGGTTCGGTATACCTCCGAAATAACATGATAAAGTTTTGTCGCAATCGAAGCATTTTTACGTAAGTAATGATGCATAAGGGCAATGGAATAGATCCCGCTCCTGTGTCCTAACCTTTGACCCCATTTCGCCCATTCTCAATAGAGTTCGTCCCCAGGCAGGCCCCTACAACATACTAACATTTCATCCAAATCGAAGCATGTTTACGTACGTTATGACGCATAATGGCGATGGAAGTCATTCCGCTCCTATGTCCTGACCTTTGACCCCACTTAGCCCATTTTTAATAGGGTTTGTCACCAGGTGGTCCGCTACCACATACTGAAGTTTCATCGAAATCGAACATTTTTTACGTTAGTTATGACGCATAACAGTAGTGGAATAGATTCCGCTCTTATGTACTGACCTTTGACCCCATTTCGTTCACTTTGAACAGGGTTCTTTCCCAGGTGATCCCCTAGCAGATACTAAAATTTCATCGAAATCGAACGATTGTTACGCTAGTTATCGTGCGGACGGACATACGCACACAACGTGTGACGTAATGAGGCAGATGGGAATCGGGACCATCTGCTCGCAAAAGTGTGACGTCATAAAACTTTAATCGCATCCACACACAACGCGTGACGTAATGAGACAGATGGCGTGACCGCGCGCCAACATTCTCAAACACGAGATTGTGACGTCATAAGATTCCTAAGCATTGGTAACATTAATAGAACGACGCCATGACATTAAAAACGTTATAATTCGGGGTGGTTATTTTACCCACTAAACGAATTCTCCTAAAGTCGAGATCAAGGTAAATCGATTTCTAGTACCAGAAAACTGAAGGTTAACGACATTCATCAAAATTCTTAGAGCCGTTTTCAAAATAAAATGTGCATACATACATACAAGAATTGCTACTTTAAGGTGGACGTCAAGTAATTTTGCTTCCTATACTTCCAATGGAAAGACTTCTGTACACATTTTCTACACAATTAATGCGTTCCCAAGGATGAAAATTTGAACATCGATTAAAATATCTTTATTTTATAACTTGCAATACTTAATATTTTCTAAACCATAACCGTAATAATGCAATCCAACATTTATTTGTCCACTGACGTTATCATAGCACAGGTCGCGCCATCTTTTTTCTGGTTTCAACACCACCAAAGGAAACGTTATTGTTTTTTAATATAATTATGCTTATGTTTTAGAAAATGTTAAGTATTCCAAGTTACAGTATGAAGTTATTTTAATCTTAGTTCAAATTTCCATCCTTGGGAACACACTAATTGTGAAGGAAATGTGTACAAAAGGTTTTCCATTGGAAATATAGGAAGCAAAATTACTTGACGTCCACCTTAATCGTGTGGGATAATGGCGATGGAATGGATCCCGATCCTATGTCCTGACCTTTGACTCTATTCGTCCCATTTTCAATAGAGTTCCTCTCCAGGTGGTCCCCTACCGCATATTAACATTTCATCGAAATCGAACCATTTTTACGCACCTTATGACGCATAAGGGCAATGGAATGCATCTCGCTCATATGTCCTGACCTTTCACTCCACCCATTTTTAATAGGGTTCGTCCCCAGGTGGTCCCCTACCACATACTAAAATTTCATTTGAAATCGAACCGTATTTACGCAAGTTATGACGCATAAGGACAATTGAATGAATTCCGCTCTTATGTCGTAACCTTTGACCCCACTTCACCCATTTTCAATAGGGTTCGTCCCCAGTTGGTCCCCTACCACATACTAAAATTTCATCGAAATCGAACCATTTTTACGTGACTTATCGTGCCGACAGGCGGACGGACAGATGGACGGACACACGGACTGACGGAAAACGCTGGAGCATATACGCTTCTTTAACCTACGGTTGTAAAGCGTAAAAAAGACATACAAAGTCTGCGGACAACTGAAAGCAGCATGGAGAGATGCATCTTTGGTGTAACCAGGGAAGATAAAATGAGGTACTCGTATATAAGTAAAATGACAACAGTGGACGACACCATGATGTGAGTAAAATCCCTGAAATGGCAATGGGCTGGATATGTTGCCAGAAGCACCGAATTACTACCGAAATTTTAGACTGAATTTCAAGGGACAGGAAAAGATTCAAAAGAAGACGAAATAGGAGACGGATGGATGGAATTCGAAACCATGCCGGAGTAACATGGAGGAGACAAGCTTAGATGTGTTGCTTCAATGGAACTCCAGGCAATCTTGAGCGCTTTGAAGCTTGTTCGGGACCGTTCCTACTTCAAGTTCAAAGGAGTCATCTATGAACAGTGCGAGGTAGCCGCCATCAGCTCGCCTTTGTCTCCGGTGCTCGCGGAAATACACTGGCGGAAAGTGAAAAAACAACACCAAGACGGAGACGTCTGATACCAACGAAATTTATACAGCATAATAACGGAATAATGAGGATAACGTGATCAAAACATTATGGCAAAATACAGCTGTATTTGCTGGTAAACTGAAAAATAACATTTCCATGTAACATGGTTAGTACGAGGTTGAACCGCTATGAACTGCGTCACACTGTGCATTTCTGGCATGGAGTCTGTCGTACAGATGTTGGATGTAAGTTTGGGGTATTAAGCTCCAAACATCCTCAGCCTGAACGCGTAAATCAGGGATGGCCGTGGCTGGCCGTGGAGACCGGATAAGTCGTTGTCCCATAAAATCCCACACGTGCTCAATGGTGGACAAATCCGGTGAACGTGCAGCCCATGGAATTGTCCTACACCCTGAAGTGCATGTTGCGTTGTAGGTGCCGTGTATGGGCGTGCGTTATCTTGCTGGAAAACACCACGATGGACCGACCTCACAAATGGCACAACAACGGGCTGAATGATGTTGTAGATGTAAGAGGTGATGTTTAACGCACCCGGTACAAACACTAGTTGTGTACGGGAGTGATAGCTGATCGTTCCCCACAGCAGGAGACCAGGTGTAGGCCCTGTGTGTCGCTGGCGGATGCAAGAAAAGTGGAGACGCTCCCCTGTGCGTCTGCGAACACGCATACGGCCATCGGAGGCTCCCAAGCAGAATCTGCTTTCATCGCTGAACACGACATATCGCCATTGCGTTCTCCAGTGCAGACGTTGGCGACACCACTGCAGCCGTTCCTGACGGTGGGCTGCCAGTCAGAGGTACACATGCTAGAGGCACACGTGCACGTAGTCCTGCCTCCAGTAGACGGTTGCGGATTGTTCGCACAGTCACCTCAGGAGCAACGGCAGCTCGGATTTGCGTCGCAGTGGATGTTCTGCTTGGCAAAGCCGCTCTTCTTATGCGTCGATAGGTCCGCTCATCAGTCCGTCTGTGACTCCAGGTTACACGTCTTCTCGTGTGGGAATGTTCCTCGGTCCATCTACGCCACCATCGTATCACCACCGATACGTACCGTCCAATTCGCTGCGTAATACGACGATACGACCACCTGGCCTTGCGTAGTCCGACTAGACGACCTAGCTCAAAGTCCGATAACTGCTGAAATCGTACACGTCTTCCATGTCCAGGCATTGCAGCTTCTTCTCAGTTAGTGAACTATGGTACAACACAATGTTGTACACTGTTCCGCTGAAACCGATATTATGGGTCAGCCAAGGCACTATCAGCATCGAAGTGAAGCACAAACACACAAACACACTCTCACATACACACACTAAAAAGAAAAGAAAGGAAAAGAAACTACTTACCTTACTTACCAAACACGGAAGACGAAACACAAGCAATAACACTTCCAGGGAAGAAGCATTCCTGAAAACAGGGTTAAAGTGCTTAGAGAAAAACTGAACCCACATCTAAGCACCTCCAACCACAAAAAAGGACGAAAAGTCATTTGTCACACCTCTCCCCGTGATAGGCATGACAAAGACGCAGGAAGTGGTCTGAACTGTCGTCTGACAGGCACAACACCTGCCACAGACGACAGAAAGAACAAAAGTGCGGGCCGAGCATAGACAAATGCAGACAAAGACAATATATACACAGTAGAAAAGCATGCAAATACAATTCATGATGCAAACACAGGATCTAGACAAGTAAACAGGAAACATAGAAAAAAGCCGCGTTCGTCAGGCATGCGACATGCTCGAACAGAAAACACATTCAGAACCGAAAGCAGAGCACATTATTGCGAAGGGAAAATAGCCGAGATCAACAAAGCCATCGGACGCGAAATACGTCTTCCAGCCAGTGGTGAAAGTCGGAAATCACCCTCTCACGCAATCTGATTTTAACAAAGAGAGCGACCACATCAGGCCTATTCGAATAAAGCCTAACGTGGTCAGACAGAGCAGTATCATGTAACACAGTACAAGCAGTAGCAAGGATCACCTTTAAACCATAAGCACGCTGACCGGAAACGGGTAGCGGGTGCTTAAAAACAATAATTTTAAAATTACACGTATTAACAGAAATCCATCTAGACAAAAGTTGCCAAACTTTTCGAACAAAATTACATTCCACAAATCGGTGGAATAAAGACTCCAGCTGTCCGCAGTGGGGACAGTCCGGGAGTCGGCGACTCCCCACCGAAAGAGGGAATCACGGGTGAAAATCACCCCATGAGCCAAGCGTCACTGCAGGTCACGCACACGACCTTCCACACCCGCAAACGCAACATTGGCCCATGCGACCCTCCAGTTCATCCCCAAGGCGGGAAACCGGCGCTGAATGTGAGGAGCAAAGGATGGCAAGAATACATTATAGAGGGCATCGGGTTGATGCCAAGAGGAACACCTGATGTTCTGGCTAGTTAACAATCTAGCCTCACAAATGGTAGTGCCACGTGGTCCACCGGGCCTCGGAGCTCTAGGCCCAAGGTAGTTACAAGCAGAGGAAAATAACCTAAGATTATAGGAAATGAAATAACACACGAAATTAAAGCTAGGATGAGAATCGCTTTTCAGGATGTAGGCCACATTAGAAACCATCAACGCGCGACACCACACAAGAATATGCTGAACACCCAGTCCCCCTCGATGGACTGGTTGAATCAGGCAATCCCGAGAAAGGACAGCTCTAGTTCCCCAAACAAATCGAAAAATTAAAGAATTTAGAGCCAAAAGGACCTTGTACGTCGGGGGTTGTACGGTACCGCAAAAAGCAATTTTGGAAACCAAGAGACTGTTAGCCAATTTAGCCCTATTAAAAAAAGAAATTTGGCAGCCCTCCCACCAAGCACATTCCGACGTGAGCTTCTGTTGAACAGAGCGCCACGTCTGGCGGTGAAACCCCTTTTTATCAAAGTAAACACCGAGGATCCTTATGGGATCATCTTTTGAGCCTACAAACTGCAAAACGTCAGGTGACCAATCCCCAAAACACAAGGCTTTAGTTTTATCCACATTCAATGCAGCGCCTGCACTGTCCGCATAAACATCATAAACATGAAACAAATTTGTCAAGGAAATCTCATCCCGAAGGAAGAGAACAACGTCATCTGCATACGCAAGTATTTGAGCTCAGCTGTTTTAGAGCTCGAACCCGGAACAGGGATGCCAGATATATTCGGCGCAGATTGAATCTTTTTAAGGAGAGTTTCAATGATCAGTACGAACAGTGCAACAGACAACGGTCAGCCTTGGCGGACCCCTCTCCGGACGGGAAAGCAGTCCGTATGCTGACCGTTGACTCGGATAAAACTAAAGATATCAATATACAAGACATTCACCATGTGAACAAAATCTTGGCTAAAGTTGCAAGCCTCCAGAAGGGTCATAAGGTACTTGTGAGAGACCCTGTCAAAGGCTTCGCTCTGATCCAAAGAAAGGATACAGCACTTCAACCTCTTGCAGTCGAGGTAGTGAATACCGTCCCGCACGAGGACTAAATTTTGAAAAATTCTCCTCCCCGGGATTCCAGAAACCTGGCACACGCCTACTAGGCCAGAAATAACCCTAATCAGTCGGTTAGCAAGGACTTTTGCCAAAATCTTATAATCATAATTGAGAAGAGTGATCGGTCTCCACTCTCCCAAATGACGACCAGGACCATCAGGCCGCTTGTTAACCAAAACAATCTGACCAAGCCACATCGTCGTGGTTAACTGCCCAGTTGACAGTACATGGTTAAAAACATCACATAGCGGTTCAGCAAACAAATCAACAAAACGTTTATAAAATTCGACACGGATACCATCAGTATCCGGACTGCGACCATTACGCAAGCCGGCAATGGCTTGCCTCACCTCAGAAATACGGACAGAGCCCGATGTTAGCACAGAAGCCGCGGCGTCGAGTTGGGTCACGTCAGCGACCCAAGAGTCGACGGACGACTGCTGCACTTCATCAGATTCAAACAGGTCTCTGAAATGCGAGAAAACCAAATTGTGAATTTCTGGTTGAGAGGTCACGAAGCGTGACTCATGCTGTAAGCCAGGAATTACCTGGGAAATAATTTTGTTTCTGCGAGATTTCGCAAAAAAACTTGCAAGTGAAATCTCGTTTTCCAAATTTTGTGAAATAGAATCCTGTGTGCATCTTTGGCCGGTTTTACTATATAAATCTGTCAACTGAGCTTAAAGTTCAGCAATCATACCAGCATTCTGCGCTCCCATTTGCTGCCCGGCTTTGCATGCACGCAACATACAGACAAGGCGAGTTCGCTCTAAATGCCGCTAACGAGCCGAAAGTTTCCCCTGAAGTTGTAAATAAGACTTCACTTTAAGTTTAACTCCCTCCCACCACTCACCAGTGTGATGAGTCTCAGACTGAATTTCACCCCGAAGCAACCTCTCTCCTAAGGCCCTGAAGGATGTCGTCATCTTCGAGAAGATTCAGATTCATCCTCCACGGGCCCTGAGTTCGTGTCCGGGCCCCTGATAGGACGATCTCACCAGAAACGGCACGATGGTCACTCACACGGATAAACACAGAATTAACATCACAATGAACAAAAGACACAAGGTCACAATCCCCAGAGCCCCCCACAAGAATCCTGTCGAGGTGGGCCCGGACCGAGCCATCCGTCCAAGTCCAGTCGAAGACCCCAGGGTGAGTAGAACGCCAAGCGTCCACCAACCCCGCCCCAGACATGAACCCGGAGAAGACAGCCCGGGACGAGTCCCTCCGCCAGGTACCCCCTGTTTATCAAGAGGCTCCGTTACAAGATTATAGTCACCCCCAAAATGAGGAAGTCTTCACCACCCCTAAAAAATAAAGGAAGACTCCTGAGGAATCTAACCCGTTGGGCGGGTTCCGTTGGCGCATAGACTGAAATAACGCGAATTTTAAACTCAGCGAGGGCGAAGCTGAGAGCAGCCACTCGACCCTCGTCATCATATTGAAATTTCAGTTGTCGACCCTTGAAGTTAGGGTTGACAATAATTCCGACGCCCCTGTGACTAGTCGGAGAAAGACTCAACCAGCACGGGGCATTAGTGTAATGACGAAAATCCGAAACATGCCTAAAACTCTGAAAACATGTTTCCTGGACACACAGGATATCAATGTCCTGGGTCATAATCCAGCCGATGAGCCAACGCCTTACTGACCGGGACCGAAGTCCCTGAATATTTAATGTTGTAACTTTAAGGTTGAAGGTTAAGCAGTAAGTGAAATACAAAAAATACACAAAACAAAGGTCAGTAAGGAGGGTAGATTCAAATTAGCCCACCCGTTTTAGAAACATGGACTGGCACTTAGAACTGACGATGCCAATCTCCAGTGGTGGAATGGTTGTGATTCCGGCGACGGTTCAGTCGGCGGCTACTTGGGTGAAGTTCCCCTTCCTCCAGTTGTACGGGAGATCTTTCACGACGGCCAGGATGAACACTTGCCGAACGGCTGCCGCGAGTCCTGCCCTCCGATGATGGACAGGACTGTCGTTGTTGACGGAAGGAATGGTCAGCAGGACGAGAGTCTCTGGTAGTAGTAACATTGTGGATGGTAATAGGAACACGTCACGACCGCCCGCTGGAATGGATGACGAGTACAACCTAGTCCCCGGAGGTGGAAGGGAGGAGATATTTCCGACGGGAGAGGTGAAAGCATTACCATCAACGGAATCTATGTAAATGTTGTCATCATCCGAAATAACCTATGTAAATGCAACAGTGGTAACAAGTCCGACTTGGGCGTCAGGAGAATCAGGTGAATGAGGCACAGGGGTCTCGGTACATACGTCGGCGTCCATGGGAGGGTCAGACTTAATAACAACAGCCGATTCAACGGCAAGAGGCAGTGAGGTGACCTCTGTAGATGGCATTTCAAGACCCTCAAGATCTTGCACTGGTGAAACAGCAGGTGAAACTCCAGGATCGACGCGGCCGTCTACAACCAAAATCTCTTGATTAACAGAAGTCACGACATTCTCGGACGGCGGATCAACAGGTATGACAACCGGTAATTTCAAAGAAGCAACATGTTCCGGGCCCATGGTAACAACTGCATCAGGAACACCAGAGTCCCCGGGAACAACAATAGTACTGGTGGAGGGTAGCTCTGGAAATTCCTCATTGAAAACAAGGGGAGCTATTGAAGGCCTAGCTACAACATCTGCGATGGATGACTGGGTGCATCTGGATTTGGTGTGAGAATCTGCACCGCACTTGGAGCAGGCTAAGTGCCCCACCGTACTACAGTTGTGGCAAGCTCGGGACGGGCACTGAGGCCAGCATTACCGCATCTACGGCATTTGCGTATCATGCCAGCATATGTGACCATGGCCTTCCAACGGCCCACTTGAAGGAATTTGGGTACTGGCTTTATCATACGCTGGCGAACAATTCTCGTGCCTGTATAAACATGTTCCAGACCTTTGAGTGTGTGCCGCTCATTCTGAATGGGGGTGACAATCTCCCCATATCCAGTAAGTGCCTCAGAGATCTTCTCATTAGGGATGTCTATGGGCACGAGTTTGCCATAGACGGTACGAATGCCGTCATCTACTGGCGAAATGTTCACCGCAACGTCCTTGTAGGCTGTCAAGGGGTGCTCAAGGTAGTGCAGTGCTTGTGCAGCAGTTTGGAAACGCACTGTGAGAAGTCCATCATTGTTAAGTCGCTGGACTGTTTGCAAATGTTCCGGATATTCAAGTTTATCGACTAATTCCTTAAGAATATTAACATTGGGGTACTTCCCATTATGAGTCACCTGAATGGTTTCATGTCGGTTCAGAAAGTTCGCCATTCCGGAGGCACGGAGCCCGGTTGGCTTGGAACCGGAAAACAAAAATAAAACTTCTAACTTGAAGTTTAAAGAACAAGAAATAAAAATAACTCACAGTCAAATCCTTGACGACCACAAACTATATGAGAATTACTTAGTGATGAAGCAACTCAACTCCATGCAGCTAAATTATGAGAAGGATTTCTCCCACGTACTTTGCGTTTCACTAATGCACGAGACCGAAAATACGTAAGTAAACCGTCTTCTTCGGGGCCTTCTCACGTGTCCATACGCCGACGACTAATTACATTCACATCGCCGTACTCCTTAAATACCACCGACAATAATTTGCATATTATGCCATGCTGTGGCGTAAGCGCTCATCGGCTGGTCCCGAAATTAACATCACACCTACGTAAACTCGACCCCATTAACTTAACATATGTAAATTTCATGATCGTCCGCCAATTCCTTCTTGGTGTTCTTTTTTCACTTTCCGGCAGCGTAGGTATGCAAATACTTGAGGAAGAGACGCTTGCAAGAGCACCATTTCAGCCTACTCTCTATTTGAGTACGTAGACGACGTGCGTGTGTTTCGGCCCTACCCTGTTGATGAGCTTTATGAATTTGTTCTTTTGATGTCACAAAAGTATGTCTCCATTAATATCACCTTGGAATTAGAGGCCAATAATTCCTTATATTTTCTTGACTTTTTGTTGGTCAAGAACCTTACTTCGTCTTCAAAAAAATTTTCTGTTTAGAGGAAACCAACCCCCAACTCTACCTTAATTCCGTTTCAATCAGCATACCCACTTTATTAAAAACTGGTAGGCCTTAGATTTTTTAAAGAGGGCGTTCGCTCACTCCTCTAATATACATCTTCCTAGGGCGGAAATCCATAAAATTCAAGAAACAGCCCTACTACACGGATATCCAGAACACCTTACGAACCAAATCTTACGTTGGATTAGATTAGCTAATTCCACAACGTACCGACCTGAACAGCCTGGCATGCGGTTTGTGGGATCTATGGACCCCACAAACCTAAGACTAATTTCACCCTACGGTGAAATTAGTCTTAAAAAATCATTGCAAGAAATTTAATATTGACTTTGGTATCAGAACAACAAACATTTCATTAACAATAAAGAAAGATCGCGACCCTATTGAGGGAGAAGACAAGTATGGAGTTTATGTGATACCTATAAACTGCATGGGCAATAACGAGTCACCCACGTTGTACATTGGGTCTACAGGACGGTGTTTAAAAATTACTTTGAAGGAACACGTCTGCAATATAAAAACTGGTGCTCTCTCCACATCGCTAGCTCGTACCACTCATAGTGGTACGCATTTTCCGATTTGGGAGGAATCTAGGGTTATTATAACTCCTACAAATCTGGCTTTCCTGCTGTTTACCGAAAGCTTGTGTATTTCGGATAGTGGGCCGCAGTGTTGTAACGATCATCTACCCTGTGAAATTCCGCCGGCCTAGAGATCACTGTTTAAAAAACGAGGGAATAATGGGGAAAATGTCCCTCAACCACCCGCTTAGGTATGTATTACGTCAATAATAATATGTTCCTCATTTTGCTGAGGGCGCTACCAACAAGGACTTGTCATGCAATTAACTATCACCGACAGATTATTATTGAGATATTTAAGAGCAAACATCTTGTGTTAATTCGTCTGATGATGGTCTCAAAGTGAGACCGAAAGATCTAACTTTTATCTTTTTAGTAAATGTCTTTTAAACCTCATATGTTGGTTTATCACGGTGTCGTGCTTTGAAGGTGATATGTGTTTTTAATTGGTTTTCTTTTTGTGAGTTTCCTATTTGTTTTGTGCGTTATATAACATGTTACTTTTCGTATCTTCGTTGCATCTTTTTGCTCCTTGCTCACACTGCTGTGTTGAGTGTGAGTAGGGTTGATGAAGCCATAAGTGACAGCTACCATTTTGTGTAGAGGTGTGGAAAGTGTGCTACCCAAATTGAACACCGCTTGAGTCCAACGGAGCAGTGCAACCAGTTGCTGTTATATATATTTTTTCATGTATGTCCAGTACTACTCCCTGAAGTTCGTCTGCAAACTTAATTCCCTTGTGCAATATTTTAGTGAGGAGGAGAAGCTTCGTTGCTTCGTGCACTAAAGAAAAAGTCGTGAATATTATTTGCAGCTGCAGGAGTGCTACTTTTCCAGCGGACACCCTAAGTCGTTAAAGCAACTGTAATTCAAAGCTCTCCAGATGGCGCTACAGGTCATGTTTTTATTTCCTCGTGGATCCAACGCAAAAGTTTAAATTCCCAAGGTATGCTCGCTTGAAAAAGCACCACTGGTCATACCTGTTTCCGTTTGGAATAGCTTGGAGTCAGAAACACACTTCAACGTTCTGCTACGAGTTACTGTTATTTTGTTTTGTTTTTTGCCGCTGTGTGAATCGGTGTGTTTATGAGCACAGATTTAAATATACAATTTCAATTTTGACATCCATTAGGGTTGACGATGTACTAAGTGTCCCATTTTCTGACAGACATTTGGCAGACTGTGTAATTTTTTTCCCATAACAGCGCACATCCAACACCTAAATAGGCCCGCGATGCCACTGATATGATATATATTTTATTAACTTCTACTCTATTTACTATGTTTTTTTGATTGTTATTACGTTCTTACTTGACCGCTCTAGGCGCAGAAGATCTTCAAAACTATAAAGAATAAGTAATTGTTGGTTTCTGGTTTTGTGCGCGCGCTCGCGCGCACACACACACACACACACACACATAGATAGATAGATAGATAGATTGATGTGTGTGCGTGTGAAGAGAAGAATCGGAGAGGAAACTAAAAACAGAGAGAGGAATTATAAGAAGGAGGAAGCAAGAGAAAAAAAGTGAAGAATGAGGTAGCAACATGAAAGATTAAAGTGGAAACAGAAATGAGGTACAAAGATGAAAAGAGAGGGAGAGAGAGGAAATTGGAAAAGGACCAAGACTGATATATGTATATATGTATATATAAAAGACCACATGGGAGATGGGTGGATGAAATTCGTAAATATGCGGGAGTGACATGGAGGAGACTGGCACAAGACAGACCGTTGTGGAGGAAACTTGGGGAGACCTTCGTCCAGCAGTGGATTGATAATGGTTGACAATGATGATGATGATGACAGGGTGCATAGGAAAGTCTCTTTAGCCTGAAATAACTTGCGAACGGAGAGAGGTACAGTTATACAATTGAGATAACCGTATAGTAAAGCGACTACGCCCAATCGAATGCAACCAATGGAAGCGCTCCTAGTGGCAAAATTCGGAAGTTAGCCATTGCAAATCGAAAACGAAAGGAGATAGAGCGAAATTTTCTACTACAAAGTTGTAGAGTATCAATTAATTAGTACAAAACGACATTTGTTTCACACAGATAAGATAAATTGTTGCCTGAATACCCTAAAATGTCCGAAATCGATGCGCGATCTTTTGTGTGAACGTTTGAAGGGAACAGGCATAAGTATGAGCAAATACACCCAATTTATTGCATAAATGCGTACTTTAAAATATAATGTTAACTTTTCCAGGTAATAATGAGTCTCCTGCTTTTCATCGTGCAGTAAACAGCATTAAAAATTAGTTTAGTGTTTCGTAAATAAATTTGCTGTTAAACTTGCCGCTACAAAAAATAATACCCCTCCCACACATCCATTTCTCTAACTTCGAAGTCTAGCAACGTCCCTGTATGCAGAAAGGGGTGTTCTCTTTTAATGGGTTAAGTATGCGGACACTTGTACGAAATTCCTGTGAAAACTTTAAATCAAGCTTATGTTACACGTCTAATGAAAAAAATAAGTAACACAGTGAATGACATATACTGTATATTTTATAAGGACGGGACTCAGACGTATAAGCACCCTGAATTGTGCTCAATCCTCTTGCATATGAATCCTCGATATAAAACAAGTATATTGATCCTTCCATTTCTAAATTAGATCTCCTTCGCTTTCCTGAAAACAGAGTCTCTACGTTGGCCAGAACAGTATTAATAAAGCGCTAAGTGCGTTTCCTTAGTGTTCTAAACCAACCATGTTATTAATCAGAAAAGGAATCGAGATAGAACTTTCAGCCTATTTATTTCGTCTTTGGATTTTGGCGGAGTGTAAAAGAATAGTCATTATTTTTATGTATTTTTTGTTTAATTACGAGTTTAACGATCACATGAGCATCTCAATGGGCTATAAGCAGTCCCCGCCCCTAATTTAGGGCCACAGGGAAGGGACAGAGTGAGTGTCGTAAGACAAACATAACATCAATGTCTCATCGGGATTCGAACCCGGACCTGTCTAGGACAAATGGTCATAAGCCAGAGCTTAGACCTCTGCGCCACCGGGGGCAGCCTCCATTCCCTTTGGGTGTTTGACGCTTTTGAAGACAGTGAGAGGGAAATGATCATGTTTTCTTTTACAACAATTTAACAAATAGTAAAATGCTTCCCACACAAAAACAGTTAACAACATTAAACATTTGCAGCATGACACGAGAATTAAACTCGTAAAGTAAACACCCAGTGTGTTATAATTCTTCATATAGAAACTCTTCAACAAATCACTGTCGTAACAAGGGACACAAATGTGTACTAAATAAAGTGACAACTGAGTGTATAACAAGAAATTTCGTGACGAAACTGATATTTCAATTATTATTTTAGCAATGACTGCGTCTTTAAGGAAATTGCTATTCTTTTTCTATGTGTACCATGGTCGTAGTCTTGATGCAAAATAGTTGGGGAAGCTGGCTGTTACGATTAAGCGAAACATATCAAGCGGTATATATGCATATTAATCTATTTATCTATCTCTCTATGTATAAAATTACATACCGCATTCCGCTAGATACAATTCGAAGCGGCGTATATTCCGAAGACCGTGAAATTTGCAAAAAGTAAAGAAATCCTTCTTACAATCTTCGTCATCGCACAGTCCGTAGGTCATCAAATTCAGGGAAAAAATATCGCCATATTATCCACATCCGCAATGTTGATATAGAACCATAATTTCATCCAAAAAAGTTATTGACGGGTTGACATAGCATTCCTAAGAAATAGGAAAAAAACACACAGTTTTCTTATTGGAAAAAACCCGTGTCATCTTAAGTGTCTTTTTGTTACTTTGAAGTGAAGAAAGAGCAAAAACTATCAGTTTTTTTTCAGCATTACCGCTGTTCGCTAGGACAGTACCGTAGTTTACGGCTTCGTAGTTAGACTAGTACCGTACTACGTAACGTGCAAAGTACAGTATGAGCCCGTCATACGCACGAAACAGAGCATCCGAAAGATCAGAGCAGATCAGATGTAGATGATTTTAGGAAGGGAGTTTCCAACCCTTAGATAATAGGAAGCTAGGAGATTTGGGCTGGAGTGCCAGATAGGAAAGTGACACGGAAGCGAGGTAGAAAGCGGAAGGAAGACACCTTTATTTATAACCGGGGTGCCAGAACGCTGAGTCATGTGCCCATCCGACGTACGGCGGATATTTAGTAGTTCGAGCGTTCGTACTTTCCCGGGATCAAACCTGAGGTTCCCCCGTGGCAGTCACGAACATTGACCACTAGGCCATCGGCGGGGGAATTATCCGAAAGAGCGTAAAGAGGCATATAAATAGAGCAGTATGTAGATATGCTTAACCTCCTCGTCTTTTCCGAATGTTCAGAAAGAACGAGCTGATTAGTAACCTGTTCTCTGCCTCAGAAAGCCACTTTGAGCTTCTAAGTTTTAATGGAATTTTTCCAAGTCTTATCCGGAAAGCGTTTTTCCACTGTTACATTCACTTTCTCATACTCATTCGTTCTGTTCTGGATCGTTTTCCTTTCTGAATTTCAGCGAAATCCTCTGCTGTCTGCGTTCACATAACTGTTAGGCGTTACTCAGGAACGGAGCAAGCTTTTCTTATGTGGAAGCGCGAGGCTTGAAATTACGCCCATTTAAGTTCAAAAGTTCTTCACATCGACCCAAATAGTAAGAAGGTTTTACTTTCTCGCACCTCTGTTATAGGAAAATGCAATGATCGTTAAAAAATCTCGCTTCCAATTTGGACTTATTTTTACTCAAACTTTAAAAACTAGATGAATACCACAGAACCAACGGTTGTAAGCATCAAGCAAAACGTAAAAGTTATGTGAACACAGATGTACGGAACTGCAGAAGAAAAACAAACTAGCACAGAACGAATAGTATTAGATAGTAAACGTAAAAATAGGAGGATGCTTTTGGAGTAGGGCTTGGAAAAATTCTGTTGAAGGTTAAACGCTCAGGGGAACGTTCGGCGTCAGAGCACAAATGACTAACTAGCCATCCTTACGACATACTCGGACAGGTCGCGGAGTTTATGCATATCCACATATCGTTTAACATACTACTGCATCCACTGTTTTGGACAATTCCATTCATCCATATGAGGGGGTCCACAACTCACAGCGAAAGTTATTCTGTACATTGGTTAGCTGCGCGTAATAGTGTATGCGATAAACTAACATATTTTCTAAAAGATATATGTCTAGTGTATGCGGCTAACTAAGGTAATTACAAAAGAAGGGACGTGTCTTGGGGTTAAAATTTCTGCAAATTTATTCAAATTTCCATTATTTATTTGCATTTTCATTTTTTACGCTCCTCAGAGTACAAAATTACGCCCCTGGTATGACAACCAAGGGGTTGCATTCCGATAACTACGGCCTTGGCTTTACTTGACTCTTGTATGTTGTGTTTACCTAGTTTTTATATTTAAAGTAAAATTATGCCGAAAGTCGGAAATGCGATTTTAAAAAGTTCTTAATACTTTCCCAAAACGAAAGTACCTATAAACTGCATACTATTTGAGTGGAAGTAGAACCTCTGAACCGTGCGTACGCATCGGGCATAATTTCATAACTCGCCCACCTTCCACCAGAAAAGAAAAGCTTGCTCTGGCCCTGCTACAGATGGAACTACACTGCTGGCCACCCAAAATGCAACAGCAAGAAGGACACGACATCGCAAAGCCAGATTTACTGGACCCTTAACAACAGACACAAAGATGAAACGATTGAGGATTGAGCTTACAGGCCCGAGCGATTTGCGGAACACGCAGACATCGATGGTTCGTGTCGCTTCCATGGCTGGCAATATTCAGGCTGCTTCCACACGTTGCCAAAGTTCATCAGGCGTAACCGTGGGTGGTGCTTGACGGGCCACTCGGTTGCCGATCAGCGACCAGACGTGTTCGATGCGCGACACATCTGGAGAACAGGCGGATCACGGCAGCAGTGACACCTGGTGGGCCTTAAAGAGATGCATAATGCAGGCGTCATACAGTCTCTCGCTGCGGTGCCGCCACATGCGGATCCGACCATCGCGGTGTTGCAGGCAGAAGCGGGATTCGTCGGAGAAGACAATGTCCTGCTATTCCGTAGCGCAGGTGCGGCGTTCAACGGCCCATTGCCGCCGCACCCGCCGGTGGTGTAACGTCGTTGGTAATCGGAGCAATGGGCACCGTGCGACAAGTCTCCATTCCTGTAGACGACGTCGAACGGTACGTGCTGACAGAGGTTGTTGCGCAAGACACCCTAATTCCTGCGCTAACGTTCGTGAGATAGCGGTGCGAGCAGTCAATGCCCGCCGCACAACATGCCGGTTCTCTCGATTGGTGATGGGCCGCGACTGCGGCAATCGCTCACGTCGGTCCGTCCGTCATTCCTGCACCCATCGATTCCATACTCGCGTCACTGTGTCTGTATGTCGTCCCACACGGACGCCGATGTCTCGGTACGATAAACCGCTGTCGCGATAAGCCACTATTCGTCCTCTGTCGAACTCCGAAACGTGCTGGAATGACTGCCGTATTCTGCGACGAGGCATCAGGAAGCTTCCCACGCACAGGTCCGGCAGCACAGCACACTTCCACTACTTACACCCAGCCTTCTGTGCACCCTTCTTATAGTGCTTATCGGTGGCGTGCCGGGTGCACATGATTTGCATATGCCCTGCAATGCTAGTCATTTCCATGTCCTCTCGCGGGCAACGCATGTTGCGAATTTCAGGCCAATCGGATGCTTCCTTCTTGGTGTTGCATTTTGGGTGGCCAGCAGTGTATATAACGGTAGATTAAAACATTGCAAAAAATCATATTTTATGGGCTTTGGACAACATGGTTTTCAAGAGCCACTTGTAAAAGGCCCTAATGTCTAAGCCATACGTATAAGTAAATACAATTTTTAATGAAAACTGAAATATTAGTATTTTACCAAAGTAAATACCGACATTTTGTGTGCATAAAAATAGCCTGTATACATTGCACTAAATTGTTGTAATGTAGTATCTAATAACTTTGCATCATTTCTCACGGTTTGATTTTTACCTAATATAATTGAACATCGTGATCACAAAATTTTCAATACTAGTATGCTTTATTCTAGGAGTACGGGAGAGGGGGGGTATTGGAGGGAGAGGTGCCCCTGCCCCTCAGTTTATACCAATGAGCCATTAGCCATTACAATATGATTACCACCAGCCTAGAGAAATAAGCGCGCTTGGAGACCGAACGGTGGCGCAGGTGAAGTTCACAGATCAGTATGTATACAACCCGAGAACCGGCTTTCGGTTAGTAGAGTGTTCGGAGTCAGATTGGTAAAAGCTACCGATTTATCGCAGTTTAATAAACGACATATTGTAATGGCACAGCGCCTTAGAACTACTATCTCCGAAATGGCGCGGCTTGTGAGTAGTTCACGTGCTGTTGTAGTGATTACGTATCAAAAGTGGTGCCCAGATGGCCAAACGACGAACCGTTGTGCTTATATACAACAGTGGTGATTAGAGCAATGTGTCACAGCTCACAGTTCATCGCAGTATTCTATGCATGGGCCTGTGTAGCCAAAGACCCCGCGGGGTCACCATGCTCACTGCATATCATCGCCAACAACGCATGAAATGGGCCTAAGATCATCGAGATTTGACCGTAGATGACTGGTAAAAAGTGGTCTGGTCTGACTAATCAAGATTTCTGGTGCATCACCTGACAGCTGAGCGTGGATACGCCGGTTACCAACGGAGGCTATGGCTCCTTAATGCACTGTTGGACGGAAACAGGCCTGCTGCTGCATTGTTATGCTGTGGGCGATGTTTCCTTGGGACAATTTAGGCCCCATTATCCCAATAGCACAATCATTGACAGCTGTCAGGTATCTGAACATCGTTGCATGCCAAGTTCAGCCATTCATGGCAACTGTGTTCCCTGCTGGTGATGGCCATTACCAACAGAATAATGCGCCATGCCACACTACCAGAGTCGTCAAGGAATGGTTCGAGGAACAGGCTGAGGACTTTCTATTAATAATAACCTGTCTTCCAACTTCACCTAATATGAATCCAATTGAACATTTGTCTTTCGACTTGGAAAAGCGGTTTCGTGCTAAATCACCACCCGGAAATGCACGGGAACTGGAGGACCATCTGTTGACATTATGGTACCCGATACCCAAGGATAGTGATTGCCTCCTCATCGAATCGATACCTTGCCGAATGGCCGCTGATTTGCGCGCTAAAGGGGTTCTTATAGCTTCTTAGGTATGAGGTCATAATGTAATGACTCATCGTTGAATATTCCATTGAACTTTAAAAAAGTGGATTGAGGACAAAAAATACATTGTGTATTTGTTTATTCAGCCTTGGTTTCAAGGAGCGACAATAGTCGAGAAAAAGGCCGATAACAAAAAAAATCATAGAAGAAGATTTAATCTTTTTATGATTTGCGACTCGGACGAAAGTACCTATAAACTCATACTCTGCAAGCATTCACGGTTGTCGGAATGGCAACCGATTCTAGCGATGGATATGGCAAGTGTGACGTGCGTGTCTTATTGCACTGGATCCGTACCTTCCATGATTGAACTGAATCCGTACCTTCCATGATTGCACTGGAATCCGTACCTTCCATGAGGTGACACCAAATTATGGACAGCGACTGCCCACGTTCGGGCCACGCCTGAAATATGAGTGTGTGGCTGTCTTGTGTTCAGGAATGCTTATGGCTTCCGCTTCGAGTCCCGGCTAAAATATGAGTGTGTGGCTGTCTTGTGTTCAGGAATGCTTATGGCTTCCGCTTCGAGTCCCGGCTAAAATATGAGTGTATGGCTGTCTTGTGGTCATAAATGATATGGCATACTGAAAACAACTTGATTTCAAGTGCTGCAACATGAATGATGTTGGTCAAACAACAGAGTGAGAGAATAGGTGATATTGCCAATAGACATTACTTGGGTTTCTTAAGAATTGCAACTTTGGTCATTCACTGAATCTTTTCTTAAGTTTAGTTTCAGTTGTAGACTGGGGAAAATCCGTTGGTTCCGATTTCAGGGTGCTCTAAAATTTCTACAAAATGCTTTGTATCGAACAAAAACAAAAAGGTTCTACATTTTCCAGTAAAATATAAAAATCAAGCCCGATTTTCCGGTAGCCCCAGAGGCACCTCATGTATAAGTTAAAAAGGGCACCTACGACCTGGTAAAAAAATAGAAAAATGCAGAACAATATATTCTGGCAAATACACTGGCGGAAAGTGAAAAAAGAACACCAAGAAGGAATTGGCGGACGATCATTAAATTTAGATATGTTAATGGGGTCGAGTTTACGTAGGTATGATGTTAATATCGGGACCAACCGGTGAGCTCTTACGCCACAGCACGGCATAATATACAAATTATCGTCGGTGGTATTTAAGGAGTACGGCGAAGTGAATGTAATCAGTCGTCGGCGTACGGACACGTGCGAAGACCCTGAAGAAGCTGCAATGCCTGGACATGGAAGACGTGTACGATTTCAGCAGTTATCGGACTTTGAGTGAGGTCATCTAGTCGGACTTTGAGTGAGGTCATCTAGTCGGAGTCCGAGAGGCCAGGTGATCGTATCGTCGTATTGCGGAGCGAATTGGACCGGAAGTATCGATGGCCGTACGATGGTGGCGCAGATGGTCCGAGGAACATTCCCACACGAGAAGACGTGTAACCGGGAGTCACAGACGGACTGATGAGCGGACCGATCGACGCATAAGAAGAGCGGCGTTGTCAAGCAGAACATCAACTGCGACGCAAACCCGAGCTGACGTTGCACCTGAGGTGACTATGCGAATAATCCGCAACCGTCTACTGAATGCAGGACTACGTGCACGTGTGCCTCTGGGATGTGTACCTCTGACTCCAGCACACTGTTAGGAATGGCTGCAGTGGTGTCGCCAACGTCTGCGCTGGAGAACGCAATGGCGATCTGTCGTGTTCAGCGATGAAAGCAGATTCTACTTGGCAGCCTCCGATGGCCGTATGCGTGTTCGCAGACGCACAGGGGAGCGTCTCCACCCTTCGTGCATCCTCCAACGACACACAGGGCCTACAACTGGTCTCCTGGTGTGGTGAGCGATCAGCTATCACTCCCGTACACAACAAGTGTTTGTACCGGGTACGTTAAACAGCACCTCCTACATCAACAACATCATTCAGCCCGTTGTTGTGCCCATTTGTAAGGTCGGTACGTTGTGGTGTTTTCCAGCAAGATAACGCATGCCCACACACGGCATATGCAACGCAACATGCACTTCAGGGTGTGATACAACTTCCATGGCCTGCACGTTCACCAGATTTGTTTCCCATTGAGCACGTGTGGGATTTTATGGGACAACGACTTATCTGGTCTCTACGACCAGCCATGACCATCCCCGATTTACGCGTCCAGGTTAAGGATGCTTGGAACTCAATACCCTAAACTTACATCCAACATCTGTACGACAGATTCCATGCCAGAATTGCACAGTGTGACACAGTTCATGGCAGTTCAACCTCGTACTAACCATGTTACATGGAAATGTTATTTTTCAGTTTACCAGCAAATACAGCTGTATTTTGCCATAATGTTTTGATCACGTTATCCTCTGTATTCCGTTATTATGCTGTATAAATTTCGTTGGTATCAGACGTCTCCTTCTTGGTGTTCTTTTTTCACTTTCCGCCAGTGTATTTACTTTCATGTTTCCCATTCGAACGTTTCGTTTTACCAGTGGTTTCTACGAACCTTCCAGATTTGTGCAAACGGTTGGCATCAACCAGACAGAATCGGTTAGATATCACCCCGGCTTACGACACTGGCTCTCTACCTTCCATGGAATCAGTGGCACCAAATTAGGGACAGGCGAGTGCCTTAAGCACTTAGAGTTGCTCATGTTTGTCGTTAACCCCTCCATCACCACCAAAAAAAATAAAAAAATAGGAAAGTACCGGTATATCGGAAAAATGTTTCAACACAATTTTCTGAATTCCTGTAAGATTTATTTCTTTCGTACAATGTCAAATATAAGAATAAAAAAATCCGCAGAAGTATTCCAAACAGAGAACGAAGTAAATAAAAATACAATTTATTAAAATTGCTGAACAGATATGGAAAACGTTAGAGCAAAAATTGCACCCCCTTCCTCCCGGAAAAAAGACGATTGTGTTTTATTCACAGCACAGGTTATGGTGTTTTAAATGAAAACTACACTACACGACAGATGCTCGATGTTTAAGGAAAGTTTCCCATTTCGCACCAAATCGAATGCAGCACCTAAATTTTCTATTCATTTTGTTGACTTAAAAAGTAAAAAGAAAGTGTCCAAATGACAAAAAGAAGATGCAAAAATATCTAAAGCTACAGAAATCTTGCAGCTGGTGAGTAGGATTAAGTGTTTTAGCGGCTATTTAAAAGTAAAGTAGGCAAATTAGTAATGGCATAAATTATCCCTATTTGGTAGTTCGCCCATCATTCACGCGAAATAGTCATTCGCGAATGATGATTTGAACATGTGGGCATTCATTCTCCAGGTTGTTACTGCTCTCACAGAGTAAATCATTCATTACAGGAATCCATACGATCCAAGAGTTTTCAAGGTCACAGCGGATATTAGCAAACTATCAAGTTTGACGGGAGCTGTCCACTGTAGTGTCATTAACAAACAGTCAATTTAAAACGGGAAGAGTTGCCTCTTGAATGACTCACAAAAAAGCTGAGAAAAGAGGGGTTAAAAGAATTGCCAAAAGAGCTTAGCAGCCATTCACCAATCACGATTCATCCTCGCTCGTGGCTAACCATTCAGGCACAAGATTCAAATGAATGCATTCTCGTGTTATTCCCATTCTTAGGTCTCACTAAACTTCCTGGCTCATTTCTCACTCACGTAATTTTTTTGGAATTCATGCTGGCAAAAGGAAATTAAATGCCTTGCGACTTCTATGTGTGTGTCGCAGTAATGGCGAATTGAATGATCATTCCCACAGGTGATAGATCATTCAGCATTCACGGCAAAGAATCATTCGTTACGATCGAATCGATCACGAATGATTCATCACTAATACAAATGTTGTAATTTTCTAGTTCTCAAATATGCACTCATCGTCAAAAAAATAGCTGCATCCAGAAGGACGTGTGGGATTGCAATGCTATTCAGGAGGAAGGTAAAGGTTACCAGGTACAATAAATGATTAAACATTGAGACTGACATGTGCAATGTTTATTGAGCTGCACGACAATAAGTAGTGTCTCTCAGTATGGCGTCGAGCCAAGATGTTTGCTCACACAGCATGCCAGACGTCTGGGTATGAAGTTGTACAGGTTCCTAATGGTGTCGTGCGATAAGCCATCCCATGCAGCTTGAATCTTCTCACCATTTCCTGCAGATTGTGAGGTAGGGGTGGAGTGTGGATATCGCGTCCAATAGCATTTCACACATTTTCAATCGGCGATAGATCTGGCGATGCGGCTGGCCATGGCAGAGTGTCAGTGCGTTGAAGACAAGCTCTGTAGACAACAGCAGTATGGGAACGAGCGTTGTCTTGTTGGAAAATCGCACCGGAGGTATCGTATAGAAAAAGTAGGGCCGCTGGTTGCATTACCTGATTAACGTATCGTTGGGCTGTCTAAGTTCCTGTAATAAACACCAACGGTGATCTGGCATTGCAGGCAATTGCACCCTACACCATGACACCAGGCCTTCTGGACGTGTGACGCTCGACAACAAACCGTTCATTTTGGGGCTGACCACAGTGCCTTCACACACGGATTCGGCGGTCGTCTCCCCCAAGACAAAAGCGGGACTCGTCACTGAAGATCACCCGCTGCCATTCTAAGTCGCTGAACGACAGTCTGGCACGACATCATTGCAGTCTTTGGTGACGATGCAATAGCGTTAAGGGCAGTCGTCGTAACGGTCTGCCTGTGTGTAGTCCTACGTGGTGCAGCCGTCTGCCAATGGTGCTGACACTAATCGGGCGATGCATGGAGGGCACTACTTCTCGCTGAATATCCGCAATCGTGGCTGTTGGGTCCCTCCGCGTATGTCGGATAACCCGTCGGTCCTCTCTCTCCGTGGTTGGTCTAGGTCAGGGGTGCACAACCTTTTTATAAGTGGGGGCCAAGTTTATTTTTACATAATAAGTGGCGGGCCGCAAGTTACTTTTTCACATAGGCACTTGCCAAACTCTACCGCTAAAGCTAATTTTACTATTATCTGAATAACCTATTTTACCAGCAGACAAAAAATGTGTTTCCATACCATTTTTGTGTCCTCTAAATGGTTATAACGAAGTAAGTTTCTCCGTCATTTTTATCCGCGCCAGGATTCGAACCCGGGTCCACTCATTCCGGAATAAGTTGCTCTACCAATTAAGCTACGCGGACGATTTATTCTGATTCCTATCTGCCTTTATGTCGTGTGCGTCCTTCTGGCAGGTACGTCACATCTCCTGGTACGTTACATGGTTTAAATCCATTTTTGAAGTTTTTTGGCAGATTGCGTTATTAAGTTAGCAAAATAGCTGACAGCCCCTTGTTTACTTCCAACCATGGCAGGTGCACCATCAGTTGATATGCCATGTAGTTTTTCCATATTTAAATTAAACTTCTCTAAAATATTTTTCACTTCACGATAAATATCACATCCTTTAGTTGTGTCTTTCATAGGAACCAATGCCAGTAATTCTTCTGAAATATGAAAATTCTCGTCCACACCACGCACAAAAATACAAAGCTGGGCAGTATCAGTCACATCTGTGCTTTCATCGATTGCCAGTGAGAAGTACTTGAAATCCAATATTTTTTCTTGTAGTGCTTGCTCAATGTCCACTGCTATTTCTTCTGCCCTCCTGGAAACTGTCATTCGATTAAGGCTAATTTTTGATATAATACTTTTTTTCTCTGGGAATGCAACATTTGCCACTTCTTCCAAGTATTCCTTAACTAGCTCGCCATCTTGAAACGGCTTCATTCTTTTTACTAAAATCTTTGACACAACAAAACTTGCTTTTACCGCAATTTGCGATTCATCGTTAACCTTACAAAAAAATTTTATTGAAATTTTAATTTTCTTTGCAGTTCTTTTACTTTCTCTTTTCGCATATTACCAGAAAATTCGTTGTATTTTGAAGCATGTTTTGTCTCATAATGCCTTCTTACATTGTACTCTTTCATAACACCAACTGTTTCTTTGCAAATTAAACACGTTGCTTTGCTGTTGTATTCAATAAAAAAATATCTCTCACTCCAGGTCTCTTGAAACACTCGACAGTCGTCCGTCACTTTACGCTTTTTTACAGACATGATACTGATATTATAATAATAATGTAGAAACTCTGTAAACTGCACACAAGCTGTAACAACACACAAACAACTCACAAACGTGAACTCTGCCACGACAACAATGATACTCCCAGTGCACGACGTGGCGTCCAGTCAGAAATAACAAACCTATAAATAGCCTCGCGCTACACCACTTCAAGGTCACACAGCGCCCTCATCTTCCTCTGCCGCACAACGATGAGTCGGTGTGTCAGTCACGTGCTCACATCCACTTGTATTGCAAGAGTGACTCCACAGTCAGTCTGAACCTTGCAGCAGTCTGGTTATGCAAAACTTAAAATCTGTCCAATAAGTGTTTACTTTTTAATTTATTTTTAACAAACATTTTTATAATTTTCTTATTTCAACTAGGGCCTACAATAATGGGAAAAAATCTCATCATTCACAATATATATATTCACGTTTTCAATAGTATAAAATATTTATCCGCGGGCCGCATAAACTGACTTTGAGGGCCGCGGGTTGTGCACCCCTGGTCTAGGTCTCCCAGACCCTTTCTGTCGCTGCGGCGTGCCTTGTTCTATCCACTGCCGCCAACAACGTGCTATGGTGCTATCCGCACGACTGGTACGGCGCGCAATACGGCGATAAGAGCGCCGTATTGCCTCCCGTTTCCCGGAGGCAGACGATGCGGCTCCTGTCAAATTCCTCCAAATGCTCGAATTGTTTCCAAACCTTTCTCCGAAGCATACTTCACATGCAAAAGATGCGACCAACACAACATCACGAGTCAGAATTGCAAGCAAACGCAATGAGACGGCCTGGCCTTATATGGCCTGTTAGGCAGAGCGCTACGATCCCTCTTTGCTTGCGTCACATGCGCGGCCGAACGTGATACTTGAATCAGTTTCATGTCTCACGATGTCAAACCTACCCACCAAGTTTCATTTCTGTCGGTTGCTACCTTCTGGGCACAATTATGTTTTTTGGCGATGAGTGTATATTGATATTATTTTACTGATGGGAACTCTAAAGTGTTTAATTTTAAAATGTTTAAAGTGACGTTGTGAAAAGGTTATTTTTCGACTGTTAAAATTTATTTTTCTTATGAAACTTTGATTTTGTTTTTGCTTAAGATTTTAACTTTTTCTCTACAATTTCTCTCTGGACTCGCTCAAAAGTATTGACTTTCTCACTCCCTGTTTAAATATTATATAATTTAAACGAAAGTTCCAGTTCTACCTTGGAGTACGAACCGACTCATTCCTCCCCGTTTCATTTGTTGTTCAAAGTTTCATCCTCGGATTTTAGCAGGTGTGGCGATTTCGTCTTCTGCACACAGGAGTAGGAACCGATTCATCCTTTCCCGTTTTGTTTAATATACAGATTGAGAAGTCGAATGATGTAATTCCCATTACAACCAATCTCTATGACGTAAAGTTCAACATTTATGCCTAACATCAGAATACATAAACAATGAAGACATTAAAGGTCATATACGAATGTTTGCTGCTCTTGCCTTTATTTCACCCACTTGTGTAGATGGCGGATTTTTAGCCATAATAGAAGATGCGCCCACAAATGATGCTGCTCAAGAGTTTAATAATTTTACGGTACATCAGTGGATGGACAACTCGGTTATTTGTCGAATATGGAACTGTTACAAAGAGCGTCACAGAACGACAAATTGCGTAGAATAGTGGCATAACAGATTAATAAATCTGTAAAAAAATCACATCCAAATACATTAGAACTTTTAATTAAGTTAAAAGAAGACGCGCATATCTATGACATTCAAAGAAAACAACATCAACTTAATATGCCTACAGAAAAACAAAGAAAAACAATATATTTAAGCTTAGATAAAATAAATGAGAAAACGGTTCATGATTTCGAAACCGGAAAGAAGACACTAATTGAATGCTTACGTGCTTTGGCATACACAGTGAAGCTACAATAATATGTTATATAAGTTCTTAAAATTGACAAAGTGCTACCTATTTTCACTGCATTTTTCTGACAAAGATTTTTCCTGCATTTGTGGCAAGAAAAATTAAAAGAAGACAGAGTGGTCTAAGAAACCAGGATAATAATTTTTGGGGAAGGAAGTCAGACTACCTCCTCGTGGTGTTCCCCAGAAACGCACTATGCGGCTAAAAGTCTGAGCAAAACAAAATAACGAGTAAATAACAGGAACTCAAATAACATAATTTATTAAATTTATTAAGCGACTGGGAAAATGTAAAGGGGCGGGGAGAGGACGAATCGCCACTCCTGTTAAAACACTAGGATGCAACGGCATGATTTTGAGCAGAGAATGAAACGGGAAAGAATGAATCGGGACGACACCTTACCTAGCAGCACTTTCAAAGCGGATTATAGCTAGGGGCAGATTAACGGATAATCGAACCAATTCTAATGGTGCCGGGAAGTGGGGACCGCGGGAATTCCTAAAAGATCTTCCTGAGAAAAGACCCTTCCTTAATCTCGAAATTGTATTAAGAATTCTCCTGATCCCGATGATTTCTAATGTGTCTGCTCAAAGTTGTTTTTGTATTCTTAAAGCACTTAAGAAATGTCTTAGGAACTTATCCACGGATTTGACAGCACTCAGTTTGGCTAGTTTTGTTACAAATGGATAACATGTAAAGAAACTTAATTTTGAAGATAGCCTTGCAGCCGTGAAATTACGTTGAGTGGACTTATAGGAAGAGCTTTCATTAAAAATAATTTTCCAAAATTGATAATAATAGTTCAATGTGAATTTTAAACCTCTAATGGAGTTTTTTTGTAAATTACATATCATCGTAATTGGAAACGCTTTCATTAGTTGTTTATTGAAATATAGGAGAAAAGGTATTATCTTTTCTTGTAAGGGCTTTTGTAATGGTAAAACACAGTCATATGCAATTTTCAAGAAGTCCTCGTACAAATTAATTGCAAATACCGTAAATGATGAGCACTGTACTTATGTTTCTTAAACATTTTTAGGTGGAACGAGGCATTTACAAGCAAGGCTGGTTTAAGGAGCCAAATATTCAGCCACTGATAATTTCTTTAATTTATTTAGGTCATTCAGCTTCTCGATATGCTTCGAAATCACAAATCTGGATGCATTGTGTTGATTTCATCTGGTGCTCCATTCAAGGAACACAGTTTAATAATGTAACAGTTATTTAAAAAATGCATCCCCATGGAATATTAAATTTCAGCTTTTTATCGATATGGTGTAAAAAATGAAGTGGCTGCTCAGTATGTATTAGATTGACAGAAGGGAAGGTTTTTATTCGGAAAATTGCACTATGTCTGAATGTTCATTTTCTATAGAAATAACATGAGGATGTAACGAGTAAAGTCGACGCCCAATGTGTTATTATTCCTCATATGGAAACTCTTCCATAAATCACTGTACTAACAGCAAGTGACGTTAAAGTGTATTAAATAAAGTGACAACTGAGTATATAACAAAAAAAAATTCTGAAAAAAATATTATTTAAATTGTTACTTGACTGTTACTGTTCCTTTAAGGAAACAGCCGATTTCTTTTTCTATATATACCATTGTCGTTGTCTTGACGCAAAATAGTTGGGGGAAAGCTGAGGGCTGCGGTTAAGCTAATTATATCAAGCAGTCGATATTAATCTATTTATCTGTCTCTATATATAAAACACATACCGCATTCTGGTTTATATAAGATCCTGATCTTGACTAATCGTCGAAGTTTCTGTCACCTGAGCGAAATTTCTTGAACCATCTGGCTACAGCAATTTCATTACGAGTTATGGTGATGTCTGTCTGGGTAAGAAATTGATGGGCTGGGCCCGCCCGGGTATAGGTTGATGTCCAGGGAACCTTTCCCTTTGGCATGACAAATGTTTCGTGTTGCTTGAGCAACGTTATGGCCGAATTCAAACTCGTAAAGCAAAAGTTCCCTAATGGACCTTATTTATGTGACATCAGAAGTGGATTTCTGCGGAACAACATGTCTGCTGATTCAATGTTTTCGCTATTTGATTATCCCTTACTGTTGGCTAATTTCTATAATCTTAACGTCGTGGAGTCTGCCAACGAATTAATAGAGCTACAGGGCGAAGAAGGAGCTAATTTCTTACAAGAAGAAATCAAATTTGCAAAAATATACCAATACAATTAAGTGTTCAATGCTTATTTCGCGTGCTGCAGGACAGCATCGCCGTTAGTCATCATTTAGTTTTTAATTTAGCATTTCTTGTACACGGTACATTCAATTTTCATGTTCTTATTCTCAGACATTGGAAAAATATCTGAAAAATAAACTTTGGTACCTTGTTTTGCAAAACAAAAACATTTAGAATCTCAGACAAATACGCAATAAGAAAACAAACTAGGGTCCGCACGCTAGGCCTTCTGCTTAAAAATTAAATGAATGCGTAACATTAAATAAAAGATAAATTATAAAAATGTTTGTTTTATTCTTTGAGGAAAGTCGAAATTAATTCGTAATTTACCGATCCAAATATTCCATCAATTTCCTAGTACCTCCTTTTTTTTTTTTTTTTTTTAAGTTGAAGTTCGAAGGAATAAATACTACGAGGTTTCAACTGCCTTTGATTCGTAGTGTCATAATATCAAAATTATTTTTCGTCAAACGGGACAGAACATATTGGAGAGTGCAAATTGGGAAGGAAGTCACATTGTTTCATTTTGCACAGCTATTCCTTTAACAATTTCGTCTTTTTCAGAGGAAAATTATGGAACGTTTTTTTCCTTTACACAATTTAGGTTGCAGAATTTATTAGCACAAACATACTAGGAATAAAAGTTAGACGTGTTGTTGATAAATTTACAAAAATCGCGATTTTCCTGAACCCCTGCAGCATAACGCCATGTTTAGCAATGGAAAAACGCATGTATACACACTATTATTGGTCCGCGGTCACGGAAAAGCTTTCCCATGATGCACTGCCAGGTGAATAAGATTCATTAGCCGATTGTGGCTGTTAATCTTTTAGCCGTCCAAACCACAGACAGAACGACGACATGTAATGCTGTTCACAGCAACGACTACCATTTCATATCCATTTAGACTAACTACAGTGTGCGACTTGACTTAGCTTAAACACGTCACATACCCGCCGCAGCACATGCGTTTATGCAAATATTGCAAAACTTTGGATCACCCTCTGGAGAAAATGCCACACAAGGAAGTGTTTGACAGAGAACTATACAAATTGTGTTTTAGATGTCGACGTTGGATTATGTAAATTATCGGAGTTGCGAGCCAATCACGCGATACGTGAGACAGGTAAAGGAACAAAACTTCTCGACGCAGATAAATTTTGTCGTACTCTTCTTTGAAAGCGCTTACAAGAACTGAGAATGCGTGGGCGACGTGATAGGTAATCCTACTACCACACAGGGATCTTTACCACAGGCCTCATCTTAGGGGTATGTTAGGCTAGTGGATCCCTGCTTCGCATCTTGAAGGAAGCGCCTCGGGAGGTAACAACTGTCGGCCGAATGTGGAGGCAGTGGTTAGGGAAAAGCAACATGCGTTCCCATAATGGGACTGGTACACGTGGACAGACTCAGAACCCCTCGGTCGCTGCATTCGACGGCAAGACGTATAATTAGCCACATAATCCACGGAGAACGTCGTTCAATAAGGAATTTCGGCAGCTAAAAACCTTCCCGTATCGACACGGACTGTGAATCACTGACTGGGCGAATCAGCTTTGTGCTCTCGCCGATCTTTACAACAGCTGCCAAACCCCTCATTGTATCATAGCGCAAAGTCGCAATAATTCAGTACAATACATGTGCGGTCAGACGAATAGCAATATGTTGTATTCAGCGATGATGATCAACGATTAAGAGTCTGGAGAAGTCGTGTTGACCGGGCTGATCATCCTGTCATCCATAAAGCTGATACGGCTCTTCAGCTTGGTGTTATGGCTTGGGGCGGTATTGGTTTCAACAGCCGTTTGCCGATCGTACACATAGTTGGAACAATTACAATTGCCTGTTTGTTGCCCTAACTTCGTGGTATCCCAGATGCCCAGTTTCAAAAAGTTAACGTCCGCTTGCGCACTGCAAACACGAACAGACAGTTTCGAAGCAATTTGCTGACTTCTTCCCAATAGAGAATGTGTTTATATCATTAAAGCCTCTTACCCGCCACAATGTCTATGAATTGTGGGAAGAGGTGAAAAAGGCAGGGTCAGATATACCTGAAATTATTGTCCTGGAACTTTTCCGCTCGACACGACACCGTGTTGCCGAATGAATAGCTAAGCATGACGATATACGACGTGCTGTCACAAGTCACATTATACTGTTTACTCGCTCATCGTTTTCATGAAATCGCTAAAAAAGTGGTAATCACTTCTTTTCCACCTACTTGTTCACGTGTGTTATAAATTTCGTCTCCTATCGTGTATTTCTTCATTATGTGGCATTTTCTATGTTGACAAGTGTACATGTATTAGCTACTGACAACATTTAAGTATCAGGTTTTGATTCATTTTTCATATTCGGTTGATGCATAACATTCATGCCGTTTTCTTCACAGCACTACAGTAATGTATTACATCAGAAGGGGAAACGGAATCAATCAGCAATGTATCCCCCTTCGTATTGTGTACGATGGTGTCCCAACGTCCGGATAGGTCTGTAATGCCATTCTTGAAAAAGCGTGGAGTTTTGATGCGAAGAAATCATCAAAGAAATCCTGAAGATCAACATCATTGTTGAACGTTCTGCCATGGAGTGCATTCGACAGAGATCGGAACAGGTGATAATCTTAAGGGGCGATATCTGTGAAATAGGCTGGATGTGGAAGGATCTCCCATTTCATGTCCTAAATGGCCATTTTGGTTACGTTTGCACTGTGAGGGAGTGCGGTATCATGTCGGAGGAGGACACCATTGCGCCGATGCGGTCGCTTCTACTGAATTGCTTCCTCCACACGGTGGAGTTGCTCACAATAGAGTGCAGCGTTAATTGTCCGATTCTTAGGCAGCATTTACCAGTGAATAATGCCTTCCATGTCCCATCAGACACACAACATGATATCCAGAGGTTAAAGGTCATGTTTTGGACGGTGTGTAGGCGTCTTATTCAGGCTTAACCATTCCCTCTTAGGCCTGAAATTCAATTACAAGCACCACGTTTCATCTCCAGTTACAAACATGACAGAAAGCGTTTGTGTTGCTGAGAACATTCGCGATAACGGGTGAACAAGGAACCACATATGACAACACGCTGATTCTTGTTTTCCTCTGTGATAGTGTGAGGCACCCAAGACCCCAATTTCTGGACATTTCCCACACGTTCCAGGTGTCACACCACTATGGCCTGATTACAGTCCATCTCAGAGGCCAATTTGTGTGGGGTTTGACGCGGGTCCAAATGGAGGAGATGGTTCAAACGATGCTCATCAAAGTGAGATGGACGACCTGTGGGTGGAGTGTCGTTGAGGTGCCACCTCGGAACCGCTCAAACCATTTGCGCGCTGTCCACGGAGCAATACCATCCTCCCCATACACAGCACAAATTTGTCGAGTAGCCTCGGCGGCTGCGGATCCCTTGTTAAATTCCTAGAGGAGCAGATGTGGGAAATGTTCATTCCTCAATACTTGATACTCCATACTTCCGGACCTGATAACCAAAAAACCATTAGCCACAATCACACAACGCAATGTGATTTAGAGATACGATATTACTGGCTACATTTTGATATACAACTGGTAAATTGCACCCTCAGCAGTAACCTGGGAAACACTCGTGAAATAAACTGGGATGACCTTATGCATCATCACATGTAACTCTACTTATACATGTATAAATACAGTACCAATTTATTAAGCCCATTACAACGGTTATCCCACACAACATAATTTTCTATCTATAAAAACACCAAATCACAGAGATTAAAAGCGTAACCGCTGAAGAAAAAAAGAACACAGTTTCAACTAAACCTCTTTTTCAGGTGACTTTTTGAGGCAATGCATCTTTTCCGACAGTAGTAAACTCTAAATAAAAAATGTCGATGTAACGAAAATAGGTAACGGTGCATCATTGTCAAAACCATTGTTGAAATCTGATCGTGCATCATGTTGGTCCATGAAGTGATACCCCAATAATCATGCTGGTCCATGAAGTGACACTAATGCTGGTCCATAAAGTGACACTAATGCTGATCCATGAAGTGACACAACAATAATCATGCTGGTCCATGAAGTGACACTAATGTGGGTTCATGAAGTGACACAACAATAATCATGCTGGTCCATGAAGTGACACAACAATAATCATGCTGGTCCATGAAGTGACACATCAATAATTAATTTCATTGTTACTCAATTACATGTCTTACTAAATTATCGCCGAACATGACTTCACCAAGTTTTACATAAAAGGAACAATATCTCACCATCTGCCAAAATTACGAGAACTTGAAACTAAATGTGAGGAAAGACATTACAAAAAGGAATTTTGATCCTATAATCAGTGAGACATATTGGTTGGTTTTCTCAAATACCCCGAAAACTGTGCGTCGTAAAGAAATTTAGATTACCTGCTATTGACAAGAACTTAAAAACCATAAAGATAACACCGAATTTTCTGTTGTAATGAGCACGTCCTTTGAATCCGATCAGACGCAAATTTAATTTTTTCAAAACTATTCAAAGTCAGTGGAACCGGTATGGAAAACAACAGTATCTCACCGAAGAAAGAAGTTTTTCAATCGGGTATTTTATCCCGCAGATATTGAAGTAAACGGAATCGTGAACTTAAGTCTTCTGTTGCACACTTGTGCGTTAAGGAAAATTTTAAATTTTATGAGAAACATTTCGCAGCGGAAACGCTCTCTAACAAAGAAAGAATTTTTCAAATCAGACTCTTAGAAGCAGAGATATCGACAAATATAAGATATGCATCTTTGCTCCCTGGCGGGAAAACCATGCATTATTTTAGGAAGAAAGTATTCTGAAAAGGTTTTTCGATGTAAGTGGTATCGATCCCGGGAAAAAATGTTTTAGTTGAGTTTTCAGGAGCTAAGAGTTTGCTGCGAATACATGAGAAACAGAAATTAGCACTTATGCCCCCTGGTGGCCAAACCATTCTTTACCAAATGTTAGAAATTACATGAAAAATATTTCCCATCAAGAGCTATATGCAATACAGGAAGAATATTTCAAAGCGGAGTTTTAGAAGCAGAAATATCGTGGAAAACGCAATTTACCTTTGCATGCCCCTAGGGGAAGATTTACTTGAAAAATTTGAATTTATATGAAAAACATTTCGCACCAAAAACGCTATCCAACAAAGATATTGACAAAATATGAGATTTATCTACGCCCCCTAGCAAAGAAACCATGTAATATTTTAAAAAGAAAATATTCCGCAAAGGTTTATCGATGTGAGTGGCATCGGTCCACGAACTATTTCTTTCAATCGAGATATTAGAAGCTCAGATTTGATGGCAAATACATCAGGAGCAGAAATTAACACTTACGCTCCCTGATGGTCAAACGGTTCTCTACAAAAAATTAGAAATTATATGCAAAAGATATCTCATCAGGACCGGTATCCTTTGAAGAAAAGAGTTTTCAAATCGGAGTTCCAGAAGTAGAGATATTGGGGTAAACGTAATTTACTTTTACGCCCCCTAGAGGATAATCTATGTGTAACTTGAAAAAGTTACTATATATGTAAAATACTCTTCGACATAAATGGAATCGAAATATAGGATAATTTTTTCAATCGGATGTTTAAAAGCAAATACATGGAATAAAATGTGTTTTGAATTCGATATCATCTGCATTTACGCCCTCTTGCAGAGAAATTGTACATTGTAAAAAGAAACAAAATGAAGGATCAGCATTCTCATATCTCAAGCTTCCCAATGCAAACGAATTTTTCAAATCGGACTAATAGTTGCAGAGATATGGTGTCTGCAGGCGGACGGACAGTCAGACAGACGGACAAATTGATAATATAAGCACGATATTTTTTTACAAAAGACATGCTAAAATGATGTAAAACACGATGGAATTGATTTTCTGAAATATCTCTAAAACAGTGCGTCATAGCAAAATTTGGCTTCCCCTCGAACTTGAGTCATCTGCTGGTGACGAAAGTTTTAAAACGATATAGAGTATGACCTGTAAATATCGTAGACGAAAAGTTAGCAATCCCCCTTACTAACACACTTGCACTTTAGCTTTTCATTTTATCTTGAGGACCTATTTTCGCTTGTCAAAGCGCAGATGAGCTTTCGTAGGTACATCACATTTCATCGATGTCAGGGTCGTTTCTCACAAATTCGTCCAAATCTGAATAATACACTCAATGGACAAAACATTTCAAATACCCAGCTAGAAGCATGCTGGTCCTCCTCTATCGCGAATAACAGTCTCTACACGACACAAATCGACTCCGCCAGATGCCGGAGGGTTTCCGGAGGTCATCCTAACCATCCCTGTTGCAGCATTGTCTACAACTCTACCTGAGACGTCAGTCCAGGATCCATTAATTTGATGTTCCGCTTAATGGCATCCCAGAGAGCTTCAACAGTGTTTAAATCCGGGAAATTCTGGGAGGCACTGGATGTTTACAAACTCATATGGGTATTCCCGGAGCCATGTTTAAGTGGTTGCTGCCCAGTGGGGCCGCGCATTGTCCTGCAGCAAAAGACCATCGCCCGCAGGCCAAGACGATGGAAGCGTGTAGGTGACCAGCCAACACATGCTGGTAGCACGCAGTGGTTAATAACCTCTCAAAACACAATAAGGAACCTAACGTGCCCTTTAAGAAAGCTCCGCAAATCATCACGGAACCACCAACTCCTTCAACAGAGCCAATTCGGCACTACGGGGACCATGGCCTCATGCTATTCACGCCACACCCGAATCCTCCCGTTTGCTCGGTACAACTGAAAGTAGGATTCATCTGTTCACACGACGCGGCGCCATTGTGCAGTGGTCCGATTTTGATGTTTCCGGCACCAGGCAGGGAGTAATGTCCGATGACGAGCAGTAAACAGTAGCACACCAGTGTGGCGCGACTGCCGTAGCTCACGGTACGCAGCGTATGACATAGTGTTTGCTCGGTGTTGCAGCTTGAGCCTCCAACAATTTACCTGGATGTGATTTACGCCTATTTTCCCAAGAGATCGGTTTGTACAGAATCTGGGTAGTATACGTCGACCTCGGTCATCAACGTGTGTGGGCGGTCTGTACAGAATCTGGATAGTATACGTTGACCTCGGTCATCAAGCTGTGTGATCGGTCTGTACAGAATCTGGATAGTATACGTTGACCTCGGTCATCAAGGTGTATGGTCGGTCTGTACAGAATCTGGATAGTATACGTCGACCTCGGTCATCAAGGTGCGTGGTTGGGCTGTACAGAATATGGATAGTATACGTCGACCTCGGTCATCAAGGTGTGTGGTCGGTCTGTACAGAATCAGGGTAGTATACGTTGACCTCGGTCATCAAGGTGTGTGGTTGGGCTGTACAGAATATGGATTGTATAGGTCGACCTAGGTCACCAAGGTGTGTGGTCGGTCTGTACAGAATCTGGATAGTATACGTCGACCTCGGTCATCAAGGTGTGTGGTTGGGCTGTACAGAATATGGATTGTATACGTCGACCTCGGTCATCTAGGTGTGTGGTCGGTCTGTACAAAATCTGGATAGTGTACGTCTACCTCGGTCATAAAGGTGTGTGGTCGGTCTGTACAGAATCTGGAGAGTATGCGTCGACCTCGGTCATCAAGGTGTGTGGTCGGTCTGTACAGAATGTGGAGAGTATACGTCGACCTCGGTCATCAAGGTGTATGGTCGGTCTGTACAGAATCTGGATAGTATACGTCGACCTCGGTCATCAAGGTATGTGGTCGGTCTGTACAGAATCTGGATACTATACGTTGACCTCGGTCATCAAGGTGTATCGTCGGTCTGTACAGAATCTGGATAGTATACGTCGACCTCGTTCATCATTGTGTGTGGTCGGTCTGTACAGAATATGGATAGTATACGTTGACCTCGGTCATCAAGGTGTATGGTCGGTCTGTACAGAATCTGGATAGTATACGTCGACCTCGGTCATCAAAGTGTGTAATCGGTCTGTACAGAATCTGGAGAGTATACGTCGACCTCGGTCATCAAGGTGTGTGGTCGGTCAGTACAGAATCTGGGTAGTATACGTCTACCTCGGTCATCAAGGTGTGTGGGCGGTCTGTACAGAATCTGGATAGTATACGTCGACCTAGGTCATCAAGGTGTGTGGTCGGTCTGTACAGAATCTGGGTAGTATACGTCGACCTCGGTCATCAAGGTGTGTGGTCGGTCTGTACAGAATCTGGATAGTATACGTCGACCTCGGTCATCAAGGTGTATGGTCGGTCTGTACAGAATCTGGATACTATACGTCGACCTCGGTCATCAAGGTGTGTGGTTGGGCTGTACAGAATATGGATTGTATACGTCGACCTCGGTCATCAAGGTGTGTGGTCGGTCTGTACAGAATCTGGATAGTGTACGTCTACCTCGGTCATCAAGGTGTGTGGTCTGTCTGTACAGAATCTGGATAGTGTACGTCTACCTCGGTCATCAAGCTGTGTGATCGGTCTGTACAGAATCTGGATAGTACACGTCAGCCTCGGTCATCTAGGTGTGCGGTCGGTCTGTACAGAATCTGGATACTATACGTTGACCTCGGTCATCAAGGTGTATCGTCGGTCTGTACAGAATCTGGATAGTATACGTCGACCTCGTTCATCATTGTGTGTGGTCGGTCTGTACAGAATATGGATAGTATACGTTGACCTCGGTCATCAAGGTGTATGGTCGGTCTGTACAGAATCTGGATAGTATACGTCGACCTCGGTCATCAAAGTGTGTAATCGGTCTGTACAGAATCTGGAGAGTATACGTCGACCTCGGTCATCAAGGTGTGTGGTCGGTCAGTACAGAATCTGGGTAGTATACGTCTACCTCGGTCATCAAGGTGTGTGGGCGGTCTGTACAGAATCTGGATAGTATACGTCGACCTAGGTCATCAAGGTGTGTGGTCGGTCTGTACAGAATCTGGGTAGTATACGTCGACCTCGGTCATCAAGGTGTGTGGTCGGTCTGTACAGAATCTGGATAGTATACGTCGACCTCGGTCATCAAGGTGTATGGTCGGTCTGTACAGAATCTGGATACTATACGTCGACCTCGGTCATCAAGGTGTGTGGTTGGGCTGTACAGAATATGGATTGTATACGTCGACCTCGGTCATCAAGCTGTGTGGTCGGTCTGTACAGAATCTGGATAGTGTACGTCTACGTCGGTCATCAAGGTGTGTGGTCTGTCTGTACAGAATCTGGATAGTGTACGTCTACCTCGGTCATCAAGCTGTGTGATCGGTCTGTACAGAATCTGGATAGTACACGTCAGCCTCGGTCATCTAGGTGTGCGGTCGGTCTGTACAGAATCTGGATAGTATACGTTGACCTCGGTCATCAAGTTGTATGGTCGGTCTCTACAGAATCTGGATAGTATACGTCGACCTAGGTCATCAAGGTGTGTGGTTTCGCTGTACAGAATCTGGATAGTAAATGTCGACCTCGGTCATCAAGGTGTGTGAGCGGTCTGTACAGAATCTGGATAGTAAATGTTGACCTTGGTCATCAAGGTGTGTGGTCGGTCTTTACATAATCTGAATAGTATACGTCGATCTAGGTCATCAAAATGTGTTGTTGGCCACTGATTGCTCTTTGTCCACTGGTAGGTCCGTCGATGGTATACTCGTGGTACATCTTTAATACCATTGCCTTCGGGAGCTCTAGGGTTATTACCACTTGGGCGATAGAATTATCAACCTGTCTTGCGCCGACAATGCATCCACGATCAAAGTCGCTCAGATCACCAATTTTACCCAAGTTCCTCGATTGCAATACACTGTTGGAAAGCCCTGCTGTCCGCCCAATAATCGCCTGCGTTCGGTTTGGGTCTGCTCTACTCTGCGAGGGGGATGTCCATCTCAATCGACCACACCCCTATCTCAAACGTTTTGTCTACATAAGTATATACTGTAAATATACAAATTAGTAAACAAAATGGCCACTTCCAAATAAAGCAAGGGTCAGAATAGATCTTTGTTCCTTTTGTCGAATTTGGGTCAATTTATTACTTCTTAAATTTTAAATTCTCTTATTCATTGCATTTCAAGCACCAGAGAGCTTAAATGCACTAAACTAGGTTTTACACACGTATGTCTGCAAATCTTATATAAACGGCGAAATACTGTAGCGACTTTACGCACTTGATAATTTATTCTAAGGCTCTGACTACCGACTGGGGTAGTGGCGGTCTAAGCTCTGGATTATAACCGCTCGTCCGAGATGGATCCTGGTTCGAATACCGGTGAGGCAGGGATATTGTGTTTGTCTTTTTCCTTTCTACCAGAAGCAGTCTGCACTTCCTCTGGTGTCGCAGTTCATACGCTAACGGCACGCAATCGTCTTCATGAGTACAGACTCAGAGCAAGGAAACTGCTGAGATGTACATCCTTGATATAATCTAATGGTCGTCGAAAATGCATCTGAGTCCAACAGTACATGCCATGGAATACAGAGTGGCACGATGTACTTTTCACAGGCTAATCCCATTTCTCTCTCAATCCGGGTACTCGACGAGGACACGTGCGGAGTACATCCAGCACACGAACGCAACCACAGTATGAGCTGTCCGTCCACCTTTTCCAGTGAAACGGGATTAGTGCTCATTATTGTTGTTTCTATGATTTAATTCCACTTAACATATAGCGGACTGTGGCTCGGTGTGGTCGGGAGTGTGCAAATAAAGGCAGTGTGTTGTACGTACGTAAATGTATACTCTCGAATCAGTCGTTTTATTTCACACCCACACAGATCTTGGCATGCCAAAGTTGCATAGCATAAATTAAAAACAGAAACTTTCAGGGTACTCTCTCGATTTGTTCTTTTTCGGAGGTTTAACGGCCACCGGGAACAACTTAATGTGCTCTGAGCAGTCGCCCGTCCCTAATTTTCGAGTTACTGGTTCCAGGAGAGGGAGAGAGCCAGTGTCGTAAGAAAAACCCAACATCTATGCCTGATTCGAACCCGCGCCCATCTCGGAGGGATTGTTGGAAGCCTGCGTTTAGGCAATTGCGGCACCTGGATTGCGATATACACTTAACGGCCACTATATTAAATACATCATCATATTACATCAATATGTAATAGCACTTCAACCGAAAACAAAAGGTATACATATGAAAAAAAATGTATGTGTTTATGTTTTAAACATATCAAATTACAAAACCTCCCCTGTTGCGAAGTGGTCTAAGCGCTGGCTTATGACCATTCGTCCGTGAAGGGTTTAGTTTCGAATCCCGGTGAGGCATGCATGTTGTGTTTGTCTTACGGCATCGGCTTTCTCCCTTCCCTGGAACCAGTTACCATAAATTAGGGGGGAGAGACTGATTATAGCCTATTGAGTAGCTCACGGTGGTCGTTAAACCCCTAATAAAAAAAAACTAAATATTAGAATTAAAAATAGACACTGGGGTGGAGCGACTTTATTAAGTGCAGTCTCATGTAAATTATATGCAAAGAACCTCTTACATAATTAATTCCCCATGAAGAAATTTCCCTGAATGCTTTTTTTTCACTTTTTTATATGCACCCTCTATTCAGAGGGTGATTGTGGGCATGGCTCTCAGGACATGTGCCCAGAGACACCGAAGTTTGGAAAGGCACCTAAAATACACTCTTTGCAGATTACAAAACAAAGCGTAAAAAAAAAAAACGATACACCAAGAAGAAATCACCCAGTCGAGATGAAAAGTAGTATGCGCATTGTACATGTACAGGTAAAGAAATGTATGCAATCCCAGAGCATTTGGGCCATTTATTCGGATAAAACAGCTACACGAATGGAACAAGTCAGTAACGTTGTAGCGCAACCTCTGGCTCAGATACAAGAGGTTGTCCGGAGTGCTATAGACGCATACAGTTGAGAGATACTGTCCTGAGTTATAGCATGCTATATTGTGTCCAACTTTAGGGCAAATTCGCCGACATTCGGTTGTCCGGAGTGCTATAGACGCATACAGTTGAGAGATACTGTCCTGAGTTATAGCATGCCATATTGTGTCCAACTTTAGGGCAAATTCGCCGACATTCGGTTGTCCGGAGTGCTATAGACGCATACAGTTGAGAGATACTGTCCTGAGTTATAGCATGCCATATTGTGTCCAACTTTAGGGCAAATTCGCCGACATTCGGTTGTCCGGAGTGCTATAGACGCATACAGTTGAGAGATACTGTCCTGAGTTATAGCATGCCATATTGTGTCCAACTTTAGGGCAAATTCGCCGACATTCGGTTGTCCGGAGTGCTATAGACGCATACAGTTGAGAGATACTGTCCTGAGTTATAGCATGCCATATTGTGTCCAACTTTAGGGCAAATTCGCCGACATTCGGTTGTCCGGAGTGCTATAGACGCATACAGTTGAGAGATACTGTCCTGAGTTATAGCATGCCATATTGTGTCCAACTTTAGGGCAAATTCGCCGACATTCGGAGATGGGCGTAATTGGCGTCCCAGCATGTCCAAACTTGTTCGATCGGTGAGAGGTCGGGCAGTCGGGCTGACCATGGAAGGGTGTAGACATTACGGAGGCAGGCCTGAGAGAGGCGTGCTGGTTGTGACCGGGCATTATCCCGTTAAAAAATTGCTCGTGTTTTCCTTTCTTCTGCGACAGAAATGAAAACACAAAATCATTGAATCTCGTAGATGTACCGTTAAGGCGTGAGAGTGGTACAGAGGACTACCCAGGGTGTCCAGCATCGTAGAAAATTCCTCCCTCTACAGCCACACCCGGTGTGCGACACGTGCGCCCTTCCACAGTGGATTTCTACCGTACATTAAAACTCTTATATCCGTGCACTGGCCGACTCGTATCCACACGAGCATGTGTACTGGTCATCGGAGCCAAGTACAAACCATGACTCATCATGGAAGACAATACGACGCCACTGGACACTATCATAGATTGAAACTGGTCATTAGTCAGAGGGTCAACGGATCGACAATTTTTTGCAGGTTACACGAGTCAGGTCAAGGTGTTTCTGACGCGATATCGACCTGGTTTTATTTCCGTTTATTTCCGTTTTACTCTATAAAAGAAAAAAAAATATTTCAAAGAAAAATGCCTAATGTGGAATTTTGTGTTTGATACTGGTGCCAGCGGAGGTAAAAGTGATTTGTCATACAAAAATATTGCCGTCTCTTTCGTAAAGCAAAGAGGATTTCCACCGATCAACGGTACCTTATGGTAAAAAGGTACTTTCTTTGCGTTTGTTTTCAGTGCGATTGTCTGGAGCAAGATACTGGCAAACTCCTGTGGTGATTCATTCACTGACACCCCGCGTGTCACATTGTAAGACTGAGGGTTACTTTTCACATCGCATCTTTTGCATTGAGCATTCGGAGGTTGTCGTTTGATGTGCTAATATCTCGTTTCATTGTATGTCGTGTCGAAATTAAGGCCTTGTTTGTTAATATGGATGAATTAAACATTAAGGAGATTGAGATAGACGTGGAGGCCAACAAATACGTTCCTGTTGAAAACAAAAAGGGGAAGAGGGAATGCTAGAAGTTGTTTTGTCTCATTAAGAAGCCAGAATATGTGTCACCGCAATACCAACTTTCACATATTCTGAAACTTGACATTGTATCAAGAAACCAGGAAACAAAAACTGAAATTGAACATACAACAAATTACTTCATTCAAAAATGTTGACTGTAGCAGCATCAAAATTAAATGGAACAGCCTTAACATTACTGCGGAGGGACTTTTTGACTTTCGCAGACGTGTTTGAAAACATATGTAAAACAGTTAGGTTATATGTTTTACAACCAGTTTCAACATTTCTGTAAGTGAGCAAATCACACGTTTCTGCAATACTTTTATATTAATTCTATGTAACCTACGATACCCACTGCGGAGATAATTTTTAACGTCCTGTGTATATATATGATTACTTATTATAATTATATAATGAATATTTAAAGAACCTGACCCAGAAAATCTTCAAAGCAGATTTTCTGGGTCAGGTTCGGGTCTGGTTCGGGACAGGTCCAGTTATGTGACGTCCGGGTCGGGTCTGGGTCCAATACTTTTGACATGTTTCCAACTCTGAACACTATCCTACGTTGATCGGGCCCGACAGCACTGCAACTGGCGACGGTTACGCTCGCTGGTCAGTGGCAGACGGCGGGGTGGCAAATGTGGCAGATAGCCTAGCAATGTTCTCCATGGCAACTTCCGTGTCTGTAGACGAAGCAACATGAACACGGATGGTTGAGAGCGACGAATTCGGCTCGGTTCGTGTGGCTCCTCACACAATCGTTCGAACCTCGCGTTCTGTCGTTTCTCTCGACTGTCCATTTGCCCGGGTGGTGCTGGGTTGTGCTCTCTTCGACCCAGTGACGTCATCGTCCGATTGCGGCGTCGCTCTGATCCAAATGCCTGGCGATACGGCTACTTGATCAATCGGCCTCTCCAAGCCCAATTATACGCCCTCCTTAAAGGTCGCTCAACGGCTCGTATTTTGCACGGATCCAAAGTCGAGGTATCCTCACAATCAGTGGAGGTTAATTCAATCGAAATGCGCTGTCAAAATTGTTTCTGCGTGCAAGCTTTGCTCTTGATATACTCATTGATGCACGGTTCCCATGCGCTGGGAACGTACAACTATATCGTTATTTTATCGGCCCCGTGATACTTGCATATGGAGTTTCATTAGGATCGAACGACTTTCTCGGTGTGTTTCGTCTTTATTTTTATTTTTTTTGCAAATGGTGTTATTCGCATTACAAAAATTACAGAGTGTCGTGCATGTATTTCTTAGCATAATATGGAAGTTAGTTTTTTGTATCCTTGGAAAAGGATGGCATGGTCTTATGCCATCCTTTTTCAAGGATACACACCAACGAATGGGCTAATTACTATAGGGTTTTCGTTACTTGACTACTCCTGAGCGTGGTTAATAAACTGAATATTTCAGCAGTCTTAAAATGCATAACGTTATGCTTGAAAACTGTACAAATTAAAACGTAAAAATAAAATACAAGTGACAACCACATAAAGAATGTGAAACCAATTTTATTTCCTAATTACTGATCTTTTTTATCAGTCCATCTTTTATCACGCCTGCACATTACACAATATGGTGGAAGGCTTCTTGAAATTTCCTGCCCAGTGCCCTGAACTCCCTCCATTTATGGGGGCGAAAGGAAAAAGTTATTAATGTGCGAAGAATTTAAAACAACGCTTTTCCCGTGACAGATATGAATAAAGTCCATATCTTTCTTTCTTTTTTTTTTCCTTTTTTTTTCTTTTTGGTATAGGCTTTTATGTGATAGCCATCAGAATGTTACAATAACTAAGAGTTTTAATGTACGGTAAAAATCCACCAAACCTAAGCGTATCTTGGACCCATTTGTTTTTAAATATATTACCAAAGTGATATATACTGATCATCTATATATATTAACGTCTCTTCAGCAGGGCACTCAATTAAAATTATGTTTTTCAGTATTGAAAATTGCAGTATCTTATCTAAAACCCAGTTAACTATTATTTCTGAAAAAAATATTACGACAATGAATTGCGTTGTAAACCATTCTCTTTTAGAGTTCTCCTGAAGAACGGTATACTTAAGATTTGACGGAATTATAGTTCTCTTCTTGCTGAAAGATGGGCTGCTGTTTTTGTTTTTCTCTTTGATTAATTTGCTACTTATTCTAGTATGACATGAGTTTGAACACTACGCATAAAGAACCCAAAATTTAGGAAAACAAACGGTACTATAGATCTAAAGTTACTAAAATTACCATGGAAAATCCACGACGATTAACGTTGGAAATGGTTACTGTCATAGTGAGGCAAAATTAAGGTCCAAAGTTTGTTTCGATGAGTGCGCTTAGTGATGGATTAATATGTAGGAAAAACAGACTCTTAGACGCAACTGGTAGACCGGGTCAGGTGGCTCGGAGGCACAGTGTTCTAAGCTTTACCTTCTAAACGTTCTCTGTAGTAAATCTGGATTCGATTCCCATGGGGTGGGACATAATTAATCTATAGCAGTGGCTCTAAACCTGGGATGGGGAGGGGGATTCTGCTTATAGTTCTTCGAGTTGCTTACGTTGATCGACATCCTCCACCACCCCCTTAAAAGAAGGGCCACAGTTTTGAAGGTAAAACGTTAGTCTCAGAAAGCATCAGGTTATTTGCTAATCAGGGATTAGAAAAATACGCAGCTAATATATCACAGACCATTGCAGAAGTTAAGCGGTTCTCAGAGATTCGCTCATCCAATCACAGGGAAGGTGCCAAAGACTGAGATTTATTAGATTGGTGTTACATTTTATTTCAATTGTCCAGGTGCAGAGGAAGGTACTCTCCATTTATTTGGATGTAGTTGCGATTTCGTGCCACTATCTTGTATGAAGAAAGCATTTTGAGTGATTTAGCTTTACTCCTTGAATTATAAGTAAGTCTCATTTAACTATATAATGTTTTAATGTTGCATTATAGGAACTGTTGTAAGTGCTTCATATTATCATAAAAATGTATGAAACACATTCGAAGGGAAAAAAATTCGCTGTAGGGTAGGGGTAGTGGGTGTCACGTCAATTCGTCGACTACGACAATTCGTCGCGCGTCAATTCGTCGCGCGTCAATTCGTCGAGCGTCAATTTTTCGCGGACAAATTCGTCGACTACGTCAATTCGTCGCGTTTCCAGATTTTGGTTACAAACAGAACGAATGCAGGAAAACGTACGATTTCGAACGTCTTCCTCCCTGATCAAATTTATTAAGTTTGGACACGCAGACAGGATAGGAATATTACGTTTTTCTTTGGCACTAAAAATATTAGACGGTAGACGGTTTTTGGAAAGGGGCAGGACCCGGCTGGTCAGAGCCCCCCATATAAAAAATGTTCGTAAAATCTACAGTTGTCAATTCAGAACCACCAAATCTGGTATACTATCTCGTGGTATTCTAACTTAGACTGTAGACGGTTTTCGGAAGCGGTTAGAGACAGGATACCCCCCCCTACAAAATTGCCGTAAAATGTATTTTTCAATTTAGAACTACCAAATTTCGTATATTATCTCATGGTACTCTAACTTAGACGGTAGACGGTTTTTTGGAACGGGTCGGGGCCTCGGGGTTTGAGCCCCCCCCTAAATTGTTTTCGTAAAAACTAGAGTTTTCAATTTAGAACCACCAAATTTTGGTGTACTATCTCACGAAATTCTAACTTAGACTGTAGACGGTTTTTGGAAGCGGTTGGAGCCAGGTGGGTCAGAGCCCCCCCCCCCCTACAAAATTTTCGTAAATTCTACAGTTTTCAAAGAACCACCAACTTTGGTATACTATATCACGGCACTCTAACTTACACGGTAGACGGTTTTTGGTACGGGGCGGAGTCCGGGGCTCTGCAGCCCCCCCCGTACAAAATTTTCGTAAAATATACCGTTTTCAATTTAGAACCACGAAATTTGGTATACTATCTCATGGTACTGTAACTTAGACCATAGACGGTTTTTGGAATAGGACAAGGCGCGGGAGGTAAGAGCCCCAACATACAAAATTTTCGTAAAATCTATGGTTTTCACTTTAGAACCACCAAATTTGGTATCATGGTACTCTATATTCAACGGTAGACGGATTTTGGAACTGGTCGGTGCCTCGGGGGTTTAGAGCCCCCCCCCCCCCGCAAAATTTTCGTAAAATCTACAGTTTTCAATATAGAACTACCAAATTTGGTATACTCTCTCATGGTACTCTGACTTAGACGGTAGACGGTTTTTGGTACGGGTCGGGCACAGGTCAGAGACCCCCCCCCCAATTTTTTTTTCGTAAAAACTAGAGTTTTCAATTTAGAACCACCAAATTTGGTATACTATATCATGGTACTCTAACTTAGACGGTAGACCGTTTTCAAAACGGGTCGGGGCAAGGGGTTAGCCCTCCCCCTACACAGAAATTTCGTAAAATCTATAGTTTTCAATTTAGAACCACCAAATTTGGTATACTATATCATGGCACTCTTACTTAGACGGTGGACTGTTTTTGGAATGGGTCGGGACCTGGGGGTTAGAGCCCCCCCCCCCTCCGTACACAATTTTCGTAAAACATACCGTTTTCAATTTAGAACCACCAGATTTGGTATACTATCTCATGGTACTCTAACTTAGACGGTAGACGGTTTTTGGAATAGGTCAAGGCGCGGGGGGTAAGAGTCCCCACATACAAAATTTTCGTAAAATCCATAGTTTTCACTTTAGAACCACCAAATTTGGAATACTATATCACGGCACTCTAACTTAGACGATAGACGGTTTTTGGAACGGGTCGGGGTTCGGGGGGTTACAATCCCCCCGTACAAAATTTTCGTAAAATATACCGTTTTCAATTTAGAACCACGAAATTTGGTATACTATCTCATGGTGTTCTAACTCAGACTGTAGACGGTTTTTTGTGAAGGGTCGGAGCCCGGGGTTCAGAGCCCCAACCCATAAAAAATTCCTGAAATCTACAGTTTTCAATTTAGAACCACCAAATTTGGTATACTATCTCATGGTACTGTAACTTAGACGGTAGACGTTTTTTGGAATAGGTCAAGGCGCGGGGGGAGAGAGCCCCCACATACAAAATGTTCGTAAAATCCATAGTTTTCACTTTAGAACCACCAAATTTGGTATCATGGTACTCTATACTAGACGGTATACGGTTTTTGGAACGGGTCGAGGCCTCGGGGATTTAGACCCCCCCCCCCCCAATACGAAATTTTCATAAAATCTTCAGTTTTCAATATTGAGCCACCAAATTTGGTATACTCTCGCATGGTACTCTAACTCAGACGGTTTTTGGAACGGATCGGGCACGGGGTCAGAGACCCCCCCCATAAATGTTTTTCGTAAAAACTAGAGTTTTCAATTTAGAACCACCAAATTTTGTATACTATATCATGGTACTCTAACTAAAACGGTAGACGGTTTTCAGAACGGGTCGGGGCAAGAGGGTTAGCCCCCTCCCCTACACAGAAATTTCGTAAAATCTATAGTTTTCAATTTAGAACCACCAAATTTGGTATACTATCTCATGGTACTCTAACTTAGACGGTAGAAGGTTCTTGGAACGGGTCAAGGCCCGGGGATGAGCTCCCCCCATCACATACAAAATTTTCTTAAAATCTATATTTTTCAATTCAGAACCACCAAATTTTGTGTCATGAAGCTCTAACTTAGCGGGAGACGGTTTTTAGAACGGGTTTGGGCTCGGGGGTCGGAGCACTCCCCCGTACCAAATTTTAAATTTTCGTAAAATCTACAGTTTTTAATTTAGAACCACCAAATTTGGAATACTATCTCATGGTACTCTAACTTAGACGCTAGACGGTTTTTGGAACGGGTCAGAGCCCCCTATACTAATTTTTGAAAAACATACAGTTTCGAATTTAGAAGGGCCGAATTTGGTACTCTACCTCATTGTATTCTAACTTAGACCGCAGACGGAAAGGGTCGGTGCCCGGTGTGAAGGGGGCCCATTCAAAATTTTCGTATAAATTACAATTTTTACTCTTATGAACTGCATCCCAATACAGCACTCCATTACCCCACCTACGGTCTAGGTTAGTGGCCGTAGATAACAATAAAGTGAAAAAATATCCGGTTCATGGTGTATTAAAAACTCAAATTAATAAACGTTAGCTTTCACCACCAACGGTTGCCTTATCAGGCAGAAATACAATTTAATGTAAATAATGCAAATTTTTTTTTGCTTCGTATAATTAAATTAACTAAATCAAAGAATTTAAAATAAGTTTACTGGAAATTTACGGAAATACCTTTTTCATTCATTAACTTTCACCCGCTAAACTTGGTGATTTTACAAATAGTAATATTTACCCGGGAAATACCGGGTACCCCTGCTAGTAAGAACTAAAGATAATGTTACACTTTTAGTCAGGTTCAAAAAATAATTAGAAAGCCCTAGGACTGGGCCTGTTTAACAATTTTCAGTTTGCCGAGCTAATTTTCATAAGGTTTGCATAGAAGTCCAAGATTTTAGCAATTAGCTTTTCTGAGGTTGGAACTATTAAGCAGACGCTAGGCCTAAGGCTTTTTGATAGTTTTCAGTCCTCCGAGCTGATATTTATGTAGTTTTCATAGAAATTAAAGTAATTCTGTTCAAATGTTACTCGAGCACAAAGCATTAATAGATACGCCCGAGACCTAGGCATATGCATTTATAGTAATTTTTATAATGCTGTGATCATATGAGGTTTGCATGACAAATCAATTTAAGAGTGTTACGCTTATCAAAAATTATTTAAAAGGCCTAGGCCTAGCGGCCAATAATTAGTATTTGGTGCCTAAGTGTAAGCGCAACATTATTAACTTGATTTGTTATGCAAACCTTATAAATATGACCACAGCGATTAAAAGTTACTAAAGAGTCCTTGTAAGTAATATTTTTTGACCGAGTGCAAGTGCAATTTACGAAATGTCAACAGATCAAAATATCTAAAGTAACAATGAAATTTGGAATTTTTCTTTTTTTTTTCCCTTTTTTTTTCAGTTTTGACACTTGTATTAAGTTTTAAAAACATATTTCTCCTATCGTTTACCTTCATTGTGCTTTTAACAGAATTTCTTACCAAGTTTTGGGTATTTTATTTTGTGTGGTTGCAGTTTTTTTAATGTTTTGGGCATTTCATTTTGTGTGGTTACTTGTTTTTATGTTTTGGGCATTTTACTTTGTATGGGTGTTTTTGTTATGCTTTTGTTATTTTCTTTTCTGTGGTGGTTGTAATGTTGACAGGATGAAACAGGGAAACTGTGGACAGTCACGATGTCTATATGCTTATATATTTTTTTCAAATACAGCACATGATTTTGTATTGATTTATACCACTTACTCATTAAGCGACTACAGGTTTCTATAAAAATGACCTTTTTCTTAGAGCCTTTTGGTTTCCTCTACCTAGCTTTTTCGGCTCCGCAATTTCTTTTTTTGGTTTTAGAATATTTTGCTTATTATTAATCTATTTTCTCATGCAAACTCTTTATGTAAGGTATATTTATTCTGTCGAAGTATTTTGCAATTATACGTGAAGTCCTGTTGCTGAAGTAAAAAAAAATATTTCCAACTGAAACAACGCAGTTCAGATATTTTCCCGCTGTTAGCTCAAAGAATGAAAACAGAAATAACAAATCTGTGCAATGGTTGAGGCACGAGACAGTACTTACTGGTAACCAGGCAAAGTTTTAAGGAAGAATGAGCTTAGGGATTTCTAACTGCAACAAAAAAGATCATCTGCACTGTATCCCTCCCCATCCCCTAGTGCTGGCCCTTTGGACGTCTTGAAAGAGAAGTCTTAAGGACACAACTGTTTCGTAATTGCCTGAGCATTTGCGACATTCTTCTGGTGTCGTAGTAGAAAAAAACACTTCCTACTTCGCCTAAATTGCTTGGATGTAATGCCAACGAACAAAGTTTTGCTCTGGCATTGGATTTATGTTGCTTTTGATGGAATACTTTTCCCCTGGGGTTCACCGCTCTCAGTGTAGTCTTCAGGACACACGGCAATACACCCCAACGTAAAACACCAATTTCACGGCAATTAACTGCAGTTAGCGAAAGAGAGAGGCGGTACAGGAAACAAATCGAACGAGACAGATCTGAACTTAGAAATTCGGGGGGGGGGGGGAAGGTGTTGCATGAAAAACTGTGTTCGGCTTACAGACCATTTGGCAGGTAAAGACGTAGGTTTTGTTTAATACGTTACGGGAACCTGGCTCCCGGGTTCTTCGCATCTGTTGATCCCCGCCTGGAACGTCCCTGCTGTAAAATACATGTACCTCTGCGTTTTGGAAAAACAAAAAATAAGATGTTGATCCTTAAACTTAACCACTTCTTGTGTCCGCAGGTACGAAAATCTTGAACTTCGCTTAAACCCTAACTGGAGGAACAAGCTTCACGCGATTGTCTGCATTCTGAGTGTTTTATTGAATGGTTGCTCATCAGTTTGTGGTTGACTGGCGAACAGGGAACGTGCTTGTTGAAACCTTTGTTGTGCTTTGTCAAGTGATAATAGTGGAAATATATCATTCTAAATATTTTGGAAAGAGAAAGTGCATTATTTTCCGAAGGCACTATGCAGATGAAGAATGCAACATAAATAGTTAACTCACAAAAAGAAAATGATTTGCTGAAATGGAAAGGGTATTTATTTTGCCATAACAGAGTGCGAGGTGATTTACGGTATTGTCACTGTATTGAAAGAAATTATGGAAATTGTACTGGCTTTGCTAGTACTATTCTTATTGGAGATGAACACAGGATGCGCAATGAGAAACCATATTATCATCCTCCAAGACCGGAGGAAGGTGATGTTGCTGTTGCAAGAGCGCAAATAAAAGAACGAGCGAGAAATGCGGACGAAGCCCCTGCACAAATTATTCAAACCGTGACAACGTCAATGGCTACAGTAAAGGCACCTTACATGCCTAATATGGATGCACTAAAGGCAAGTTGTAAAACGAATACGAAGAGAAGACATGCCTGCGGAGCCTAAAACTTCAGAACGGATCCATGCACCAATAAATTTACAGGAGGAGATGGTGAAAAATTTCTTGGCAGAGATAGCGCATTTGACATCAAAGAATTATTTTATTTTTAACAGAGAATAATTTACGAAAACTTAAAGAAGCACCCCTATGGATTATGAATGGGACATTTGAAACTTGTCCAACCCTTTTTAGGCAGTTATGTACCATTCATATTTTAGTTGAAACGAATCCAGAGATGCACAGACTTGTCCCACTAGTTTATGGGTTACTTTCCAGCAAGTATAAGGAATATAATACTATATACAGTATTTTTGCAGGATTTACAAGACTATGCATCAGACTATGATATTTAGCTTGCACCACAGTGTACGCATAACAATAGATTTTGAAATAGCTACCGTTATAATGCTCCTAAAAAGGAATTTGAAAGCAGCACACAAAAATGTTGTTGGTTTCATCTCGGAAAAAAATGTGCTGAGGAATATCCATCCTCTGGCATAGCCTTGGAATATAGGGAAAACAGTGAATTTGCTCTCAAAGTCAGACATTTGCAAGCACTCGCATTTTTTCATATGATGAAATTCCAGCTGCTTTTGAAGAAGTGAAATCAATTTTACTAGAATTTGCAGATTCTGTAGTTCAGTGGTTTGAGGAAAATTATGTTCTTGGAAAATTTCGTGGAAGCAGAAAAAACAATCCGAGCAGAAGCCCTCCGCTTTTCCCACCAATAATTTGGTCAGTAAGTGAAAACAACTTATTTAGCTTTCCCAGAACACAAAACAAACTTGAAAGATTGGACAGACGCTGGAATACAATTCTGGGAGAGAAAAAACTGTGACTGTACAAAATAATCAGTGAAATTGCGAAAGAGCAGTGAACAACGATGTCTAAAATCGAAAGAGTGATAGCACAGATTCCAACAAATCCACCCAGAAGAGAAACGCTGGCAAGATAAAAAGGAATTCGAACTTCTTTGGTGCACAGAGACAATGTTGACATGCTGGACTTTTTAAGAGGAATTTCATATAATTCTACCCTTTACTAAAATGTGCTGGTATTGCGCACTAATTGAATTATACCTTTTACTTGCTTGCATTTGAATTTTTCAAGAATGTAATTCCGCCGAAGATGCAAAAATGTAAAACACAACGCAAAATTAAAAAAGACAAAATTTTCAAAATAGCATGTCAAAAACATAAAATGTCAAAAAGTAATCCAAAATGTGAAACAAATAAAAATTCAAAATGCAATCACAAGTCACAAGCATTACTAAAATGCGAAACGCTATGTAACAAGTACAACACAAAATAAAACAAATGCCAAAAAAAAAATGCATAAGCTTAGTAAAATGTACAAAAAAAATAAATGCCATATTCATAAGGATTTCATGACAAGTCAAGTTAAAAATGAGCTTTTACTTAGACTTCAAATAATAATTACTAGCCTCTACACCTTTTTAAGTCTTTAATAAGTGCAACATCATTAACCTAACTTGTCATCAAACATTATCAATATGACCATAGCATACAATCACTTAAAAGATTTGTTAACAGATGAATTGAGGAATCACCAAGTTCAGCGGGTGAAAGTTAATGGCTGTTTATAGTTTTGTACTCGAGTAAATGCGCAACACAATAAACTTTACTGTCTCTGAAAATTTTATGTATATGAGCATGGTTGATTGAAAACTGACAAAAAGGCTTAAGGCCTGTTTATTAATTTTTGTGCCTCAGTCAAAACGCAGTACCATAACCTTGACATTTTATCGAAACCTTATGAATACGTTGGACTAAAAATTCTTAAAAAAAGGTTACGCTTAAGGTCTTGTAACTAAAGTTTTGTGACAGGGTAAAACTGCAACATTAATAACTTCACATGTTATGTTAACGTTGTGAATATGAGCACGGCGGATTAAAGATTTCAACAAATAGCCTTTGGGATTAATGTGTTGTAGCTGAGTAAAAATGTAACATTATCTTGATTTTCTATATAAACCAAACTACGTGCTGAAATGGCCCAACTATATATACGTATACTTCATCCATATACCGAAGCGCTGACAAGGTGAAAACAAAAGTGCAATTTTGTACGGTCCCCTAACATTTTATGGCCAGCCTACATGGAAGTGGACACGTTGATATCAAAAACATAATTTTTGTACGGTCCATAACAAATAGCAATGAACACGTCGCAATCATTTTTTTTTGTTGTTGTTGTTGGGGTTTAACGACCACCATGATCAATTCGGTGGGCTATAAGCAGTCGGACGTTCCCAATTTTGGGCCACTGGTTCCTGGGAAAGGGGACAGCCAGTGCCAGAAGTAAATCACAACGTCCATAACTCCCCGGGATTTGAACCAGGATCCATCCTGACTAGTGGTCAGAAGCCAGCGCCTTGATCACTTTGCCGCCGTAGCGGCACAAGTTAAAATGTATTTTTAATACCGCCCCAAACGCTGTTATGGACATACTATATTGACTGGACGCAAATAAATCATTAATATAATTTGTACTAGCAGGGATACCAGTTATTTGGCAAGTACATATTACTATTTGTGGAATCAGCGGGTGAAAGTTAATGAATGAAAAAGATATTCCTGCAATTTCCAGTAAACTTATTTAAAATTTTTTGATTTAGTTAATTTAATTTTGCGAAACAAAAAGAAAGAAAAAGGAATGGTAATATTTACCTTCTAGGAGACATCTATAGAACTGCCGTACAACTGGCATGTGCTTCTGTGAATCCCGCGACACAGAAATGCAATGAACCTATGTGATGTCGCATGCATACGACTTCACATTGGCATTGATCATCTTTTTTTACCGTTTTGAATTTTGAATATCTGGAACTCTCTATTTGACATTACATTATATTTCTTTCTGATAAGCCGCTCGTTGGTAGTGAAACCTAAACTATATTGATTTGTGTTTTTAATACACCATTAAACGGATATTTTTGCACTTTATTGTTATCTACAGTCCCTAAATTAGACCGTAGGTTGGTTAGTTGGTTGGTTGATATTTTATGGTGCAAGGCCCTCAAATGGCCAAAGAGCACCTTAGAACGTAGATAGGGTATTCTTAAGAGTAAAAAACGGAACTTTTTATGAAAATTTTGCATGGGGCTCCCTTGACCCGGGCTCCGACCCCTTCCAAAAACCGTCTATCTTCTACGTTAGATAACCATGAGTAGTATACCAAATTTGGTTGTTCTAAATTGAAAACTGTAGATTTTACGAAATTTGTATGAGGGGGAGCTCTCACTCAACCCCCGGGTTCCAACCCCCTCCAAAAACCATCTAGCGTCTAAGTTAAAGTTTCATGATACCAAATTTGGTTGTTCTGAATTGAAAACTGTAGTTTTTAAGAAAATGTTGTATGTGTGTGTGTGCGGGCGGGGGGGGAGGCTCTGACCCCCGGGCCTTGACCAGTTCCAAAAAACCGTTGACCGTCTAAGTTAGAGTACCATGAGATAGCGTACCAAATTTGGTGATTCTAAATTGGAAACTGTAGCTTACCCCTGTGCTCCGACCCCTTTCAAAAACCGTCTAGCGTCTAAGTTAAAGTACCATAAGATAGTATACCAGATTTGGTGGTTCTAAATTGAAAACTGTAGATTTTACGAAATTTGTATGAGCGGGGGGGGGGCTCTCACCCCCGGGCCCCAACCCTTTTCAAAAACCGTCTAGCGTCTAAGTTAGAGTTTCATGATACCATACTTATTGGTTCTGAATTGAAAACTGGTTCTAAATTGAAAACTGTAGATTTTACGGCATTTTTATGAGGAGGGGGCTCTTACCCCCGGGATTCAATCCCCTTCCCAAAACCACCTAGCGTCATATTTGGTGGTTCTGAATTAAAAACTGTAGTTTTTAAGAAAATTTTGTATGTGGGGGAGGGGGGGGGGCTCTGAACCCCCGGGTCTTGACCGGTTCCAAAAACGGTCTGCCGTCTAAGTTAGGGTACCATGAGATAGTATACCAAATTTGGTGGTTCTAAGATGAAAACTGTAGATTTTACGAAATTTTTTATGAGGGGGCTCCGACCCCCCTCCCCCAAGGCTCCAACCCCTTCCGAAAACCGTGTAGCGTCTAAGTTAGAGTTTCATGATACCAAATTTGATGGTTCTGAAATGAAAACTAGATTTCACGATAATTTTGTATGTATGTTGGGGGGGGGGGCTCTGACTCCCGGGCCTTGACCCGTTCCAAAAACCGTCTACTGTCTAATATTTTTAGTGCCAAAAAAAAAGCGTAATATTCCTATCCTGTTTAGTGTCCAAACTTTACAAATTTGATCAGGGAGGAACAGGTTCGAAATCGTACGTTTTCCTGCATTCGTTTTGTATGTATCAAAAATCTGTAAACACGACGAATTGACGTAGTCGACGAATTTGTCCGCGACGAATCGTCGCGGTCGACAAATTGACGCAGTCGACGAATTCACGCGCGCCGAATTGACGCAGTCGACGAATTGACGCACGCGACGAATTGACGTAGAACCGTTGCATTGATAACTTTTTTACCTTTTTCTTGAAAAACAAAAAGATAAAGGGATTTCCAGTAAAATTGTAAAGGTCCTACAGTTGAACGGAATTTCGTTTTAATACAAGCTAGCGTTCGTGATCAAAATCCAAGATTTCTGCTCTTCCAATAGATTTTATTTCAGTTATTTTTACTTCATTTGCTGTAACAACAATAACTTGTCTACTGATTTTGAGATTTCCGGATGAAATATTCTCCTGTTAAGCGGAATAAAATTCGATTTTTTAAAGAGATAACTACTAAATATATTGTCCTAAAACTTGAGAATTCGGTTTCATTTTATCGAGCAAAGAATATTATAAAAAAAAAAGCACAGACACACTTTTTTTTTTGAGGTTTAACGACCACCGTGAGCAACTCAATGGGCTATAAGCAGTAGCCCGTCCCTAATTTAGGGTCACTGATTCCAGGGAAGGGAGAGAGCCAGTGCCGTAAGACAGACACAACATCCATGCCTCACCGGAATTCGAACCCGGACCCCGTTCGGACGAATGATCAGAGGCCATCGCTTAGACCACTGCGCCACCGGGGCGGCACAGACACACTTCAAGAGTTACAAACTGATATTTTAAAATTTCGCAGTGAAACAATGGGGTAAATGAACTTGGTTTAAGAGGAAATAATTTCATCTCATTATAGACGAGTCAACCAATATAACGTTCATTTAACTGCTATCTGAAACAATCCAACATAGAATCGGGAGTTGATGCATGTAATAAAAACTCCAGAAGAGAGTACATTCAAATCTGTCTTAAAAGAAGTCTTCGGTTGTGAATATTTGCACGAACGTAGAAGGGCATTTTAAATCCTTCTAAAGAAATGTAATTCAACATATCTTCAGAAGATTGACTAAGAATGTGGGGCATTGTGAGTACCGTGCAATTCCTTATATCTGCTGTGTGTAAGAATCAAAAGAAAAATCAGGCATAGCCATGTACGTAGGTAGAAAGCTGATTGGTTGGTAATAAGTTCACGGGCGCGTCTTACGAAAAAAGGCAACCAATCACGGCGCTAAAATCAAAGTTACTAGCAGCGGCCTTTGACAACGTTCCCAAGTGCTCTTCCATTCAATCGTTCCAAGCAGTTCATCTCAACCTGTGACAGAGCTATTCTGTAAATGGTGAGCGCAGTCAATCGGTACTAAATGGGGAAGTTGCAGTAAAAATAACGTGGTATAAGAATTTTGAAGCCTTTAAACACGGAGCCAAACTGGATCTGATGATCCCTGCATTTCCCCTGCGTCTTTTTCCTTTATTTAGAGTTTTTATTTACACTGCAAAGAGTTTCTTGAGGTTTACGAGCCATTTTCCCACGATTCTTTTCTTGCATTAAAGAAGCATATTCCTCGTTCATACTTTTGCGTAAAATGACAGGAAAGCGGGGGTTGGGGCTCAATTCACGAACTTTTCGTACAGCAATTTACAATTTTCTGTTAATGTTTCTCTCGTTAGTAACGGAATGTATCCGTTTAAAGAGGTATTATAGGAAAACTGTCTTTCCTGGCAACTTTTATTTGATTCCTTTCTCATACTCACTTTTACCGTACATACATGACGAAAAATTGATTAACTATCAAATTTCATCTTCTTTTGGAGGATTTGTTTTTGAAGTTCTATAGCGAGACCTGATACTGCAGATACCTTTTAGCATGGCAAAGGATATTCCCTTCCTTGTTTTGGAGTACCTGCTATTGGGTACTATGTTACCGTACACTGTTAAAAATTTCACAGTTAGATTACGGGCAACGGCCGGCAACCGGGGGCCCGGCCGTTGCCCATAAAACTACGGCTTGGCCCGTTTTTGTGAAAGCCCATGAAATTACGGTCTGAACCCTAAATACTAAGCCCATAATCTGAAGAGCAACGCCCATAATAAAACAAGTTTGACCGTATTGAGCTACGCCATAATTTGCAGGGCATTGCCCATAAAAAAAATAAGTTTGACCGTATTGAGCTACGCCATAATTTGAAGGGCATTGCCCATAAAAACATAAGTTTGACCGTATTGAGCTATGCCATAATTTGAAGGGCTATACCCGAAAAAATAAGTTTGACCGTATTAACTTAAGCTGTAATTTCAAATGCAATCCCTGTAAATATGAAGTTTGGCCATATTCAGTTAAGCCTCACGGCAAGTAGTCACCGACTTTTACATAAATGCATTTTTTGTGGAAGAGTGTGCAAGTAAATGCATGTTTTTTGTGGAAGAGTGTGTGAGTGTGAAATTGTTGGATACTTACATTATAACTGAATCAATTCAATTCTAAATGTGAGTAATGATATTTTCATATCTTAAAATCAGGTTTATTACAATATGATAAATTATGACATCAGTTACACACAGATTTGTTTAACATTAGGCTTTACGAACTCTGTACACACAGTTGGTTGAACAATACTTATGTTTCTTTTAGACATGTTTTAATTGGAGAATTACTTCTAAAGCACAGTTGGTTGAACAATACTTAGTTTCTTTTAGACATTTTAATTTGCACATACGTACTTATGTAGTATTTGTATGAATGAATACAAAGGGCAATTATGTAGTAAAGATATGTACAGGCATATTCTTGTATTTATATGTTATATCAATGACAAACAGAACTACAAACTGGCATCCGAGTACATTGCGTCTATAAGGGTATTCAATCCACAATGGTGTCAAAGTTGGTTTTTCATGTAGGTTTTGGCTAGTATTACATTTTACATAGGGTTGAATCATGCTTTTTTTGTTTTCACATTCACTGCCTTGTGTGCTGGTTCATTTTACATTCTACTGAGCACTGTGTTGTCAGTGTTTCCAGAACTTTTACTGTCTTGTTTCCTATCTCTAATTTTTGGATATTTACCTACTTTTCACATTGTTTAGTAAAATTATGTCAAAAACTGGAAGTACTGCTTTTGAAAGATCACATTGCTTCCCCATAATTAAGGTATCAGAAAGAAAATAAGAAAAATGCTGGAATGGAAATGAGAGCTTTTGAACTTGATAGGGCATAATTTCAAATCTCAGACCCCCACCCAAAGAAGAAACACTTGTTTAGACCCTGATTCTAACTGAGTCATTGTAGAACATTAATGCATATCAATATTTCTAAAATATTAAATTTTCCTGTTTGGAATGTTTTAGAAATGACTTCAGTGATTAAACCTGTTCTTTCATTGTTGTGTTGCCACAAGAAACCATTTGAGAGCACAATTTTTTTTTTTGGAAAGGCTATTAAATAGTTGTATTTATAATATCTTGGCAATACCTGAAGATACTGAAACAATTTTTATTGATGTACAAATCAGGTGTTTAGTGACAAAGGAAAAGAACACGGCAGAATCTTTAAATTCCTCAAAAAACAATTTCATCGTATCATTTTGTACCAATTTCAGCACTATCATCTTAAAACATGAAATACATGCTTTGCATATTGAACATTTTGAATAGACCTTTGAAATAGGAATTACAAAACGTGTAAAAAAATTTCATATTTTTTAACTTGAAAAAAAAAGTGGCTTCTGATTTATCTTAAAATATAAATTTTCGTGGGCATCCAGGTTTTACTACCTGGGTAGGTAAATAATTTATGTATATACCCAGCTGCGCATGTAACATTTCAGATATTTTCCAAGCCCTGCTTAAAGTGACATAGGTGAAAGATTTCACACGCAGAAATTTAGAATGAAATCAATTTTTTTTTACATTTAACTTTAATTACTACATTTGCAAAGCAAAGAAACTATTCATGATATATTTTCACTGTCATTTTCTTGGCCAGCATTTACCAGATTCAGTAAAAAAAGAATAACAGTCGAAACTCGTTATAATGAAATTCAAGGGGGACAAAATAAATTTGTAGCAACGTATTGTTCTTAAAACATTACAAATGTTTCATTACAAAGTTAGTATGTACTACAGAAATTTTCATTACGCATAAGATTGCAATGCTGTAAAAGTGAAATAGTGCCCACAGAGACAAGCAAAGGTAATTTTTTTGTAATGGGAAGTTTTTGCTAAAGTAGTAATAATGAAATATATAAGCTTTAATTAATATGTATGGTATGAAATTATGTACTGTATATATTTTTACTTATACATATCAGGGCTTGAAAAATACCATGCCTGGGTCGTGTGAATCATTGACCTGGGCAGGTAAATAAATAACCTAGTTGCCCTAGGTGCCAGACTGGGCAATTAAATCTAAAAATGAAATTCAGAATATAATTTTCTACTACAAGAAAAAAGACAGTCATCGCATGTCATGTTGCTTTTCACTGCTAATCACTGGAAGTTGTATTATTGTTACTCAGTGCCAAGGACAGAAGAATATCACTTCTTTAATTATATTATGCTTTAGGTCCATAAATTGGAAGCATATGTAATTTTGCTCCAAATGTTTAAAGTCAGCGACTGAATGCATGCTTCTGATGGAACTAGCCTCCTGTGTTTATTGACAAAGGGTTAAAACTTCATATTTTAATGTATTTCATATTTTTTCAGATATTTCATATTTTAAACGTGTTTTAAAGGTTTTTATTGTAATATGGACCTGTGAGTCTGACACTGTGAAGAGAAGCTGCGATAGGAATAATGCATCGCTCCAGTGAAGATGTGAAGCTTTGGTCCGTTAAAAGGAAGGTTTGTTGCTGTGTGGAAATGACGGGTACAAGAGAAAGAGGACTTACGTTATTGGCAGAAGAGCAATAAATATTGTAGTGATACGCTACAGAAAATAGGTCCACAGCAGCCACCCTTTATTTTGTTGTATCCTGTACGTTGTTGGCAGGAAAAACCGGATAAAACCTCTTCGATTTTCTAAAGATACATAAGAGTAAGATAGAAACTCGCATGCGAAAAAGCTATTAACAGAAGAACCAAAAGTGCAGAGACACAGCAAATCTGTTCAAACCAAAACCAAAACTTATAGTTCCCCAGTTTTCTGTACAACATAGATAAGCATATTAGTACTTTCGGTAAATGTGTACTTCAGCGTCCTAAACTATTTCGTCGGAAAAATTTAACTGTGTGTAAAAAGTTCGATGCACACAATTTTTTAAGCATGCAAATTAATAGGGAAAGGTGAAAAATTTAATTGTTTTTAGATAAAAAGGAAATAATTTTTCCGAAGTATTAACCTGCGAGTACGATTGTTTGTAGCAGTTGGTGCGGGAGGCTGAAGCGATGCTAACGGCCACCACGTGAAGGTGCTGTGCGACGGAGCAGAGTACGAGTTGGTAGCAAATGCGTGGAAGAATACGACAGAAGTAGGGTATATTTTTCGGAAGAGTGTCGTGTAATCATGCGCAGAAGTAGTTCAAACCTGTTTTATTCATTTTTGAGAAAGATATGTGCAGAATGTCGTTATTAGTGGTTTCACAATGTCTCCGAATGGAAAGAAATTAAGGAATGTAAAATAATTTATGTACGACAGAAGTTTTGAGAAAGACGATTTGGTTCCGGTTGAACCCAAAGTTTTAGTTTTGGTTTGGAAGATGTGCACAGGTAGGTGATTTATTCAAGCACTTCATTTGCAGTTCTGCTGTTATTCAGTACATCGTAGCTCACATTTTTTCCTCGTGACACGGATATTTTTCAAAATAAACAATTTTCTTCAATTCATATATCGTACTATGGCAGGGAGACAGCTTGTTGTATTGTGGCGGATAATGAAATTTTAAGCCCTGACGAAATCCGAAATGACTGACGATTTTGTACTTCCGCTTTCTCAAAATTACCCTTCAAAAAAACAAAAACTTACAATGCTGCGCAAATTCAACATCTTTCTTTCTGCGTATGCCTACAAGACTTTTCGATGACTACGTACTGCTAAACCGCTTCCTTCTTAATTCTTCAGCCCGTTACTTGCCCTTCTCAACGAAGCTTCCATTCACCGGACGCCACCTTGATGCCGTTGCCGCTCTCTCGTCCTATGCCTACCGCACGTACTCTTCCAAACCATCGCACTCTCAGGTAAATACTTCGGAAAACTTATTTCCTTTTATCTAAAAATACTATATTTTTGCACCTTTTCCCATTATTTTGCATGCTTAAAATATTGTATGCCACACTTTTCCCACACAGTTACATTTTTCCGACAAAATAATTTAGACGCTAAAGTACACATTTACCAAACTTTCTATTTCGGATCAGGGAATCACATGCGAAAGAATGAAAAATTTCACGTCTGCTTTAAAAACAATTACAAAACATGAACAAAATATATTGTGTAGCATATGAGTATAAAATGGTTCGCTCTCTTGGCAAGAAGGTACTTGCTTGGACTTGTAGTCATCCGCACGTGAATTGCACGGAGAAGCGAATCTTCCTTTCAACAAAGCAAATCTTTACATCGTTGCCGTAGTGATGTGTTAGGCCTACAACAGCGTCGCACTCACAAGTCAATATTACAAGTTTCCGACAAAATAATTTAGGACGCTAATCTATACATTTACCGAATAATCTGCCAATGATGAAGATTGGAGTGCCATTTCAGGTGGATTCAGTAGTTTTAAAGAGTTTGTAGAAATCAATGAAAATGCATTATCGGGGAATTGAGGGATATTCATGAAATAGCCAATGAAATTCATGATGATGATGAAGAGACATAATGAAGAATTAACAAAAGATCCCCAGACTGTCACGAAAGCAGTAGAAGCTTTGGAAACACTGTCACTACATACAACTCACCGATACATCTAATTGCCACACATTCCTGTTTAAACAAACTTGAAAAAGCTGTTTTCAATGCGAGGCAACAGCAGAAACAGTCTTCAATTTTACATAACTTTAAAAAGCCATAAATATAAACAAGGTATGTAATTAAAATTTTGAGATCAAGTAATTTACATTTTTGAGTAATTTAAGCTTTTAAGTGTTAAATTTAACTAAGTAAATTCAATCATTGATATTTTTCTTATTTTGCATGTTATTCTCATGTTAATTACATTTTAAACTTAATTTTGGCTGGAATTACACTAACTTTTACCTATGCTGCGCTCTTATTTATGCGTGCTTTGGTTTGCGCTGACATATATGTGAGATATTACTGTATACATGTGATAATGAGGTGATTATGGATATAATTTAAAAATATACATATTTTGGTTCTTATTGGTTTCCAATTAAATATATGTAATTTATGTGTTGAGTGGTAAAAAGAAGGCACCGTGGAAATTTGCATATGGGGTTTGTATATATGCAGATTTCCATTGTTTGCTTCCTCCTGCTAAAAACTAAGCTAGGGGTGCCTATGTGTTAACTGAATATGCCATAGTCACAAAATGATTGATAATTATATACTAAGGAATGTGAGTGAAATGGTATTCCTAAAAGCAATCAAAACCATGTAGCAGTCAGGGAGAATCACAACTGCGTTTCCTGAATGAAAATGTGACATTTCATCACATGGAACTTTTTTCCACCTCTAAATTGAGACCATTGGTTCTAGAGAAGGAGAAAGCCAAAGCTGTTATGTTATGTAAAAAGCCGGTTGTTTTTTTAAAGGTTTTAACGGCTAATGTGAGGAACTAAATGGGATATGAGAAGTCCCTGTCCCTAACTTAAGAGTCACTGCTTCCAGGGAAGAGAGAACGCCAGTGCTGTAAGACAAACACAACATCCATGCCACACCGGGATTCAAACCCTGAGCCACTTGAACGAACAATCATAAGACGGTGCTTAGACCACTGCACCACCAGGGTGGCAAACCTAATGCCTCATATGGGACTCAAACCATATGTTAAATTGTGACTGCTAGCCAAAAACCTTGATGTACAACCAACTCTGATACCAGTACGGTTTGAACATCCTCTAGACCAATGGTTCTCAAAGTGGGTTACACTAAAATAATAGGGGGAGCATATGCCAATTTTGTTAGCAACCATACCGAGTCACATAGTGAACCAATTTTCAAAACAAAATTAATCTGAATTTATGGCTAGTGCTGGTAGGATGTGTGGTGAAGTTTAGCATATTAAGCTGAAATTTCTGAAAAATTAACTAGTGGAACTTCTCATTACAGGGTGAAAACAATCTGTTCTATGTTGAAAAAACAAAACACAAGCAATGACCAAAAAACTTTATGAGAAAACCAAATTACAGGGAGCAGCTCGGACGAATTTTCATAACTGAATCCATTATCGTCAGAAAATGAGCAAACAATTGGAAACTTGAGGTTAAACAGCTAATAATCGTCCATCTCTGCACTCTCCAAACTTTTACAAGGCAGTATTTTCCATTCCCACTGAATGAACTAGTTACTCATTCACATGCAATGTAGAAAAGTGTAATCTTCTATTGCAAAATAAAGAACTTATGAGACATCTTTTAACTCTGGATTGAAAAGCATTTGTTCCTTGAAATCACTGACTAGTTTTCGGATTTCAATTGAAAAAGAATTTCCAACATTGTCGAGCACTGCCTTAAGTATTTGTTGCCTTTTACAACTACATATTTATGTGAAACTAGTGTTTTATCCTTAACCACCATAAAAACTAAATATTGAAATAAGCTGGATTTTGAAAATAACTTGTTTGTGCATAAGCAAGAAAACTGCAAATATTGATGAACTTTGCAAGAGTAAATGAGCTCTTACATCTTATTGATACTAAACAAATGACTTGACCAGTTTTATTTGATTTTTTTAGCCATTTGTGCAATTTCTGTGACATCAGTGTACGTAATTTTAGCAAATATACGTGTGTATTTGTATTTTTTATATATTTTATACCCACATAAACACACTGGAATAAACTTTTCATTAAAGAATATGCCTGTACATATCTGTACTCCATAGCTAATCTTTGTATTCATTGGTGCAAATATAATACTTCACAGGTTCTTAAGTACATGAGCAAATGAAAAGGAGTCTTAAAAAAACAAACCATTGTTCAGCCAGTTTGTGCTTTAGAAATAATTCTGTCTAAATTCAGAAGTTGAACTCTATGCCGTAAAAAAAGCACAAAGCGGTAAGACAATATATGCATGTTATATTGCAAAATGGAATTCATTTCAGACTACAAACATACGAAAAGAATGCTGCCCTACGTAATTCCTAAATCAGCATGTACAGATGGAATTTATTCGACATCCTAGTCAACGCTAGGTATATTCCTGGCGATAAAGACTTACACAGAAAGTAAAGCTCTGTATCATATTGATAGTAAAACATATATAGATGTGAGAGTTATGCCCCTACCCTTGTCAAACGAAATCTTAGCTACAACATAGATTTTCCTGTGTGACAATGCTTCACCACGCTCGTTTAGTGGTGAAACTATTAAAATTATATATATATATATATATGTACACAGTTCGTGAGCTTCATATCAAACAAAAATGTGTGTAATTGATTTCGTTACTTTTACATATCATAATAAACTTAATTTTAAAAAGTGTCTACTCACATGTTTTCTTTCTTTAACATGGCGTCTTTCCTGCAGATGTTCCTGACTTCGTGTTCGTCAGTTAGGGATGGACGATATTTATCAATGTCTCGAAATATCGATATTTTTGTCCGATATTTCGATATATAGTATTGATATCCAAGTTTCGATATATCAGAAAATCACTATATCGGTTTTTGATATATCGGTGCGATATTCAATATATTGGTATTGGTCGTGTTTGATATTCAATATATCAGCGTATGGCTGATGTGATTTAACTTGTGGAATGAAATCTGTGTTTTTTCCTCTGGCATGTCACGAAAATTACGTTGCTTGAGGACTCAAACTGCGATCTCATTATCGAGATTCACATGATATTATGTCACCTTCCGATTACTAGAACTCTACAGGAAAAATATATGCTGTGTTGAAAACCTTGATGGTTGAAAATTTTAACTATTAGTTGACAGTAGGCACCCAGAAAAGAAATTTAACGAATGGTTGAATGCAGATTGTTGTTTTGCCTATGAGTAATATGTTTGAAGTAAACTGGCACTTTGACCAAAATTAAATACATACCAATGACACACAATTTGAAGTTAAGCATTTTTTCAGTGATTAAGTACGTAGATCTTAACAGCTGGCTGAGGAAATGCAAAACAGCTTTTCGAGAGTTTCACTGATGTCTTACAAGTTATGTAGTATAAAGTTTGTTGTAATTCAGGCTATGTATGTATCAGACGTAATTTTTTTTATCATCCTTTGATAATTATCTTGTTAATACATAGTGAAACTTTCTTAAGTAATTATATAATCTAATAAAAATATGAGCATAACAACTTTCGTCTGGATCTGCTGATTTTTCCACACTTACAGCATGTTATTTCCTCTGATTGTCCATTCGTTTTTTTTTTTTGTTATCTAGGAGAGACAGGCTTTCATACATTAATTAGTAAATATATACTTGATGAATTTGGATTATGATATTTTTTATGTTTTTCATACATTAATTAGTATGGCTTTCATTAATTAATTAGTAAATATATACACTTCATTAATTTGGATTACGATATTTTTTATGTTTTTCTTTTTAATATTATATTTTAACGGAGGACTAATAATCGTTAGCATTTTTCTAAATATCTTTCTGGAAAAATAATTGCTTTCTGTGAAAAGGCCATCACAAATTATTCGTACTGTAATTACTGTTTTTAATAAAAATATCACTTGTAAACATATTACAAGCACTTTAAATTTGTTTGCGTATGCCATGGGAACTATCTTTGCTTACACAATGGAAGTAATTATATCTATATACTCCATTAACATTGTGTTCTGTCTTGAACGATAAAAAAAAATAGCAAACATTGTTCACACCTTCTGAAAAATATAAATGTATACAAAATGCTCTAAAAATTATAATAACAAAGTTTTTTTAAAGATTTTTTCCATAACATTTCCTTGCAAGCTGATATAATGTTAACTTTGACATTTGCATCCCAATAAAAAAAGTTGTTCTTTCTATAATTCAGTTATTCCCATGTTAATTGATGGTTAACATTCCAGTCAGCTGGGATTAATAAGTACTTTTTTTTGTTATTTATGCGATACTGAAGCTTCAACTTACCTATCCTCGAAATGTTGGAAGTACATATTTCTCATAATCTCACATCGATGAAAAACTCATGAAAACATTCCTTTGCAACTGGGATTTTTAGAAACTTCTTGGCAGAAACCATATCCCTGCTTGTCGAACAATGCCCACACATGAAACAAGAAAATCACTTTTAGGGTTTTGGAAAGTATATTCAGCATTTCTTCAGATTACAAGCACACTTCTGTTGCATGATTTATTTATTTATTTATTTTTGCATCAAAACTTTCTGCCACATATTTTTTTATTTTAGGATCTGAAAAACAATATTTTATGTGTTTTTCATATCACTAAAAATACAGCTTGAGAGCTGCAATCTTGCATAAAGATAGTTTTCGGCTATAAAATGTAATAATAAATGAAAAATAAAATTGCTCCCTTTTAGCAGGAGCAAGCAGCTCTTGAAAAAAAAATTCAGCTGATGTTTCTAAGAAATTATCTGAGAAAACTGGTAGGATATTTATTCCCCACATTCACTGCCAAGTTTGTGTATTATAATCAGTTATTACTTATTACCAAACAATTTTTTAAGGTAAAGAATATTTTTGTGTCTTAAGAGACACATATGGTTGAGTCGTCATTAGACTATGTAAATGCTATTCTGTAAATGCAATTATGTTTGCTCATGCTGATGAAACAATCCTGTTGGCAGAGAGCAAAAGTGAGCTGCTGCGTATGTTGTTCCACATGTATGAAGTTTGTATAAATTTCAAACTTAGTATATGTAAGGAAAAACTCAAAGTTATGTTTTTGACAGATGAATTGTTAGTATTAAATCAAACAGATCAGTCTAAATGGCAAAGAGATTGACCAGGTAAATCAATTTACATATTTAGAAAGCATGTTTGACAGAGAAAACATATTAGGTGGCGAAATTAGTAGGCTAGTAAATTCATCTTTGAAAGTCACAGCTGCTTCAGGAGGATTTTGAATAAATGATGAATGATAGGTTCTCAAAAAAGTCCCTAATCGTTGTGTGTAAAAAAGTACAGTAATTGTTCCTACTCTGATGAGCAGCAGTGAAGGTGGAGTACTGCAGATGAAACATAGGAGTCATTTGTGAGCTGTAGAGATGTGTTACTTATGGGGGTGGGGGAAATATATGTTTTGATCATGTGAGGAATGAAGATGTGTAGTAGATGAGTAGTGTGAAGCAAAATATTGTTTGTAAGGTGGGGACAAATATTCTTGGGTGGTTTGGAGGATGAGTGGTGAGATGATTACTAGGATAATTTATTCTGCACAAGTGACAGGAAGAAAATGTAGAAGATCAAGGGAGGACCAGATTCCGGAATTCCTGCATGAGAAAAAGAGAATAAATGTGAAGTACAAATGGTCTTGTGTGTGATGGATGTCAGTTAAGCTCAAGTTGTGAGCTGAGATCACTGTAAATGTAAATGTTTGATACATCAAGAGTAAATAAAATGTAGTTCCATCAGTTTTAAACTTTAATCCAGCAGATAAGCGCTCATCAAGAAACTAACCTCTGATCTTAGAGAACAGCCTAGTGATATATATGCATGTAAAGAGAAAATACCTCATCTACAGCAGGTTGAATATAACTACAGGTGAGAAATCAGTACTTATTTTTGTGTTGTTTTGGTGTTAATAAGTGAAACATTAAATACTATATCCCATTTGAGTTCAAAACTGTAAAAATGTTTTTAAATCTGCTGACTTCCTTAATTTTAAGGATAGACTCCACCAATGAGCATTTAAAATGTAAAAAAATTGATATGATATCGAAGATAGCTCCTCAGGTGTTTTAGACTTGATAAAGAATACTTCAGATATTTATTGTGCACAAGTTTTTAATGGAGATGAGAAATCCAAAGAAATGGACTGAGAACTGGAAAAAAATGCTAGAGGTGAAGTGGTGTGTGTGTGTTGATTGATCTCCATGAGCATCTAAAGTTGTTCCCAAATGTGTAGAAGCTTGATTCACCATAAGCAGACACATGTCCCTAATTTAGGGCGAGTGGTTCCAGGAAAGACAAGACAGGAACAACTTCTTTATGCATTTTACCACTTGGTAGGCACATTTTCCATGATTATTCAGGTACTGAATAGTTTCCATGACATTTAATGAACATTTCATGACTGAATAGATTTTATTCATGACATTTAATAAATAGATTTCTTGACTGAATAGATTTCATGACATTTAATTGCTAAAACCTGGAAAGAGCGACATCTTTGTATATTCACTGACGCCACATATTTGGAGGATTTTCACATTTAATGAACAGTGCTTCTTATTTTGAAAATTTGACTGTTTTCTAGCAGTTTCTGAGGAAGAAGTAATCTTTTTGTATGAGAATTTTCCTGATATTGATGCTGAATCAGTTGTAGCAGGTATAAAATCATATACAATTTTTGCAAACTTGATCAAATGTAAAACCGATGGGCGCAATGCAAGGTATTCATATAATCTGAGCATTGTTTAAGCTAATATATTAATATAGTCTTTAATGGTAGTCTAAGAACTCCCTTCCTACAGCTAGTGTCAAACATTTGGCACAATGTATTGCCTGTATTGCTTTTTATTTATGAGTACAAATGCAATTTTTACATCGCACATTTATTACATTTTAGCAGGAAAAGAATTTTGAAAAAAGTAACTTTGTATACTGTAAAGAAACACTAGAGAAGTCAAATGAGGAAGGGCACTGCACATTAAAACTTTACTGGACAACATAATTTTGTTAATGCCATTCCGTTTTAAGAATAACAGTGTTCACAAAAAAAATACGTTCACAGCTTTATCAAGAGAGAAAAATAGACATAATGACAAAATGGATAACACTGGGCAAATTAGGCCGAAACCTGTTAACAAGGTTAATTGTATTTTCAGTTTGTTTTTTTTTACAAAAAAAAAATTATATATGTATCTACAGTGTATATACACACTAACTTTGAAATAATGTATTTTCATGTATGTGTGCAAACTTCTTCAAAATTGCATTAAAAAGCTCTAGCCATTTACCTCTCAACAATATTATGACTTTGCACTACATTCTGCATTAGAAATTGCAATAATATGCTGTGATTACAGGCTAAGGGGTAATGTTTCAGACAGAAGCAACCCAGTGATTTTGTTTTAGGCATTTTACTCCGCTTTTGTACTTAAATAAACATTTCGAACAATGGAAAAACCTTAACATGTGTAGAATAATCAAATCAATAAGAATTATTTATCCAATTGCCTGTGGTTTACTGGCCTTCCATTTAGCACATTATTTCTTCCAGAAATTCCATTTCAAGTGTGATTTTTTTATTCATATATATTCTTTAAAAAGATGTTGAGTGTGCTTAACCGGAAAGTTGACATCTAATTTGTTTGTTTACTTTCAAATGATAACCAAAACCTTCAAATATCGTCGTTGGTGACAGTTGATACTATCCACAGCCACAGTCCCCCCCCCCCCATCCCTCCATTAGTCGAAGGGAAGTGCAGATGTTATATAAACACAAAAGTGCACAAAACTTTTATGATTGCTTTTTTGACTGATTTTGTCTCGCTGCATCAACAATCTTGCATAGGTAGCAATGTTAAGTACAGAGAATCATGATAACATGTTTTGTTAAAAAAACAGTTTCCGCATTTATGTTCTGTAAATTTATGTGACAACTTCCTGCCCTTTGGCCACTTTCATCCCATCTGTGCTCTGCCCCTTCATTAAGAAATGCAACAAGGGGCATATATAGATTTTTCTGAGGGCGTGCCAAAGAAATGAATAAAATTTAAATCCACCAGGACGAAATGAAAGAATGAGAATAGAAAAAAATTCTAACGTAAATAAATGAATTTTTTTATTAAAGTAAGCATTTTTGTTTCCAATGTAATGCACACTTTAATAATAAATAAAACACATTTAAACACTTTCGGGGGAGTGGGCATAAATATATGCGCCCTTACATTACATAAATGTATAAAATATATAATATAAATACACCCTTACATTACCATGGCTATGATGTAAACAACCCTGATGTTGGCTTTCCAGCTCAGCATACAAGATATATTTTTAGCGAATTTTTATTAATGATAAAAACGTAAAATATTAATTCCGCTGTCGAAAATATTTATTTACGTAACAAAACAACGTAAAAGGGCAAAATGAAAGCACTAAGTTTTTAACGAGTCTTGTTGGTCTTGTAAAAAAACGTTAAATATCAATTCCGCTGTCGGAAATAATTATTTACACAACAAAACGACTAAAATGGCAAAATAAACGCACTACATTTATTTCCAAGTACATCGGCCGTCTTGTAAAAGGTACGAAGTTAGTAATATACAGTACTTTTCTGAGATATCACTATTTTAATGGTATTAACAAAACTTAATTGCAGCTATATTTTCAAGCTGCAGGATATTTTTATACTCTTAGATCGTTTTAAGAACCCTGGAACTAGAGTATAAATTTCGTGTTTTAGAAAGTAAAAATTACTATGAAAATTCCTCGTAACTTAAGTTATACAATTATTTTATGTGAATCGTGTGATTTCTATCATTTCCGGATAACTCTGTAAGGAATAGTTTATGTGTATTTATTTATACACACTTTGGTACTATATTCAATAAAACAATACAGATTTGCAAATGGCGCCGCACAGAAGCTTTATTTAGTACTGGCTGAGATTTGTGTGAACAAGCCAACAGTCAATCAGTCACAAGTTCCCAACAGCCAATACTTAGCACAACATCGGATCGGATTCAGTGATAACCCTGAGGCAGTATGCAGTGAATAAACCGGAATATCAGTCTTATTGAGATCAGAAGTATTGAAAATTATCGAAACATCGATCCGATATATTGATCTTTAATTACAGATATTTTCGATTGAATATATCGGTCTCAGAAATATCAAAAGATATCATACTTTTGAAAATATCGCCCATCCCTTCGTTTTGGTGAAAGAACGAACATCCACCGTAAAATCACGTGACCGCTCGCTGACCAATAGCAGAAAGCGACGCATGCCGCATTCCTTTTCTGTTATTATCATTCATTGGCTAACCCGTGTCTCTTAGTAACGCCCGTAAAATTAGGGTTTGGAACAGTTTTCCTACATATCACTGCCCGTTAAAATACAGGCATCATCCTGAAACTGCGGAAACGTCCCTTGCCCGTAAAAATACACGAGCAACAAGACTTTTTTATGGGAATTTTTAACAGTGAGAGGATTTTAGGAAGGAAGTGTCTGATCCCAGGTCTTAAACAACCCTTAGAAATAGGAACCTAGGAGATTTGGGTTTAGAGTGCCCGATTGAAAAGTGACACGGAAGCGAGGTAGAAAGGGGGGGGGGACAGTACCCAGGGTCTGACGTACGGCGCATATTTAGTGGATCGAACCTGAGATCTTGGTAGCAGTTACGAACGTTCCCTTTTATCAAAAAGCTATTAGAGATTTTATATTTAAAGGTTTTGTGAAAAAATACTATGAAGTAGTATATTTCACCTTTCTTTAAACATAATTGAAAGTCGTTGTTAGGTTAGAAAAATTTCAAATATCATGTTTCTGTGAAAAATCATGTTGAAAAAATGAAATCTGTAATAAACCTCCGACAGAAACATTAAATTGTTGTAAAACTATTCCGAAATATAACAAGCTCCTACAGAAAATAAAATGACGAATTAGCAGGCATTTATAGCGAAAAATGTTAATTACAGTCCTCTTTGTTTCTGCCTTAAACGTGATGTGGTGGTAAGTGATTACCAGCTCAGTCCGGCTGCAAACTCTTGGGAGACTTGATCACCACTTCGTACATCATCAATCACCTAGAACTTCAGGAAAAGTCCTGCAATGTCACTCGTGTTTTGAAACTAAAAAAAAAGTGGGAAAAGGAAGTTTCTTTGGTGTACTGACTGAAAAAGTCAAAATTGAAGATTTGAACACCCGAGGAATATGTGTATGAAAACAGAAATAAAAGAAATAAATAAAAACAAGTTAGTAAAATCATGCAATGAATTGATTATGATACGCTTTCCAACATACCAGAAATCATTACTCAAGTTATTACTCAAGTTATGAGGATAATGACTGTAGAATAAATATCATTCCTATGACCTGACCTTTGACCCCATTTCGATGATATTCAACAGAACCGGTAAAGTATACATCCGGAGCAACATGAAAAAGTTTTGTCTCCATTGAAGCATTTTTACGCAAGTTATAACGCATAAGGGCGATGGAATGGATCCCGATCCTATGTCCTGACCTTTGACCCCATTTCGTTCATTTTAAACAGGGTTCGTTCCCAGATGGTTCCCTACCACATACTAAAATTTAACTGAAATCGAACCATATTTACGGAAGTTATGATGCATAAGGCCAATAGAATGGATCCCGCTCCTGTTTCGTGACCTTTAACCCCGTTTCATCCATTTTCAATAGACTTCGTCCCGAGGTGGTTCCCCACCACTTACTAAAATTTCATCGAAATCGAACCATTTTTACGCGAGTTATCGTGCGGACAGACGGAGAAAGCTGGAGCATATACGCTTCTTTAACATACGGTTGGAAAGCGTAAAAGAGGAACAAAAAGAAAAGAAAAGAGCAAGAAATCTAAATGTTAAGTGGTTTGTGTTAACTTCCAAAGTCTTGCGTGGTTGAAGATAATAAAATAGCTATAAGTAATAATTTTTGCCTTCATTTTAGATCTCTTAAAAGCATTTATTTTCTTTATCTATCGCAGAAAAGGTTGTCCATCCGCTCACTAATTCTCCCGGCCTGTTCCTCTGAAACCAAAAAATTCCTTCCCTTAGTCCTGCTTCACTTATTTCTTCCGTCTCCATTCTGCCCCTGCGAAGAAAACCTCTATTGATCTGGTCAGCTTAAGACCTCTTTCTAACTGCTGAGACCCTTCCTCGCCTCCTCTTTGCGACTGCCCGCTTTTGATTCCCCGAAACGACTGTTAAATCCCCCTCTGTATCCACGCAAACTCACCCCTTTACCTCGACAAAGCCCCTCGTCTCCCAAGCCCAATGTCGGCTTCACAAAACATCAAGGTTGAAATTAAGAGGGCTTGCGCTTTCCGTCGGCAGCTTTGAAATTAAGAAGGAAAAAGATCAAACGAGCACGACAATACTAATGCGTCTACAAAATACAAAAAGACAGACTTTAAAATGCGATAAACTAGCGTCTCTAAATGAACCGCGTTTCCGACATTTTAATGCGGGATGAAACAGCGAAATTCTCTCTCGCGCATCGTGGGAGCAAAGGAAGTGGAGCACAAAAGCGAAATAAAAGTTGCCAAATGAGATTTAATATTTATTCCTAAAATTATAGTCCATTGACGCCATGTATGCATAACGGCAGTTGCGTTACGCCTAATGCATGCAGAAATATCACGGTATGATAAACCACCTTCTCTCAGTCCAACGATTCTACGTCTTTCAGAATCCGTCAAAGTGTCCGTATGGTTGTCTCGTCCTCCTACGCGGCAAGTTTACATATTTACAAGGGCGTACGGTCGAGTTTAACAATAGCAAGTTTAAAAACCTGCTCTCTGTACGACTTTTTTATACCCACTGGTGTGACGTTTCCGATGGCGTTGCGCGCGCCTCACATTTGCATGTGCACTGCAGTTGTAATCATTTGCATCTCTCGTAGTGCCCTATCCATCCTGCGAATTCCGTGCAAATCGGAGCATTTCTTCATGGTGTTGCAATTTCTGTTAACAGCAGTGTATTTAATCAATGCATCTTTCTAGTTGTTACTTATGGATCAGAGACAAATACCTTAACGGAAAATAGACGTACAGTGGATATAGAGTACTCTTAGAAGCATTGAAAGATACATGCTTGATGTAACCAAGAAAGACAGTAAGATGTTGATAAGAAAGGTGCAACCAGAAAATATATCCACGAAAGAATGTTTTTCAGTCGAGTCTTCAGAAGCTTCGATCTTCCTGCAAATACATTAGAAGCAGAAATAAACGGTTATACCGCCTGGTGGCTAAACCATTCTTTATCAAAAATAAAAAATTATAGGCAAAACATTTCGCATTAAGAGCTGTATACGATGCTGAAAGAATTCTTTAAATCAGAGTTTTAGAATCACAGATATTGGGGAAGAGTAATTTACCTTTACGCCCCCTACCAGAAAATATATGCATTACTTGAAAATTTAGAAAATATATGAGAAACATTCCGCACTAGAAACGCTCTCCAACAAAAAAGAGGATTTTTTCAGAGTGGACTCGTAGAAGAAGAGATGTCGACAAATATATGATATACGTCTGCGCCTCCTGGTGGAAAAACTACACATTTTTTAAAGAAAGTGTTCTGAAAATGTTTTACAAGGTGAGAGATATCAGTTAAAGAAATATTTTTTTCAATCGAATTTTCGAAAGCTTAGATTTTGCTGTAAATGCACTGGAAGTAAAAAAGAACGGTTACGCCCCCTAGTGGCTAAATCATTCTTTGCCAAAATTAAGAAATTATATGTAAAACATTTTCCATCAGGAGTTGTACTCCATGCAGGAAGAATATTTCAATTTGGTGTTTCAGAAGCAGAGATATCGGGAGAAACGCATTTTAACTTTACACCCCTAACGGAATGTGCCTTACTTGAAAAAAGGCCTTGCCTAAAATAGTCTTCCAAAAATAGTTTTGCCTTTCCTTAAATTGTCTTCGATATAAATGGAATCGATAGGAAAAATAATTGTTTGAATTGGATGTTTAGAAGCAAATATATGGAATAAAACGTATCTTGAATTCGATATTATCTGCATTTATGCCCTCTAGCGGCGAAGTTGTGCATAGGAAAAAACGGGAATGCAGGGATCATTATTCTCACCTTTCAGCCCTCTTAATGCAAGAAGAATTTTTCAGATCGGACAAATAGTCGCAGATATATGTCCACAGACAGACGGACGGATAAAGTGATAACATACGCACGATCTTTTTTTTAAAAAAGACGTGATAACAGTGTTGCCATACAGTCTTCTCTTGACAATTTCCTTAATGGTCAGTCTACCGATCCAAATTATTCAAGACAATGAGAAAAATGATGATATTCGTACAGAGTTCTCCCGATATCTCTGCTTCTGGTGGTGTCGGTTGAATCCTCATACGATAAAATTAATTACAGTATCAATGTACTAACCGAAGAAAAATAAATAAATAAACGCATTTCTGTACAAATTTTAGATACGCAATTTGCTTTATTTTGGTTCCCATTCTGATTTTTTCCCACTTTGGAAATAAACCTAGCTGGCAATCTGTCAGAACCAATAAATCGTTTAATAGGAGGGGAAAAACTTTATTGTAATTATAGTGCGAAACATTTTGCATTTCTAAAAGCATACTGTGGGTGACTAAATTACCAACGGCATTAAAGGATTAAATACTGGAGCAGGATTTTATCGGAAAGGTTTTCAAATAAATCAGAACTTGATAAAATTCCAATTTTTTATCTCCTTTTTTTTTTTGATTGGAGGTTGAAGGACCACTGTGAGCAACTTAATAGGCTATAAGTAGTGGCCCGCCCCTAATTTATGGGCACTGGTTCCAGGGAAGGGAGAGACAGCGCCTTGGGACAAGCATAACATCCATGTCTCAGGGGATTCGAACCCAGACCCATCGTAGACGAATGATGAGAATCCATCGCGTGGACCACTGCGCCACCAGGACGGCAATTTCATCCTTAAAACTACTCTGATAGTTGAAATTCTGTTTGACAGATCAATACTTCAAGTTTATTTTGTGTAAATAAATAATAACAACGAAACAAAACCACCGAGCCGGAGGCGCAGTGGTCTGAGCGTTGGCTTCTGATCATTCGTCCTAGTTGGGCCCGAGTTTGAATCCCGATGAGACATAGATGAGTTTGTGTTACGGCACTGCCCTTTCCTGAAACCAGTAGCCCTAAATTAGGGACGGGCTTATAGCCCACTGAGTTGCTCACGGTGGTCGTTAAACCTTCGATAAAAAAGCCAATACCTGTATAAAGTCTACATATTAAAGAATAGGAATAATATCCAAGCTTGATGATCGAAACACGAAGTCTTCCCGGTGGCACAGTGCTTGGACATCTTACACGGCCGTTACTTGACACATACACTGAAGTGCCGGAAAAACTGGTACAGACGAGCTTATGCAAAATGCATAGCAACGTAACCCATGCGTGTACTCGGTTGCGTCCGCCAGTGCGTATATAAAGCGATAGACATCCATGCCAGCTGTCAGAGCTGTTTTCGGCATGAGAATGACAAGCAATAACGATTTAAGCGATTTTCAACGCGGTGTCATAGTTGGCGCTCGTGAGTTGTGCCATAGTATTTTGGAGGTAGAAACCAAGTTCGGATTTACACGGACGACCATTGCAAGGGTGTCATAGTTGGCACCCTTGAAAAAAATTCCGGCAAAACCTCCAACCTACGATATCAGTGCGGCCGTAAAAAGACATTGAGTGAACGTGACAATCGTCGGCTGTCAAGAATAGTTTCACGCAATAGGCGTACAACACTCTCGCTGGTATCATCCGAATTCAATGCTGGAGCCTCAACAAGAATCAGCGTCCGGACTGTGCAACGTACCCTGCACGATATTTTCTTTGGGATCCGACGCCAAACTCGAGTCCCCTTGATGAGTGCAGAACACAGAGCTTTGCGCCTCGCTTGGGCACGGCAACACCTCCACTGGATACTTGATGACTGTAAACAAGTAGCCTGGTCTGACGAATCGCGTTTCCAACGGTATCGGGCAGATGGAAGGGTTCTTGTGTGGCGCAAACCCCATGAAGCCATGGATCCCGCCTGTCAATAAGGAACTGTAGCGGCTGGTAGGGGGGAGGTCCGTAATGGTATGAGGTGTGTTTAGTTCACTGGAACCCCTGGTACGTCTGCAAACGTCTGTGACCGGCCAACGCTATGTCCGCATCCATTCTGACGTGGTACACCCGTTCATGTCCTGTCTTCATGTTGATGGGCTGGGCCTGTTCCAACAGAACAATGCACCCCCACACAAATGTGGACACGCCACATTATGGTTAGACGAACATTTATCTGAGTTTGGACTGTTGCAATTCTCACCCAAATCCCCAGATCTAAACGTGATAGAACACATTTGGGATAACATAACGCGCTATCGAAAACAGGAATCCGAGAACTCGGAATACACCCGAATTGTGGAACGCTCTGCAGGAAGTATGGTGTACATTGCCTACGCCATATTTCCAGAAGCTAGTGGAGTCCATGCCCCGACGTAATTCTGCAGTCCTGCGTACCACGTATTAGACTGGTGTACCAGTTTTTCTGGCACTTCAGTGTACATATACACACGAAAAAGAACCCAAAATAATATTCATTACTGTAAAGCAAATTTCAATACCGTATCCATTGAATATGTAAATCATATTTAAATATTTGTAGGGGCCTCTTGTTCACGGAGAACCTCACAATGCCCCTGCTTTTTTGCAATCCACCAGAGCCATCTATCCATATGGGACCTTTGCATGTGTCTTGTTAGTTGCCTTGTTTCAGTTCCTAGGACATTTAACGTATTGGACAACTAGTGTGGGTCATGTTTCCTAGTTGGGAGAATTGCACTTTGCTCACAAGCCTCCTCTATAAGTTCTGTGAGCTGTTATAGGTGGTGAATAACACTAAAAGATCACTAATTGATGAACACGTACTTAATACTTCGTAGATCCTCTTTTCGCCCTCGTTACAGTCGGTATCCGACATGGCATCGATTCAATAAGACCCTGGAAGCAGCTGAGAGGTATGGCCAAGAAAGTTGTCTGTATTGCGGCCTTCGATGCAGGTGTGAAAAGAATTGGTGTATCCAGACGCCTGATATACCATCCCATAGAACCCATAAGTGCTCTATGGGACTGATATCGGGGAGTTCGGAAGCAAATCGATATGCTGAATGTCTGAACTGTTTTCGTCAACTTATTCCCGCACAACATTGGACCTGTGGCTTGCGCACTGTCATGTTGGAAGACACCGTCGTCATTCGGGAAAAAGCGCAACATTGCTGAGTGTATAGGGTCGGCAAATAAATAACGATAGTGGATACCCGTTATACGTTATTCCACATGCGCTTGGGTCCCATTTCTTAGCAGGTAAATATGGTCCACACCATAGAACAGCCTCCACCAGTTTGCCTGGGCAGAACATGCAGAATGAACGAGTACCTCATGTCGTTTGAGCAAAATACGTACACGACCATCCATCGAGTGGAGGAAAAACGCGACTCTTGAGACCATCACGCTTTTTTCCTGTCAACCGACTTCTATCTTGCACGATCTTTGCACCAGCCGTCTTTTGCGCCGATGAACCGTGGTTGGGAGAGGACATTGTTGAGGTTGCATGCTGTTATGTGCCATAAGTGACTTCTGCGCCGATGAACCGTAGTTAGGAGAGGACATTGTTGAGGTTGTCTGCTGTAATGTCCCATGGGTGTTTTCTGTTCCGATGAACCGTGGTTAGGAGAGGACGTTGTTGAGGTTATCTGCTGTTATGTCCCATAAGTGTCTTCTGCGCCGATGAACCGTGGTTAGGAGAGGACGTCGTTGAGGTTGTATGCTGTTATGTCCCATAAGTGTCTTCTGCGCCGATGAACCGTGGTTAGGAGTGGACGTTGTTGAGGTTGTCTGCTGTTATGTCCCATAAGTGTCTTCTGCGCTGATGAACCGTCATTAGGAGAGGACGTTGTTGAGGTTGTCTGCTGTTATGTCCCATAAGTGCCTTCTGCGCCGATTATTCCGTGGTTAGGAGAGGACGTCGTTGAGGTTGTATGCTGTTATGTCCCATAAGTGTCTTCTGCGCCGATGAACCGTGGTTAGGAGAGGACGTTGTTGAGGTTGTCTGCTGTTATGCCCATAAGTGTCTTCTGCGCCGATGAACCATGGTTAGGAGAGGACGTTGTTGAGGTTATCTGCTGTTATGTCCTATAAGTGTCTTCTGCGCCGATTAACCGTGGTTAGGAGAGGACGTTGTTGAGGTTGTCTGCTGTTATGTCCCATAAGTGTCTTCTGCGCCGATGAACCGTGGTTGGGAGAGGACATTGTTGAGGTTGTCTGCTGTTATGTCATATAAGTGTCTTCTGCGCCGATTATCAGTGGTTAGGAGAGGACCCTGTTGAGGTTGTATGATGTTATGTGCCATAAGTTTCTTCTGCGCCGATGAACCGTGGTTAGGAGTGGACGTTGTTGAGGTTGTCTGCTGTTATGTCCCATAAGTGCCTTCTGCGCCGATTAACCGAGGTTAGGAGAGGACGTTGTTGAGGTTGTCTGCTGTTATGTTCCATAAGTGTCTTCTGCGCCGATGAACCGTGGTTGGGAGAGGACATTGTTGAGGTTGTCTGCTGTTATGTCCCATAAGTGTCTTCTGCGCCGATTATCAGTGGTTAGGAGAGGACCCTGTTGAGGTTGTATGATGTTATGTGCCATAAGTTTCTTCTGCGCCGATGAACCGTGGTTAGGAGAGAACGTTGATGAGGTTGTCTGCTGTTATGTCCCATAAGTGCCTTCTGCGCCGATTAACCGAGGTTAGGAGAGGACGTTGTTGAGGTTGTCTGCTGTTATGTTCCATAAGTGTCTTCTGCGCCGATGAACAGAGGTTAGGAGAGGACGTTGTTGAGGTTGTCTGCTGTTATGTCCTATAAGTGTCTTCTGCGCCGATTAACCGTGGTTAGGAGAGGACGTTGTTAAGGTTGTCTGCTGTTATGTCCCATAAGTGTCTTCTGCGCCGATGAACCGTGGTTGGGAGAGGACATTGTTGAGGTTGTCTGCTGTTATGTCCCATAAGTGTCTTCTGCGCCGATTATCAGTGGTTAGGAGAGGACTTTGTTGAGGTTGTATGATGTGATGTTCCATAAGTTCCTTCTGCGCCGATGAACCGTGGTTAGGAGAGAACGTTGTTGAGGTTGTCTTCTGTTATGTCCCATAAGTGCCTTCTGCGCCGATTAACCCGGGTTAGGAGAGGACGTTGTTGAGGTTGTCTGCTGTTATGTTCCATAAGTGTCTTCTGCGCCGATGAACCGTGGTTAGGAGTGGACGTTGTTGAGGTTGTCTGCTGTTATGTCCCATAAGTGTCTTCTGCGCTGATGAACCGTCATTAGGAGAGGACGTTGTTGAGGTTGTCTGCTGTTATGTCCCATAAGTTTTTTCTGCGCCGATGAACCATGATTAGGAGAGGACGTTGTTGAGGTTGTCTTCTGTTATGTCCCATAAGTGCCTTCTGCGCCGATTAACCGTGGTTAGGAGAGGACGCTTTTGTGGTTGTCTGCTGTTATGTCTCATAAGTGCCTTCTGCGCCGATTAACCGCGGTTAGGAGAGGACGTTGTTGAGGTTGTCTGCTTTTAGGCCCCATAAGTGTCTTCTGCGTCGATGAACCGTGGTTAGGAGAGGACGTTGTTGAGGTTATCTGCTGTTATGTCCCATAAGTGTCTTCTGCGCCGATGAACCGTGGTTAGGAGAGGACGTTCTTGAGGTTGTCTGCTGTTATGTCCCATAAGTGTCTTCTGCGCCGATGAACTGTGGTTAGGAAAGGACGTTGTTGAGGTTATCTGCTGTTATGTCCTATAAGTGTCTTCTGCGCTGATGAACCGTCATTAGGAGAGGACGTTGTTGAGGTTGTCTGCTGTTATGTCCCATAAGTGTTTTCTGCGGCGATGAACCATGGTTAGGAGAGGATGTTGTTGAGGTTGTCTTCTGTTATGTCCCATAAGTGCCTTCTGCGAAGATTAATTGTGGTTAGGAGAGGACGTTGTTGAGGTTGTCTGCTGTTATGTCCCATAAGTGTTTTCTGCGCCGATGAACCGTGGTTAGGAGAGGACGTTCTTGTGGTTGTCTGCTGTTATGTCCCATAAGTGTCTTCTGCGCCGATGAACCGTGGTTGGGAGAGGACATTGTTGAGGTTGTCTGCTGTTATGTCCCATAAGTGTCTTCTGCGCCGATTATCAGTGTTTAGGAGAGGACTTTGTTGAGGTTGTATGATGTTATGTTCCATAAGTACCTTCTGCGCCGATGAACCGTGGTTAGGAGAGAACGTTGTTGAGGTTGTCTGCTGTTATGTCCCATAAGTGCCTTCTGCGCCGATTAACCGAGGTTAGGAGAGGACGTTGTTGAGGTTGTCTGCTGTTATGTTCCATAAGTGTCTTCTGCGCCGATGAACCGTGGTTAGGAGAGGACGTTGTTGAGGTTGTCTGCTGTTATGTCCCATAAGTTTTTTCTGCGCCGATGAACCGTATTAAATCTCCGAAACATAAATCAGAACATGTTAACTAAATTACAGATCAAGTGTTATATTCAACAGACAGTATGTTAAAGCAATTAAAACATTAAGGTAATAAGAACCTGAGTTGTCTCCCTCACCCATACCCAATAACCTTTGTTAAAGATTCTTCTTTCTCTGGTCATTCACCAAATCCCCGTCTGGTCTTGAATTCCCCCGCCTCCGCCTTTTCTTTTGTAGTCTTCTTTAACCCATCCCGCATCTTACATTATTGAATGAGTGTTAGTTATTAAGTAAGTAGTGTTTTACTTTATTTTTAAATAAATGGAAGTTATTAATAGATGTTAATTCTGCAGGTAGTGAATTCCAAAACTCTGGACCAGAATAATTTAAACTTTGCTTAATAATTTGTGTTCTAGGTGCAATAAGTCTCAGCAGAGATCATCGATTTCGAATATTATATCGATACGTAGCGCTATTAATTTTTATGAGTTAACTAGTGACACTTGCAGATTTGTTAACCGACTACCTCAAATAAATACTGAGGCCTGCTGTCCTGCCCCCTCCCCTGACCTTAATGCCAGATTTGCTAGCAGCCTTGAAGGATTTTCCCAGGTTGACTAATGCACATTACCGTATGTAGGTGAGGCTTACAGTTAGAAGTGTGATTTTTCTCAGTTGATGTAAAACTTAAATTTCCGCACAAGTAAACGACTGGTCAGAGGCGCAGATTACCGGCTATTCATACGTGTTCGAAGCTCGTGCCAGGCATAGGAGGTGGGCTCTGATTTACTCCCTTCCTTGGTGACAGGAGTTCCAAATTAGAGACTACCGAATGGTCATAAAACTTAGCGTTGCTCATGTGATGGTGGATAACCACCATCACATGAGCCCATCCCCCACATAATTGTAAGTTCCTGGCTATCTCTCCAAATGGTTAAAACCCGTTTCACCTGATATTGAGGATTTTAGTGGGGCTGTAAAATCGCTGTAGGAAATTGTACTCAGAATTCAGCTTCCCATTTTGCCTGTTTCTATATGAAACGGAGAAAAGCATATTTACGATGAAGTAGTGCTCCCACGCTTCTAAGACCAATTCACCTACTCCGGAAGATTTTCGCCATTCTTTCATCTCTTATACTTGCAGGCAACCCTTCATTCTTGATAAAGGAAGAAATCTTCGCTGTCGCTTTTGTAACTTGTTCTGATTTACGAAACATACATAGTCTGTACCTCGGGTTCATAGGTTTCAGCTAGAGTAAATTTTTAGAATCATTATGAAATCTTGCAAGTTAATTTTGTCTCCTTGTCTCCCCCTTTTATTAGTAATTCAGGGAAAATACGAAGACGGTTCCCTTCTCACCAGTTTTCTACCAGTGGTGTTGTTAAGGCAGGGAAGCAGCCACTCCCTTTAGCTTTCTGAACATGAGCTGGCCGTTCCGCATATAAACCTGTCCGACTCCTCGTTTAATTTATTTTATTGCGTGTTCCACGGTCACCATGATCAACTAAATGGGCTATAAGCAGTCGCCCGTCCGTAACTTAGGGCCACTGTTTCCAAGGAAGGGAGTGAGCCAGTGCCGTAAGATAAACACAACATCCATGCCTCACCGGGATTCGAACCCGGACCCATCTCGGACGATTGATCAGAAGCCAGCACGTACACCACTGCGCCAACGAAAGGCTTGACTTTATTGTACTCTGCACAATGATCTTTTCGTAGGGACAGTATCAAACACATAAATACACTCATCGTCAAAACAATAGTTGCACCCAGAAGGAAGCAACCGACAGGAATGAAATTTGGTGGGTAGGTTTGACATCGTGAGACATGCAAATAATTCAAGTATCATGCTCAGCTGCGCATGTGACGCAAGTAATGAGTGGTCGTAGCACTGTGCCTGACCTGTTATACGTGTAAGGTCATCCCGTTACGTGCGCTCTCAATTCTGACTCGTGCTTTTGGGTATGTTGCATCCTTTGCAAGGGACGTATGCCTCCTCGGAGAAAAGTTCGGAAGCAATTCTAGTAGTTGGAGGTGTTCGAGAAAGGCCGCGTGGTCGGACTCCGGGAAGCGGGATGGTCTTATCGCTGTATTGCGCACCATACCGGTCATGCGATAACACCATGGCACGCTGTTGGCGGCAGTGGATAGAACAACGCACGCAGCAGTGACATAAAGGGTCCAGGAGACCTAGACGGACCACAGAGAGAGAGAGAGAGAGAGAGGACAGACGGGTTGTACTGCATGTGCGACATTACCGCACATGCAGTACATGCATCGTCCGATTAGTGCCAGCCCCACTGGCAGACAGCTGCGTGACGTAGAACTACACGCACACAGACCGTTACGACTACTGCCCTTAACGGCATTGCATCGTCGCCAAAGACTGCAATGATGTTGTGACAGACTGTCATGGGGCCACTCAGAATGGCAGCGGGTGATCTTCAGTGACGAGTCCCGCTTTTGTCTTGGAGGAACGACGAACAAATCCGTGTGTGGATGCACCGTGGTCAACGCCAAGATGAAAGGTTTGCTGTCGAGTGTCACATGTCCAGGATTCCTGGTGTCATATGGTGTGGGGTGCAATTGCCTACGATACTATATCACCTTTGGTGTTCATTGCTGGGACTTTGACAGCCAAACGTTACGTTAATGAGGTCCTGAAATCAGTGGCCCTACCCTTTTCTGAAAGCAAAATCCGGTAAGATTTTCCAACACGACAACGCTCGACTGCATACTGCTGCTGTCTCCAGAACTTGCATTCAAGGCACTGACACTCTTACTTATCCATCTGCATCGCCAAACCTATCGCCGATTGATAATATGTGGCATGTCATTGGACGCCCTATTCACGTCCCACCCTACTGCGCAATCTGCAGGAACTGCGTGAGAAGATTCAAGCTGCCTGGGATGGCTTATCGCAGGAAGACATTAGGATTCAAGCTGCCTGGGATGGTTTATTGCAGGACACCATTAGGAACCTGTACAACTCCGTCCCGAGACGTCTGATAGTTGTGTGGTCAAACATGGCGGCCCGACTCCATACTGAGAGATACAGCCAATTGGCGTGTAGCTCAAAAATATCGCTCATATCAGTCTTAATGTTTAATCATTTATTGTTCCTGGTAAACTTTACCTTTCTCCCGAATAGCATTGCAATCCGTCACGTCCTTCTGAGTGCAACTATTCTTTTGACGACGAGTGTGTGTATAGCTATTCCACCGTTTTTAATGGTATCAAATCCTCACGGTGGGAGAAAAAATTGAAAATACAACCGATCAGGGGTCCCTAGACAATTTGGAGGGATAGAGGGATGAGTGTCTTCCAGTAGCATCTGACTACCCCAATAATGTCGACAAAGTCTCCCGTTCAGTAAAGGAAGACATGTCGACAAAGTCTTCCTTTACTAAGTATGGAATAGTATTATTTATTTTAAACCAATGATCAACTATCAACAAATAAATAAAGCAGAAAGACGTGGAAGTCAATGACAAATTTGCTTTTGACCCTCATATGCTACCGACGGACGCGGAAGGAACAGCCTTTTCCCTAAAGACACGTTCGGGGGATGTCGGGTGTGTAATGCGGTTTGTAACTTTTGTTTTCAATTTCGTTCAGTGATAGGTTCTTTTCAACAGGTTGCAACACTGTATGCGCGAGGCGGGGCTAAACATCAGTTGGGCCAGACCTTTTACCCTGCTGGAAGTTTTTACTGCTCTTAATTGTGCTCAACTTAAGATGCTTTGTCTGACTCCAAAGGCGTGAATGCCTACAACATCAATAAAGCAGATTTCTCAGCCAGCACGCAAACAACATATAGCATCCACTAACCACTGTGTCCCCTGTTTAAATAGGGAAGGGGTATGAAGCTATAAGTTTGGTTTCTATGATGTCCACGGAGAGAATCTGTTGCTCGTTCCGGTAAAATCCACAAATAAAAATCCCCCTAAGCAGAATAAGGTCTAGCACACAGCAGCTTTACTTAATGCTCCTAACCGCAGAAAAATAACTGGGGGCCGTGATGAATGTTCATATAGGGTGTACTCTCGTAACTAAATTAATGGGATTCTTTTTGTTTGTTGGTGGAGGTAAGTTGTGATCACCCACTGCTCTATAAGTTGGTTCGGGGTTAGGTTTAAGTGTTTTAACATATTATCAAGCAGGCACTTGTTTGTAATTTCCATCTTATTTTTGTGCATTTAATTAACGGTCTCACCAGACTAGAATGTAAGTAAGGCCTGGACAACCTTATTCAAAATCTCCTTTTCAGAGGCATGGTGAAGGACACACACTCACTTTGAGCAGAGCTGAAACTTTTACATAACAAAACAGATTTATTTCCATTTAGGATACGTTGGATAGATGAATGTATATGCAATGATTGATGGAGTGTACTGGTTGAAGTTGTATATCGCCGGCGCATAGATATCATATTCCCCCGAGACAAACCAGCCTCTGATTCGTTTCTTTATATAGCGACAACAATGACGACTAATTCCTCGGACGCCGCCATGCAAATTCAAAGAACATGGAGGTGGGGGTAGGAAATCCTACTCATGCTATCCGGGTGACTGCGGCTCTTGTTATTGCCTGTATGTAAGGGAGCGCTGGGCGCTGTGATCGCGAAATGGTTAAAGATAATGTTTTCAAGTTTAGTATGAAATGAAATTAAATTTTCTTAAAATAGATTTCAGAATATATTCAGTATATAAATACACTGCTGGCCACCCAAAATGCAACACCAAGAAGGACACGAGATAGCAAAGCCAGATTTACTGGACACATAACAACAGATACAAAAATGAAACGTTTGAGCTTACAGGCCCGTGCGACTTGCGGAACATGCACACATCAATAGTTCGTGTGGCCCCCATGGCTGGCAATAACGGCCGCTACACGCCGCGGCATCGAACGAAAGAGGTATTAGAGGTGGGCTTGGGGTATGCCGGTGCATGATGTTTCCACAAGTTGCCACAGTTCATCAGGCGTAGCCGAGGGTCGTACTTGCCGATCAGTGACCAGACGTGTTCGATGGGCGACATATCGGGAGAACAGGCAGGCCATGGCAGCAATGACTGCTGGTGGGCCGTGAAGCATTGTTGCACGGTGCGTACCACGTGCGGGCGCGCATTTTCCTGTTGAAACGTGACCGCTGGCAGGTCCTGCAGGTAAGGGAGGAATACAGGCTCCAAAACGTCGGAGATGTAGCGGTGGATGTTGAGTGTACCGGCGATGCGTACCAGAGGGATGCGGGTGTCATATCCAATTGCGCCCCAAACCATAACGCTAGGCGACGGACCGGTATGGCGATGCACAATGCAGGCGTCATACAGTCTCTCGCCGCGGTGCCGCCACACGCGGATCCGTCTATCGAGGTGTTGCAGGGAGAAGCGGGATTCGTCGGAGAAGACAATGTTGTGCCATTACGTAGTCCAGGTGCGGCGTTCAACGGCCCCCTGCCGCCGCGCTCGCCGGTGGTGTAATGTCAATTGTAATCGGATCAAAAAGCGCCGTGCGACAAGCCCCTGCTCCTGCAGACGACGTTGAACGGTTCGGGATGACACAGGCTGTTGCGCAACACACTCTAACTCCTGCGCTAACGTTCGTGATGTGGAGGTGCGGGAGTAGTATAAAAGGACGGATCCGAGCGCAAGGATGCATCCTTCTAGAGAAGGATGGGGGCGTGGCTTGCGGCAGAAGGATGGGGGCGTGGCGTGTGACCGAAGGATGTGGGGGCGTGACAGGTGGCGCTAGTGTGTTGAGTCGATGTGCTGCCCCCTAGCGGTGCTTTTTGGAACTTTCGATGGATCTTTGAGAGATGGCAACGACCGAGTCGGGGAAAGGAGATGTGCTGCCCTCTAGCAGTGCTTCTTAGAACTTTTAATGGACCTTTGAGGGATGGCAACGACCGAGTGGGGGAAAGGAGATGTGCTGTCCCCTAGCGATGCTTTTTCGAACTTTTCTCGGGAGATTTATTGGACGTTGACAAAAGTTTGGGAAGTCTTTCCAATATTTTTTTTTATTTTCTCGGAAGATTTACTGGACTTTGTCAAATTTTTTGAAGGAAGTTTTTTAGTCGTTTCCAATATGTTTTGTTTTATTAAATTTATATTTTCAGGAATTCCCTGAGGTGTTAGGAATTTTTATACACGTTGCAGTATTTTTTTCCCCTCAGGTTAATAAAAAATGATCTGGTGGTCCCAGCGAGACCATGGAGGAAAAATGTTTTTGGGAGAATTTTTCTTGGAATTTTATTTAAAAATGCAGTGTGAGGGGAGTGGACGTTATTTGAGTTGTGAACGAGTTAGTGTGAACATGAATTTTTCTGTTACGGTGGAACATCTCTCGTTGAATTGTTGTAATGGAGGATGTAATGAAACAGGCGTATCTTACAGCCGTAAAAAAAGGAAGTCTCGGTGGGGTGAATGCCTTATTCCGTGTTGTCAAGAAAGGTCAAGAAAAAAGACGTGGAAAAATGGCTGAAATGGGAGAAAACGTACACCCTCCACAAACCGACGAGACGTCATATTCCGAGAAACAGAGTGTTGGCGAATAAAATAGATCAACAGTTTCAAGCAGACCTGGTTGACTTTCCCAGTTTGAGTCGACATAATAATAAATTTTGTTACTTGTTGACGTATATTGATATATTTTCCAAATATGCGTGGGTGATTCCCCTAAAACAAAAGTCGGGGTTCCATATCGTTCAAGCGTTTTCCAAGATTTTCGAACAGAGAAAACCTTTAAAACTGCAAACTAATAAAGGAACTGAATTTAAGAACAAAGAATTCCAAAAGTTTTTAAAACAGCACGAGGTGCATTTCTCTACGACGAACAACGAGACGAAAGCAAGTGTTGTGGAAAGATTCAATCGCACGTTGAAAACTAGAATGTGGCGACTCTTTACAAGTCAAAACACCTTCAGATTCATCGACGTGCTCCACGGTTTAGTCCACAGTTACAATCATTCTCCCCATCGAAGTATAAAAATAAAGCCTGTGGAAGTGAACGAAATCAATGAAAAGCAAGTGTTTGACAATCTATATAGTGGTTTTAAAAGGGAAAAACCCTCCTATAAATTCCAAGTCGGCGATCACGTAAGGATTTCTAAAACCAAATTAACGTTTGAAAAAGGATACGAATCAAATTGGATGGAAGAAGTGTTTGTGGTGAGTGACCTCATTCCAAGATCCCCTCCCGTGTACAAAGTAAAAGATTTATTGAACGAAGAGCTGGAAGGTACATTCTACGTCGAAGAGCTTCAGAAAGTGACACTTTCCGAGACATTTTCTGTGGAACGTGTTCTAAAGAAACGCAAAAGAAAAGGAAAAATGGAATACTTTGTCAAATTTAAAGGCTACTCCGATAAATTCAACGCATGGATCCCCGCGGAAGACTTGACCTCGCTATAAAACCGGCCTTATTTTTAAATGAAACGTCATTCGTCAAGATGAGTTTCTATCTGACACTACCGAGCGACAGCTCTCTCGGATACTTTTTGGACAACAAAATATCTCATTTTATAACACGTCTGTCTCCCTTCCCCAGTCGAACTGAATGGAGACTGGGAAGTGGGACTCGTCGAATTCATCTACCCGCATTCGTGGTATAATATCACGGAAAATTCCAACCATTTCGAATTCGATTTGGAAACAGGACAGTTTAAGACGGGAAGAATATCTCCAGGTCATTACGAGTCTATAGCGGACATTGTTAAATCCATGAGCAATCATTTTGCCAACAAAATCTTTTTGAATTATAATAAAGCGACTCAAAAGGTCAAATCAACTCTTCTTAAAGGTACGCGCTTGGTTTTTCCCCCAGGGATTGCGGAAATCTTAGGATACCAACCCATGCAACTTTCAGCCGTGAGTGGAGCTGTTTCGGTAAATGGTGAATTTATCGCAGATCTAAACGGTCGGTTTTCTCTGTTGTATGTGTACAATGATATTGTGGAACCGCAACCGATAGGAGACATGGTTGCTCCTCTCCTTCGCATCGTTAAAGTGAGTGGTGTGGATGGAGAGATGGTGAGCGCTTTGTTCGATCGACCTCATTATTTGTCTCTTGCAAGAAAAAATTTTCAAACCAATGAAATCATTTTAAGGTATCACATAGGCCAATTAGTGCCATTTGAACGTGCAACAGCGATCGTGAAACTTCATTTTCTGCTCAAGCATCTCTAATCATGTACGAACCATAACGCTGCTGTACGAAATCCTTCGAAGATTATTACGTCAGTCAAACTGGAAAAGGAATAGCTTACTATCAAGGAGTGCCACTACAAAAAGGTTATGGACTTGAGGACTTTTTCGTTCATTATTTAGAGCGGCGGTACCGTTATTTAAACAAGGTGCTAAAACGCTTGGAAAACAAGTCTTACGAACGGGTATGGATCTCGCCAATGACGTCATTCTCGGTAAAGATGTGAAAACGGCAGCTAAACAACGAGCTAAAGAAGCAGGACAAATTCTCACCGATAAAGCAGCTTCTAAAGTGTAGAAAATGTTGGGGGAAGCGTTAAAAGAAAGAGAAAAACGAAGGAACGTATCATTCGTTCAAAGAAAGCCAAGAGGACCGCACGCGATATTTTTGATCCGTAAACCATGGCTATGATTCACAGTCATTCTTCCGTATGTCTTAAGTCGGAATTGGATTTATTTGCTTTACCGCCTACCCAAAAAAACGAGCATAGAAAAAGGACAATGGATCGAATATCACCCCTTGGCCAACATTCGAGATGGAGGACCTCTAGAATTTAATATTTCTGGGAGTGGAGAAGAATACATGGATTTGTCTTCCAGCCAACTCTATGTGAAAATTAAAATTGTGAAAGCTGACAATTCTTCCCTACCTGAAAAAGAGCCCTTGGGTCCCATTAATTGTTTTCTTCATTCTCTGTTTTTTCAAGTCGACATCAGTTTAAACAAAAGAGTGATTTTCTCATCAAGCAACACGTATCCCTACAGAGCTTACATCGAAACTCTACTGAATTACGGAGAAGCAAAGAAGTCCTATTTAGCATGTGAAGGTTTTTACAAGGATACAGCCGGACATCTACACGAAATTAATCCCACGAATGATGCAACAAACAAGGGATTACATCAACGCTACGAACTCATAAAAGGAAGCAAGACGCTGGATATGATTGGAACCTTGCACTGCGATTTATTTTATCAAAACTGACTGCTGCTCAATTTAGTGGATATAAAAATCAAACTGGTTCGGAGCAAACCTGATTTCTGCCTTGTTTCCTCCTCCGAGATCCCCAGTTACAGAGTTCTCATAGAACACGCATCCATTTTTGTGAGGAAAGTGAAAGTCAACCCTGGAGTTGCCATCGGTCATACAAAAGCTTTAGAAAAATCTCCTGCCAAGTATCCCATTGATCGAATTTTATGCAAAGTATATTCCGTCTCTCAAGAAAGTATGTCCTTCGTGCAAGACAACGTATTCCTCGGACAAATGCCCAAAAGACTGGTTATTGGATGTGTAGACAACGACGCTTTTAATGGTACATATAAATCCAACCAATTTGAATTCAAGCATTATGATGTCAACTTTATCGCCGTGTACGTTGACGGACAGCCAGTTCCTCATAAACCTCTAGAACCCAATTTTGAAAAGGGAAGCACAATTCGTTCCTTCCACATTCTATTTCAAGGCACCAAGAAACTGGGTCAGGACCGTGGAATATTTATCAATCGTGCGGAATTTTCCGAGGGATACACTCTTTATGCATTCGATCTTAGTCCGGACCTATGTGATGGAGGACATTTGAACCTGATCCATCAAGGAAATTTAAGAGTGGAAATCAAATTTGGAAAAGCTTTGGTAAAAACCATTTCTGTAATAATCTACGCAGAGTTCCAGAACATTATTGAAATTTCCAAGTCCAGAAATATTCTTTGTGATTTCTCCAATTGAAGAAATGAACAGTATACAAATAACCAAGTCCTTAAAGCAAGATCACGTCACCCGACGTTCCTTCCTCGGAGTGTTTGCCTGTGACCGCCTTTCCAAGAGAATTGTCAAGTTCCCAGCATGCCTTGTTGTGAATACGGACCGACATGGAAATCCTGGGAAACAGGTTCTACGTCAATTCGTCGCGTGCGTCAATTCGTCGACTGCTTCAATTCGTCGACTGCGACGATTCGTCGCGCGTCAATTCGTCGACTGCGTCAATTCGTCGCGCGTTAATTCGTCGCGCGTCAATTCGTCGACTGCGTCAATTCGTCGCGGACAAATTCGTCGACTACGTCAATTCGTCGACTACGTCAATTCGTCGACTACGTCAGTTCGTCGCGTTTACAGATTTTGGTTACATACAAAACGAATGCAGGAAAACGTACGATTTCGAACGTCTTGCTCCCTGATCAAATTTATAAAGTTTGGACACGCAGACAGGATGGGAATATTACGTTTTTCTTTGGCACTAAAATTATTAGACGGTAAACGGACAAAATTTTCGTAAAATCTACAGTTTTCAATTCAGAACCACCAAATCTGGTATACTATCCCGTGGTGTTCTAACTTAGACTGTAGACGGTTTTGGGAAGCGGTTGCAGAGGAAGGGAGGGAGGTTTACAGCCCCCCTACAGAATTGCCGTAAAACATAGTTTTCAATTTAGAACTACCAAATTTCATATATTATTTCATGGTACTCTTACTTAGACGGTTTTTGGAACGGGTCAGGGGCCCGGTTGGTCAGAGCCCCCACACACAAAATATTCGTAAGATCTACAGTTTTTAATTCAGAACCACCAAATCAGGTATCCTATCTCATAGTACTCTAACTTAGACGGTTGTCAGTTTTTGGAACGGGTCAAGGCCCGCGGAGTCAGAGCCCCCCCCCTACATGCAAAATTTTCGTAAAATCTAGTTTTCATTTCAGAACCATCAAATTTGGTACCATGAAACTCTAACTTAGACGCTAGACGGTTTTTGGAAGGGGTGGAGCCCGCGGGGTCGGAGCATAAAAAATTTCGTAAAATCGACAGTTTTCATCTTAGAACCACCAAATTTGGTATACTATCTTATGGTACTCTAACTTAGACGGCAGGCCGTTTTTGGAACGGGTCAAGGCCCGGGGTTGAGAGCCCCCATATACAAAATTTTCTTAAAAACTACAGTTTTCAATTCAGAAACACCTAATCTGGTATACTATCTCATGGTACTCTAACTTAGACGCTAGACGGTTTTTGGAAGGGTTGGAGCCCGGGGGTAAGAGCCCCCCCATAAAAATGCCGCGTAAAATCTACAGTTTTCAATTTAGAACCACCAAATTTGGCATACTATCTCATGGTACTTTAACTTAGACGGTCGACGGTTTTTGGGACGGGTTAAGGTCCTGAGGATCGGAGCCCCCCCCCCCCCGCACACACACACAGACATACAATATTTTCTTAAAAACTACTGTTTTGAATTCAGAACGACCAAATTTGGTATCATGAAACTCTAACTTGGACGCTAGACGTTTTTTGGAAGGGGCTGGAACCCCGGGGTGAGAGCCCCTCCCCCTCCTCATAAAAATTTCGTAAAATCTACAGTTTTCAATTTAGGACAACCAGATTTGGTATACTACTTATGGTTATCTAACTTTGACGGTAGACGGTTTTTGGAAGGGGTCGGGGTCCGGGTCAAGGTAGCTTCATGCAAAATTTTCGTAAAAAGTTTCGTTTTTTACTCTTAAGAATTCCCTATTTACGTTCTAAGGCGCTCTTTGGCCCTTTGAGGGCCTTGCACCATAAACCATCAACCAACCAACCAACCAACTAACCAACCTACGGTCTAAGTTAGGGACTGTAGATAACAATAAAGTGCAAAAATATGCGTTTAATGGTGTATTAAAAACACAAATCTATATAGTTTAGCTTTCACTACCAACGAACGGTTTATCAGAAAGAAATATAATGTAATGTAAACAGAGATTTCCAGATATTCAAAATTCAAAACGGTAAGAAAAAGATGATCAATGCCAATGTGAAGTCGTATGCATGCGACATCACATAGGTACATTGCACTTCTGTGTCGCGGGATTCACAGAAGCACACGCCAGATGTATTGCAGTTCTGTAGATGTCTCCTAGAAGGTAAGTATTTTCATTCCTTTTTCTTTCTTTTTTGTTTCGCAAAATTAAATTAACTAAATCAAAAAATTAAAAAAAAGTTTACTGGAAAATTGCAGGAATATCTTTTTCATTCATTAACTTTCACCCGCTGAACTTGGTGATTCCACGAATAGTAATATGTACCTGGCAAATAACTGGTATCCCTGCTAGTACAAATTATATTAATGATTTATTTGCGTCCAGTTCAATCTAGTATGTCCATAAGAGCGTTTGGGGCCGTATGAAAAATACATTTCAACGTGTGCCGCTACGACGGCGGAGTGATCTAGGCGCTGGTTTCTGACCACTTTTCGAGAAGGATCCTGGTTCAATTCCCGGTGAATCATGGACGTTGTGCTTGACTTCTGGCACTGGCTGTCCCCCCTTCCCAGGAACCAGTGGCCCAAAATTGGGAATGTCCGACTGCTTATAGCCCACTGAATTGATCATGGTGGTCGTTAACCCCCCCCCCTCCCCAAATATTGCGACGTGTCCATTGCTATTTGTTGTGGACCGTACAAAAAGTATGTTTTTGATATCAAGGTGTCCACTTCCATATAGGCTGGCCATAAAATGTTAGGGGACCGTACAAAATTGCACTTTTGTTTTCACTTTGTCAGCGCTTCGGTATATGGTTGAAGTATACGTATATATAGTTGAGCCATTTCAGCACGTAGTTTGGTTTATATAGAAAATCAAGATAATGTTACATTTTTACTCAGCTATAACACATTAATCCCAAAGGCTATTTGTTGAAATATTTAATCCGCCGTGCTCGTATTCACAACGTTAACATAACATGTCAAGTTATTAATGTTGCAGTTTTACCCTGTCACAAAACTTTAGTTACAAGACCTTAGGCGTAAACTTTTTTTAGGAATTTTTAGTCCAACGTATTCATAAGGTTTCGATAACATGCCAAGGTTATGGTACTGCGTTTTGACTGAGGCACAAAAATTAATAAACAGGCCTTAAGCCTTTTTATCAGTTTTCAATCAACCGTGCTCATATACATAACATTTTCAGAGAAAGTCAAGTTTACTATGTTGCGCATTTACTCGAATACAAAACTATAAACAGTAAACAGCCATTAACTTTCACCCGCTGAACTTGGTGATTCCTCAGTTCATCCATTAACAAGTCTTTTAAGTGATTGTATGCTATGGTCATATTAATAATGTTTGATGACAAGTCAGGTTAATATGTTGCACTTATTAAAGACTTAAAAAGGTGTAGAGGCTAGTAATTATTATTTGAAGTCTAAGTAAAAGCTCATTTTTAACTTGACTCGTCATGAAATCCTTGTGAATATGGCATTTATTTTATTTTGTACATTTTACAAAGCGTATGCATTTTTTTTGGCATTCGTTTTATTTTGTGTTGTACTTGTTACATAGCGTTTCGCATTTTTGTAATGCTTGTGACTTGTGATTGCATTTTTTATTTTTATTTGTTTCACATTTTGGATTACATTTTGAATTTTTATATGTTTCACATTTTGGATTACTTTTTGACATTTTATGTTTTTGACATGCTATTGTCATGGCGAAAATTTTAACCTCTTTTGAATTTCAGAGAGACCTGGTCAATCTTTCTGTTGGTTTATCAGAGATTAATTAATGCAAAAAATTTTCTCCCATGACATACGTTAGAAGAAAATTCTTGATTAAAAGGCAGGGGAATTCGTGCGCAAAATTCGCTTGTCTTAATCACAACCAGGAAAACAAAATTTCATGTTAAAAGAAAAAAGAAAAAGAGAATAATATTTGATTTAACTGACTTTGGGGTTTTGAAAATAATTATTTTATCTGTTCTTTTATCGCGATAGGAAAAGGTGAGTAGGTGTGCAGCTCAGAGAATCAAAATTAATTTTAGTTTAACATCACGGAACGAGAGAAAAAGAAAATTAAAATTAGTGATTTTCTGCAAAGCAAGAATTTGCCATTTTTCGTTCCTGTTTCCCAACGTCGTGAAAAGTCGCCCAAAAGTGCAACATCTTTTCGTCTTTTGGGTAAGGAATTCAGCAACAGAATCTATTTTTAGACGTCAGGGTCAAGAGGCTTGGTCCCTACGTGTGAAGGTCAGAGTGTCACCCCTGGCTTGCGTGGGAGTGAAATTCCGTTGGGAAGCCGTGAGTTGCTAGGCTGAAGTTTCGACCAATGGGAGGGGTCAGCGATTTCAAGCACCCCAGAGTTTTATCCGTTGAGAGAACACTTTTGTTCTTGTCGCTGCACTAGCTGGTTTACAGCGGAAAGCTAAATTTTCTCTCCTCGCCTTTTTGGTGGGGAGGGGCAGTCAGAATGAAAATTGGTATTGGAATCAAAAGGATGACAACAGCTAAAAGGATGATTTGCAGGGATCTCCTTGCCAGAGATGAAAAATGTCCAATGATGGATCCAGTAACGGACGACCACTGGGGTTGGTCTTGAAGCGAGCCTCAAGATGGCGGAGAAGGATCAGACCAGACCCGATTTCCTACTTCCAAGCCCAACGTGCCTCTTGAGGACAGAAAGTCCACCTCGGGGAGTTGTTGCCTCCATATTTAAGCTGGGCTGCGCCCTGGCTTCGGGGAGAAGGCCATGGCCATCAGGGACGGCCCTGCGAATAATATAGATTTCGACTGCTGGATCGCCGAGCTTGTCCCACCACTTCTGACTACAACCACCAGTATGGTTCCAAAATGCCCGTTTCCTGTTTCATTGGCCAGACTCGCGGTACCAAAGAAAAGAAAAAAGAAAAAAAAACAACTTTGGAAGTGAAGTGTAAATCAACCGGGACAGTGGTGTTCTCTTCGGCGTGTTTGTCAAGAAGTGTTGCTGCTCCGGTCCTAAAGGTAATTTTTGTTTTAAAAAAATCTTATGTTGTGGGTTCTTTACAACTATCTAAGCAAGTGGGCTTTGAAATGGGGGGACTGTCGGAAAAATATGTTGCAAAGAAAGAAAAAAAAGTTGTAAATGTTTTCATTCAGATTTTTTTTTATTTTAGTGTTCTGGTGTGCTTAAGGAATGAAACCCCCTGATTTAATGTTAGGCTGTTTAAATAAATTTCATGTCATCTTCTGTGGATAGGTAATTGAAAAACGAAACGAAGCAAAGGAGTGGAAGTGGATAATTTTCTGGGTCATGTAGGGATAGATGATATAATAAGTATACTAAGTTATTTCGGAACGAACAGCTCTCCAGACCTGTATTTCTCTTAGGTGAAATTTAACTCTTTTTGTGCTCGGTGATTTTTGTATTTGTGAAGTAGAATTTGTATTTATGAACTTAGCGTAGGTGCCATGTAGTTGGGCATTTTTCTTGTAGGCTGGTAATTATTTTGGTTTAGTGTTTTGGTAAATTTAGGGGCTAAATTACTCTTTAAAATTTAATTTTTGTATTAGTGAGAGCTAATTTCTAGTTTCAGCGCGTAGATTAGAAAAACAGGTTTTTATGGGGGAAAGAATATAAGAATTGGGCATACAGGCAGATATGAGCATACGTATAGTGTGACTAAAAAAAGAACCCGAATAGCTGTTGAGTTTCTTCAAGAAGTGATGATTTTTTCAGGAAAAGAGTGATCTAGGAAGTATGGTGATGTATAGATTTTTCAGGAAATAAAGTAAGGTTTGGTATAGTGTGTCAAGTATGGTGTTATTGAGCTTTCTGGGAAATGAGTATGTACAGTGTGTTCCTGGGAAATAAAGATAAGTGATTTTCTGGGAAATGAGTGTGTTCCTGGGAAAATAAGGATATGAAGTGTGTTCCTGGGGAAAATAGGATAAGAAGTAATTTTCTGGGAAAAAGGGTGATGTATTGAATTTTCTGGAAAATAGATGAAGAGATATTTTGTGGACAAGAGAACTCTTGTGGGATACTTTACCCTATGTAGACAATGCCGTGGGGTCTGAAAGGGTGCACGAAACAAATTGGGGGATTTGTTTTCTGCCCGAGTAAGCTTGTTCGGTCCATAGGAGGTGGTACCTATGAGGGGAGTGATATGGGTTGTCCCCAAATCAGAGTGAAGGAACAGAAAAGGGTTAGGTCGCACTTTGCTCCACTACACTGTATAAGCTGGGGATGGATTCACGACCCATTCCCGCCTTTAGACTCAAACTTTGTTGTTCCTGCAGTGAAATCGTGTTTTTCGAGGCAAGTGGAATTCGTTGAGTGAGATGATTGTTTGGCTTTAATGCCCGAGTTTAGTTCTGCATGGGTGCTGGTAGATTTGGAGGACTTATAGTGGGGAATTTTTGAATACTTGGATTTTTATGATAACTTGCGAGTAAATTGAGTAGAGTATTTAGTGTATTGGGTTTTGTATAGTGTCGAGAATTGGTTCAGTGTCAGGTAATGCTACATGGTTAGGATATGTAAATTTTAAGACAAATGTTGATTGAAGGCAAGGTTGTTGATTTTGAGACAAATTTTCCCGGAAATGTAGAACCGGTTATAAAATAACTTTTCATTATGAAAAATTTTCGCAGTTGATATGTTAGTTAAAAAGTGAATTCCGAAAACTGGTCTGAGAGGATTGGTTTGAGCGATTAGAATAACATAGTGTAAACATATGCATATAATAATTTTTTTTTAAGAGAGAGAGAGAGATTTACCTTCCACATACTTAAGTTGCACACCATGTTAAAGCAAGTGTTTGTGCTGTGCGGTGTAATTCAATGAAATTCTGGTATTTATATTTTGTTTTGGTACTGTGACTGGTGAGATATATTGCTAAGCTGTCAGATGTTTATTGTTTTTAGGCCCTGTGGCCGGATTTGAAATTGTGTCAAAATTTACTCTCACACTTGTTAAGTTTTACAATAAATATAGGCCAAGTGGCCTTTCAAAAACCTAAACCTTAGTTTAGTGAAGTTTCAGATATTTTCAGTTTAAATTTTCATCACATGGTTCATGTGCATCCCCCTCAGCAATGACTGAGGTGGGAAAGTAATCCGAGGATATAGCGGTAAAATCAATGTTTTTGTCCTAACTAGCTAATTTGATCATTACCACTTCCAAAAGGTTATTTACACGTGTACATTGTATACCATTAAATTTTATTGTTTACAAATTTGGTACACATGCAAACAATAGTTACCTTTTCTTACACTTTCAGGTGTATCTACTCAACAAACGCAAACAATACAATAGTAACTTTTGGGAGTTACCAAATTCAGTGGTGCATTTTATTTTATTTTTCTATTTTGTTTCATGGCCTTATTCAAAATTTCAGTTTTGTTTCGAAATGCATCCACCCATCTCCCAAATTTGGATTTTCTATGGTTTCCATATAAATTTCAATATCAGCATAAATATAGTCTCTTTTGATAAATAATTTCAATCCTAAAATTCTCACGATAACACTATTTTGAAAATTTTGACTTTTTTAATTTTGCGTTGTGTTTTACATTCTTGCATCTTCGGCGGAATTACATTCATGAAAAATTCAAATACAAGTTAGTAAAACGTATAATTCAATTAGTGAGAAATACCAGCACATTTTAGTAAAGGGTAGAATTATATGAAATTCCTCTTAAAATGTACAGCATGTTAACATTGTCTCTGTGCACCAAAGAAGTTCGAATTCCTTTTTATCTTGCCAGCGTTTCTCTTCTGGGTGGATTTGTTGGAATCTGTGCTATCACTCTTTCGATTTTAGCCATAGTTGTTCTCTGCTCTTTCGCAATTTTACTGATTATTTCGTACAGTCACAGATTTTTCTCTCCCAGAATTGTATTCCAGCGTCTGTCTAATCTTTCAAGTTCGTTTTGTGTTCTGGGAAAGCCAAATAAATTGTTTTCACAAACTGACCAAATTGTTGTCGGGAACAGCGGAGGGCTTCTGCTTGGATTGTTTCTTCTGCTTCCACGAAATTTTCCAAGAACAAAATTTTCCTCAAACCACTGAACTACAGAATCTGCATATTCTAGTAAAATTGATTTCACTTCTTCAAAAGCAGCTGAAATTTCATCAGATGAAAAAAATACGAGTGCTTGCAAATGTCTGACTTTGAGAGCAAACTCACTCTTTTCCTTATATTCCAAGGCTATGCCAGAGGATGGATTTTCCTCAGCACATTTTTTTCCAAGATGAAACCAACAACATTTGTGTGTGCTGCTTCCAAATTCCTTTTTAGCAGCATTATAACGGTAGCTATTTCAAAATCTATTATTATGCGGATCCTGGGCTGCAACCACTTCAAAAAACCGTCTAGCGTCTAAGTTAGAGTACCATGAGATAGTATACCAAATTCGGTGGTTCTAAATTGAAAACTGTAGTATTTACGAAAAAGTTTTTATTCGGGGGGTCTGACCCCGGGCTCCAACCCCTTCCAAAAACCGTCTAGCGTCTAAGTTAGAGTACCATGAGATAGTATACCAGATTAGGTGGTTCTGAATTGAAAACTGTAGTTTTTAAGAAAATTTTGTATGTGGGGGCTCTGACCCCCCTAACCTTGACCCGTTACAAAAACGGTCTGCCGACTAAGTTAGAGTACCATAAGATAGTACATCAAATTTGGTGGTTCTAAGATAAAAACTGTAGATTTTACGAAATTTTTTATTCCGGGGGGTGGGTTGGCCCCCGGGCCCCAACCCCTTCCAAAAACCGTTTAGCGTCTAAGTTAGAGTACCATGAGATGGTATACCAGATTTGGTGGTTCTGAATTGAAAACTGTAGTTTTTAAGAAAATTTTGTATGTGGGGGCTCTGACCCCCGGGCCTTGATCCGTTCCAAAAACGGTCTACTGTCTAAGTTAGAGTACCATGAGATAGTATACCAAATTTGGGGGTCCTAAGATAAGAACTGTAGATTTTACCAAATTTTTATGAGGGAGGGGGCGATCCCGCGGGATCCAACCCCTTCCAAAAACCATCTAGCGTCTAAGTTAGAGTACCATGAGATAGTACACCAAATTTGGTGGTTCTAAATTGAAAACTGTAGATTTTACAAAAAAAAAATTATTCGGAGGGGGTGTGACCCCCGGGCTCCAACCCCTTCCAAAAACCGTCTAGCGTCTAAGTTAGAGTACCATGAGATAGTATACCAGATTAGGTGGTTCTGAATTGAAAACTGTAGTTTTTAAGAAAATTTTGTATGTGGGGGGCTCCGACCCCCCTGGGCCTTGACCCGTTCCAAAAACGGTCTGCCGACTAAGTTACAGTACCATAAGATAGTATACCAAATTTGGTGGTTCTAAGATAAAAACTGTAGATTTTACGAAATTTTTTATGAGGGGGGGGGCTAGACCCCGAGGGCTCCAACCCCTTCCAAAAACCGTCTAGCGTCTAAGTTAGAGTACCATGAGATAGTATACCAAATTTGGTGGTTCCAAGATGAAAACTAGACTTTACGAAATTTTTTATGAGGGGGGCTCCGAACCCGCGGGCACCAACCCCTACCAAAAACCGTCTAGCGTCTAAGTTAGAGTTTCATGATACCAAATTTGATGGTTCTGAAATGAAAACTAGATTTTACGAAAATTTTGTATGTACGGGAGGGGGGGGGAGGCTCTGACTCCCCGGGTCAAGGCCTGGGGAGTCAGAGCCTCTAAGTTAGAGTACTATGAGATAGGATACCTGATTTGGTGGTTCTGAATTGAAAACTGTAGATCTTACGAATATTTTGTGTATGGGGGCTCTGTCCAACCGGGCTCCTGACCCGTTCCAAAAACCGTCTACCGTCTAAGTTAGAGTACCATGAAATAATATATGAAATTTGGTAGTTCTAAATTGAAAACTATGTTTTACGGCAATTCTGTAGGGGCTGTAAACCCCCTCCCTTCCTCTGCAACCGCTTCCCAAAACCGTCTACAGTATAAGTTAGAACACCACGGGATAGTATACCAGATTTGGTGGTTCTGAATTGAAAACTGTAGATTTTACGAAAATTTTGTATATGGAGGGCTCTGTTTTAACGGGGCCCTGCCCCGTTCCAAAAACCGTTTACCGTCTAATATTTTTAGTGCCAAAGAAAAACGTAATATTCCCATCCTGTCTGCGTGTCCAAACTTTATAAATTTGATCAGGGAGTAAGACGTTCGAAATCGTACGTTTTCCTGCATTCGTTTTGTATGTAACCAAAATCTGTAAACGCGACGAATTGACGTAGTCGACGAATTTGTCTGCGACGAATCGTCGTGGTCGACGAATTGACGCGCGACGAATTGACGCATGCGACGAATAGGCGCGCGACGAATTGACGCGCGACGAATTGTCGTAGTCGACGAATTGACGCACGCGACGAATTGACGTGACACCGAAAAACACTGGTTGGCTATGTATATGTCAAACCCAAAAACAATGGAATTTTTTGATTCTTTCGGACATTCTCCAGAATATTTTTCAAGGACCTATTGCTCAATTTGTCTCCAAGTTTGAAACTATGAATTTTAATGTTGTACCTCTACAAAGTTTGTTTACGGCCGTATGTGGTCAATTTTGTATTTTCTTCCTTTATTCTAGATGTCGCGAAAAAAGCTTGTACTCCATTGTGAGAAATTTTCGATGGAAATCTGAAACAAACGACGTGCGTGTCTATTATTTTGTTCGAAATAAATTTGGAATTGTAACAAAATTTAGAATTTAAAATCAAAATTGATTTCAACTCTAATTTATGTGTCTTTAAATTATTTTGTAAGTTCTTGATTGACCTCAGTTGACAACACGGAAGTGCTGAGACTACAACATCCTTTCACAGCTCTGATAGCGGTTCCTACGGGAAGTGGAAAGACCCAGTTTGTAAAACGCTGACTTCAGCATCAAGGAAAAGTCATCTCTCCCCCTCCCGAAGACGTGGTGTGGTTCTATGGGGTTCACCAAACATTGTATGATGAAATAGAAAACGTGACATTTGTGGAAGGCATCCCGTCTAATTTCCGTGACTATGTGAAAGGAAGAACGCTGTTTGTCATTGACGATCTCATGACTGAATGCGGAAGTGATAAAAAATTGACTCACTTGTTCACTAGAGGGAGTCATCATTTCAATGTGTCCGTGATATTCATTACTCAAAATATTTTTCACAAAGGTAAAGAAATGCGAGAAGTTTCCCTGAATGCTCATTACTTGTTTCTGTTTAAATCACGAAGAGATGTGAATCAAATCTCTCATTTAGGGAGACGGCTGTAACCTAGCAAACTTAATTTTTTTCAAGAAGTGTATATGGATGCCACAAAATCCCCTTACAGTTATATATTGATTGATCTAAAACCTGAGACAAAGGAAGAATTAAGATTACGCTCCCAGATACTTCCGGGAAACATTCAAGTAATATATCAACCTCGGTGAAATGAAATAAATCTCAGTTTTTATCATGACGCTGTCTAAGCAGCAGGTCCAACTTTTATGTATGATTCAACACTGTCCAAAAAAAGTATTAAAAGATCTAATACCGAAGTGTAGAAAAAGTGGAATTAAAGCACTATGCGAAGTTTGTATGAATACGTTAAAAGGAAATGTTCCGCTTACTCCCACCCAGAAACATTCATTGCAACGGCATAAGCACACCTTGCGAGCTCTCTCTCGAAAAAAGACACCACTGTATAAAAAGAGGAAACTCCTTATTCAAAAAGGGGGATTTTTAGGTGTGTTGATTCCCGCTTCTCTTAGTGTATTAACGACTCTGCTTACGAAATAATGGAATTTGCCAAGAAAATGGTTCTGATTCCCGAAGAACGGATTTCGCGTCATATGCCAACAGACGAAACGCTAACGGACTTGGACAAAGAAATGAAAAAAATTATCCTAAGCAAAGAGTCCGACGAAGTAAAAGTGAAATTATATAATCAAGTCTTGAATAAGCGCATTCATGTTTCCAGTTTTAATCCTCCAGTTGCATCTCACGAAACCCCATCGAGAACTGAAGAACCAGTGAAAGAAGAACATGTCAAAGACGAGAAAGTGAAAGATGTTGTGGAAGACCTTATTGTTCAGTCCGTTCCTTCTAACTTCAAACGAAATGCAAGAAATGTGCTGGACGTCTTTAAAAGGAACTCTGATGTTATTGACTGGAGTTCCAAGGCCGAATTTAAATATAATGGACGCATTGTAAAAAACACGAATATAGTAGACCTCATAAACTCTATGTTTCGAAGCAAGGGATCTAAGCTGAACATACCTCCTGAATTTGTAAAAGCATTAAAAGACATTAATTTGCCCAAAAAGTACATTAAAAATAAACAAATGTTGAAAGTTCCTGTACAAGAAGGAAATTCTGTTGTAACTTCTAAACGAAAAAATACAAATTCCAAGAAAATATGTAAAAATGTTCGTTGGATTCCAACATATTAAAAAATTTAGTTGAACAAAAGTGTCATTCTTTTTTTTTTTTTTCTGTTTTAAATGTATGCACTTTCGGAACAGTTCATTCTTTCCTAGGGTTAAAAATGGAATACTTCATTTTTCTTTGTAGACAATTTTGAGAAAACACATTTCATTAAAAGCAGGGAAATTCCCATAGAATAACATGGGAAAACTAGTATACATAAAAAGAATGTTTCGAAACGAGTAAAAATCTGTTGAAGATCGTTTTCGAAAAAAGTTGGAAATAGAATGTAGTAAAAACAGTCACAGCAAGTTCCTGAAAGTTGAAAATTGGATGTACTAAAAATGTCTAAGGAAATAAATTTTTATAAAACACAACTGTTTTAGTTTTCTCAGGCTAGACGGGTCTTCAGTGAGAGCGCTTCTTCATTTTCAACACAAAAAATGAAGCGAGTCAGTTTGAAACATTTCAAACTCCCCGAGAATAAGCCGGTTACTCTGGTTTCGGCTCAATACTGTAAAGCATTGCTCTCAGACCAGTCGGAAATCTCCCCGATTGGCCGCCTGATGGAAAACATCAGGCCCATTTCCCTTAATAAATACCCAAATATCCTTAAGAAAAATCTTTTGCAATAAAACCACTAGTTCCCCATTAAAACAATTATTTCTGTTACTATTTTAAAAAAGGAATTTCTTTTACTTTTAAAATTCTTGAAACTTAATATTTTTACTCATTTCCATAAAAAAAATAATTTCACAAAATTTATATGAAACAAAAATAATTACACTTAAATTTAGGCTCTAGAATTAGAAAAAAATTGTTTTAAACATTTAGTGAAATTATGTTTTTTTATTGAAATGAGTCAAAATATTAAGTTTCAAGAATTTTAAAAGTAAAAGAAATTACTTTTTTAAAATAGTAACAGAAAAAATTGTTTTAATAGGGAACTAGTGGTTTTTTTGCAAAATAATTTTCTTAAAGATATTTGGGTATTTATTAAGGAAATGGGCCTGATGGTTTCCATCAGGCGGCCAATCGGGGATTTCCGACTGGTCTGAGAGCAATGCTACAGTATTGAGCCGAAACCAGAGTACACGGCTTATTTTCGGGGAGTTTGAAATGTTTCAAACTGACTCGCTTCATTCTTTGTGTTGAAAAAGAAGAAGCGCTCTCACCGAAGACCCCTCTAGCCTGAGAAAACTAAAACAGTTGTGTTTTATAAAAATTTCTTTCCTTAGACATTTTTAGTACATCCAATTTTCAACTTTCAGGAACTTGCTGTGACTGTTTTCACTACATTCTATTTCCAACGTTTTCGAAAACGAACTTCAACAGATTTTTACTCGTTTCGAAACAGTCTTTTATGTATACTAGTTTTCCCATGTTATTCTATGGGAATTTCCCTGCTTTTAATGAAATGTGTTTTCTCAAAATTGTCTACAAAGAAAAATGAAGTGTTCCATTTTTAACCCTAGGAAAGAATGAACTGTTCCGAAAGTGCATACATTTAAAACAGAAAAAAAAAAAAGAATGACACTTTTGTTCAACTAAATTTTTAATATGTTGGAATCCAACGAACATTTTTACATATTTTCTTAGAATTTGTATTTTTTTCGTTTAGAAGTTACAACAGAATTTCCTTCTTGTACAGGAACTTTCAACATTTGTTTATTTTTAATGTACTTTTTGGGCAAATTAATGTCTTTTAATGCTTTTACAAATTCAGGAGGTATGTTCAGCTTAGATCCCTTGCTTCGAAACATAGAGTCTATGAGGTCTACTATATTCGTGTTTTTTACAATGCGTCCATTATATTTAAATTCGGCCTTGGGACTCCAGTCAATAACATCAGAGTTCCTTTTAAAGACGTACAGCACATTTCTTGCATTTCGTTTGAAGTTAGAAGGAACGGACTGAACGATAAGGTCTTCCACAACATCTTTCACTTTCTCGTCTTTGACATGTTCTTCTTTCACTGGTTCTTCAGTTCTCGATGGGGTTTCGTGAGATGCAACTGGAGGATTAAAACTGGAAACATTTTTTTTTTGATTGGAGGTTTAACGACCACCGTGAGCAACTCAATGGGCTATAAGCAGTCGCCCGTCCCTAATTTAGGGTCACTGGTTCCAGGAAGGGAGAGAACCAGTGCCGCAAGACAAACACAACATCCATGCCTCACCGGGATTCGAACCCGGACCCCGTTCGGACGAATGATCAGAGGCCAGCGCCTTAGACCAGTGCGCCACCGGGGCGGCACTGGAAACATGAATGCGCTTATTCAAGACTTGATTATATAATTTCACTTTTACTTCGTCAGACTCTTTGCTTAGGAGAATTTTTTTCATTTCTTTGTCCAAGTCCGTTAGCGTTTCGTCTGTTGGCATATGACGCGAAATCCGTTCTTCAGGAATCAGAACCATTTTCTTGCCAAATTCCATTATTTCGTAAGCAGAGTCGTTAATACACTGAGAGCAGCGGGAATCAACACACCTAAAAATCCCCCTTTTTGAATAAGGAGTTTCCTCTTTTTATACAGTGGTGTCTTTTTTTCGAGAGAGAGCTCGCAAGGTGTGCTTATGCCGTTGCAATGAATGTTTCTGGGTTTGAGTAAGCGGAACATTTCCTTTTAACGTATTCATACAAACTTCGCATAGGTCTTTAATTCCACTTTTTCTACACTTCGATATTAGATCTTTTAATACTTTTTTTGGACAGTGTTGAATCATACATAAAAGTTGGACCTGCTGCTTAGACAGCGTCATGATGAAAACTGAGACTTATTTCATTTCACCGAGGTTGATATATTACTTGAATGTCTCCCGGAAGTATCTGGGAGCGTAATCTTAATTCTTCCTTTGTCTCAGGTTTTAGATCAATCAATAAATAACTGTAAGGGGATTTTGTGGCATCCATATACACTTCTTGAAAAACGTTAAGTTTGCTAGGGTACACAACTGCCTCCCTAAATGAGTGATTTGATTCACATCTCTTCGTGATTTAAACAGAAACAAGTAATGAACATTCAGGGAAATTTCTCGCATTTCTTTACCTTTATGAAAAATATTTTGAGTAATGAATATCACGGACACATTGAAATGATGACTCCCTCTAGTGAACAAGTGAGTCAATTTTTTATCACTTCCGCATTCAGTCATGGGATCGTCAATGACAAACAGCGTTCTTCCTTTCACATAGTAACAGAAATTAGAGGGGATGCCTTCCACAAATGTCACGTTTTCTATTTCATCATACAATGTTTGGTGAACCCCATAGAACCACACCACGTCTTCGGGAGGGGGAGAGATGACTTCTCCTTGATGCTGAAGTCAGCGTTTTACAAACTAGGTCTTTCCACTTCCCGTAGGACCCGCTATCAGAGCTGTGAAAGGATGTTGTAGTCTCGGCACTTCCGTGTTGTCAACTGAGGTCAATCAAGAACTTACAAAATAATTTAAAGACACATAAATTAGAGTTGAAATCAATTTTTATTTTAAATTCTAAATTTTGTTACAATTCCAAATTTATTTCGAACAAAATAATAGACACGCACGTCGTTTGTTTCAGATTTCCATCGAAAATTTCTTACAATGGAGTACAAGCTTTTTCCGCGACATCTAGAATAAAGGAAGAAAATACAAAATTGACCACATACGGCCGTAAACAAACTTTGTAGAGGTACAACATTAAAATTCATAGTTTCAAACTTGGAGACAAATTGAGCAATAGGTCCTTGAAAATATTCTGGAGAATGTCCGAAAGAATAAAGAAATTCCATTGTTTTTGGGTTTGACATATACATAGCCAAACAGTGTTTTCCAGTATTTCCATGTCGGTCCGTATTCACGACAAGGCTTGCTGGGAACTTGACAATTCTCTTGGGAAGGCGGTCACAGGCAAACACTCCGAGGAAGGATCGTCGGGTCACGCGATCTTGTTTTAAGGACTTGGTTACTTGTATACTGTTCATTTCTTCAATTGGAGAAATCACAAAGAATATTTCTGGACTTGGAAATTTCTATAATGTTCTGGAACTCTGCGTAGATTATTACAGAAATGGTTTTTACCAAAGCTTTTCCAAATTTGATTTCCACTCTTAAATTTCCTTGATGGATCAGGTTCAAATGTCCTCCATCGCATAGGTCCGGACTGAGATCGAATGCATAAAGAGTGTATCCCTCGGAAAATTCCGCACGATTGATAAATATTCCACGGTCCTGACCCAGTTTCTTGGTGCCTTGAAATAAAATGTGGAAGGAACGAAGTGTGCTTCCCTTTTCAAAATTGGGTTCTAGAGGTTTATGAGGAACTGGCTGTCCGTCAACGTACACGGCGATAAAGTTGACATCATAATGCTTGAATTCAAATTGGCTGGATTTATATGTACCATTAAAAGCGTCGTTGTCCACACATCCAATAACCAGTCTTTTGGGCATTTGTCCGAGGAATACGTTGTCTTGCACGAAGGACATACTTCCTTGAGAGACGGAATACACTTTGCATAAAACTCGATCAATGTGATACTTGGCAGGAGATTTTTCTAAAGCTTTTGCATGACCGATGGCAACTCCAGGGTTGACTTTCACTTTCCTCAGAAACATGGATGCGTGTTCTGTGAGAACTCTGTAACTGGGGATCTCGGAGGAGGAAACAAGGCAGAAATCAGGTTTACGTCGAACCAGTTTGAATTTCATATCCACTAAATTGAGCAGCAGTCTGTTTTGAAAAAATAAATCGCAGTGCAAGGTTCCAATCATATCCAGCGTCTTGCTTTCTTTTATGAGTTCGTAGCGTTGATATAATCAATTCTTTGTTGCATCATTCGTGGGATTAATTTCGTGTAAATGTCCGGCTGTATCCTTGTAAAAACCTTCACATGCTAAATAGGATTTCTTTGCTTCTTCTCCGTAATTCAGTAGAGTTTCGATATAAGCTCTGTAGGGATACGTGTTGCTTGATGAGGAAATCACTCTTTCGTTTAAACTGATGTCGACTTGAGAAAACAGAGAATGAAGAAAACAGTTAATGGGACCCACGGGCTCTTTTTCAGGTAGGGAAGAATTGTCAGCTTTCACAATTTTAATTTTCACATAGAGTTGGCTGGAAGACAAATGCATGTATTCTTCTCCACTCCCAGAAATATTAAATTCTAGAGGTCCTCCATCTCGAATGTTGGCCAAGGGGTGATATTCGATCCATTGTCCTTTTTCTATGCTCGTTTTTTTGGGTAAGCGGTAAAGCAAATAAATCCAATTCCAACTTGAGACATACGGAAGAATAACTGTGAATCATAGCCATGGTTTACGAATCAAAAATATCGCGTGAGGTCCTCTTGGCTTTCTTTGAACGAATGATACGTTCCTTCGTTTTTCTCTTTCTTTTAACGCTTCCCCCCAACATTTTCTACACTTTAGAAGCTGCTTTATCGGTGAGAATTTGTCTTGCTTCTTTAGCTCGTTGTTTAGCTGCCGTTTCCACATCTTTACCGAGAATGACGTCATTGGCGAGATCCATACCCGTTCGTAAGACTTGTTTTCCGAGCGTTTTAGCACCTTGTTTAAATAACGGTACCGCCGCTCTAAATAATGAACGAAAAAGTCCTCCAAGTCCATAACCTTTTTGTTGTGGCACTCCTTGATAGTAAGCTATTCCTTTTCCAGTTTGACTGACGTAATAATCTTCGAAGGATTTCGTACAGCAGCGGTATGGTTCGTACATGATTAGAGATGCTTGAGCCGAAAATGAAGTTTCACGATCGCTGTTGCACGTTCAAATGGCACTAATTGGCCTATGTGATACCTTAAAACGATTTCAATGGTTTGAAAATTTTTTCTTGCAAGAGACAAATAATGAGGTCGATCGAACAAAGCGCTCACCATCTCTCCATCCACACCACTCACTTTAACGATGCGAAGGAGAGGAGCAACCATGTCTCCTACCGGTTGCGGTTCCACAATATCACTGTACACATACAACAGAGAAAACCGACCGTTTAGATCTGCAATAAATTCACCATTTACCGAAACAGCTCCACTCACGGCTGAAAGTTGCAAGGGTTGGTATCCTAAGATTTTCGCAATCCCTGGGGGTAAAACCAAGTGCGTACCTTTAAGAAGAGTTGATTTGACCTTTTGAGTCACTTTATTACAATTCAAAAAGATTTTATTAGCAAAATGATTGCTCATGGATTTAACAATGTCCGCTATAGACTCGTAATGACCTGGAGATATTCTTCCCGTCTTAAACTGACCTGTTCCCAAATCGTATTTGAAATGGTTGGAATTTTCCGTGATATTATACCACGAATGGGGGTAGATGAGTTCGACGAGTCGCACTTCCCAGTCTCCATTCAGTTCGGCTGGGGAAGAGAGACGTGTTATAAAATGAGATATTTTGTTGTCCAAAAAGTATCCGAGAGAGCTGTCGCTCGGTAGTGTCAGATAGAAACTCATCTTGACGAATGACGTTTCATTTAAAAATAAGGCCGGTTTTATAGCGAGGTCAAGTCTTCCGCGGGGATCCATGCGTTGAATTTATCAGCGTAGCCTTTAAATTTGACAAAGTATTCCATTTTTCCTTTTCTTTTGCGTTTCTTTAGAACACGTTCCACAGAAAATGTCTCGGAAAGTATCACTTTCTGAAGCTCTTCGGCGTAGAATGTCCCTTCCAGCTCTTCGTTCAATAAATCTTTTACTTTGTACACGGGAGGGGATCTTGGAATGAGGTCACTCACCACGAACACTTCTTCCGTCCAATTTGATTCGTATCCTTTTTCAAACGTTAATTTGGTTTTAGAAATCCTTACGTGATCGCCGACTTGGAATTTATAGGAGGGTTTTTCCCTCTTGAAACCACTATATAGATTGTCAAACACTTGCTTTTCGTTGATTTCGTTCACTTCCACAGGCTTCATTTTTATACTTCGATGGGGAGAATGATTGTAACTGTGGACTAAACCGTCGAGCACGTCGCTGAATCTGAAGGTGTTTTGACTAGTAAAGAATCGCCACATTCTAATTTTCAACGTGCGATTGAAAATTAGAATTTTTCGTAAAGAAATGCACCTCGTGCTGTTTTAAAAACTTTTGGAATTCTTTGTTCTTAAATTCAGTTCCTTTATCAGTTTGCAGTTTTAAAGGTTTTCTCTGTTCGAAAATCTTGGAAAACGCTTGAACGATATGGAACCCCGACTTTTGTTTTAGGGAAATCACCCACGCATATTTGGAAAATATATCAATACACTGCAACAAGTAACGAAATCCATTATTATGTCGACTCAAACTGGGAAGGTCAACCAGATCTGCTTGAAACTGTTGATCTATTTTATTCACCAACACTCTGTTTCTCGGAAAATGACGTCTCGTCGGTTTGTGGAGGGTGTACGTTTTCTCCCCCTTCAGCCATTTTTCCACGTCTTTTTTCTTGACGCCTTCTTTCTTGACAACACGGAATAAAGCATTCACCCCACCGAGACTTCCTTCTTTTACGGCTGTAAGATACGCCTGTTTCATTACATCCTCCATTACAACAATTCAAAGAGAGATGTTCCACCGTAACAGAAAAATTCATGTTCACACCAACTCGTTCACAACTCAAATAACGTCCACTCCCCCTCACACTGCATTTTTAAATAAAATTCCAAGAAAAATTCTCCCAAAAACATTTTTCCTCCATGGTCTCGCTGGGACCACCAGATCATTTTTTATTAACCTAACGGGGAAAAAATACTGCAACGTGTATAAAAATTCCTAACACCTCAGGGAATTCCTGAAAATATAAATTTAATAAAACAAAACATATTGGAAACCACTAAAAACTTCCTTCAAAATTTTGACAAAGTCCAGTAAATCTCCCGAGAAAATAAAAAAATAAATAAATATTGGAAAGACTTCCCAAACAGTTGTCAACGTCCAATAAATCTCCCGAGAAAAGTTCGAAAAAGCACCGCTAGAGAGCAGCACATCTCCTTTCCCCTCGGTCGTTGCCATCCCTGAAAGGTCCATTAAAAGTTCCAAGAAGCACTGCTAGGGGCAGCACATCACCTTTCCCCGACTCGGCCTTTGCCATCTCTCAAAGATCCATCGAAAGTTCCAAAAAGCACCGTTAGGGGGCAGCACATCGACCCAACACACTAGCGTCATCTGCCACGCCCTTTCTCCCAAGCGGTCGTTGCCATCCCTCTAAAATCCATCGAAAGTTCCAAGAAGCACCGCTAGGGGGCATCACATCGACCCAACACACTAGCGCCACCTGTCACGCCCCCACATCCTTCGGTCACACACCACGCCCCCATCCTTCTGCCACAAGCCACGCCCCATCCTTCTCTAGAAGGATGCATCCTTGCGCTCGGACCCGTCCTTTTACACTACTTGCGAGCCGTCAATGCACGCCGCACAGCATGCCGGTCCTCTCGGTTGGTGGTGTGTCGCGGCCGTTGCAATGGCTCACGTATACATACTCGCTTCACTGTGGCTGGATGTCGTCCTGCACGGGCCCCGATGTCCCGGTACGATAAACCGCTGTCGGGATAAGCCACTATTCTTCCTCTGTCGAACTCCTAAACGTGCTGGAATGACTTCCGTATTCTAGGACGAGGCATCACGAAGCTTCCCACGCACAGGTCCGGCAGCACAACACACTTCCACTACTTACACCCCGCCTTCTCTGCACCCTTATTATAGTGCTTCTCGGTGGCGTGCCGGGCGCACATGCTTTGCATATGCTCTGTAATGCTAATCGTCTGCATGTCCTCTCGCTGGCAACGCATGCTGCAAATTTCAGGCCAATCGGATGCTTCCTTCTTGGTGTTGCATTTTGGGTGGCCAGCAGTGTACATAAAAATATTCTCTGGTCGGTGCTTACAGTATAATCAAAATACTTCCCGAAACTACATTTTCAATTGCTTGTGTGTTGTTGTAGTAGGGCGGAGCCATAAAAGTAATGTTTCAAATTTTTAATTCCTGTATGTGTATTAAAAATTTAAAACGTTTTAAGCTGTCTAAAATTTCATCTCGATCAAACTATCTTTAACGCCGCCTCAACCACCGTGAACTTTCAGGTGACCTTGCTGAATTATGTTTGTCAGCGCAGGGTTACGACCTCCTGGATTATCGACCACCCGCCCCGAAGTCTGCACCTGCACCACTTTTGGTTATCGACGCTCTACTGTAGAGAGCGGTAAGAACTAGCTGATGACCTTCGTCCAAATGCGGACTCCGCAGGGATAGAATGAACTCTCTCAAAAGACAGTGACGGCTTTGCGCGAGCATTCATGCCAGGATCCAGCAGTCCCTCACCCGGACAGGATCGGTCCAGAGACCCGCAGTAGGGATGGGAAATGTTGTTCTTTCTACTGAACAGTTCTTCCCTGCTCCTGTTCTTTTTTCAGGAGCTGTTCTTTTAAAATATTTTGCTTCATACGAATGTGTATAAACATGTCGACCACAAGCCTTTTTCAGTTCAATAATTATGAAATAGTTTTTTTAGCTAAATAATTATGAAAATAAGTTATAACTAAGAAATTGTTAATCAATAATAAATAAACAAATTACGGCAAGGAAAGGCTTACTTAGGAACTCCAATGAGCACCGCACCCAATTACTCAATTTTTTCATTTATTTTTCCCAGGGTGTGGGTTCCTTCGTCTTTTCTTTTTACAACCTGTATTAAGAAGTGAAGTCGCAGTGTGATATAACATTACATCTCCTTACGACACTTGTCTTAATTTTGCCTTCACAACTATTACCCATTGGAAAGGAGAGAGCAAAAATGTTCTGCTTTATGTGTTTTTCATGCACTAAAAACACTGAATTACAATTGAAAAAACCTTGCTAAAAATACCTACACTGCGAGAAGACACCCTACGCAAAATGGAAATTCTTGGAATTTTTTACCTTAAACGGGATTATTACCAAAAAATTCTGGGTTACTGTCGCTTTCCTTAAAATGCAAACACGACACAAATGCACTTAAAAAAAAAAAAGCACTTAAATACACTACCGTAATTCTGCGCCTTTCAAAAACGGAATCGGTAAGAATATCGTGACTAACACTCCTGAGTTCACACGATGAGTAAGTCCAACTAAAAATTTGTTGGACCCTTATCTGATAGCTGAAAAAAAACTATAATTAAATTTGTTTTACCTTTGGATGCAGCTCCAGCGAATACTTAACTACACTTAGGTACCTGAAATAACATTAAAAAAAATACTGGCTTAATCCAGCACAAAATATGTACTTTGAGAAGAAAAAATTAGTAATAGCAGTTCTGAAAAGAGCTATTTTTGCCAAATATTTATGACAAAGAGGCAGAAGGGCACAAAACGTAATCCCTGGCGGTTTTTTCCGTGCACAAAAGAACAGAACACAAAGTCAGGGAGCAGGTCAGGACTCAGGAACATACTAACTAGTAAAGAACAGTCAGTCAAACTGAACCTGTTCCGGAAAGGCATTCCGAGTCACTACCACGCCACTGACGTTGGTAGCAGAACAGGAGCTGGCGAGAAAGAACGGGTTCTTTCATTTCTCCCCACATCTCTACGGAGTAGAGGCTCCTGGACTCAAGAGAACAGGTTTTTTGGCAACGGAAGAACAGGCTGTTCCCGTTCAGTTCAAGGAACTGGTGCAAAAAACAGCTTGTTCTTTTACTACCCATCTCTAACCCGCAGGTAGCTGCCGCCCCGTGGAGCCGACACCTCTTAGTCATCTCCCGTGTGTGCGTACCATCGGGCAGGGGCTAGAGTATTCCTCTGCCTCTGCCTGGGAGTTCCGGTTAATAGCGCAAATTGTTTGGGGCAAAAGCGTTTTATTAAACAAAAGAAATGATACATGCACATTTATACACTGAGGGTCTCATTTAGCGGGAAATAAATCCTTTATTCAATGAACCTTCTCAGATAGAAATGAAAAAAAGAAACTATTTACACGGTATTTACACTACCAGGACTAGGGACTAGGGCCTGTTCTTGAAACTTAATATTTTTACTCATTTCCATAAAAAAAATAATTTCACAAAATTTATATGAAACAAAAATAATTACACTTAAATTTAGGCTCTAGAATTAGAAAAAAATTGTTTTAAACATTTAGTGAAATTATGTTTTTTTATTGAAATGAGTCAAAATATTAAGTTTCAAGAATTTTAAAAGTAAAAGAAATTACTTTTTTAAAATAGTAACAGAAAAAATTGCTTTAATAGGGAACTAGTGGTTTTTTTGCAAAATAATTTTCTTAAAGATATTTGGGTATTCATTAAGGGAAATGGGCCTGATGGTTTCCATCAGGCGGCCAATCGGGGGATTTCCGACTGGTCTGAGAGCAATGCTTTACAGTATTGAGCCGAAACCAGAGTACACGGCTTATTTTCGGGGAGTTTGAAATGTTTCAAACTGACTCGCTTCATTCTTTGTGTTGAAAAAGAAGAAGCGCTCTCACCGAAGACCCTCTAGCCTGAGAAAACTAAAACAGTTGTGTTTTATAAAAATTTCTTTCCTTAGACATTTTTAGTACATCCAATTTTCAACTTTCAGGAACTTGCTGTGACTGTTTTCACTACATTCTATTTCCAACGTTTTCGAAAACGAACTTCAACAGATTTTTACTCGTTTCGAAACAGTCTTTTTTATGTATACTAGTTTTCCCATGTTATTCTATGGGAATTTCCCTGCTTTTAATGAAATGTGTTTTCTCAAAATTGTCTACAAAGAAAAATGAAGTGTTCCATTTTTAACCCTAGGAAAGAATGAACTGTTCCGAAAGTGCATACATTTAAAACAGAAAAAAAAAAAAGAATGACACTTTTGTTCAACTAAATTTTTTTAATATGTTGGAATCCAACGAACATTTTTACATATTTTCTTAGAATTTGTATTTTTTTCGTTTAGAAGTTACAACAGAATTTCCTTCTTGTACAGGAACTTTCAACATTTGTTTATTTTTAATGTACTTTTTGGGCAAATTAATGTCTTTTAATGCTTTTACAAATTCAGGAGGTATGTTCAGCTTAGATCCCTTGCTTCGAAACATAGAGTCTATGAGGTCTACTATATTCGTGTTTTTTACAATGCGTCCATTATATTTAAATTCGGCCTTGGGACTCCAGTCAATAACATCAGAGTTCCTTTTAAAGACGTACAGCACATTTCTTGCATTTCGTTTGAAGTTAGAAGGAACGGACTGAACGATAAGGTCTTCCACAACATCTTTCACTTTCTCGTCTTTGACATGTTCTTCTTTCACTGGTTCTTCAGTTCTCGATGGGGTTTCGTGAGATGCAACTGGAGGATTAAAACTGGAAACATTTTTTTTTTTGATTGGAGGTTTAACGACCACCGTGAGCAACTCAATGGGCTATAAGCAGTCGCCCGTCCCTAATTTAGGGTCACTGGTTCCAGGGAAGGGAGAGAACCAGTGCCGTAAGACAAACACAACATCCATGCCTCACCGGGATTCGAACCCGGACCCCGTTCGGACGAATGATCAGAGGCCAGCGCCTTAGACCAGTGCGCCACCGGGGCGGCACTGGAAACATGAATGCGCTTATTCAAGACTTGATTATATAATTTCACTTTTACTTCGTCAGACTCTTTGCTTAGGAGAATTTTTTTTCATTTCTTTGTCCAAGTCCGTTAGCGTTTCGTCTGTTGGCATATGACGCGAAATCCGTTCTTCGGGAATCAGAACCATTTTCTTGCCAAATTCCATTATTTCGTAAGCAGAGTCGTTAATACACTGAGAGCAGCGGGAATCAACACACCTAAAAATCCCCCTTTTTGAATAAGGAGTTTCCTCTTTTTATACAGTGGTGTCTTTTTTTCGAGAGAGAGCTCGCAAGGTGTGCTTATGCCGTTGCAATGAATGTTTCTGGGTGGGAGTAAGCGGAACATTTCCTTTTAACGTATTCATACAAACTTCGCATAGGTCTTTAATTCCACTTTTTCTACACTTCGATATTAGATCTTTTAATACTTTTTTGGACAGTGTTGAATCATACATAAAAGTTGGACCTGCTGCTTAGACAGCGTCATGATGAAAACTGAGACTTATTTCATTTCACCGAGGTTGATATATTACTTGAATGTCTCCAGGAAGTATCTGGGAGCGTAATCTTAATTCTTCCTTTGTCTCAGGTTTTAGATCAATCAATAAATAACTGTAAGGGGATTTTGTGGCATCCATATACACTTCTTGAAAAACGTTAAGTTTGCTAGGGTACACAACTGCCTCCCTAAATGAGTGATTTGATTCACATCTCTTCGTGATTTAAACAGAAACAAGTAATGAGCATTCAGGGAAATTTCTCGCACTGCTTTACCTTTTTGAAAAATATTTTGAGTAATGAATATCACGGACACATTGAAATGATGACTCCCTCTAGTGAACAAGTGAGTCAATTTTTTATCACTTCCGCATTCAGTCATGAGATCGTCAATGACAAACAGCGTTCTTCCTTTCACATAGTAACAGAAATTAGAGGGGATGCCTTCCACAAATGTCACGTTTTCTATTTCATCATACAATGTTTGGTGAACCCCATAGAACCACACCACCTCTTCGGGAGGGGAGAGATGACTTCTCCTTGATGCTGAAGTCAGCGTTTTACAAACTGGGTCTTTCCACTTCCCGTAGGACCCGCTATCAGAGCTGTGAAAGGATGTTGTAGTCCCGGCACTTCCGTGTTGTCAACTGAGGTCAATCAAGAACTTACAAAATAATTTAAAGACACATAAATTAGAGTTGAAATCAATTTTTATTTTAAATTCTAAATTTTGTTACAATTCCAAATTTATTTCGAACAAAATAATAGACACGCACGTCGTTTGTTCCAGATTTCCATCGAAAATTTCTTACAATGGAGTACAAGCTTTTTCCGCGACATCTAGAATAAAGGAAGAAAATACAAAATTGACCACATACGGCCGTAAACAAACTTTGTAGAGGTACAACATTAAAATTCATAGTTTCAAACTTGGAGACAAATTGAGCAATAGGTCCTTGAAAATATTCTGGAGAATGTCCGAAAGAATAAAGAAATTCCATTGTTTTTGGGTTTGACATATACATAGCCAAACAGTGTTTTCCAGTATTTCCATGTCGGTCCGTATTCACGACAAGGCTTGCTGGGAACTTGACAATTCTCTTGGGAAGGCGGTCACAGGCAAACACTCCGAGGAAGGATCGTCGGGTCACGCGATCTTGTTTTAAGGACTTGGTTACTTGTATACTGTTCATTTCTTCAATTGGAGAAATCACAAAGAATATTTCTGGACTTGGAAATTTCTATAATGTTCTGGAACTCTGCGTAGATTATTACAGAAATGGTTTTTACCAAAGCTTTTCCAAATTTGATTTCCACTCTTAAATTTCCTTGATGGATCAGGTTCAAATGTCCTCCATCGCATAGGTCCGGACTGAGATCGAATGCATAAAGAGTGTATCCCTCGGAAAATTCCGCACGATTGATAAATATTCCACGGTCCTGACCCAGTTTCTTGGTGCCTTGAAATAGAATGTGGAAGGAACGAATTGTGCTTCCCTTTTCAAAATTGGGTTCTAGAGGTTTATGAGGAACTGGCTGTCCGTCAACGTACACGGCGATAAAGTTGACATCATAATGCTTGAATTCAAATTGGCTGGATTTATATGTACCATTAAAAGCGTCGTTGTCCACACATCCAATAACCAGTCTTTTGGGCATTTGTCCGAGGAATACGTTGTCTTGCACGAAGGACATACTTCCTTGAGAGACGGAATACACTTTGCATAAAACTCGAGCAATGGGATACTTGGCAGGAGATTTTTCTAAAGCTTTTGCATGACCGATGGCAACTCCAGGGTTGACTTTCACTTTCCTCAGAAACATGGATGCGTGTTCTGTGAGAACTCTGTAACTGGGGATCTCGGAGGAGGAAACAAGGCAGAAATCAGGTTTACGTCGAACCAGTTTGAATTTCATATCCACTAAATTGAGCAGCAGTCTGTTTTGAAAAAATAAATCGCAGTGCAAGGTTCCAATCATATCCAGCGTCTTGCTTTCTTTTATGAGTTCGTAGCGTTGATATAATCAATTCTTTGTTGCATCATTCGTGGGATTAATTTCGTGTAAATGTCCGGCTGTATCCTTGTAAAAACCTTCACATGCTAAATAGGATTTCTTTGCTTCTTCTCCGTAATTCAGTAGAGTTTCGATATAAGCTCTGTAGGGATACGTGTTGCTTGATGAGGAAATCACTCTTTCGTTTAAACTGATGTCGACTTGAGAAAACAGAGAATGAAGAAAACAGTTAATGGGACCCACGGGCTCTTTTTCAGGTAGGGAAGAATTGTCAGCTTTCACAATTTTAATTTTCACATAGAGTTGGCTGGAAGACAAATCCATGTATTCTTCTCCACTCCCAGAAATATTAAATTCTAGAGGTCCTCCATCTCGAATGTTGGCCAAGGGGTGATATTCGATCCATTGTCCTTTTTCTATGCTCGTTTTTTTGGGTAGGCGGTAAAGCAAATAAATCCAATTCCAACTTGAGACATACGGAAGAATGACTGTGAATCATAGCCATGGTTTACGAATCAAAAATATCGCGTGAGGTCCTCTTGGCTTTCTTTGAACGAATGATACGTTCCTTCGTTTTTCTCTTTCTTTTAACGCTTCACCCCAACATTTTCTACACTTTAGAAGCTGCTTTATCGGTGAGAATTTGTCTTGCTTCTTTAGCTCGTTGTTTAGCTGCCGTTTCCACATCTTTACCGAGAATGACGTCATTGGCGAGATCCATACCCGTTCGTAAGACTTGTTTTCCGAGCGTTTTAGCACCTTGTTTAAATAACGGTACCGCCGCTCTAAATAATGAACGAAAAAGTCCTCCAAGTCCATAACCTTTTTGTTGTGGCACTCCTTGATAGTAAGCTATTCCTTTTCCAGTTTGACTGACGTAATAATCTTCGAAGGATTTCGTACAGCAGCGGTATGGTTCGTACATGATTAGAGATGCTTGAGCCGAAAATGAAGTTTCACGATCGCTGTTGCACGTTCAAATGGCACTAATTGGCCTATGTGATACCTTAAAACGATTTCAATGGTTTGAAAATTTTTTCTTGCAAGAGACAAATAATGAGGTCGATCGAACAAAGCGCTCACCATCTCTCCATCCACACCACTCACTTTAACGATGCGAAGGAGAGGAGCAACCATGTCTCCTACCGGTTGCGGTTCCACAATATCACTGTACACATACAACAGAGAAAACCGACCGTTTAGATCTGCGATAAATTCACCATTTACCGAAACAGCTCCACTCACGGCTGAAAGTTGCAAGGGTTGGTATCCTAAGATTTTCGCAATCCCTGGGGGAAAACCAAGTGCGTACCTTTAAGAAGAGTTGATTTGACCTTTTGAGTCACTTTATTACAATTCAAAAAGATTTTATTAGCAAAATGATTGCTCATGGATTTAACAATGTCCGCTATAGACTCGTAATGACCTGGAGATATTCTTCCCGTCTTAAACTGACCTGTTCCCAAATCGTATTTGAAATGGTTGGAATTTTCCGTGATATTATACCACGAATGGGGGTAGATGAGTTCGACGAGTCGCACTTCCCAGTCTCCATTCAGTTCGGCTGGGGAAGAGAGACAGACGTGTTATAAAATGAGATATTTTGTTGTCCAAAAAGTATCCGAGAGAGCTGTCGCTCGGTAGTGTCAGATAGAAACTCATCTTGACGAATGACGTTTCATTTAAAAATAAGGCCGGTTTTATAGCGAGGTCAAGTCTTCCGCGGGGATCCATGCGTTGAATTTATCAGCGTAGCCTTTAAATTTGACAAAGTATTCCATTTTTCCTTTTCTTTTGCGTTTCTTTAGAACACGTTCCACAGAAAATGTCTCGGAAAGTATCACTTTCTGAAGCTCTTCGGCGTAGAATGTCCCTTCCAGCTCTTCGTTCAATAAATCTTTTACTTTGTACACGGTATGGGATCTTGGAATGAGGTCACTCACCACGAACACTTCTTCCGTCCAATTTGATTCGTATCCTTTTTCAAACGTTAATTTGGTTTTAGAAATCCTTACGTGATCGCCGACTTGGAATTTATAGGAGGGTTTTTCCCTCTTGAAACCACTATATAGATTGTCAAACACTTGCTTTTCGTTGATTTCGTTCACTTCCACAGGCTTCATTTTTATACTTCGATGGGGAGAATGATTGTAACTGTGGACTAAACCGTCGAGCACGTCGATGAATCTGAAGGTGTTTTGACTTGTAAAGAATCGCCACATTCTAATTTTCAACGTGCGATTGAAAATTAGAATTTTTCGTAAAGAAATGCACTTCGTGCTGTTTTAAAAACTTTTGGAATTCTTTGTTCTTAAATTCAGTTCCTTTATCAGTTTGCAGTTTTAAAGGTTTTCTCTGTTCGAAAATCTTGGAAAACGCTTGAACGATATGGAACCCCGACTTTTGTTTTAGGGAAATCACCCACGCATATTTGGAAAATATATCAATACACTGCAACAAGTAACGAAATCCATTATTATGTCGACTCAAACTGGGAAGGTCAACCAGATCTGCTTGAAACTGTTGATCTATTTTATTCACCAACACTCTGTTTCTCGGAAAATGACGTCTCGTCGGTTTGTGGAGGGTGTACGTTTTCTCCCCCTTCAGCCATTTTTCCACGTCTTTTTTCTTGACGCCTTCTTTCTTGACAACACGGAATAAAGCATTCACCCCACCGAGACTTCCTTCTTTTACGGCTGTAAGATACGCCTGTTTCATTACATCCTCCATTACAACAATTCAAAGAGAGATGTTCCACCGTAACAGAAAAATTCATGTTCACACCAACTCGTTCACAACTCAAATAACGTCCACTCCCCCTCACACTGCATTTTTAAATAAAATTCCAAGAAAAATTCTCCCAAAAACATTTTTCCTCCATGGTCTCGCTGGGACCACCAGATCATTTTTTATTAACCTAACGGGGAAAAAATACTGCAACGTGTATAAAAATTCCTAACACCTCAGGGAATTCCTGAAAATATAAATTTAATAAAACAAAACATATTGGAAACCACTAAAAACTTCCTTCAAAATTTTGACAAAGTCCAGTAAATCTCCCGAGAAAATAAAAAAAAATAAATAAATATTGGAAAGACTTCCCAAACAGTTGTCAACGTCCAATAAATCTCCCGAGAAAAGTTCGAAAAAGCACCGCTAGGGGGCAGCACATCTCCTTTCCCCTCGGTCGTTGCCATCCCTGAAAGGTCCATTAAAAAAGTTCCAAGAAGCACTGCTAGGGGGCAGCACATCACCTTTCCCCGACTCGGTCGTTGCCATCTCTCAAAGATCCATCGAAAGTTCCAAAAAGCACCGTTAGGGGGCAGCACATCGACCCAACACACTAGCGTCATCTGCCACGCCCTTTCTCCCAAGCGGTCGTTGCCATCCCTCTAAAATCCATCGAAAGTTCCAAGAAGCACCGCTAGGGGGCATCACATCGACCCAACACACTAGCGCCACCTGTCACGCCCCCACATCCTTCGGTCACACGCCACGCCCCCATCCTTCTGCCGCAAGCCACGCCCCATCCTTCTCTAGAAGGATGCATCCTTGCGCTCGGACCCGTCCTTTTACACTACTTGCGAGCCGTCAATGCCCGCCGCACAGCATGCCGGTCCTCTCGGTTGGTGGTGTGTCGCGGCCGTTGCAATGGCTCACGTATACATACTCGCTTCACTGTGGCTGGATGTCGTCCTGCACGGGCCCCGATGTCCCGGTACGATAAACCGCTGTCGGGATAAGCCACTATTCTTCCTCTGTCGAACTCCTAAACGTGCTGGAATGACTTCCGTATTCTAGGACGAGGCATCACGAATCTTCCCACGCACAGGTCCGGCAGCACAACACACTTCCACTACTTACACCCCGCCTTCTCTGCACCCTTATTATAGTGCTTCTCGGTGGCGTGCCGGGCGCACATGATTTGCATATGCTCTGTAATGCTAATCGTCTGCATGTCCTCTCGCTGGCAACGCATGCTTCAGGCCAATCGGATGCTTCCTTCTTGGTGTTGCATTTTGGGTGGCCAGCAGTGTACATAAAAATATTCTCTGGTCGGTGCTTACAGTATAATCAAAATACTTCCCGAAACTACATTTTCAATTGCTTGTGTGTTGTTGTAGTAGGGCGGAGCCATAAAAGTAATGTTTCAAATTTTTAATTCCTGTATGTGTATGAAAAATTTAAAACGTTTTAAGCTGTCTAAAATTTCATCTCGATCAAACTATCTTTAACGCCGCCTCAACCACCGTGAACTTTCAGGTGACCTTGCTGAATTATGTTTGTCAGCGCAGGGTTACGACCTCCTGGATTATCGACCACCCGCCCCGAAGTCTGCACCTGCACCACTTTTGGTTATCGACGCTCTACTGTAGAGAGCGGTAAGAACTAGCTGATGACCTTCGTCCAAATGCGGACTCCGCAGGGATAGAATGAACTCTCTCAAAAAACAGTGACGGCTTTGCGCGAGCATTCATGCCAGGATCCAGCAGTCCCTCACCCGGACAGGATCGGTCCAGAGACCCGCAGTAGGGATGGGAAATGTTGTTCTTTCTACTGAACAGTTCTTCCCTGCTCCTGTTCTTTTTTCAGGAGCTGTTCTTTTAAAATATTTTGCTTCATACGAATGTGTATAAACATGTCGACCACAAGCCTTTTTCAGTTCAATAATTATGAAATAGTTTTTTTTAGCTAAATAATTATGAAAATAAGTCATAACTAAGAAATTGTTAATCAATAATAAATAAACAAATTACGGCAAGGAAAGGCTTACTTAGGAACTCCAATGAGCACCGCACCCAATTACTCAATTTTTTCATTTATTTTTCCCAGGGTGTGGGTTCCTTCGTCTTTTCTTTTTACAACCTGTATTAAGAAGTGAAGTCGCAGTGTGATATAACATTACATCTCCTTGCGACACTTGTCTTAATTTTGCCTTTCACAACTATTACCCATTGGAAAGGAGAGAGCAAAAATGTTCTGCTTTATGTGTTTTTCATGCACTAAAAACACTGAATTACAATTGAAAAAACCTTGCTAAAAATACCTACACTGCGAGAAGACACCCTACGCAAAATGGAAATTCTTGGAATTTTTTTACCTTAAACGGGATTATTACCAAAAAATTCTGGGTTACTGTCGCTTTCCTTAAAATGCAAACACGACACAAATGCACTTAAAAAAAAAAGCACTTAAATACACTACCGTAATTCTGCGCCTTTCAAAAACGGAATCGGTAAGAATATCGTGACTAACACTCCTGAGTTCCCACGATGAGTAAGTCCAACTAAAAATTTGTTGGACCCTTATCTGATAGCTGAAAAAAAACTATAATTAAATTTGTTTTACCTTTGGATGCAGCTCCAGCGAATACTTAGCTACACTTAGGTACCTGAAATAACATTAACAAAAATACTGGCTTAATCCAGCACAAAATATGTACTTTGAGAAGAAAAAAATTAGTAATAGCAGTTCTGAAAAGAGCTATTTTTGCCAAATATTTATGACAAAGAGGCAGAAGGACACAAAACGTAATCCCTGGCGGTTTTTTCCGTGCACAAAAGAACAGAACACAAAGTCAGGGAGCAGGTCAGGACTCAGGAACGTACTAACTAGTAAAGAACAGTCAGTCAAACTGAACCTGTTCCGGAAAGGCATTCCGAGTCACTACCACGCCACTGACGTTGGTAGCAGAACAGGAGCTGGCGAGAAAGAACAGGTTCTTTCATTTCTCCCCACATCTCTACGGAGTAGAGACTCCTGGACTCAAGAGAACAGGTTTTTTGGCAACGGAAGAACAGGCTGTTCCCGTTCAGTTCAAGGAACTGGTGCAAAAAACAGCTTGTTCTTTTACTACCCATCTCTAACCCGCAGGTAGCTGCCGCCCCCGTGGAGCCGACACCTCTTAGTCACCTCCCGTGTGTGCGTACCATCGGGCAGGGGCTAGAGTATTCCTCTGCCTCTGCCTGGGAGTTCCGGTTAATAGCGCGAATTGTTTGGGGCAAAAGCGTTTTATTAAACAAAAGAAATGATACATGCACATTTATACACTGAGGGTCTCATTTAGCGGGAAATAAATCCTTTATTCAATGAACCCTCTCACATAGAAATGAAAAAAGAAACTATTTACACGGTATTTACACTACCAGGACTAATGCCTGTTCTGTGGTGATGATGGCTCTGGGCCTGAGTCATTCGGATCCTCTTCTATGCAGTCTTCTGTCTTCTGCGCTTACCCTTCGATGAAGTTAACAGACTGCTGTTCCACCAGATACTTGACCAACTCGATTAGTCCTTGTCTCTCTCTTGGGTGCGCGAGAAGGATCGAGAGGTCTCTCGTCTTCGCCAATTCTAGCACCAAAGTTCTTCTCATGCCTGAAAGAGAATCAGATTCAAGAATCATGTGTGCGACATCTGCAGTCCGGGCACCGCAGGCGCACACTCGTTCTCTTACCGCAAAACGTTTTGGAATTACTGCCCTTAATCATCCGTTTTGGAATCACTTGGACGTCAAATGAGGCAGGAAACCCACATTTTCTGCGGTATTTAATATCATAGGTATACTTCAGTTGGGTATGTAATGACATCTGGCAGATATTTCTTCCGAAAGCGTTAATACAGTGCAATAGAAGCAGTGATGCTTACGAAGGACCAGAAAATGTCTTTAGCTGCTTAAGAAGACAGAAACGCACAACAATGTCCGCGAACTTGTGTACCATGAACGGTACTTAAGACATTTCTTTCAACACAGAACAAGATTGTACTCATTGCTTTACACTTACCTGAATCATCATCATCATCATCATAATTGTCAACCATTATCAATCCACTGCTGGACGAAGGTCTCCCCAAGTTTCCTCCACAACGGTCTGTCTTGTGCCAGTCTCCTCCATGTCAGCCCCTGCATACTTTCGAATTTCATCCACCCATCTTCCATGTGGTCTTTTTCTGGGTCTTTTCCTGTCCCTTGGAATCCAATCTAAAATTTCGGCTGTCCATCGATGATCTGTCCTTCTAGCAGAATGTCCAGCCCATTGCCATTTCAGGGATTTAACTCTGATCATGATGTCTTCCACTCATGTCCTTTTTCGGTTAAACGAGTTCCTCTCATGGTTACACCAAGCATGCACCTCTCCATGCTACTTTGAGGTGTCTGTAGCCTTTGTATGATTCTTTTAGTTAAGATCCACGTCTCTGCACCATACGTAAGCACTGGAAGGTTGCATTGATCAAGCACTTTTCTTTTAAGACATAATGGCATATTGCTCTTGAAAATTATGCTGTTTCTTCCAAAAGCTCTCCAGGCAAGTTTTGTACGCCGATTAATTTCTTCATCAATGTGACCCTCACTTGATATCTGCTGTCCAAGATAAACGTACGTGCCTGTTATTAACTGCTTTTCTCCATCAATCGATAAATCTTCATTATTTGTAAAAGCATTGAACAACACTTTCGTCTTCTGAAAGTTCATTTTTAATCCCACTTCTTTACTCTTGTCAGAAAGTTCCTGGATCATACCCTGCAGCTCTGATAGGGTAGTTGCAAAAATGACTACGTCGTCAGAAAAACGAAGGTGGGTTATATAATCTCCATTAATATTTATCCCCTTGTTTTCCCAGCTCAGTGACTGAAAGACACCCTCCAATGTGGCATTAAGGAGCTTCGGAGCTATGGTGTCACCTTGTCTCACTCCCTTTCCAATTTTTATGTGTGCTGTATTTTCAAACAGTCGAATATTTGCACTTGCATTTTCATAGATGTTATTAATAATATTAATGTATGCATCTTCAATACCGCAGGTTTTCAGAGCCATTTAATTGCTGATGGTTTCACCGAATCAAAGGCTTTTTCATAATCGATAAAAGCCATGCACAATGGAAGTTCATATTCCCTCGCTCTTTCAATTAGTTCTCTCAGTACGTGGATATGATCTATTGTGCTGTAGCCACTCCTGAATCCAGCTTGTTCTCTCGGTTGAGCCATGTCCAGTATTACCTTCAAGCGGTGTGAAAGAACTTTAGTGAAGATTTTATAAGCCACTGATAGGAGGCTGATAGGTCTGTTGTTCCCGAGATCCTCAATGTCACATTTTGTATGTAGAAGGATCATTGTAGCTGTGTTCCAATCCTCAGGAATCTTCCCTTCATTAAGGCATCGAGTGAAAATTTGGGCGAGTACTCCTTTGATTTCTCCACTTGCTTCTTGTACGATGTCTACAGTAATTTAATCTTCTCCTGGAGCTTTTCCCCGCTTCAGGTTCTTGATTGCATGTGCAACTTCTACTGGAAGGACTGGAGGAACTCTGGTACTGGTATCTTTCATGATGTCTGGAGTGCATGTATCACCCCTTTCGTGTAATTTGGAGTAGAAATCTTTCACTCTTGTCAAAGCTTTGCCTCTATTTCTTGTTACAGAACCATCTTCTTTTCTCAGTGCCGTAATCTGTTTTCTTCCCTTACTGAGATGTCCATTTGCTATCTATAGGCTTTGGTTCTTTTCAATTGCTTTCCTCACTAGTTCACAGTTGAATTTCCTTACGTCTTCAGTGATACTTTTTCGTACTGTCTTGCATAGCTCTATATATTCCACTTTGGAAGTCACATCTTTTTTAGTTGTCCTTATCTCTCTTCTTTTTGCATCAACATTTTGGTTTTTCCTGATAATTTTTTCACATGCAACTTGTTCTTAGACCCAGCTAATTCTGTTGCTGTTTCCATAAGAGCTTTGGTTACTTTTCTGTTAACTTCAGAAATATCCACTTCTTCCGATGTTAGGCTTTCTAAAGCAGAGAATCTGTTCTTCAGTTCCAACTTGAAGGTATTATGATGTTTTTAAGGTTGGTTATGTCAATAGATTTTGTTTGTCTTATGAGCTTGCCACTTTCAAGTTTAGTGCTGAGGTACATCTTACATCTTACCAATCTATGGTCACTACCTGTGTTGAACTTGTATAGCACACTGCAGTCTTCTTTGACGAATTCTTTGTTACACATAATAAAATCAATTTCACTTGTCGTCCCATTTGGATGTCTCCATGTCCATTTCCTGTGTGGCTTTTTCTTGAAGAAGGAGTTCAAGATGAAAAACCCTTCTGCCTCTGCAAACTGAACGAGAGTATTTCCAACCTGGTTTCTGTTGCCGTGACCGAATTTACCTACTGAAGTTTCATTCTGTTGCCGTTGCCCTATTTTTGCATTGAAATCTCCCATAATTATCTTCAAGTGTTGCTTACCTTTATTATTTAAATGACGAATTTCCTCATAAAATTCTTCAATTTCTTCTTCAGGATGACTTCTGGTGGGTGCATAAGTTTGAATAATCTGAGCCTGGTATCTTCTCGAGAGTTGGGTAACGAGTCGTGCAGCTCTGTCAGAGGAACTTTCAACTTCTACAACTTTATCCTTCAGTTTCTTGTTTATTATAAATCCAACACCACTAGTTCTGCCAGTATCTGTCCCACGATAGTAGAAGGGATGTCAACTTTTCAGTTCAATGAGATCTTCTCCTTTTCTCCTTACCTCACTTAGCCCGACGATGTCCCACCTGATCATTTGTAGTTCCTCTTCCAATTCAAGAAACCTTGAATCAGAAGATAGGGAGCGTCCGTTATACGTAGCCAAGGTCAGCATCAGATGGCAGCCTAGTCCGGTCCTCCAGGGATTCGTAGCACCCTCTGCCTTCATGTCGCACTGGCCGATGCCTTGGCCAGATACATTCGAGCTGCCGGAGACTGAGGGCCAAGATTTAAGTTGTGGAATCATTTTGGAAGGGGTTTGGCCATAACTCACCCCGCTGGCTAAGTGGGTTGGTGAGTGTGGGATAGCATTTCCTCTAATCCCGATGGTATAGTTATACCGCTATTGGCGGTCGTCAGAGCCTCTTTATTGGGAACAGGATGCACCACGAGAAGGCGGGGGTTGACATTTGTCAAAAAGAGGCTGTGATGTTACGCATCACCTGACGTTACTTAGCTGAATATGTACTGCTAAATAAATTTTATGACTCACATCTCACGGAAAAAAATAGTTCGCAAAAAATTACATTGCATTTATATTTAATTACTAGAACAAAATAACCGTCTCATCACTCAAATAATTTTCTAGCGGTATATAGTTCACAAAATAATATATATCTTAAGTGATTGGCAGTAGCTCTACGAAAGAAAGAGTGCAGTGAATTTCGAGAAACTTGCTGTTCGGTTGTGTGTTTGACACATCAAAGCACCGCGAGTGCCACGGAAAAGGCCTCAGGTTCGATCCACTAAATGTGCTTTGGATGGGCACTGGCTCACCCGGTAATAAATAATGCCGTCTTCTTCCCCTTTTCTACTCCGACTTTCGTATCGGACACCCTAGCCCAAATTTCCTAGCTTCCTGATTCTAAGGGTTATTTAGACATGGGGTGAGACACTCCCTTCCTAAAATCCTCTATATATGATCTGATCTGATGTGGCATATAAAAAAACAACGCGTCAAGCTCCAAATTACGCACCTCGAGTTTAACGGTTCTGTATTTCCTTTCAACTGGCATCGCGTATGATTCTGTGCATCTTTGATGACATCACTAAACTCAATTCCCTGAAAAAAAACAACATAACGTACCGAAGATAGGGCACGGATATAGTAAAGCCCGTCCTTGAAATCCAATGTTGTAAGCTGTCTCCTGAATTTCCTTGTTACTCAACAATGTGCTTTACTAAACTATCGCCGAACATTATTTCATCACGTTTTACATAGACGTAACTATATCTCATTGCAATCAGCGTAAATTACGAGAACCTGGCGCAAAACCTGATAAAATCCGTTACAAAAATGTATTTTGATGCCATGTATTTTCCCGAGAGTAGTAATATAGGCATCGTAGCGAAATTTTGCTTCCTCGCAACACCCAAAGGTGGTTACCTGCTATTTACGAGAGCTTTGAAATAGCGCATAACACGATGTTGTGTATCATACAGATATCCTTGACCAGTGGTTTCCAAATATTTTGAGTCGGGGAGCACTATCTTCGGCGTTGTGCCAAAGCACGTAGTGCCTTTTCATCTGATTTTACCTAACTGCATTTTTCAAGTTGTTAGTCAATATTTTATGGTGTAGCAAAAGCACCAATTATTTTTCAAATTCTAAATAGCTTAAATTTTGATCAAAACTTAATTTTTTTTCATTGAATGTTCTTAAAAATTGGTACTTTAAATACCGTTTTCTCAAAACATTAATTTTGCACATACGTGTCTTCTTCATCTAGCACCTTCCTAGGTACTAAACCGAATGACATCAGTATTGACGATGGAAGGTATTTTTAAGCATTTGGGTATGTTAAACATTAAATTTTAGTTCATTCGAAATGCTGTGTTCTCTGTACACATTCATCAGAAAGATATTCTGTTGTATAATACCGTTGCTCACGTTATGTTGAACCTGAGCTTTTAATGACCAATCGGCACGTAGTTAAATATGTTAAAACATTTTATACCCATTCGTTTCATATTTTAAATAATTTAAGTTTTTTCATATAACTTTGCAACGGAACACGAAAAAGGTCTTTGTGCTATTACAATCTTGAGTTCTAGAGGATATGGTAATTTCACCTTTTACATAACTGCGTTTATCAAGTTGTTAGTACCTTCGAACTGTTAGATTAGGTTTACTTGTTATTAGCGGCTGTTCTTTGTTTTGCTTGATATGCTCGTCGGTATATGTGCCCCTTATTCTGGGCTCTATTGCTCAGCTTGAGAATGAATGCTGCATTTAAGTTTTCAGAGATCACAAATGCGTTCTTGTATTTAAGTATTTGCTTTTAGATGAATATAAAATCTGAGGCGTAAAAGTTAAAATGATAATAATATTTAAAATCGGCAATGCGGTGACAAACTTCACCTAAAAGAATTCAAAGAATTAAACACCGTCAACAAGCCATCATCACTCAGTCCACCGGACATATTTCAGGCCGCTATTCTGTGTCCAACTTCAACGGTAGAGTGCGAATTTTACCCAGCCGTTTCCATAATGCCTGTTCTTCTCATCATCCTTCGGCTGTTCGCTCACTGGGTCCTCATTTATGCGAACCATGTTCACATGATGTTCTGTTCTTGCTATAAGAGTGCCATCTTCTGGCAATTTTTCAATTGTTTTTCTTTTTGTTTTTGAGGTTGTGACTTCCCCACGGTTTTCTTGTACACTGCCGCACAATTGCTAAGGACGGATGACAATAGCAACGATAGCAACCATAAAATGAAAGGCAGGAAAATGTGGAAATTAGCATAAGTGCGGGATACAGTAAGACGTGTTGTGCGTATGCAAATTTTGGATTGCCGAACTTGTTCGTGACGTCATAGCGCTGATAAGAGATATAAAGGATTTGACGCGTATTGACCGTTGTTGTTCAAACGCAAAGTTGAAAGGGAAAGAATCAATTGACGAACTTGCAATTTTCCGTATGTCTTCCCGACATCACCTAGATGATTTTAGGCGTCTCCGTATTATTGGCAAGATTGAAGAAGGGCGAAAAATAACAGATGTTGCTAGGGAGTTCGACGTCAGCCACAGTGTTGTTTCAAGGCTTTGGAAATCATTTCAAACAAATGGAAAGTGTAGCAAACGTCACGGGGGGAGGTCGTGTTCGCAGTACGACACCTGCAGAAGATCGGTACATAGTGCTATCAACAAAAAGACACCGGCGCAGCACAGCTAGTGAGGCAGCAAATCAGTTTATGGCTGCTACTGGCAAGCGGATCTCCCGAAAAACTGTCGGCAGACGTTTGCATGAAGGAGGACTATACGCCCGCCGTCCTGTTGTGTGCATCCCATTGTCCAGACGTCAACGCACCGCCCGTTTGGAATGGTGCCATCAGCATCGCAATTGGACTGATAACGACTGGTCTGCTGTCCTCTTCTCAGATGAGAGTAGATACAGTCTATCGTCTGATTGTCGACGACAACTGATCTGGCGTGATAGTGTTACTGCATATTGACCAGCAAACATACAGGAAAGGGACCGATATCCGACATGTAGTGTCATGGTATGGGCTGGCATCATGATCAATAGCCGTACGTCCCTCTATGTGCTTCGAACTGGGACTATGACTGGCCAACGATACATTAATGATGTTCTGCTACCTCATGTTCGCATGTTCCGTGGTGCTGTCGGTGATAGATTCATTTTCATGGACGAAAACGCAACATGTCATCGAACAGTCGCTGTCCAGGAGTGTCTTGAGAGCGAGGATATTCAACGCCTCGTATGGCCAGCACGTTCTCCAGATCTGAATCCCATTGAAAAGGTGTGGGATGCTTTGGGGAGGAGTGTTGCTGGTCGTCAATGCCCTCCAATAAAGAAGGACACCCTCATCCGTGCACTGACCGAGGAATGGGATAAATTACCCCAACAGCTGCTTGATAATGTTGTGCAAAGCATGACACGACGTGTGGAATCTTGCATCGCCCTCCATGATGGCCATATCCCGTATTGACATCTTACGCCGGAACGCCTGCGGACGGTAATTGCATTTTTTTCACGTTTACGTATTCTGCACAAAATGGCCTGTTTGTCTCTTGAACACGTTCCAAAGCCTTCTGGATTTCAGAGCACAATAAATTGTCTTTCTTGTAATGTCCTGGCATTCTGACATTATTTTATTTCACTTGACTTCCAACCACACTTACTTTTTTATGCGCTATATAGCCGTTTATGATCCGTCCTTAGCAATTGTCCAGCAATGTATTACAGATACTTTTTCTATCAGAAAGCGCCAAGCATAAAGTAAATCTAGTGGGACCTTCTCGTTGCAGTTAAACTCTTTTGTTTTCTCGATAATAATTTCCTCCGAAATTAACATCTTTCTGTGCGTGTCACGCATGGTATATATTTTTGCACCTTCAAATTCCGGTCTTGTATTTCTTGTTAAGGATATGTATTATTAGGGAAGTTCTCTGTTCTCCCTGGCTCCAATCTCTCTTATGTTCTTCTATTCTCCTTTGGAGGCGCCTTCGGTACGTCCTATATACACACTGTCAGTACAACATGTTTCTGTGTTTATCGTTGGTATTCTATATATACCGGCTCCCTGTAACTTTGTTGTTTTATAATAATTGGCTGTGGGAATCTGGCATTATCCATTATATCGTCTGCGAACATTTTATTTATTCTACCACATTCTTTTTTCAAAAACTACTTATAGGTAGTATATTTGGGAATCGTCCGCAGAACTGCACAGCATTTTCAATGGTATTTTTCCTTCTTGGTTCACTGTTTTTATATTTATAGTTTTTATATATTTTGCAAATGGATTTTTTATTATATCCAAAGGCAGCTGCTGTTTTCGTTACCCGTATCATTTCTTTGTGTTCCAAAATTTTATTTGAATCATGGGTGATAGATCTTCTGATGTAAAACCTGAATGCTGCGTATTTATAATACATTATGTGGTTGGAATTATTTAGGATGATTGTAGAAATATATGATTCTTCCTATGATTGTGCGTTTAATATGCCCTTGGTTTCTGATCAAAAGTATGTCAAGGAAAGCTATTTGTCCTTTATTTCCTTTCTCACACGTGACTTGAATTGTAGGGTAGTATTTATTATAACGTTGTACGAAATGCGTTAAACTTTCTTCTGAACTTCGCCAAATAGTTATAAAAGCGTACAAATACAACGTGTGAACTGAACTTGAGATAAAGCTATTTTCTCCACAAAGAGCTGAGGATGCAACAGGCAGCCGACAATATGCAAGCATGCTTTGCTTTATTATGGTTCGACTTACTGCGTTTCGCAGATATTTCGTTCCTTACGGATTGAAAGTTTGTGTCAACCCTCCGTCGATCAAGTCTATCGGTGCCATTTCTCCAGGAGCATGTACTCTGTTCGCCTGTCTCTGTCACATTTTGGTAATACCCTCAGTATTTTAAACTTTTTCATTATTAATGTATCTGTTATGGTGGTCTAAGATCAGTGATCTTTGATGTTATTGTTGCAATTCTTTGGGGCTCCAGAGTACAAACCCCATGTAAAACGTCGAACTTAATCAATAGAGGAATGTGTTCTGACTGCTCTACAGACCAGCCGTTCCGAGATCTTTCTCCCTCTATTCTGGCCACCATATTTCATGATGGAAATCAATATTGAAATTAGGACAACTACTAACTTTACAATGGCCTGCAAGTGTTCAATTCTAAGGAAAAATCGCATGACTCTTACTTTAAATCAAATATTAGAAATGATTGTGCTTAAGGAAGATGGCATTTTGCGTAAAACAGCCAATTTGTGCAAGCAAAGGAAAAGTTCTTGGCGAGAATTAGACGTGCTACTTCAATGAACACATGAAAAAGAAGAAAGCAAAACAGCCTTATTAGTGACACGCCAATAGTGTTGTTAGTCTGGACAGAAGATCAAAGCAGTCACAACTTTCCCTTAAGGTAAAGCCAATTGCAGAACAAGGCCCTAACTGTTTTGAAATCTACTAAACCTGAGAGAGGTGAGAAAGATTTAAAAGAAAATGTTTTAGCCAGCCGAGTTTGGCTCATTAGGTTTAAGGAAAGAAGCCGTCTCCATAACATAAACGCTTAAATTAAAGCAACTAGTTCTGATGTATTATAGCAGCTGCAGATAGTTGTGCAGAACATATAGATAAAATGATTGATGAAAGTGCCTACACTGATCAACATGTTTTTAATGTAAACGAAATAGCCTTATATTGGAAGATGTTATCTAAGACTTTCATAGATGGAGAGGAGAAGTCAATGACTGGCTTAAAAAATTCAAAGAAAAGACTTAATCCCTTGTCGGGGATTAATGCGAGTATGGGCTTTTTGGTGAAACTAATGATACTTTAGAAATATGGAAATACAGTAGCCCTTAAGAATTTTACTAAATCTACTCGGCCTGTGCTCTGTAAATGTAACAACAAAACCTGGATAACGGTCCATCTCTTTACATCATCGTATACCGAACGTTGTAAGCCCACTGTTGACAGCTACTGCTTAGAAAAAGATTCCTTTCTACATATTACTGCTCATTGACACTTCACCTGGTAACTCAGTAGCTCTGATGGATGCGTACAACAAGATGAATGTAGTTTTCATGTCTACTAACACAACAACCATTCTGGACCCTATAGATGAAGGAGTAGTTTCTACTTTCAAATCTCAGTATTTAAGAAATACATTTCGTAAGGTTAGAATTGCCATGGATAGCGATTCCTGTGATAAATCTAGGCAAATCAAATTGAAATCCTTCTGGAAAGAATTTACTATTCTAGATGTCATTAAGAACATTTGTGATTCAAGGGAGGTCAAAATATCAAAATTAACAGGTGTTTGGAAAAAGCTGATTTCAATCTTCGTGGCTGATTCTGCCGCGTTCAGGAAGTAGCTGCAAATTATGATAACAGAAAGTAACTATATAATAATTATAATAACGAGGAAGTAAATATATAATAATTATAACAACGAGGAAGTAATTATTTAATAATTATAATATCGACGAAGTAACTACAGATGTGGTGGAAATAGCAAGATAACTAAAATTAAAGGTGGAACTTGAAAATGCAACTGAATTCCCGAAATTTTAAAATAAAACTTCAAAGGACGAAAAGTTGCCTTTTATGTTTTAAGAAAGAAATTGGTTTCATGAGATGGAATCTATTCCTGGCGAAGTTGCTGTGAACATTGTTGAAATGACAAGGTTATAGAATATTACATATACTTAGTTGATACAGCATTGGCAGTGTTTGAGAGGACTATCCGCAATTTCGAAAGGAGCTCTGTTGAAGGGAAATTGCTATCAAAGAGCATCTCCTGCTAGAGAGAAATCTCACGAAAATAAGAGTCAATTGTTGCGGCAAAGGTCATCATTGTCTCATTTTATGAAATTTGCATAGCCACTTTACACTTCAGCAAACACCAACCTGATCACTCAGCAGTCATCAACATCCAGGCAAAACCCTCCATCAGGAAAAGGATTACGGCTCTTTGAAGATCAGATGATGGTTAGTGTTTTCTTAATTAAGTTATTTTCATGGTATTTTTAGACATAATGCTATTGCACACTTAGTATACTACAGAACAGAGCAATGATAAAGTTCATGTGCACTGGGAAACCAAATATTAGTAACTCGCTTTATTGTGGGGTTCTGGAACTAAACCCCTAATATTTCCTAGGCATGTCTGTAAATACTTGTGCAATAAATCCATCCAATCCAATGATAAACGCTATTGGTTAACACAGTGTTCCTTCCTGAACTCTAACAGGCTCAGAAAGTCAGTTCAGCTGTTTAATAACACGTGGTTTCCAAACAAACAGAAGCTATTTGATATTACGAAACTCTGTTCAAATTGTACTCGCATACATGCACGAGTCCTTTTTTATTTCGTTGTGGTAGTGACTTAACCATGTTATAAAATCTGGGGGGGGGGTCCGATTACACATACACACATTATATATATACACGCATATATATATATATACATGGGATGTAAGGTCAGGTGATGCGTAACATCACAGCCTCTCCTTGACAAATGTCAACCCCGCCTTTTCGTGGTGCATCCTGTTCCTACTAAAAGGGCTCTGACGACCGCCAATAGCGGTATAACTATACCATCGGGATTAGAGGAAATTCTATCCCACACTCACCAACCCGCTTGGCCAGCGTGGTGAGTTATTTCCAAACCCCTCCAAAATGACTTCACAACTTAAGTCTTGGCCCTCAGTCTCCGGCAGCTGGAATGTACCTGGCCAAGGCAGCGGCCAGTGCGACATGAAAGCAGAGGGTGCTAAGAATCCCCGGAGGACCGGACTAGGCTGCCATCTGATGATGACCTTGGCAAAGTACAATGGACGCTCCCTATATTCTGATTCAAGGCTTCTTGAATTGGAAGAGGAACTACAAAGGATCAAGTGGGACATCGTGGGGCTCAGTGAAGTAAGGAGAAAAGGAGAAGATCTCATCGAACTGAAAAGTGGACATCTCTTCTACTATCGTGGAACAGATACTGGCAGAACTAGTGGTGTTGGATTTATAATAAACAAGAAACTGAAGGATAAAGTTGTAGAAGTTGAATGTTCCTCTGGCAGAGCTGCACGGCTTGTTATCCAACTCTCGAAAAGATACCAGACTCAGATTATTCAAACTTATGCACCCACCACAAGTCATCCTGAAGAAGAAATTGAAGAATTTTATGAGGAAATTTGTCATCTAAATAATAAAGGTAAGCAGCACTTGAAAATAATTATGGGAGATTTCAATGCAAAAATAGGGCAACGGCAACAGAATGAAACTTCAGTAGTTAAATTCGGTCACGGCAACAGAAACCAGCGTGGAAATACTTTCGTTGAGTTTGCAGAGGCAGAAGGGTTTTCCATCTTGAACTCCTTCTTCAAGAAAAAGCCACACAGGAAATGGACATGGAGACATCCAAATGGGACGACAAGTGAAATTGATTTTATTATGTGTATCAAAAAATTCGTCATAGAAGACTGCAGTGTATTAAACAAGTTCAACACAGGTAGTGACCATAGATTGGTGAGATGTAAGATGCACCTCAACGCTAAACTTGAACGTGGCAAGCTCATAAGACAAACAAAATCTATTGACATAACCAACCTTAAAAAACACCATAATACCTTCAAGTTGGAAACTGAAGAACAGGTTCTCTGCTTTTGAAGGCCTAACATCGAAGAAGTGGACATCTCTGAAGTTAACAGAAAAGTAACCAAAGCTCTTATGGAAACAGCAACAAAATTTATCTGGGTCTAAGAACAAGTTGCATGTAAAAAAGTTTTCAAGAAAAACGAAAATGTTGATGCAAAAATAGAAGAGACATGAGGACAACTAAAGAAGATGTGACTTCCAAAGTGGAATATACAGAGCTATGCAAGACAGTACGGAATGGTATCACTGAAGACGTAAGAAAATTCAACTGTGAACTAGTGAGGAAAGCAATTGAAAACAACCAAAGCCTAAAGATAGCAAAGGGACATCTCAGTAAGGGAAGAAAACAGATTATGGCACTGAGAAAAGAAGATGGTTCTGTAACAAGAAATAGAGGCGAAATTTTGACAAGAGTGAAAGATTTCTACTCCAAATTATATAAAAGGGATGATACATGCACTCCAGACATCCTGAAAGATACCAGTACCAGAGTTCCTCCAGTCCTTCCAGCAGAAGTTGCACATGCAATCAAGAACATGAAGCAGGGAAAAGCTCCAGGAGAAGATGGAATTACTGTAGACATCATACAAGAAGCAAGTGGAGAAATCGAAACAGTACTCGCCCAAATTTTCACTCGATGCCTTAATGAAGGAAAGATTCCTGAGGATTGGAACACCGATACAATGATCCTGCTACATAAAAAAGGTGACATTGAGGATCTCGGAAACTACAGACCTATCAGCCTCCTATCAGTAGTTTATAAAATCTTCACTAAAGTTCTTTCACACCGCTTGAAGGTAACACTGGACATGGCTCAACCGAGAGAACAAGCTGGATTCAGGAGTGGCTACAGCACAATAGATCATATCCATGTGCTGAGAGAACTAATTGAAAGCGCGAGGGAGTATGAACTTCCATTGTGCATGGCTTTTATCGATTATGAAAAAGCCTTTGATTCGGTGAAACCATCAGCAGTTACAATGGCTCTGAAAACCTGCGGTATTGAAGATGCATACATTAATATTATTAATAACATCTATGAAAATGCAAGTGCAAAGATTAGGCTGTTTGAAAATACAACACACATAAAAATTGGAAAGGGAGTGAGACAAGGTGACACCATATCTCCGAAGCTCTTTAATGCCACATTGGAGGGTGTTTATCAGTCGCTGAGCTGGGAAAACAAGGGGATAAAGATTAATGGAGATTATCTAACCCACCTTCGTTTTGCTGATGACGTAGTCATTTTTGCAACTAGCCCATCAGAGCTGCAGAGTATGATCCAGGAACTTGCTGACAAGAGTAAAGAATTTGGATTAATAATGAACTTTCAGAAGACAAAAGTGATGTTCAATGCTATTACAAGAAATGAAGATTTATCGATTGATGGAGAAAAGCTGGAGATAACAGACACGTACGTTTATCTTGGACAGCAGATATCAAGTGAGGGTCACATTGATGAAGAAATTAATCGGCGTACAAAACTTGCCTGGAGAGCTTTTGGAAGAAACAGCATAATTTTCAAGAGCAATATGCCATTATGTCTTAAAAGAAAAGTGTTTGATCAATGCATCCCTCCAGTGCTTACGTATGGGGCAGAGACGTGGACCTTAACTAAAAGAGACATACAAAGGCTGCAGACAACTCAAAGCAGCATGGAGAGGTGCATACTTGGTGTAACCACGAGAGATAAGAAGAGGAACTCGTGGATCCGAAAAATGACAAGAGTGGAAGACATCATGATCAGAGTTAAATCCCTGAAATGGCAATGGGCTGGACATACTGCCAGAAGGATAGATCATCGATGGACAGCCGAAATTTTAGATTGGATTCCAAGGGACAGGAAAAGACCCAGAAGACGACCACATGGGAGATGGATGGGTGAAATTCGAAAGTATGCAGGGGTGACATGGAGGAGACTGGCACAAGACAGACCGTTGTGGAGGAAACTTGGGGAGACCTTCGTCCAGCAGTGGATTGATAATGGTTGACAATGATGATGATGATATATACATAATGACATTATGGGACGACAAGTGAAACTGATTTTATTATGTGCAACCACCAATAGCGGTATAACTATACCATCGGGATTAGAGGAAATGCTATCCCACACCCACCAACCCTCTTGGCCAGCGTAGTGTGTTATGGTCAAACCCCTCTAAAATGACTCAACAACTTAAATCTTTTCCCTCGGTCTCCGGCAGCTGAAATCTACTTGGCCAAGACAGCGGCCAGTGCAACATGAAGGCAGAGGGTGCTAAGAATCACCGGAAGACCGGACTAGGATGCCATCTGAGGCTGACTTTGGCTACGTATAATGGACGCTCCCTATCTTTTGATTCAAGGCTTCTTGAATTGGAAGAAGAACTACAAAGGATCAAGTGGGACATCGTCGGGCTAAGTGAAGTAAGGAGAAAAGGAGAAGATCTCATTGAACTGAAAAGTGGACATCTCTTCTATTATCGTGGGACAGATACTGGCAGAACTAGTGGTGTTGGATTTATAATAAACAAGAAACTGAAGGATAAAGTTGTAGAAATTGAAATTTCTTCTGACAGAGCTGCACGACTCGTTATCCAACCCTCGAGAAAATACCAGGCTCAGATTATTCAAACTTATGCACCCACCACAAGTCATCCTGAAGAAGAAATTGAAGAATTTTATGAGGAAATTCGTCATCTAAATAATAAAGGTCACCAGCACTTGAAGATAATTATGGGAGATTTCCATGCAAAAATAGGGCAGCATCAACAGAATGAAACTTCAGTAGGTAATATAGGTCACGGCAACAGAGACCACCGTGGAAATACTCTCGTTGAGTTTGCAGAGGCAGAAGGGTTTTTCATCTTCAACTCCTTTTTCAAGAAAAAGCCACACAGGATATGGACATGGAGATATCCAAACGGGACGACAAGTGAAATTGATTTTATTATGTGTAACAAAAAATTCGTCATCGAAGAATGCAGTGTGCTAAACAGATTCAACACAGGTAGTGACCATAGATTCGTGAGATGTAAGATGCATCTCAACACTAAACTCGAACGTGGAAAGCTCATAAGACAAACAAAATCTGTTGACATAACCAACCTTAAAAAACACCATAATACCTTCAAGTTGGAACGGAAGAACAGATTCTCTGCTTTAGAAGGCCTAACATCGGAAGAAGAGGATATTTCTGAAGTTAACAGAAAAGTAACTAAAGCTCTTATGGAAACAGCAACAAAATTAGCTGGGTCTAAGAACAAGTTGCATGCGAACAAATTATCAGGAAAAACCAAAATGTTGATGCAAAAAAGAAGAGAGATGAGGACAACTAAAGAAGGTGTGACTTCCAAAGTGGAATATATAGAGCTATGCAAGACAGTACGAAAAATTATCACTGAAGACGTAAGGAAATTCAACTGTGAACTAGTGAGGAAAGCAATTGAAAACAACCAAAGCCTAAAGATAGCAAAGGGACATCTCAGTAAGGGAAAAAAACAGATTATGGGACCGAGATAAGAAGATGGTTCTGTAACAAGAAATGGAGGCAAAATTTTGACAAGATTGAAAGATTTCTACTCCAAATTATATGAAGGGGATGATAAATGTGCTCCAGACATCATGAAAGGTACCAGTATCAGAGTTCCAGTCCTTCCAGCAGAAGTTGCACATGGAATCAAGAACATGAAGTGTGGAAAAGCTCCAGGAGAAGATGGAATTACTATAGACATCATACAAGAAGCAAATGGAGAAATTGAAACAGTACTCGCCCAAATTTTCACTCGATGCCTTAATAAATGGAATAATACTGAGGATTGGAACAACGCTACAATGATCCTGCTACACAAAGAAGGGGACAATGAAGATCTCAGGAGCTACAGACCTATCAGCCTCCTATCAGTGGTTTATAAAATCTTCACTAAAGTTCTTTCACACCGCTTGAAGGTAACACTGGACATGGCTCAACCGAGAGAACAAGGTGGACTCAGGAGTGGCTGGAACACAATAGATCATATCCACGTACTGAGAGAACTAATTGAAAGAGCGAGGGAATATGAACTTCCATTGTGCATGGCTTTTATCGATTATGAAAAATCCTTTGATTCGGTGAAACCATCAGCAGTTACAATGGCTCTGAAATCCTGCGGTATTGAAGATGTATACATTAATATTATTAATAACATCTATGAAAATGCAAGTGCAAAGATTCGGTTGTATGGAAATACAACACACATAAAAATTGGAAAGGAAGTGAGACAAGGTGGCACCATATCTCCGAAGCTCTTGAATGCCACATTGGAAAATTTCTTTTAATCACTGAACTGGGAAAACAAAGGGATAAAGATTAATGTAGATTATCTAAGCAACCTTTGTTTTTCTGACGACGTAGTCATTTTTGCAACTACACCATCAGAGCTGCAGAGTATGATCCAGGAACTTGCTGACAAGAGTAAAGAAGTGGGATTAAAAATGAACTTTCAGAAGACAAAAGTGATGAAGATTTATCGATTGATGGAGAAAAGCTGGACATAACAGCATACGTACGTACGTTTATCTTGGACAGCAGATATCAAGTGAGGGTCACATTGATGACGAAATTAATCGGCGTACAAAACTTGCCTGGAGAGCTTTTGGATGAAACAGCGTAATTTTTAAGAGCAATATGCCATTATGTCTTAAAAGAAAAGTCTTTGATCAATGTATCCATCCGGTGCTCACGTATGGTTCAGAGACGTTGGTCTTAACTAAAAGAGACATACAAAGGCTGCAGACAACTCAAAGAGGCATGGAGATGTGCATGCTTGGTGTAACCAGGATAGATAAGAAGAGGAACTAATCTTATCTCTTCTGACAAGAGTGGAAGACATCATGATCAGAGTTAAATCCCTGAAATGGCAATTGGCTGGACATACTGGCCATCTATGGACAGCCGAAACTTTAGATTGGATTCCAAGGGACAGGAAAAGACCCAGAAGAAGACCACATGGGAGATGGGTGGATGAAATTCGAAAGTATGCGGGAGTGACATGGAGGAGACTGGCACAAGACAGACCGTTGTGGAGGAAATTTGGGGAGACCTTCGTCCAGCACTGGATTGATAATGGTTGACAATGATGATGATGATGATATATACATATAAGGATCCGCCGACTCTGAAAATCTGGGGGTCCTGACCCTCCTTTGGTTACGCCTGTGCGTTGTGGAACTAATTATATGAATGATGGAGCGTTGAGAACTAAACTTCTTGTTAGTGGAAACTCTTCGAGTCTTCTTTCGTATATGACCCGCTTCCCCCCCCCCTCCAAAGTTCCAAACTGGATTTTTGGTGACAGCACGTGAACACTTGCGCGTTTTGTCTTGCGCGTTTCTTTTGATATCGTGGGTATAATGAATTAGCTTTATAATCTTTTTGCTAAGCTAATTATTATGAATGAATAATAATGCTCTAAGCTTCAAAATAATGAATTCCCAAAAGGGTGTTGTTACTCGTTAATTATGAACTTAAACAAAGTCTCAACGCTGGTTATTTATATTAAGTAATCAAAGTCATAAACCTAACAGCCAGACAGAGGTCTGACAAAACTAAGAATTGAGAAAGACTGAACTTACTGAAAAACTTGTTTATTTCCAAGACTCTTGGTCAACTAAGGCACTCATATATCTTGTACATAATAATGAATAAACTTTCCTCTTATCGTACGCACACAACCAACACAACCTCAACACAACCTCAACTCCAACCCACAACAACTCACCAGTCTCGATGAACGCGCCTATATACGAGCTACCACCACGTCATGACTTACACTCATTGCCAGATCTCATTCAGCGGGTGAAACAATATTTCGTTCAGTAGGAAGATAATTTACATAGTAAAATAAAATAACCAGAGATAGTAAAATCAAAAGGAAAGTGAATATAGAGTATACGTTACATCATCTCCCCTTAATTTTTTTTTTTTTTTTTTTTTTTTTGTCCGAAAAACCTATCAATTTTGGAGTGTAAGTCTTACATTTCGATGATTGACGTTTCTCGATCTTTTTTTTTGATTTGTTGTTTTGGTGGTAGCCGTATTTACATTATCAATCTTGGCATGACAATTTACGAATCTGTATTCGACTGTGAAATTTGTAGTGTAGAACAAACCAAACCTGCATCGGCATACTTTCCTTTTATTCTGCCTAGCAGGAATCACTTTTTTTAATTTCAAATGACGTGCCCTCATTCGTTGAAATACATAACAACTGTATCAGCAGCGAGGATAGCCTGAAGCTGCCTAACAGTAACAATTTTATTATTTTCATTTCAAATTACGTTCGCCTTAGTCGTTGAAATACAGAACAACTGTATCAGCAGCGAAATTTACCTGGAGCTGCCTAACAGTAACAATTTTATTATTTTACCCCTAAGCACATAGATATATACAAAAAAAAAAAGGTGGATTAGTAGATGGACATAGAAGAAATATAAAAAAAAAACACACATATATACACAAAAAAGAATGCATAGGCCCACACGAAAAAAAGAAATTCTGACACGCCAACTGGTCGTGCAGGAAAAACAACAAACTGAGAAAAGAACCTGTCCACGAGAACTTACTTATCTCGAGGACGCATAAAAAATTCTAGTGCGGTAACGTTTTCCAGGCCTAATGGGACTGGTGAAATCAGGTGGCTTGGATCTCTTCCGGGACGGTAATGGAACTGGAACATCGGTCTGCTGTCGGTCAGGAGTCTGGTGGTCTGGAAATCCCTGCGGCTGAGAATAACGGTCAGAAGTCTGGCGGTCCGGAATCCCTTGCGGCTGAGAAGAACGGTCAGGAGTCTGGCGGTCTGGAAATCCCTGCGGCTGAGAAGAACGGTCAGGAACGTCAGAAGTCTGGCGGTCCGGAAATCCCTGCTGCGGCTGATAGGAACGGGCTCCCCCAGGCTTTGGATATGAAGTCCCTTGGTGCTGGGGCCCGTTGTGTCCTTCCAGTATCTTTTTGGACGGACGTGTCTCCGGCCACATAGCTTGTTTTCGTTTACGCCCACGGGGCATGATAGTAGTAGCAGGCATCGGCCCTGTTTGCCCTAAACGGAGGTTCCAGGGGCGAAACCCGGGTGGATGCAAGATTTCTGCCTTCGTCGCTGTTGCGGCGAAGCAGATTGGAGGAGACAAGTCACGTTTGCGCCCAGCTTTTGGTGGTGCTGGACGGTGTGGAATATTAAAAGTAGGATTCATAACTGATAAATCAGAAATGTCCGACGCCTCTGAGTCGCTGCTGTAATTCAGCGGTCGTGCAGGGCGATGTTTAGATTTGCCTATAGGAATACTTTCCGATGAGGTATTCAAAGAAGAAGTATCCCGCGTTGGTGCAGAGTTTGCCGGAAACGGCGCAGCAATAGTCTTGGCAATGGTTGGAGGGAAAGGAACGATACTAGTATTCGACGAACTCGATTCGAGCCTTGGTCTCATGGGAGAATCAGGTTGCGTGTGTAGAAACTCGGCTGGAGGCGGGGAGGGTGAAGGAAAAATCACTGGTGAATCGTCAAAAATGTTCGGTGGTTCGTCCACAATTTCCGGCGGTTGAACATGAGATATAGATTCTTGAGTCTGTGGAACAGAAGGTTGAGTAGGATTGATAATGAAATCGATATTCCGTTCGTGATATTTGCGACATTGATCAACATGTACATATTGAAAATGGTTGTTCGGTTTCTCCAGAACAATATTATTTTCAAAGACATTTGCCACCCGATATGGACCTTCGTAGCTGGGTGCAAATTTCTTCACTAAAGTATGCGAAACAGAAGACTGGAAGTGCGTTTCCACGAGAGTGAGATCTCCAACGACAAGATCTGGTTCCCTCTACGCCTAGAATTATAATATCGTGCTTGAGCCGCTTGTGCTCCTAGCATTGCAACACGAGCTTTTTCTGCCATGATTCGTACTGATTGCGGAGTTGGTCGCTGGTTCAATTCGTCGATAATCCCCGTTAAATTTTCAAAAGGGGTTTTAATTTTGCGACCCAGAAAAAGTTCTGCAGGAGTAATTTTAGTAGACTAGTGGACAGACGAGCGGAGGGCGAACGCAAAAAGTTCTAAATGGTCATCCCATCTTTCATGGTGATCCATTACAAAAGTCGTAATCATTTTCACTAACGTTCGGTTAACACGTTCCGCAGGATTACTCTGGGGATGATATGGGGAAATGAATTTATGTTTAATGTGTAATCTCGCACACATTCTTTCAAAAATGTCAGAAATAAATTGAGGACCATTATCCGAAACTACTTTATTAGGTGCACCATATCTAGAAAATACTTCATTAACTAAGACATTACAAATAATCTCAGCCGTAGCGGCTTTAATGGGAAAAACTTCAACCCATTTAGAAAAATTATCAGTTAGTACTAAAACGTAACGAGCTTTATTTTTAACAGATAATGGATAAGGTCCCAATAAATCTATTGAAATAATATCAAACACATGAGAACTTGAACTAGATTTCAAGTGACCGGCCGGTCTTACATTACGATAATTATTAATCTTGACACAAGTGACATGATTGAACGTATGCGAGTACACTTTGGTACATGCCAGGCCAATAGGCAACATCCCGCAATTTACAACGGGTCTTGCGAATACCTAAATGGCCTGCAAGAGGTTTGTCATGAAATTCATTTAAAAGAGCCATTCTAAGGGTTCGCGGAATACATGGGCGAAACTCTGCCCTAGTAGTCCGAGACTTTGTATAATAAAGAAGACCCTCTATTACTTAAAATGTTGTGACCTTCCAGCCAGAGAAGGATCACTTGGTAGGGGCGAACCCGCAAGCAAAAAATTGTAAATATCCACAAAATCTGGATCATTTATTAATTCTGCTATTATCTGCTCTCTGGATGTTATATCAGCAATCAGAAGTAAAGGCTGACATCCAGGAGGAGTTTCGGTGGGGACCCCACTAATCGGAACGCGAGATAATGCGTCCGGTAATTGATTCTTATGACCTGGCTGATATGAAATTTTGATATTGCTCTCTGTAACTTCAGAGCCCACTTCATAAGTCTTTGAGATAGGTGCTTAGCAGAATTTAAATACTGAAGGGCAGAATGATCCGTAATTATGTTAACTGTCAATTCATTAAGATAACATTGAAATTTATTCAGTGCATACACAACAGCAAGACATTCACGTTCCGTAGCTGAATAATTGCGTTCAGCTTTGGCTAAAGTACGAGACGCAAAAGCTATTGGATGCCCAGCTTGTGACAAAACGCAACCAAGACCAACTCCGGATGCATCAGTATAAATATCAAATTCTTTAGTATGATCCGGGAAAGCCAACACCGGAGGCAGAGTCAATGCAGACTTCAGTGTTTCGAATGCAGCGTTAGCTTCAGGTGTCCAAATAAACTTCTTGTATTTACGCTTTAAAGCATACAACGGCTCACATATTGTAGCATAAGCGGGGACGAACTACTGATACCAACCGGTCATTCCCAGAAAGCGGGATAGTTCTTTTTGCTGTTTTAGGCCGAGGAAAGTCAACAATAGGCCTAATTTTTTTCATTATCAGTGAATAAACCGTGAGGAGTAATTTTCAACCCCAGATATACAATCTCGTCCCTCGCTATCTGGCATTTACTAGGTTTTAACGTCAAGTCAGGCATTGTATATAAGTTGGAACACCTGTTTGAGCAGAGAAAGGTGCTCGTCAAAAGTCTCTGATGTTATAATAATATCATCCAAATAGACATGCACATGGGGACCCAGGACAGGTCTGAGAACCGTGTCCATAAGCTTTTGGAAAGTAGCAGGTGCAGAAGCTAAACCAAAAGGCATACGTAAATATTCATAGGCCCCAAAAGGAGTCACAAAGCCTGTTTTATCGACAGAGTCCGGATGTACAGCCACCTGCCAATATCCACTCGCCAAATCCAAAGTTGACATCCATTTGGTTGACGACAAGTCATTTAGAATATGTGACATGACAGGTAGTGGATAATTGATAGTTTTTGTGACTTGGTTGAGTTTGCGAAAATCTGTCACGAAACGAAATTCATTTGGTTGTTTCTTTGGAACCAAGAAGGCAGGAGCCGCCCAGGCGCTTGTGGATTCCCTGATTATGCCTTGCTTAATCATTTCCGCAATTTGACGTTGCATTTCCTGTTTTTTATGTGGAGCACAAGTTTAAGGTTTCGTCGCAATGGGTTTCGAACCATCAGTGTCAATAACATGATAAACCACCTGTGTGAACCCAGGTTGATCCGAAAATAAACCAGGGCTTTCCTGTAAAAGGAGAGAAAGCTGGTCTCGTTGCCCCTCATTCAATTGGTCACTCAACAATAAACTTGTAATATCTACAGGAACCGTCGGAATCATTTCGACAGGTTCCGGAAAGGAAAATCACATGTTGTACAAAATTCAAAGTTATTTGAAACTTGTTAATAAAGTCCATACCCATGAGACATTTCACGGGTAGCTCGTCTATAAGCAGGAAAGAATGTGTAAAACGAGCTTTTCCCAGCCCTAAAGATAATGTGACAGTTCCTGCGATACTGAAGATTTCATTATTGGCACCTCGCAAATACTGCGTTGCAGGCTGAACGTGTATTGCAGAAAAAACGTCGTTGCAAAACTTTGTATTTAGGGCTGATATCTCAGACCCAGTGTCGAACTTTGTCTCGACAATAACGTCTTCAAGTGTCAAGAATACATCAGGCAACTGAGGAGTTTGAACAGTCACTAATACTGTTTTAGGGTCAGAATGTTTGGTATCAGGAAGAAGGACCGACTCTTCGTCTACTTCCTGTGGAAGTTTAAAGGAATTCTGGTGGTGTTATCATGTGGTCGGAAACCTCGACCCTGCCGGGTATCGGGAAAATTTTCACGATAAGGAAAATTGCGTGAACCCTGCGTCGGGAACTCCGCGTGTCTGTTGACAGTTTCATATTCGTTACGTCTGCCCTCAGCACGGGCAGAAAAATTATTATTGCCCTGGGCATGAGAACGTTCCGAATGCTGCTGAGTGAAACGGGGTCGAGCATACTGTGCATTATGACGATATCCCGAAGCTTGCTCAGAAACTCGCTGTTGGTTCGCCACTCTTCTGTGTGGTGGAACGTATGAAGCTTGGGTGGGCACTTGTGTATGCTCGCGCTGAAAGTTTTGTCTATTATGCCGCTGAGGGTTTTCGGAATAAGCCTCGCGGGGTGCCCGAGCATGGTGAGTTGAAGCATGTTTGCCATGTCGCTCTTCATACGTGCGTATGAGGCGAAGGCATTCATGAATGGTGGTAGGGTGTCGAACCTCAAGAAAATCTTGTAAGAATGGGTCGAGCTGCTGTACGAGGGTATCCAACATGTCAACATGACTGGCATGTGGATCCCATAGATTATATAGGCGTGTAGTTTCCAACGCAAATGCAACAGGGCTATCCTTGGGACCTTGTTGACGTGAAAAAAGCTGTTGAGCAAGGCTAGCTCGACTGAGGCCGAAAGGAAAGACCTCCAAGAATTCTGCACGGAAATTCTCATAATGAGAATCCGGGTTCGACCCTCGCCACTGCCTATACCAGGTCTTGGCGGTATCCCTCAAGCAAGTTCCGGCAATTTGGACCTTGCAGTCTTCCGGAATATTATAGAGATCAAAATGATCTTCCAGATCTTCGAGGAACTTTAAAGGCCCCTCCAAACCATTGAAATAAATTGTTCCTGCATGCGGCACGAAATGGGCAAGCATTCTGCTTCGCTGAGAGGATTGAGCTCCCTCAGGTACGACCCGCGACTCAGAGTGATAAGAAGCTGGCGCATTACGAAATGGTGAAGAACGCTTGGGTATGTGCAGATCATTCATATCAAAGTCAGAGCCACAGGCTTCGTACAAATTGTCCAAACAAACACCATTACCCTCGAGACTTGCCGGATGGTGGAAATTTGCAGTTGTTTCAGGTAAGGAAGCCATGGGTAATAATAGTCAGGATCTCGTGTTCAAGAAAAGTTCAGGCGCCAATTATAATGAATTAGCTTTATAATCTTTTTGCTAAGCTAATTATTATGAATGAATAATAATGCTCTAAGCTTCAAAATAATGAATTCCAAAAGGGTGTTGTTACTCGTTAATTATGAACTTAAACAAAGTCTCAACGCTGGTTATTTATATTAAGTAATCAAAGTCATAAACCTAACAGCCAGACAGAGGTCTGACAAAACTAAGAATTGAGAAAGACTGAACTTACTGAAAAACTTGTTTATTTCCCCAAGACTCTTGATCAACTAAGGCACTCATATATCTTGTACATAATAATGAATAAACTTTCCTCTTATCGTACGCACACAACCAACACAACTCCAACACAACCTCAACTCCAACCCCACAACAACTCACCAGTCTCGATGAACGCGCCTATATACGAGCTACCACCACGTCATGACTTACACTCATTGCCAGATCTCATTCAGCGGGTGAAACAATATTTCGTTCAGTAGGAAGATAATTTACATAGTAAAATAAAATAACCAGAGATAGTAAAATCAAAAGGAAAGTGAATATAGAGCATACGTTACATGGGTTCTTCTCTTCTTATATCCGCAATGCGTGTTACCTCCGGTGTGTTGTGTGTTATGCAGTTCGGGTGTTTCCTATAGAGACCCATAAGTTCTCTCGGTAAGCTTTTTGTATACATTTTCTCCGTAACTTTGGGTTTTCGAAGGAGACCTAATGTTGATTGGTTTTTCTTTGGATCATATTTTTTAGATGGTTTTATTGCCCAAGTTCTTTCGTTGGATTTCATTGGGAGATGTTATTGACTATATTTTTGGGGGCTTTATTGTTACACACTCAGGCGCGCCTTCCCTTCTGGACGGGACTAAGACGAGGATATTAACCATCTGAAATGTAACAGTACTTGGACAAAGTGGCCAAAGCTCATATTTAAACCTAAACATGCACGGCGGAGGGATACATGACGCATTTGGAAGTGATGGAACTCCTTTGGAACCGAATGCTGAAGTTTAACCGATAATTCTTTTTGAACATTAAGAGATATTTTTTAACTGGATTCAACTTCTTAAAACAAAATGCACATTTCGTTAAAATATAATGCTGAATTTAGAAAAAAAATTCTCATTTTACTTTCCCCGTTTGCTCTCTGTATTCTAATATTCACCGTGAACGATCAAGATCCAAGTTATTTCTTATAATTTAAGGAATGGAAATCATATGAAATGTGAACTCTTTACTGAAAGATGCCTTCCCTTTTATTGTTTCTTGCGTAATTTAGCAAAGAAGGTTCATGTCGCACCCGAAATGTTGCTGAGTTCCATAATCATCAGCAGAGTGCAGAATCACAAATAAAGAAATATTTCTCAAGACAACAAATAGTGTCATAAATCATAGTGCAGTACTGATATTTGTTTGAGAACATTTCTTTAGGAAATTGCAAAGAGTTTACTTACTCCGTAATTGTATTGCTTTGGGGTATTCCTCAAAAAGACGTTTCAGCCAAATAGGTAGAGCTCTCAGCTAAGTTCAGTATTGTAATTGGCTTTTTCAAATGAAATCAGTTATGTGAAACTTTTGATAGCAAAAATTTTCCGCCTTTAATTATTTAACTCCAAGGTAAACATTCTACTTTTCTGAGACATTCTGGAAAACACACCAACAGATTGGTTATCAGCAACATTCATTTGCGTTGTATGCCCCCAAAACTGTTCAAAAGTTCCAATTTGAATATAAAATCAATGAAATGGTAAACATGATCATGAATGGAATACAGGATTACACCATACAATAAAAATTTTGAAGATTACAATCCGTTTTCTGATGTAAATATGACAAGGATGGTAAGTCAGATAATATCCGAAAACTTGAAAATTTCGTCGTCCTGGAGCGGAAATCGAAACCGCGTCTCCCAGATAGCGGCCGGATATGCTAACTACTACAAATTAATTAATTGATTATTCTAATTTATCGGAAACTTTAGACTTGGTCGTTCTTGGTGGTGTAGTAGTTAGCATACCGCAGCGCTATCTGGGAGACGCGGGTTCGATTCCCGATCCAGGACGACGAACTTTTAAAGTTTTCGGATATTATCTGTCTTACCATCCTCGTCATATTTACACCACAAAACGAACTGTAATCTTCAAAATTGGTAAACATGATGTTACTTGACTGATGACACGGGTGTCAAAGTTAGCATACATAAGTAATCTGTGGGCAGGCTCTGCACAAACCTCTCAATGAACCACTATTTCCGAAGAAGAAACGGAAATCTCGTGTCCTTTTTCTCGGCACTTATCTGTCATTGGTTATTTCGGCATTCAGAAATCTTTCTTGTTGTCTGCGGAGGGGATGACTTTCCCTTGGTTCGGAATGATGGTTTTCAGTACCAAAATTTTGTTTTTGGATTTCATTGGATGGCGTTTCTTAAGCAATTAATTATACGGTCGGTGACCCCTTATATGCCCAAAACAACTTTTGTCAGGCACCCTTTTTCTAAATCCCTCTACATAAATATCTGATCTCGATATCCTCAACGTCAGGTATCCGTGGTTTAAGGGTATGAACAGTGCTTTTATCGCTACTCAAGGTGTTAGAAGAATTGGTGCTTTTCGTCGGCATCATGTTGCTGGTGTTAATGAACACTCCTTTCTAACGGTTCGGTGGGAAGTGTGACTTGTGTCTCTCTGCCGCGTTTTTCGATAAGACAGCGTTACAGCTCTCTCAGCGAGTCCCCATGCAGTCTAAAAGGCTGCAAATGAAAGATTGGAGCAAGAAGTGCCACAGATCCATCATCTTGCGTCGGAGACCCTGGTGTGTTACGTGATGGGACTACCGGATTGCAATTGCTCTTTCCAGAGCATCCCAGACATGCTCTATTGGTTTCGCCTCTGGAGATCTCGCGGGTCCCATTCATTCCAGAAATATCCTCACCGTCCAGGTATTCGTCCATCACAGATCCCTGTGTGAACGATCCTTATCTATTATCCATAAAAAGGAACTGTGGGCCAAACTCTCAACTGAAAATTCGTACATCGTTCACTAGAATGTCGTTCCCGTAGTGTGCATCAGTCATAGTACCTCTAGTAAAGACGCGCAATGTCGTGCATCCACCGAACGAGATGCCAGCATAAACTAAAAGCTCTCTACCTTAGATATACTGGTGAATTTTCTCAATGTTGGAAGGAAGATTATGGCTTTCCATCTCTGTGTACACACGTCGAGAATCTGCATTTTGTAAGTGCCATGGCTCGTCACTAAATAGAGCACAGGAACATTAATGCGGAAGCCATGAGAGTAGTGTCGGGCAAAATTGTGACGGAGCAGTCTCTGCGATGGGGCGAGTGGAATATAGGTCATTGGCGTTGCATATACTCCTCCCTTGTGGAGTCTTCTGCAAACATTTTGCTTCGATACAGCGGTTCCCGTAGAACAGCAAATTCTCTGAGAGAGTTGCCTTGCCGTCGACTCCTTTTGACGGCAAGCTGTTAGAGACAAATACCCGACGCATCGACTTGTTGTGGTCCGTGGGTGTCCTTGAATCGCCTTTCTTCTTACTGTTCCGGCTTTCTGGAACAGTCCCCAGCGACTGAAGACCACATGTTTTGACACATTCAGCCATCTTGCTACCTAAGCCTGCTGTTATCGTGCTTCCAATCTACCGATCGCTTTCCACAGTGAAGAGCCTTCACACCGACGGTGTGGAGTGATTTTTCCGTTAGCAATTCAGCTCAAACTTAAATTGCAGCACAGTGCCCTGAACAACAAGTAACAAGATCGCGCTCCTTCCACTTCCATGACGTAATGTCGTCATTTGCGTACGTTTATGGCAGCTTGCACAATGTCTTTTGGGGATTTCGATTTAATGTTTCCCCGTGCAGGTCTCTAAAAAATTTCACAGATATATGCTCGTCTTGTTTCCGACATTTTTGGAATATCTATTTGTTACGGTAATTTCGGATACCAGTCTGCTTGAAAAGCTAATAATCGTAAGTCCACTCCAAAGAACATCTATATCATTTTAATAATATCCGAAATTAAGTGTTTCAAGTGATTGCCAAAATTTCTCTGTTTACTGTATTTGCTGCTCAGTGATACGATGCATTAGAAGGGTTTTTCTAAAAATATATTCAATTTGAATTTCAATTGCTAATGATACCAGATTGAAAAGATTTTAAAGAAATGTTTAATTTGCCAGCCATTTATGTTACGTTGAACCATTGTAATATGCATGTTTGGATTAAAGAAAACTGTGTGGCATTGATCATTCGATTCGTTACATCCCATGTGTTGTATAAATTCAATAAGTTTAGGTGTTAAAAATCTTAATCTTAAATGCTGCGCGAAATTGGTATCATCATTCCTCAAGCTGTAAGGGCGTTACAAGAAAAATGAATCCAGTGAGTGCCGTGGTGCACCTGGTAGAATTTATGCTATGTATATTTTGCATGCCAAGCGACTTATTCGAGAGTATACATTTACTTATGTACAACCCACTGCATTTATTCGCATCACTCAAGATAACACCGAGTAACAGTCATGTACATACTAAGTAGAATTATATTATAACAGCAAACAATAAGGTTTACTAATCCCTGACGCTGAGTGGTACGTAAGCAGATGAAAAAACGAATGTTATTTTCCTAAATCGAATGAAAGAAGATGTGTGAGTCAGAAAAGTAAAAATTTACTAAACTATGGTGGTATTAACAGTAATTCTGATTTAGACGAAAGTAAGAAATGACCCTGAGCCCGATGAAATATGATACTTCTACGAAACTCCATCTGCGCTTGCGCAAGCTTAAATCTGAATTCAAGAGGAAAATAAAAGCTGAATCCTAAGTGTGTTAGAGAGGGCGATTAGTGACTTTTCTTCTAGGTAATCTACATGTCACACCCCGTCGTATTATGCACATTTTAAAGGCCTCGTTTATGGCCCGTAACCCCCTTGGTGTGTCGAGGAAATCCAAATTTTGCTACAACACACCGCTTTCATAACATCAAAATGCATGATTATAATGGTTTTTATCACATTTAGCATTTGGTTCTCGTAACTTAAGAAGACTATAAAGAGATACGGTTAAGCTTATGTAAGACGTGATGAAGTATTGTTCGACGATAATTTAGTAAAATGTTGTTGGATAAAAATTAACTATTGTTTCCTCATTTCATGCAATAGCATTCAAAAATCAATCTTCAACAATGGTTTTGAGAACTTCCGTTACATCAAAAATTTACCCGTGGAATTCCCTTTACTTATTTTCGGAAACGATACATAGCATCAAATTTATCTTCATTCCCTGGGCAATTATTAATGAAATCAGTTTTTCACGTATTTGATTAGCGAATTAAGGCCCGATGTCTTTCATTTGGTTTAATCGCCCTTAGTGAGCAAAATGCGTAGTTTCAACAGGAGATATCTAACTTTCGGTAGACAGATCTAGTGTTTACGCCTAGAACTCAACCGGATAGGCACTTTCAAACTGTTTTACGCAGAAGTCAAGACACTCCATTTGTTAGTCAATATGACCGCTGCCTAAACTTTTAACAGCAACCGCGAATTTGAACAAGAGATAGCTAATGGATATGCGTTTTAACTTCCAATTACTTTATAAATATTTATTTTCCATTAAATTACTGTTAGCTAAATTTAAACACCTGATGTCTTAGTACATGGGTAAACCGTGCATTCAAGTCGTAGTAAGTCGGTATTCACCGAATTCGGTCTGTTCTTCCTAATTCTCATAGAGCCGAGAGATGGCAGTGTCTTTAAAAGTCAGTGGACAAAATGTTTAGTGATCGAAGAAAAAACAACTTTCCCGAAATCTTTTCAATATTTACTGTCGAAGTAGTTACTGTGTTACCTTTGTAGTTCTAAATCGTGAATTTCATTTTTTTCGTCGTACCTACATGCATTCCCTTGTCAAAATGGTCTTTTGTACCACGCTGGGCGTAAAAGCTTCTCTTACTCTCCCTTGAGATGACGTCAGGACATTAGACTTGATACCTTGATGCTCAAAATCAAACTTCGGGGTATACAGACATTTGTCCAGACAGAAGATACAAATACGTTTTCTGCAATATATTTCACTTTGGTGTCAGAAAACCGGAATTTTTGTTTTGTTTTTAATTACAGAAAAGATTAATTGTGGGGTAATAAACCTGCTGTCAGCAAAGTTAACTTCGCAGCAATTAATATATATTTTTTCATAGACTAATACAATTAGAACGAATTCCAAATTTCTCAATTTGTTTCTTTTTGATAAACAAAATTTGTTACACTCAGTCCGGAGATCCAATAGAACACTGAATGCCAACCTCTGGGACTCAGTTGGTTAAACTCTGGCGTTTGACCGTTCTTCCGGGAAGCATCGAACCCGAGACAAGGATGTGCTATGCACCCTACGCATGCGGTACAGCAATAAATGTCTATCTAATGATTAGTTCCCCACGCCACATTCAAATTATTGATGGCTTGTAGCGTTCCCCTAAGCGTTGCTTTTTTATCCGAAGTGAAAAAGTATTCGCTTCGAGAAGGGCTGATCAGCCAGGGAACAAAAGGGCCAGGGAGTTTATTTCTTATATATATATATATATATATATATATATATATATATATATATATATAGGGATGTAAGGTCAGGTGATGCGTAACATCACAGCCTCTCCTTGACAAATGTCAACCCCGCCTTCTCGTGGTGCATCCTGTTCCCACTAAAGGGCTCTGACGACCGCCCATAGCGGTATAACTATACCATCGGGATCAGAGGAAATGCTATCCCACACTCACCAACCCGCTTGGCCAGCGTGGTGAGTTATGGCCAAACCCCTCCAAAATGACTCCACAACTTAAATCTTGGCCCTCAGTCTCCGGCAGCTGGAATGTACCTGGCCAAGGCAGCGGCCAGTGCGACATAAAGGCAGAGGGTGCTAAGAATCCCCGGAGGACCGGACTAGGCTGCCATCTGATGCTGACCTTGGCTACTTACAATGGACGCTCCCTATCTTCTGATTCAAGGCTTCTTGAATTGGAAGAGGAACTACAAAGGATCAAGTGGGACATCGTGGGGCTAAGTGAGGTAAGGAGAAAAGGAGAAGATCTCATCGAACTGAAAAGTGGACATCTCTTCTACTATCGTGGGACAGATACTGGCAGAACTAGTGGTGTTGGATTTATAATAAACAAGAAACTGAAGGATAAAGTTGTAGAAGTTGAAAGTTCCTCTGACAGAGCTGCACGACTTGTTATCCAACTCTCGAAAAGATACCAGGCTCAGATTATTCAAACTTATGCACCCACCACAAGTCATCCTGAAGAAGAAATTGAAGAATTTTATGAGGAAATTTGTCATCTAAATAATAAAGGTAAGCAGCACTTGAAAATAATTATGGGAGATTTCAATGCAAAAATAGGGCAACGGCAACAGAATGAAACTTCGGTAGGTAAATTCGGTCATGGCAACAGAAACCAGCGTGGAAATACTCTCGTTGAGTTTGCAGAGGCAGAAGGGTTTTTCATCTTGAACTCCTTCTTCAAGAAAAAGCCACACAGGAAATGGACATGGAGACATCCAAATGGGACGACAAGTGAAATTGATTTTATTATGTGTAACAAAAAATTCGTCATAGAAGACTGCAGTGTGCTAAACAAGTTCAACACAGGTAGTGACCATAGATTGGTGAGATGTAAGATGCACCTCAACACTAAACTTGAACGTGGCAAGCTCATAGGACAAACAAAATCTATTGACATAACCAACCTTAAAAAACACCATAATACCTTCAAGTTGGAACTGAAGAACAGGTTCTCTGCTTTAGAAGGCCTAACATCGGAAGAAGTGGACATCTCTGAAGTTAACAGAAAAGTAACCAAAGCTCTTATGGAAACAGCAACAAAATTAGCTGGGTCTAAGAACAAGTTGCATGTGAACAAATTATCAGGAAAAACCAAAATGTTGATGCAAAAAGAAGAGAGATGAGGACAACTAAAGAAGATGTGACTTGCAAAGTGGAATATATAGAGCTATGCAAGACAGTAAGAAAAAGTATCACTGAAGACGTAAGGAAATTCAACTGTGAACTAGTGAGGAAAGCAATTGAAAACAACCAAAGCCTAAAGATACCAAAGGGACATCTCAGTAAGGGAAGAAAACAGATTATGGCACTGAGAAAAGAAGATGGTTCTGTAACAAGAAATAGAGGCGAAATTTTGACAAGAGTGAAAGATTTCTACTCCAAATTATATGAAAGGGATGATATATGCACTCCAGACATCATGAAAGATACCAGTACCAGAGTTCCTCCAGTCCTTCCAGCAGAAGTTGCACATGCAATCAAGAACATGAAGCGAGGAAAAGCTCCAGGAGAAGATGGAATTACTGTAGACATCATACAAGAAGCAAGTGGAGAAATCGAAACAGTACTCGCCCAAATTTTCACTCGATGCCTTAATGAAGGAAAGATTCCTGAGGATTGGAACACCGCTACAATGATCCTGCTACATAAGAAAGGTGACATTGAGGATCTCGGAAACTACAGACCTATCAGCCTCCTATCAGTAGTTTATAAAATCTTCACTAAAGTTCTTTCACACCGCTTGAAGGTAACACTGGACATGGCTCAACCGAGAGAACAAGCTGGATTCAGGAGTGGCTACAGCACAATAGATCATATCCACGTGCTTCGAGAACTAATTGAAAGAGCGAGGGAATATGAACTTCCATTGTGCATGGCTTTTATCGATTATGAAAAAGCCTTTGATTCGGTGAAACCATCAGCAGTTACAATGGCTCTGAAAACCTGCGGTATTGAAGATGCATACATTAATATTATTAATAACATCTATGAAAATGCAAGTGCAAAGATTAGGCTGTTTGAAAATACAACACACGTAAAAATTGGAAAGGGAGTGAGACAAGGTGACACCATATCTCCGAAGCTCTTGAATGCCACATTGGAGGGTGTTTTTCAGTCACTGAGCTGGGAAAACAAGGGGATAAAGATTAATGGAGATTATCTAACCCACCTTCGTTTTGCTGATGACGTAGTCATTTTTGCAACTACCCCATCAGAGCTGCAGAGTATGATCCAGGAACTTGCTGACAAGAGTAAAGAAGTGGGATTAAAAATGAACTTTCAGAAGACAAAAGTGATGTTCAATGCTTTTTCAAGAAATGAAGATTTATCGATTGATGGAGAAAAGCTGGAGATAACAGACACGTACGTTTATCTTGGACAGCAGATATCAAGTGAGGGTCACATTGATGAAGAAATTAATCGGCGTACAAAACTTGCCTGGAGAGCTTTTGGAAGAAACAGCATAATTTTCAAGAGCAATATGCCATTATGTCTTAAAAGAAAAGTGTTTGATCAATGCATCCTTCCAGTGCTTACGTATGGTGCGGAGACGTGGACCTTAACTAAAAGAGACATACAAAGGCTGCAGACAACTCAAAGATGAATGGAGAGGTGCATGCTTGGTGTAACCAGGAGAGATAAGAAGAGGAACTCGTGATTCCGAAAAAATGACAAGAGTGGAAGACATCATGATCAGAGTTAAATCCCTGAAATGGCAATGGGCTGGACATACTGCCAGAAGGACAGATCATCGATGGACAGCTGAAATTTTAGATTGGATTCCAAGGGACAGGAAAAGACCCAGAAGAAGACCACATGGGAGATGGGTGGATGAAATTCGAAAGTATGCAGGGGTGACATGGAGGAGACTGGCACAAGACAGACCGTTGTGGAGGAAACTTGGGGAGACCTTCATCCAGCAGTGGATTGATAATGGTTGACAATGATGATGATGATGATGATATATATATAACACTGGACATGGCTCAACCGAGAAAACAAGCTGGATTCAGGAGTGGCTACAGCACAATAGATCATATCCACGTACTGAAGAGAACTAATTGAAAGAGCGAGGGAATATGAACTTCCATTGTGCATGGCTTTTATCGATTATGAAAAAGCCTTTGATTCGGTGAAACCATCAGCAGTTACCACGGCTCTGAAATCCTGCGGTATTGAAGATGCATACATTAATATTATTAATAACATCTATGAAAATGCAAGTGCAAAGATTCGGCTGTTTGAAAATACAACACACATAAAAATTGGAAAGGGAGTGAGACAAGGTGACACCATATCTCCGAAGCTCTTTAATGCCACATTGGAAAATGTCTTTCAATCACTGAACTGGGAAAACAAAGGGATAAAGATTAATGGAGATTATCTAACCCACCTTCGTTTTGCTGATGACGTAGTCATTTTTGCAACTACCCCATCAGAGCTGCAGAGTATGATCCAGGAACTTGCTGACAAGAGTAAAGAAGTGGGATTAAAAATGAACTTTCAGAAGACAAAAGTGATGTTCAATGCTTTTACAAGAAATGAAGATTTATCAATTGATGGAGAAAAACTGGAGATAACAGATACGTACGTTTATCTTGGACAGCAGATATCAAGTGAGGGTCACATTGATGAAGAAATTAATCGGCGTACAAAACTTGCCTGGAGAGCTTTGGAAGAAACAGCATAATTTTCAAGAGCAATATGCCATTATGTCTTAAAAGAAAAGTGTTTGATCAATGCATCCTTCCAGTGCTTACGTATGGTGCGGAGACGTGGACCTTAACTAAAAGAGACATACAAAGGCTGCAGACAACTCAAAGAAGCATGGAGAGGTGCATGCTTGGTATAACCAGGAGAGATAAGAAGAGAAACTCGTGGATCCGAAAAATGACGAGTGGAAGACATCATGATCAGGGTTAAATCCCTGAAATGGCAATGGGCTGGACATACTGCCAGAAGGACAGACCATAGATGGACAGCCGAAATTTTAGATTGGATTCCAAGGGACAGGAAAAGACCCAGAAAAAGACCACATGGGAGATGGGTGGATGAAATTCGTAAATATGCGGGAGTGACATGGAGGAGACTGGCACAAGACAGACCGTTGTGGAGGAAACTTGGGGAGACCTTCGTCCAGCAGTGGATTGATAATGGTTGACAATGATGATGATGATGATGATATATACGTTTAATAGTTCGACCTGCATATTCGGAATAAGATCTGAGGTAAATAGTAATACTAATTTATGGGTAGTGCCGTTAAATCTTTGATTTTCGACGTTAAGAAGACATAGTTCATGAACCTTCGGCATTCACCGAATTCGGTCTGTTCTTCCTAGTTCTCATAGAGCCGAGAGATGGCAGCATTTCAACGAGCACTACTCTCCTTTCATTTTGGGCGGTAACCTTTAGCTTCAGATTATAGCCTTGCCTTTTTCTAGAGTAAACTCGTAAGTCTTGTTTTTTTTGTCTTGGTGAGAGGGGGGCGGGGAGGAATGCAATTAAAACCTTTTTTTAAGAAATTTGGAAGAACAAGAATATGAGGTATTTCCTAAACATTCGGAACAACATATGACAGACAACCTGTTATTCAAATCAGACACGATATGTGTGAGACAACTTTTTATTTTACCATACAATTTATTTCTGAGTTCTTATATTTAATCAGAAAAAAATTTATAGCGCATCATATCCGGTAATACAAATGGTTATTGTTGTAGTTTATGCTCCTTGTGATTCAGAACCTGCTAATAGGTAGGAAACCTTTTGGAATCAGTTAAAGGCTGTTTCGAGCCAGTTTTATGCTAAACAGAGTTATAATAGCAAGGTATTTCAATTCTAGAACAGGTGTGGAGAATTGGAATTCTGATAATGTTCTGGGTAAATTTAATGATCCTGGTGTTAATGATACTGGTAAAATATTAGTCGAACCCTGCATTGAAAAAGGATTCTGATTTTCCAATATATTTTTCAACCACAAGTATATCGATATATACATTTGGAAAAATCTTACTCTGGGACAAAAAAATAATAGTTATTGTTGTTTACAATTAACGTCTTCCACACTTAGTTGTTTACACTCGTGTGATGCGAGGTGCGTATGTTGGCTCTGATCATTACTTGTTAGTATCACCAGTGAATTTTGAATGTTGGTAGGATAAAGAAAAACAAGAAGAACCCTGTGATGAAAAGAATACAGATTGCAAGGCTCCACGAAGAACATCAACGTTACTCTAATTTATTCAGAAAACAACTGAATGAGCTGAAGTCTGGTGAGTGGGATGTAGAAAAGAAATGGGCATGTTTTACGAACTGTGTTGTCATTGCCGCTGAACAGGTATGTGGTACTGCAATGGTTTGTAACATAGGCGATGTTCGGTGGAAGAGTGATATTTAAGAAGTTAAGGAAAAGAAGGAAGCATATTTGCCGGTGCTGCAAGGCAGAGTTTCTGAAGATGAGTATCTCTGTAAGACGCGTGAGGCAGCCAAGCTGGTTCTCCAGATTAAAGCAAAAGAAAAGAAAGAAAAGGTGGAAACGCAAGAATGTGCGTTTTGGAAAGATGGAAAATCCGTATGGAAATACATAAAACAGAAAAAATAGAGGGGGAGGGGGAGATTCTTGTGAAGAATAGGATCAGAGAAATGATATGTGATACCAATGAGTTAAGTGAAAAATGGGGTGATTACTTTTGGGAGTTATTAGAGCATGAAAGCAAAAGTGATCCTGAGGCAGAAGGAGATGATGTCATAGTAAGAGATGCTATTTGCCGGTGTTGCAGTAAGGAAGCATATACGATACAGGAGGGATCACAATATAGATGGTACAGTAAGGATCAAAAGAGAAGAGGTGCGTAAAGCTTTAAAATCTATTCAGAATGGTAAGGCTCCGGGAGTGAATAGCATAACTGCTGAGATGTTGAAATAGGGTGGTGTCTTTGTTATTGACTGGCTATTTAAAATTTGCCAGTTGTGCTGGGAGTTAGGAAAGGTCCCTCAGGAATGTAGGGATGCTATCAGTGTTCCCTTGTATAAAGGAAACGTTGATTAAACTGAACGCAAGAACTTTCGTTGTATCGTTTGCTGAGTGTGCTAGATAAAATATTGCGAAAGGTTATTGTGGATAAGGTACGAGAATTTAGTGCCGGGAAAGTGTGGTATGTGAAGAGTGGCTTTATGCCTTGTAATGGCTGCACTAACCAAAGCTTTGCATTACGTTTGGTAACTGTAAAGTTTCTGTCTATTGTTAAGATGTTTTTGCTGCCTTTATAGATTTAGAGAAAGCCTATAATCGAGTACATAGGACTCCTCTGTCGAAGGTACTGAATAATATGGTATCACTGGGGATGCATTTCAATAGTGTGAAGTCCATGTATTCACGAAGTAGGGTGTGTCTACGAGTAAATGGTGATGTATCGAATGGTTTTCTATTGGAACAAAAGTCAAGCAGCGTTGTGCACTGTAATCATGGCTGTTTAATATTTTTATGGATGCGTGATGCCAAAATGGACAATAATGGTTTGTGTCTTGGTAATGTTCGTTTGTGTAGATTGCTATATACTGATGACATAGTCCTGTTGGCAGAGCAGGAAAGTGAGTTGCACAGTATGCTGGTCCCGAATGTACAAAGTTTGTATGAATTTCAAACTGAGTATAAGAAGGGGAACAACCAAGTTATGTTTTTGAGCAAGGAACTGTTACTGCTGAATAATGATAAGTCTAAATGGCACAGTTATTGACCAGTTAATAGAGTCTGTATATTTAGGAAGCATGTTTGACAGGGAGAACAAATTAGGTGGCGAAATTAATAAGTGAGTGAACTCTTCATTGAAAGTCATAGCTGCTTTAGAAGAATTTCACAGGAAAAATAGGCTCTCAAGAAAGTCCCGAATTGCTCTGCAAGAATTGTAATTGTTCCTACTCTGGTAAATGGCAGTGAAACCTGGGTACTACAGGAGAGACATAGGAGTCGTTTGTGTGCGCTTCTTACCGAGGGTTTGTGGGAAGACACGTTCTGCTCATGTGAAGGATGAAGATGTGTTGCATTTGGGTAATATGAAGCAAAATGTTGTTAGCAAGGTGGATAGTAATATTCTTAGATGGTTTGGCCATGTTGAAAAAATGAGTGATGTGATGCTTACTAAAATAATTTATTCAGCCCAAGAGGTAGGAAAGACAGGAAGAGAAAGGACAAGGAAATCATAGGAGGATCAGATTGAGGAATATCTGCATGAAAAAAAGACAATGCATATGACAAAATGTCTTGTGTGTGAGGTATGATGGATGTTAATGAAGCTCGAGTTTTATAACGAGATCTCTGTAAATATAAACGTTCCGTACAGCAAAGGTAAGTTCTTTCTGTGAGTGAGGAGCTAACCTCTGAATATCGGAAAACTGTTGAGTGAAATGTGTGTATGTATATTCGGGGATATTTATTCCGAAGAAACTGTCATATTTTCTGAGTTCTGTATTTTCAGGATTTAGTTCAGGTCATTAGACAGATCTTTCATGGAAGAAAATAAGGTTACTTGATTTCTTCTACATGGTGGATATCTTCACATTCTCGAGGAAACAAAACTTTAATGTTATGAAAATTATATAGGTGTAAGAAAAGATATTCATTGCTATAAGCAGGGGTGGCGCTGCCGATCTAGTTCTTTGCAATTTGCGAAAACGAAATCATTTTGGCAATGGGAAAAAAATGTTTTGGCGATTACATTTTTCTACTGTTATAACACTTTGGCGAAAAAAATTGAAATTAGCGAATAAGTTGGCGTAAACTTCAAAAAAGCCAGAGCAACAGTTAAGAGTCAGTATAAATCCACCGTCGGTTCTAATCTAGCGTGCTGCCATCTACTGGCTGTTATTGAGTCTTTTACATTTATTTACAAATTTCTCAAAGTCGTCATTAATTGCAACAGAAGGAGGGACTTCGCAGTTGTATATCTCAGTAAAACTGTTGAATCCAAACCTTATAGTAAGTAGTATTTGTATTCACACGTTCTGCATATCGTAGCGCAGATAATATTAATGTGTATGTAAAAGTAAAACTTCCTAATATAGTATCAGGTAACGAGCGCCAGGCGGAGAGCCACGATTATGATTTATATTCACAGTACTTGTGAATACAAGCAGTATTTGTATCCAGAAGTACTGCTAACTATAACGTTGACAAAATTATTTCAAGTGTATTATTTAGTACCATTATTTCGCATAATATGTTGGGTAACCTTGGAAGGAATTTCTTAGCAAGCAGAAATTCCCGTCGTCGAAGGCATACATGTTTCCGTTACGTGAGTGTTCTTCTTCAACCCGTCTACTCGCAATCTTCAAAACAGCTCCGAACCAATCACATGTGTAGAATGGTCTCAATGATGACACTCTGTCTGTACACTTATGATATACGAGGCCTTTAAGTAACTAAGACTCGTTAAGCCATCATATTGTTATTCTTAATTGGGAGGTAAGTTACTTTCTTGATATTTGGTGTAAGTACTTCCGAAGTGTTATAGGTCAGCTGCTTGTTTACGTTTCCAATCGTGACTCTCCGTGTGCTACAACGCTATGTATATATTGATAGTTCCACAACGAAATATGGAATAACTCATTCCTGCAAGCAATCAGAATAGTAACATAGTATTTTTTAATCAAACAGTGTTTTTCTTTTGTTTTACCAGTTTTGAATACGTAGTTGGAGTGACTTTGTATTCTTGGTTTAGAAGGAGACATATCATTGGGGAATAACTTTTTTTATAGAAATGAGTGTTGTTTCGCTGTACTGAATTGGATGGTCTTATGGGGCAAGTATTTCCATTAAAAGCTCCCTAGTTATATTCTTAGCTGCGTTGCACCCCTCTTCCTGGCTGGGTGTCGACACGGCTGACAACACAACTCTTCTCAAAAATTACCATCTCTGGTTTAATTCGCAAATGCCACGATCTCACTCCTAAACAAAATCGATGATAATTACCCAATTGGAGGATGCAAACGTGGTTCGGTGTGTTCAATTACTATAAGCGATTATGGGTTCGATGCTGCATTGGAACAGCGCCCATGGAATAGGACTATTCGTACGTGTTCAAAACGGTGATCACCTACACATCACAATCTTCTTGCAGCTGACGATTCGTCTCATCTGTATTATTTTGGTGACCGTTGCATTTTGATCCCTACGCATACGTCCATGTGGGACAATGTTTCCTAACATATCATTTCACTCGAATCTATTTTCCAGCACGTTACCTTTATTTTTCAAATTACTATGCTGATGATTTTACAATATAAGGATTTTCAATATTCTAACATAGGTACCAGAAATTACCTACTATGATCGGCTTGCACAGTACATGGATGAGTATATTTACATATCAGTGAAAGCATATGACAAAACAGAAACAAAAACTAGTTTAACTCTCCAGCAATCAATTAAAGTTCGGGTTCGCAGACGATTACTAATATTTTAACCTGTGACACTCAAAGTACTGTTGTTCCCTAACTTCCATTTTACTTAGTGAAACATTTCGTTCTATCTAAATAGGAAGACGTCAAACCCAATTATGCTTAAACATAATGTCTTTTCTTTAAGAACAAAACCTCGCTGACTGGCACAACATTTCCAATTTTCAATACATTTGGATAAATTGGAGATATCGTGGAGATATTAAGTTTTCTGGAATGTAAATGAAGATACTTAATATCTCCACGATATCTCCACTTTATTCCAGGAAACATAACACTTTGAAAGATGTGATGCCCCTTGTATTAAACAAAAAGAGGTTAAACTTCCGTATTCAGCATCGAAGAAATTAGGCGCTTTCGAAGTTCGAAGCGGATCACTCTGCGTCTCTTACCATATCGTTTGTTTATGTTTGATATCGTGGATTTCGATAACGGATGGGTAATTTTGAGATGAGTTATATCCTTAGCTGTGCTTTTCTCTGCCAAAGGAGGCGACACAGCTGAGTATCAAACACGGAATCCGACAACAGAAATACTTGGGCAATAACATAACCAAAAACAATGGAACGAAATATATTTGTGCAATAAAACCGTCCAATCCGATCCAACGAAATGCGTTATTGGCTAACGCTGTCTCTCTTCCCAAAACCCAAATATAACGGGAAACTGAATACAAAATAGCACACCGAAATATCTTACTAGTTCCCACGACAAAACACACCAACCGTGTAACCAACCAAAGCTAACACGTAGTGCGCGATATAAGAGTAGGAGAAGGCGCGAAAGCAGGGATGAGGAGCGCTGACGTGCTGCTGCCAATCATCCGTTTTGGAAAACCCCAGAAAAATACTTACACAGGACTGTTGAAACTAAAGGTAAAGTACTGCGGAAAAGTCACACCTTAGCTACTAACTGCAGTTATTGTGCTCATGTTGCTAAAAGCAGAACATTCACTTTCTTCAAAGGAATCAAAACTGTTTATGTGCAGAACTCCTTCATAGGATTACCCAAGTTGTAAGAAGAGTCGGGCGCAGTTCCGTTAACTGAGAATTCCATCTGATCCTGACCGCTCAAAGCACCAGAGTCTCTCGGTGCTTCTTAAGGTACGCTAGGAACGGGATAATGATCTCCCATTTAAATATAAGACCATATGTTTCCGCCCTCGCGAAGTGCACGATTTGGTTTTGTATCGATTAGCAATGTCACACGATGTCGGTTCTCTCTTCCCTGTCAGTCACACCTAACAAATTCAACCAGTCTACCTGCTTTATTATTAGGGCCTATCGAACTCTCTTCCTCATACCGGCTTCCAGTGAGTGGCGTATTGCCCTAGGGAAAAAGATAGCGGCGTGTAATTCCTCCTTGGATGGAAACCCAACAAGAAATAATTTACAAATTAATCTATATGAAAAAATCCAGTTCTACAACAGAATTCAGTCAACAACTTGTGAACTGATATCACAAAAACATATTTAGCATTTTGCTTTCTTTCTTAGAGTTTCACATGGTGTTCGTCGTAAGACCATGATATCCTTATTTACGCTTTCCAACCGTAGGTTGAAGAAGCGTATATACTCCAGCTTTTTCCGCCCGTCTGTCCGCCCGTCCACCTGTCGGAACGATAACTCACGTAAAAACCGTTCGATTTCGATGAAATTTTAGTATGTGGTAGGGGACCAACAGGGGACGAACCCTATTGAAAATGGGTGAAGTGGGGTCAAAGGTCACGCCATAAGAGCGGGATCCATTCAATTGCCGTTATGCGTCATAACTTGCGTAAATATGGTTCGATTTCAATGAAATTTTAGTATGTGGTAGGGAGCTACCTGGGGACGAACCCTATTGAAAATGGGACAAATGGAGTCAAAGGTCAGGACATAGGATCGGAATCCATTCAATCGCCCTTATCCCACACTATTAAGGTGGACGTCAAGTAATTTTGCTTCCTATATTTCCAATGGAAAACCTTTTGTACACATTTCCTTCACAATTAATGTGTTCCCAAGGATGGAAATTTGAACATCGATTAAAATAACTTCATACTATATCTTGGAATACTTAACATTTCTAAAACATGAGCATAATTATATTAAAAAACAATAACGTTTCCTTTGGTGGTGTTGAAACCAGAAAAAAGATGGCGCGACCTGTACTTTGATGACGTCAGTGGACAAATAAATGTTGGATTGCATAATTACGGTTATGGTTTAGAAAATATTAAGTATTTCAAGTTATGAAATGAAGCTATTTTAATCGATGTTCAAATTTTCATCCTTGGGAACGCATTAATTGTGAAGAAAATGTGTACAGAAGTTTTTCCATTGGAACTATAGGAAGCAAAATTACTTGACGTCCACCTTAAAGGAGCAATTCTTGTATGTATGTATGTATGTAAATTTTATTTTGAAAATGGCTCTAAGAACTTTGAGGAAAGTCATTAACCTACCGTTTTCTGGTACTAGAAATTGATTTAGCTTGATCTCGACTTTAGGAGAATTCGTTTAGTGGGTTAAATAACCACCCCGAATTATAACGTTTTTAGTGTCATGGTGTCGTACCATTAATGTTTCCAATGCTTAGAAATTTTATGACGTCACAATCTCGCGTTTGAGAATGTTGGCGCGCGGTCACGCCTTCTGTCTCATTACGTCACGGGTTGTGTGTATATCTTTTTAAAGTTTTACGACATCATACTCTTGCGACAGATGGTCGCGATTTCCATCTGCTTTATTACGTAACGCGTTGTGTGCGTATGTCCGTCCGCACGATAACTCGCATAAAATCGTTCGATTTCGATGAAATTTTAGTATCTGGTAGGGTATCACTTGGGTAGGAACCTTATTTAAAGTGAACAAAATGGGGTGAAAGGTCAGTACATAGGAGCGGGATCCATTCCACTGATGTTATGCGTCGTAACTAACGTAAAAAAGGTTCGATTTCGATTAAATTTTAGTATGTGGTAGGGGACTACCTGGGAACAAACCCTATTGAAAATGGGCGAAATGAGGTCAAAGGTCTGGACATAGGAGCGGAATCACTTCCATCGCCATTATGCGCCAAGACGTACGTAAAGTGCTTCGATTTGGATGAAGTGTTAGTATGTTGCTGGAGCCTTCCGGGGGACGAATTCTGTTGAAAATGTGCGAAATCGAGTCAAAAGTTAGGACACAGGAGCGGGATCTATTCCATAGCCCTTATGCATCATAACTTATGTAACAATGCTTCGATTGCGACAAAACTTTACATGTTATTTCGGAAGTATACCGAACCGGTTCTGGCGAATATAATCGAAATGGGATCAAAGGTCAGGGCACAGGACCGAGATTTATCCCACAGCCATTATTCTCATAACTTGAGTGATAACTTGAGTAATGATTTCTGGTATGTTGGAAAGCGTATTAAAATCAATGCATTGCATGATTTTACAAACTTGTTTAAATATGGAGACTGATTTTTAAGCAAGTGAATTATATCGCCACTGTTGTGCGTCATAGCATACCGTGATATCCCTTTCCCCCAGATCTTTGCAACAGATGCTAGCTTGAACTTGAATAATGTGAAAGTTTAAGATAGTTTAGTTGTGTAATCTCAGTCTTAAAAGAGGTAATATTATAGTGTAATGTATTCATATTTTTTAACAATAAAGATTAAGCATTTATTTCAGTAAAGGCACTAATGCACTTACTTTATACTCCGAAGAGCAATGCTTGTGCTTACAATGTTTTTATAAAGATAAAATCACTTGCAATCAGACGACGTCGGGTGTGAAGATCATCAAACGGTGTAAATCACACCTGATACTGAACTCTGTTAATCAGTGGAATTCTTGTTTTTAAGATGAGAAAGGACAAATTGTAATGGACAGACGTCTGAGTCAGAGCATTCCGAGACGGCAAGGCTTGTAGGGTGTTCACTTTCATTTGTTGTTCGTACCTTCACAATATGTTCCGAGACGGCAAGGCTTGTAGGGTGTTCACGATCAATTGTCGTTCGTACCTTCACAATATGTTCCGAGACGGCAAGGCTTGTAGGGTGTTCACGATCAATTGTCGTCCGTACCTTCACAATATGTTCCGAGACGGCAAGGCTTGTAGGGTGTTCACGATCAATTGTCGTTCGTACCTTCACAATATGTTCCGAGACGGCAAGGCTTGTAGGGTGTTCACGATCAATTGTCGTTCGTACCTTCACAATATGTTCCGAGACGGCAAGGCTTGTAGGGTGTTCACGATCAATTGTCGTTCGTACCTTCACAATATGTTCCGAGACGGCAAGGCTTGTAGGGTGTTCACGATCAATTGTCGTCCGTACCTTCACAATATGTTCCGAGACGGCAAGGCTTGTAGGGTGTTCACGATCAATTGTCGTTCGTACCTTCACAATATGTTCCGAGACGGCAAGGCTTGTAGGGTGTTCACGATCAATTGTCGTTCGTACCTTCACAATATGTTCCGAGAGGGCAAGACTTGTTGGGTGTTCACGATCAATTGTCGTTCGTACCTTCACAATATGTTCCGAGACGGCAAGGCTTGTAGGGTGTTCAGTTTCAATTGTCGTTCGTACCTTCACAATATGTTCCGAGACGGCGAGGCTTCTAGGGTGTTAACGATCAATTGTCGTTCGTACTTTCACAATATGTTCCGGAACGGCAAGGATTGTAGGGTTTTCACGATCAATTGTCGTTCGTACCTTCACAATATGTTCTGAGACAGCAAGGCTTGTAGGGTGTTCACGATCAATTGTCGTTCGCACCTTCACAATATGTTCCGAGACGGCGAGGCTTCTAGGGTGTTAACGATCAATTCTCGTTCGTACTTTCACAATATGTTCCGAGACGGCAAGAATTGTAGGGTTTTCACGATCAATTGTCGTTCGTACCTTCACAATATGTTCTGAGACAGCAAGGCTTGTAGGGTGTTCACGATCAATTGTCGTTCGTACCTTCACAATATGTTCCGAGACGGCAAGACTTGTTGGGTGTTCACGATCAACTGTCGTTCGTACCTTCACAATATGTTCCGAGACGGCAAGGCTTGTAGGGTGTTCAGTTTCAATTGTCTTTCGTACCTTCACAATGTGTTCCGAAAAAGGAGAAAATACACGAATTATTAGCAAGGTGTTTGGGGATCACACGGCGTATCAATGGTGGAATTGAGCGAAGTTTACCCTGTATGGTCCGAGTCAATAGATGGAATTCTGTGGCGCAACTCGTCGGTAATTTAAATTATTGTGTCAGGAGTAATGGGTCAAAACACAAAGCGCACTGAGCCCTGCTAATAATAGTGACAGGGAGACGGCTCCATGTGACCATCCTAACCTCTGTTCAACTTCGAAGGCGCATACAATGGTCACGCGACCATTAAAACTGGACTTTGAGTGACAGGAAGATTATTTCTGGTTTCATAAATTTCGTTTCCTGTTGCACCATGTGCACGGCAGAGTACGTGTGCGTCGTTCATATAGGGAAGTGTTGTCAACAAGATGCACCATGCGATGAAATCAATCTGGTGGACGATGTGGTTGGTTGGTTGGTTATTAGATTTTATTGGCGCAAGGGCCATGGTTGGCCAAAGAGCGCCAGACACAAGACAAACAGACAAAATTAAAAAACGGGGCATAAATCGCAAAATCTGGCTGACCAAGTAAAACCGAACCATGAGTACGAAGGAAGGGCCAAAAAAGACAATGAAACAAACAGTATAAAAAACATGGTACAATGGTGAGAAACAAGCCGATTAAGTAAAACTGAGGAATGAGAATGATAAAACACATTACGAAATCGAACACAACTACACATAGGATGAGTCACTCTCCTCCCCCACACACTCCAATGCAATGCTAGCCGAGGGCGAGGACGAACTGTCACTATCCTCCCCCTCATGTTCCTCTGCAATGTTAGTTGAGGCTGGGGACGAATTGTCACTCTCCTCCCCCCGATGTTCCTCTATAATGTTGGTTGAGGGTGGGGACCTCGCTGAGAACGAGACAGTTGCAATGGTGGTCAGGTGGACCGCGACAGTTGGATGGACACTGCACACCTTTGCGGATTGAGGGCCGGGTCTCCAGCACGTGCAGGCTGTCTGCTGGGAACTGGAAGAGTCGGTCGTCTTCAAAAGAGAAGGCGCAGACTCAGATGGTCGAATAAGCTGGAGCTCGGTGAAATCCACCTGTGTCGCTTGTTAAGCTGTAGATCGCTTGGCAAGTGCGGCGAGAGCTACAGGGCGCGGAACAAAGGGCTGCACGGGTTGTGGAAGAGACTGAACTACTGCGGCAAAAGTACGCTGTCGGTTGTTGGGAATACCCAACTTGGCCTTGGCAGCAGGGTACGAGAGGCCTTCCAGGGTCTTGAAGCGCTGGATCGCCATCTTGTCCTTCCATTTCATACAATTGCGGGAGTAAGCTGCATGGGCCTCACCGCAGTTAACACAGCAGGCCGCAGAAGTGCAACCATCCCCGTCATGTTCACTGGAGCCACAATTTGCGCAACGAGCGGAACTCTTACAGAAACGTTAGGAATGCCCGTACCTCTGGCACCTGAAACAGCGCAGAGGACTGGTAATGTACGGGCGAACTCCACAGACCAAGTAGCCAGCCTTGATTTCGGTCGGAACTTTCGGGGAGTTAAAAGTCAAGATTACATTTTTAGACTTAATCAAGGAACCATCGCGCCGGAACATCATACGACGTGCAGCAATAACACACCTTGATCTGCAAGTTCAGTCACCAATTCGTCTTCACTGCATGGCAAGAGATCAAACTCCGAAATAACACCCCGAGAGGTGTTAAGAAACGGGTGAGGTGTCACTTTTACAGGAATGCCTTGAAGACTAGTGAGGTGCAGAAAAGTGTTACTCTGAGAAACACTGCAAGTTTGGACAAGCAGGTCCCCAGAGCGAAGCTTCCTCACAGACTTCAAGGGGCCAACCGCAGCGTCCAAAGCTTTAGAAAGGAAAAAGGGAGATCTGGTGGACAGTCTCTCATTCGGATCGATGGTTTCTACAAGTAAGTGTGTAGCATGCGTAGTCACAGCAATCGAGGGGAGACGACGCTTCTGAGCGACTGGTACAGCTGCCAAAGAAGAGGTTCCACATTCTGGGTCCAGATCATGGTCTAAAGATCGTTTAAGGTTAAGAGACTTTGTAGGTTGAGAAGACGAAGGAGAGTCGTTTGCAACTATCATTTTCTCAGGTGACTTAAATTTGGAGTTATGTTTTTTGTTTTTACCCATGGAAAAAAAGGAGGAAGATTCGTCTGCAAACTACTCCACCCACCACCGAGCCCTACATGGGAGAACTGGAAGGTCCGCAAGCCGAGAAAATGACGCTGGACACAGTTCTGGAGCTTATACGTTGCAGATATAGTCCGTTGGCTGTGATCACACTCACTCGGCGGACACTTCGGCCTCCTGGTACCGTCATGCCAACGCCTTTGGCATGATCCCACAGCCCCCGGGCTCACCCTGCCGTGCCATACGACAAAAAAGCCGCTAAAGCCCTGTACACAACTTGGTACAAGACTTCTGACTAGAGGTGGGTTAGTCTCTAGCCTCCCGTTTACAGCGAAGCCGGGGTCGAAGAGGAGTGTTGGTACACAGGAGGCACTTACTCGGTCTCCTGCGACCTCAGCCGCCAGACATCCCATTTCCGCCTCACGGGTCACCTCACGCGGCAAACATGCAGGTAGGTCTAGTACCCAAACCAGCTAAAAGGAAAAAAGAAATCCAAAGAAGACAAATCCTGGAAGGGAACCTAAACGGAATCTGAGCAACCTACAAACTGAGCGGTTAATATAAAACAGTTAGTGGTGGAGGGTAACAAAACCACAAGACCGGGGTGTTAGTACATAACGTGGTAGCGATTAGGTAGAGGATACAACACGGGCAACTAGCCAGTGGAGAAAATAAATAAAAACAAAAAGCGAGACACAAGACCAGCTCGGGATCGTGGGGCCGCGACTCCCCAACAGCTGGATGAACAGCCGTCCCCGCAAACACCAACAGCACCAAAATAAGAAAAAAGCAAGCTGTGGCATGACATCAGATGTTGACCAGTCACAAAGTCAGCTCGGGCCGTGGGGGCGCCGCTCCCCAAATAACTGGAAAACCAGTTATCCCCGTGCGGGAGGTGGACGATGTGAAATCTTTTGAGCAGTTTTCTGCAGTAAAACCCCAGGTTCCAGTCATTTATCTGTAGAAAATGAAATATCCACTGTCTCTCTAAATATAATTGCCGACAAATTATGTCCTTTCACATTAAAAGTTCCCTAATTATATTCTTCGGGTACCAAAAGATTAAACCCAATTTATTTTTCCGGATTTTTGAAATACAAGAGTCCTCTTTGTTGTTTGAGAAAAATTGCCGAAAAACACTGAAATTTTAAAAGTTTTTGTTGAGAAAAATACTGACCTTTGTGCATAAAAATAGCAGCTTATGAATCGGGACGAAAACGCCAGAGTTCATCTGCCAATGGAGTATATGTTTTTCAGCAAATGTCCGGGTGTCACACCTTCGTACAACCAATGGCTTTCGTTTAGGGTTTGGATGTCAACTTCGGCACATGGGTGATATGTCGAAGCAACATCCCCTTCGATGAAGTCTGCTGGTATTATGTGACATACAAACCATTGCTGGAAACGTGAATTGCTTTTTTAGCTAAAGCCTTGTCAAGAACTGTTCGAAACAAAAGATGCCCTCAAAGAAGCGAACTTGCAAACGTTTGCACGTTGCGGGCGAACAGCGAGAAAGCGAGAGACATGATCTTACCGAAAAATCGTTAAGTGCCGTAACGCGATGTGTGAGGTGTGCAGGCATCTTCCGTCGTAAAATTCAAATGAAAGCACGTTCCTTCCAAATAAAGTTAAAGCAAAATTTGTATATTCCGCGAGTGGATTTTTCCGAAAATTACAAATCCACCGTACTTGTGTTACTGTAAGGAATAAGATTTTTGCGTTTCATCTACAAAAGTTCCAAGTCAGTCGTACAGTTTTCGGCGGCAATAATGCTTTCGGGCACTAATGCGTTTGCAACACCATTCTGTTGGTAGCCGTCTTAAGTGTTTATTGTGACATTTCGTCCTGAGATGCATTTCTTTTCCTTCTTTGTATTACGGTAAAGGAATTATGATAGTCCTTCTATAACGGTTTCAGTTCACTATTTGCAACATTTGACGTATGGGCATAAACTGTGTTTTACATCATTAACTCACGAAAACCCTGGTATGCACAGGCACAAATATCTAACACGTTAGCAAGCTCGGCACATAAACAAACGTACAGGCGTCTGTAAAAATGCATATACAAGCATTCAGGATGCAATGATATTGTAGATAATAAGTACTGTAGAATAACATTTACTTTATGTAAGATAAAGTGGAAGCATTTGGTATGCAGTTAGAACTCTTTATACATGTACGTATTCATGGCGATAGGCGATGATAAAAAACTTCGGTATACGAGGAGTAGGGAAATTTTGGCTGCTTTGTTTTTGGGCAAGAAGGTGCGGTGCGTTTTATAATCAGAAAAATACAGTAACTACAACAAAGCAGCATTGCGTTACTTGTTCTCCTTTCGCTGCCCCAAAGCCTTGAAACGAATGGCAGTTCATCGCAGGTGCACAAACATTCATTTTGCAGCCCATATTCTAAATTGTGGATCCTTCGGCCGTGGCTCAGAAAGCGTAGAGCAATTATCTTCCCTTCAAGCGTATGTTAATAGAAGCATTTAAAACGTTCAATTGGCAACCCATATTCTAAATTGTGGATCCGTCAGCCGTGGCTCAGAAAGAGTAGAGCAATTATCTTCCTTTCAAGCGTATGTTAATAGAAGAACATAAAACATTTATTTGGCAGCCCATATTCTAAATTTTGTATCCTTAGGCCGTGGCTCAGAAAGAGTAGAGCAAATTGTCTTCCCCTCAAGCTTATGGTAATAGAAGCACTTAAAACATTCAATTGGCCGCCCTAATTCTAAATTGTAGATCCTTTGGCAGTGGCTAAGAAATAGTAGAGCAGTTGTCATCCCCTCAAACGTATGTTAATAGGAGCACCCAAAACATTCATTTGGCAGCCCATATTCTAAGTTGTGGATCTTTCAGCCGTGGCTCAGAAAGTGTAGAGCAATTTTCTTCCCCTGAAGCGTATGTTAATAAAAGCACTTAGAACTTTCATTTGTCAGACCATATTCTAAATTCTGGATCCTTCGGCCGTGGCTCAGAGAGAATAGAGCAATTAGCTTTCCCTCAAGCGTATGTTAATAGAATCACTTAAAACATTCAATTGGCAGCCCATATCCTAAATTGTGGATCCTTCGGCCGTGGCTAAGAAAGAGTAGAGCAATTGTCTTCCCCTCAAGCGTATGTTAATAGAAGCCCCAAAACATTCATTTGGCAGCCCATATTATAAGTTATGGATCCTTCGGCCGTGGCTCAGAAAGCGTAGAGCAATTATCTTTTCTTCAAGCGTATGTTAATAAAAGCACTTAGAACTTTCATTTGGCAGCCCATATTCTAAATTGTGGATCCTTCGGCCGTGGCTCAGAAAGCGTAGAGCAATTATCTTCCCTTCAAGCGTATGCCCATATTCTAAGAAGCACTAAAAGCATTTATTTGGCAGCCCATATTCTAAATTGGGGATCCTTCGGCCTTGGCTCAGAAATAGTTGAGCAATTATCTTCTCTTTAAGCGTATGTTAATAGAAGCACTTAAAACATTTATTTGGCTGCTCATATTCTAAATTGTGGATCCTTCGGCCGTGGCTGAGAAAGAGTAGAGCAAATACCTTCTCCTTAAGCGTATGTTAATAGAGGCACTTGAAACATTCATTTGGCAGCCATATTCTAAATTGTGGATTCTTCGGCCCTGGCTCGGAAAGAGTAGAGCAATTGTCTTCCCCTCAAGCGTATATTAATAGAAACACTTAAAACATTCACTTGGTAGCCAGTATTCTAAAATGTGGATCCTTCGGCCGTAGCTCAGAAAGAGTAGAGCAATTACCTTCCTCTCAAGCGTATGTTAATAGAAGCACTTAAACCGTTCAATTGGCAGCCCATATTCTAAATTGTGGATCCGTCAGTCGTGGCTCAGGAAGAGGGGAGCAATTGACTTCCCTCCAGCGTATGTTAATAGAAGCACTTAAAATATTTATTTTGCAGCCCATATTCTAACTTGAGAATCCTTCGGCCGTTGCTCAGAAAGCGTAGAGCAATTATCTTCCCCTCAAGCGTATGCCCATATTCTAAGAAGCCCTTAAACATTCATTTGGCGGCCCATATTCAAAATTGTGGATCTTTCAGAAAGAGTAGAGCAATTATCTTCCCTTCAAGCGTATGTTAATAGATGCACTTAAAACATTCATTTTGCAGCCCATATTCTAAAATGTGGATCCTTCGGCCGTGGCTCAGAAAGCGTAGAGCAATTATCTTCCCTTCAAGCGTATGCCCATATTCTAAGAAGCACTAAAAGCATTCATTTGGCAGCCCATATTCTAAATTGGGGATCCTTCGGCCGTGGCTCAGAAAGAGTAGAACAATTATCTTCCCTTCAAGCGTATGTTAATAGAAGCACTTAAAACATTCATTTGGCTGCCCATATTCTAAATTGTGGATCCTGCGGCCGTGGCTGAGAAAGAGTAGAGCAAATACCTTCCCCTCAAGCGTGTGTTAATAGAGGCACTTAAAACATTCATTTTGGCAGCCCATATTCTAAATTGTGGATCCTTCGGCCGTGGCTCAGAAAGCGTAGAGCAATTGATCTTCCCTTCAAGCGTATGTTAATAGAAGCATTTAAAACGTTCAATTGGCAACCCATATTCTAAATTGTGGATCCGTCAGCCGTGGCTCAGAAAGAGTAGAGCAATTATCTTCCTTTCAAGCGTATGCCCATATTCTAAGAAGAACATAAAACATTTATTTGGCAGCCCATATTCTAAATTTTGTATCCTTAGGCCGTGGCTCAGAAAGAGTAGAGCAAATTATCTTCCCCTCAAGCTTATGGTAATAGAAGCACTTAAAACATTCAATTGGCCGCCCTAATTCTAAATTGTAGATCCTTTGGCAGTGGCTAAGAAATAGTAGAGCAGTTGTCATCCCCTCAAACGTATGTTAATAGGAGCACCCAAAACATTCATTTGGCAGCCCATATTCTAAGTTGTGGATCTTTCAGCCGTGGCTCAGAAAGTGTAGAGCAATTTTCTTCCCCTGAAGCGTATGTTAATAAAAGCACTTAGAACTTTCATTTGTCAGACCATATTCTAAATTCTGGATCCTTCGGCCGTGGCTCAGAGAGAATAGAGCAATTAGCTTTCCCTCAAGCGTATGTTAATAGAATCACTTAAAACATTCAATTGGCAGCCCATATCCTAAATTGTGGATCCTTCGGCCGTGGCTAAGAAAGAGTAGAGCAATTGTCTTCCCCTCAAGCGTATGTTAATAGAAGCCCCAAAACATTCATTTGGCAGCCCATATTATAAGTTATGGATCCTTCGGCCGTGGCTCAGAAAGCGTAGAGCAATTATCTTTTCTTCAAGCGTATGTTAATAAAAGCACTTAGAACTTTCATTTGGCAGCCCATATTCTAAATTGTGGATCCTTCGGCCGTGGCTCAGAAAGCGTAGAGCAATTATCTTCCCTTCAAGCGTATGCCCATATTCTAAGAAGCACTAAAAGCATTTATTTGGCAGCCCATATTCTAAATTGGGGATCCTTCGGCCTTGGCTCAGAAATAGTTGAGCAATTATCTTCTCTTTAAGCGTATGTTAATAGAAGCACTTAAAACATTTATTTGGCTGCTCATATTCTAAATTGTGGATCCTTCGGCCGTGGCTGAGAAAGAGTAGAGCAAATACCTTCTCCTTAAGCGTATGTTAATAGAGGCACTTGAAACATTCATTTGGCAGCCATATTCTAAATTGTGGATTCTTCGGCCCTGGCTCGGAAAGAGTAGAGCAATTGTCTTCCCCTCAAGCGTATATTAATAGAAGCACTTAAAACATTCACTTGGTAGCCAGTATTCTAAAATGTGGATCCTTCGGCCGTAGCTCAGAAAGAGTAGAGCAATTACCTTCCTCTCAAGCGTATGTTAATAGAAGCACTTAAACCGTTCAATTGGCAGCCCATATTCTAAATTGTGGATCCGTCAGTCGTGGCTCAGGAAGAGGGGAGCAATTGACTTCCCCTCCAGCGTATGTTAATAGAAGCACTTAAAATATTTATTTTGCAGCCCATATTCTAACTTGAGAATCCTTCGGCCGTTGCTCAGAAAGCGTAGAGCAATTATCTTCCCCTCAAGCGTATGCCCATATTCTAAGAAGCCCTTAAACATTCATTTGGCGGCCCATATTCAAAATTGTGGATCTTTCAGAAAGAGTAGAGCAATTATCTTCCCTTCAAGCGTATGTTAATAGATGCACTTAAAACATTCATTTTGCAGCCCATATTCTAAAATGTGGATCCTTCGGCCGTGGCTCAGAAAGCGTAGAGCAATTATCTTCCCTTCAAGCGTATGCCCATATTCTAAGAAGCACTAAAAGCATTCATTTGGCAGCCCATATTCTAAATTGGGGATCCTTCGGCCGTGGCTCAGAAAGAGTAGAACAATTATCTTCCCTTCAAGCGTATGTTAATAGAAGCACTTAAAACATTCATTTGGCTGCCCATATTCTAAATTGTGGATCCTGCGGCCGTGGCTGAGAAAGAGTAGAGCAAATACCTTCCCCTCAATCGTGTGTTAATAGAGGCACTTAAAACATTCATTTGGCAGCCGATATTCTAAATTGTGGATCCTTCGGCCGTGGCTCAGAAAGAGTAGAGCAATTGACTTCCCCTCAAGCGTATGTTAATAGAAGCACTTAAAACATTTATTTTGCAGCCCATATTCTACCTTGAGGATAATTCGGCCGTTGCTCAGAAAGCGTAGAGCAATTATCTTCCCCTCAAGCGTATGCCCATATTCTAAGAAGCACTTAAACATTCATTTGGCGGCCCATATTCAAAATTGTGGATCTTTCAGAAAGAGTAGAGCAATTTTCTTCCCCTGAAGTGTATGTTAATAAAAGCACTTAAAACATTCAATTGGCAGCCCATATTCTAAATTGTGGATCCTTCGGCCGTGGCTCAGAAAACGAAGAGCAATTATCTTCCTTTCAAGCGTATGCCCATATTCTATGAAGCACTAAAAGCATTCATTTGGCAGCCCATATTCTAAATTGGGGATCCTTCGGCCGTGGCTCAGAAAGAGTAGAGCAATTACCTTCCCTTTAAGCGTATGGTAATAGAAGCACTTAAAACATTCATTTGGCTGCCCATATTCTAAATTGTGGATCCTGCGGCCGTGGCTGAGAAAGAGTAGAGCAAATACCTTCCCCTCAAGCGTATGTTAATAGAGGCACTTAAAACATTCATTTGACAGCCCATATTCTCAATTGTGGATCCTTCGACCGTGGCTCAGAAAGAGTAGAGCAATTACCTTCCTTTCAAGCGTATGTTAATAGAAGCATTTAAAACGTTCAATTGGCAGCCCATATTCTAAATTGTGGATCCGTCAGCCGTGGCTCAGAAAGAGTAGAGCAATTGACTTCCCCTCAAGCGTATGTTAATAGAAGCACTTAAAACATTTATTTGGCAGCCCATATTCTAAATTTTGTATCCTGCGGCCGTGGCTCAGAAAGAGTAGAGCAATTATCTACCCTTCAAGCGTATGTTAATAGAAACACTTAAAACATTTAATTGGCAGCCCATATTGTAAATTGTGGATCCTTAGGCCGTGGCTCAGAAAGAGTAGAGCAATTGTCTTCCCCTCAAGCTTATGGTAATAGAAGCACTTAAAACATTCAATTGGCCGCCCTAATTCTAAATTGTAGATCCTTTGGCAGTGGCTAAGAAATAGTAGAGCAGTTGTCATCCCCTCAAACGTATGTTAATAGAAGCACCCAAAACATTCATTTGGCAGCCCATATTCTAAGTTGTGGATCTTTCAGCCGTGGCTCAGAAAGTGTAGAGCAATTTTCTTCCCCTCAAGCGTATGTTAATAAAAGCACTTAGAACTTTCATTTGTCAGACCATATTCTAAATTCTGGATCCTTCGGCCGTGGCTCAGAAAGTGTAGAGCAATTTTCTTCCCCTCAAGCGTATGTTAATAAAAGCACTTAGAACTTTCATTTGTCAGACCATATTCTAAATTCTGGATCCTTCGGCCGTGGCTCACAAAGAATAGAGCAATTAGCTTTCCCTCAAGCGTATGTTAATAGAATCACTTAAAACATTCAATTGGCAGCCCATATTCTAAATTGTGGATCCTTCGGCCGTGGCTAAGAAAGAGTAGAGCAATTGTCTTCCCCTCAAGCGTATGTTAATAGAAGCCCCAAAACATTCATTTGGCAGCCCATATTATAAGTTGTGGATCCTTCGGCCGTGGCTCAGAAAGCGTAGAGCAATTATCTTTTCTTCAAGCGTATGTTAATAAAAGCACTTAGAACTTTCATTTGGCAGCCCATTTTCTAAATTGTGGATCCTTCGGCCGTGGCTCAGAAAGCGTAGAGCAATTATCTTCCCTTCAAGCGTATGCCCATATTCTAGGAAGCACTAAAAGCATTTATTTGGCAGCCCATATTCAAAATTGGGGATCCTTCGGCCTTGGCTCAGAAATAGTTGAGCAATTATCTTCCCTTTAAGCGTATGTTAATAGAAGCACTTAAAACATTTATTTGGCTGCCCATATTCTAAATTGTGGATCCTTCGGCCGTGGCTGAGAAAGAGTAGAGCAAATACCTTCTCCTTAAGCGTATGTTAATTGAGGCACTTGAAACATTCATTTGGCAGCCATATTCTAAATTTTGGATTCTTCGGCCCTGGCTCGGAAAGAGTAGAGCAATTGTCTTCCCCTCAAGCGTATATTAATAGAAGCACTTAAAACATTCACTTGGTAGCCAGTATTCTAAAATGTGGATCCTTCGGCTGTGGCTCAGAAAGAGTAGAGCAATTACCTTCCTCTCAAACGCATGTTAATAGAAGCACTTAAAACCTTCAATTGGCAGCCCATATTCTAAATTGTGGATCCGTCAGTCGTGGCTCAGGAAGAGGGGAGCAATTGACTTCCCTCCAGCGTATGTTAATTGAAGCACTTAAAATATTTATTTTGCAGCCCATATTCTGACTTGAGAATCCTTCGGCCGTTGCTCAGAAAGCGTAGAGCAATTATCTTCCCCTCAAGCGTATGCCCATATTCTAAGAAGCCCTTAAACATTCATTTGGCGGCCCATATTCAAAATTGTGGATCTTTCAGAAAGAGTAGAGCAATTTTCTTCCCTTCAAGCGTATGTTAATAGAAGCACTTAAAACATTCAATTGGCAGCCCATATTCTAAATTGTGGATCCTTCGGCCGTGGCTCAGAAAGAGTAGATCAGTTATCTTCCCTTCAAGCGTATGTTAATAGATGCACTTAAAACATTCATTTTGCAGCCCATATTCTAAATTGTGGATCCTTCGGCCGTGGCTCAGAAAGCGTAGAGCAATTATCTTCCTTTCAAGCGTATGCCCATATTCTAAGAAGCACTAAAAGCATTCATTTGGCAGCCCATATTCTAAATTGGGGATCCTTCGGCCGTGGCTCAGAAAGATTAGAACAATTATCTTCCCTTCAAGCGTATGTTAATAGAAGCACTTAAAACATTCATTTGGCTGCCCATATTCTAAATTGTGGATCCTGCGGCCGTGGCTGAGAAAGAGTAGAGCAAATACCTTCCCCTGAAGCGTGTGTTAATAGAGGCACTTAAAACATTCATTTGGCAGCCGATATTCTAAATTGTGGATCCTTCGGCCGTGGCTCAGAAAGAGTAGAGCAATTACCTTCCTCTCAAGCGTATGTTAATAGAAGCACTTAAAACATTTATTTTGCAGCCCATATTCTAACTTGAGGATCCTTCGGCCGTTGCTCAGAAAGCGTAGAGCAATTATCGTCCCCTCAAGCGTATGCCCATATTCTAAGAAGCACTTAAACATTCATTTGGCGGCCCATATTCAAAATTGTGGATCTTTCAGAAAGAGTAGAGCAATTATCTTCCCTTCAAGCGTATGCTAATAGAAACACTTAAAACATTCAGTTGGCAGCCCATACTGTAAATTGTGGATCCTTAGGCTGTGGCTCAGAAAGAGTAGAGCAATTGACTTCCCCTCAAGCGTATGTTAATAGAAGCACTTAAAACATTCATTTTTACCCCCATATTCTAACTTGAGGATCCTTCGGCCGTTGCTCAGAAAGCGTAGAGCAATTTTATTCCCCTCAAGCGTATGCCCATATTCTAAGAAGCACTGAAACATTCATTTGGCGGCCCATATTCAAAATTGTGGATCTTTTGGCAGTGGCTCAGAAGTAGTAGAGCAATTATCATCCCTTCAAGCGTATGTTAATAGAAACACTTAAAACATTCATTTGGCAGCCCATATTCTAAGTTGTGGATCTTTCAGCCGTGGCTCAGAAAGAGTAGAGCAATTTTCTTCCCCTCAAGCGTATGTTAATAAAAGCACTTAGAACTTTCATTTGGCAGACCATATTCTAAATTCTGGATCCTTCGGCCGTGGCTCAAAAAGAATAGAGCAATTAGCTTTCCCTCAAGCGTATGTTGATAGAGCCACCTTACACCTTCATTTGGCAGCCCTTATTCAAAATTGTGGATCTTTCGGCCGTGGCTAAGAAAGAGTAGAGCAGTTGTCATCCCCTGAAAGGTATGTTAATAGAAGCACCCAAAACATTCATTTGGCAGCCCATATTCTAAGTTGTGGATCCTTCAGCCGTGGTTCCGAAAGAGTAGAGCAATTTTCTTCCCCTGAAGTGTATGTTAATAAAAGCACTTAGAACTTTCATTTGGCAGCCTATATTCTAAATTGTGGATCCATCGCCCATGGCTCAGAAAGAATAGAGCAATTAGCTTCTCCTCAAGCGTATGTTAATAGAAGCACTTAAAACATTCAATTGGCAGCCCATATTCTAAATTGTGGATCCTTCGGCCGTGGCTCAGAAAGCGAAGAGCAATTATCTTCCCTTCAAGCGTATGCCCATATTCTATGAAGCACTAAAAGCATTCATTTGGCAGCCCATATTCTAAATTGGGGATCCTTCGGCCGTGGCTCAGAAAGAGTAGAGCAATTACCTTCCCTTCAAACGTATGGTAATAGAAGCACTTAAAACATTCATTTATCTGCCCATATTCTAAATTGTGTGATCCTGCGGCCGTGGCTGAGAAAGAGTAGAGCAAATACTTTCCCCTCAAGCGTATGTTAATAGAGGCACTTAAAACATTCATTTGAGAGCCCATATTCTCAATTGTGGATCCTTCGGCCGTGGCTCAGAAAGAGTAGAGCAATTACCTTCCTTTCAAGCGTATGTTAATAGAAACATTTAAAACGTTCAATTGGCAGCCCATATTCTAAATTGTGGATCCGTCAGCCGTGGCTCAGAAAGAGTAGAGCAATTGACTTCCCCTCAAGCGTATGTTAATAGAAGCACTTAAAACATTTATTTGGCAGCCCATATTCTAAATTTTGTATCCTGCGGCCGTGGCTCAGAAAGAGTAGAGCAATTATCTACCCTTCAAGCGTATGTTAATAGAAACACATAAAACATTCAATTGGCAGCCCATATTGTAAATTGTGGATCCTTAGGCCGTGGCTCAGAAAGAGTAGAGCAATTGTCTTCCCCTCAAGCTTATGGAAATAGAAGCACTTAAACATTCAATTACCCGCCCTAATTCTAAATTGTAGATCCTTTGGCAGTGGCTAAGAAATAGTAGAGCAGTTGTCATCCCCTCAAACGTATGTTAATAGAAGCACCCAAAACATTCATTTGGCAGCCCATATTCTAAGTTGTGGATCTTTCAGCCGTGGCTCAGAAAGTGTAGAGCAATTTTCTTCCCTCAAGCGTATGTTAATAAAAGCACTTAGAACTTTCATTTGTCAGACCATATTCTAAATTCTGGATCCTTCGGCCGTGGCTCAGAAAGAATAGAGCAATTAGCTTTCCCTCAAGCGTATGTTAATAGAATCACTTAAAACATTCAATTGGCAGCCCATATTCTAAATTGTGGATCCTTCGGCCGTGGCTAAGAAAGAGTAGAGCAATTGTCTTCCCCTCAAGCGTATGTTAATAGAAGCCCCAAAACATTCATTTGGCAGCCCATATTATAAGTTGTGGATCCTTCGGCCGTGGCTCAGAAAGCGTAGAGCAATTATCTTTTCTTCAAGCGTATGTTAATAAAAGCACTTAGAACTTTCATTTGGCAGCCCATATTCTAAATTGTGGATCCTTCGGCCGTGGCTCAGAAAGCGTAGAGCAATTATCTTCATTTCAAGCGTATGCCCATATTCTAGGAAGCACTAAAAGCATTTATTTGGCAGCCCATTATCAAAATTGGGGATCCTTCGGCCTTGGCTCAGAAATAGTTGAGCAATTATCTTCCCTTTAAGCGTATGTTAATAGAAGCACTTAAAACATTTATTTGGCTGCCCATATTCTAAATTGTGGATCCTTCGGCCGTGGCTGAGAAAGAGTAGAGCAAATACCTTCTCCTTAAGCGTATGTTAATTGAGGCACTTGAAACATTCATTTGGCATCCATATTCTAAATTGTGGATTCTTCGGCCCTGGCTCGGAAAGAGTAGAGCAATTGTCTTCCCCTCAAGCGTATATTAATAGAAGCACTTAAAACATTCACTTGGTAGCCAGTATTCTAAAATGTGGATCCTTCGGCCGTGGCTCAGAAAGAGTAGAGCAATTACCTTCCTCTCAAGCGTATGTTAATAGAAGCACTTAAAACGTTCAATTGGCAGCCCATATTCTAAATTGTGGATCCGTCAGTCGTGGCTCAGGAAGAGGGGAGCAATTGACTTCCCCTCCAGCGTATGTTAATTGAAGCACTTAAAATATTTATTTTTCAGCCCATATTCTAACTTGAGAATCCTTCGGCTGTTGCTCAGAAAGCGTGGAGCAATTATCTTCCCCTCAAGCGTATGCCCATATTCTAAGAAGCCCTTAAACATTCATTTGGCGGCCCATATTCAAAATTGTGGATCTTTCAGAAAGAGTAGAGCAATTATCTTCCCTTCAAGCGTATGTTAATAGAAGCACTTAAAACATTCAATTGGCAGCCCATATTCTAAATTGTGGATCCTTCGGCCGTGGCTCAGAAAGAGTAGATCAGTTATCTTCCCTTCAAGCGTATGTTAATAGATGCACTAAAAACATTCATTTTGCAGCCCATATTCTAAATTGTGGATCCTTCGGCCGTGGCTCAGAAAGCGTAGAGCAATTATATTCCCTTCAAGCGTATGCCCATACTCTAAGAAGCACTAAAAGCATTCATTTGGCAGCCCATATTCTAAATTGGGGATCCTTCGGCCGTGGCTCAGAAAGAGTAGAGCAATTATCCTCCCTTCAAGCGTATGTTAATAGAAACACTTAAAACATTCATTTGGCTGCCCATATTCTAAATTGTGGATCCTTCGGCCGTGGCTCAGAAAGAGTAGAGCAATTACCTTCCTTTAAAGCGTATGTTAATAGAAGCATTTAAAACGTTCAATTGGCAGCCCATATTCTAAATTGTGGATCCGTCAGCCGTGGCTCAGAAAGAGTAGAGCAATTGACTTCCCCTCAAGCGTATGTTAATAGAAGCACTTAAAACATTTATTTTGCAGCCCATATTCTAACTTGAGGATCCTTCGGCCGTTGCTCAGAAAGCATAGAGCAATTATCTTCCCCTCAAGCGTATGCCCATATTCTAAGAAGCACTTAAACATTCATTTGGCGGACCATATTCAAAATTGTGGATCTTTCAGAAAGAGTAGAGCAATTATCTTCCCTTCAAGCGTATCTTAATAGAAACACTTAAAACATTCAGTTGGCAGCCCATATTGTAAATTGTGGATCCTTAGGCCGTGCCTCAGAAAGAGTAGAGCAATTGTCTTCCCCTCAAGCTTAAGGTAATAGAAGCACTTAAAACATTCAATTGGCCGCCCTAATTCTAAATTGTGGATCCTTTGGCAGTGGCTAAGAAATAGTAGAGCAGTTGTCATCATCTCAAACGTATGTTAATAGAAGCACCCAAAGCATTCGTTTGGCAGCCCATATACTAATTTGTGGATCTTTCAGCCGTGGCTCAGAAAGAGTAGAGCAATTTTCTTCCCCTCAAGCGTATGCTAATAGAAGTACTTAAAACATTCAATTTTCAGCCCATATTCTAAATTGTGGATCCGTCAGCCGTGGCTCAGAAAGAGTAGAGCAATTGACTTCCCCTCAAGCGTATGTTAATAGAACCACTTAAAACATTCATTTTGACCCCCATATTCTAACTTGAGGATCCTTCGGCCGTTGCTCAGAAAGCGTAGAGCAATTATATTCCCCTCAAGCGTATGCCCATATTCTAAGAAGCACTGAAACATTCATTTGGCGGCCCATATTCAAAATTGTGGATCTTTCGGCAGTGGCTCAGAAATAGTAGAGCAATTATCATCCCTTCAAGCGTATGTTAATAGAAACACTTAAAACATTCATTTGGCAGCCCATATTCTAAGTTGTGGATCTTTCAGCCGTGACTCAGAAAGAGTAGAGCAAATTTATTCCCCTCAAGCGTATGTTAATAAAAGCACTTAGAACCTTCATTTGGCAACCCTTATTCAAAATTGTGGATCCTTCGGCCGTGGCTAAGAAAGAGTAGAGCAACTGTCTTCCCCTCAAGCGTATCTTAATAGAAGCCCCAAAACATTCATTTGGCAGCCCATATTATAAGTTGTGGATCTTTCGGCCGTGGCTCAGAAAGCGTAGAGCAATTATCTTCCCTTGAAGCGTATGTTAATAAAAGCACTTAGAACTTTCATTTGGCAGCCCATATTCTAAATTGTGGATCTACGGCCGTGGCTCAGAAAGCGTAGACCAATTATCTTCCCTTCAAGCCTATGCCCATATTCTAAGAAGCACTAAAAGCAGTTATTTGGCAGCCCATAATCTAAATTGGGGATCCTTTGGCCTTGGCTCAGAAAGAGTTGAGCAATTATCTTCCCTTCAAGCGTATGTTAATAGAAGCACTTAAAACCTTTATTTGGCTGCCCATATTCTAAATTGTGGATCCTTCGGCCGTGGCTGAGAAAGAGTAGAGCAAATACCTTCTCCTTAAGCGTATGTTAATAGAGGCATTTGAAACATTCATTTGGCAGCCATATTCTAAATTGTGGATTCTTCGGCCCTGGCTCGGAAAGTGTAGAGCAATTGTCTTCCCCTCAAGCGTATATTAATAGAAGCACTTAAAACATTCAATTGGCCGCCCTAATTCTAAATTGTGGATCCTTTGGCAGTGGCTAAGAAATAGTAGAGCAGTTGTCATCCACTCAAACGTATGTTAATAGAAGCACCCAAAACATTCATTTGGCAGCCCATATTCTAAGTTGTGGATCTTTCAGCCGTGGCTCAGAAAGAGTAGAGCAATTTTCTTCCCCTCAAGCGTATGTTAATAAAAGCATTTTGAACTTTCATTTGGCAGCACATATTCTAAATTGTGGATCCTTCGGCCGTGGCTCAGAAAGAATAGAGCAATTAGCTTCCCCTCAAGCGTATGTTTATAAAGCCACTTAACACCTTCATTTGGCAGGCCTAATTCAAAATTGTGGATCCTTCGGCCGTGGCTAAGAATTAGTAGAGGAATTGTCTTCCCCTCAAGCGTATGTTAATAGAAGCACTTAAAACATTCATTTGGCTGCCCATATTCTAAATTGTGGATCCTTCGGCCGTGGCTCAGAAAGAGTAGAGGAATTATCTTCCCCTGAAGCGTATGCCTATATTCTAAGAAGCACTTAAACATTCATTTGGCGTCCCATATTCAAAATTGTGGATCTTTCGTACGTGGCTCAGAAAGAGTAGAGCAATTATCTTTCTTTCAAGTGTATGCCCATATTCTAAGAAGCACTAAAAACATTCATTCGGCAGCCCATATTTTAAATTGTGGATCCTTCCACCGTGGCTCAAATAGAGTAGAGCAATTACCTTCCCCTCAAGCGTATGTTAATAGAAGTACTCAAAACATTCAATTGGCAGCCCATTTTCTAAATTGTGGATCCTTCGGCCGCGGCTCAGAAAGAGTAGAGCAATTATCTTCCCTTCAAGCGTATGTTAATAAAAGCACTTAGAACTTTCATTTGGCAGCCCATATTCTAAATTGTGGATCCTTCGGCCGTGGCTCAGAAAGCGTAGAGCAATTATCTTCCCTTCAAGCGTATGCCCATATTCTAAGAAGCACTAAAAGCATTTATTTGGCAGCCCATATTCTAAATTGAGAATCCTTCGGCCTTGGCTCAGAAAGAGTTGAGCAATTATCTTCCCTTCAAGCGTATGTTAATAGAAGCACTTAAAACATTTATTTGGCTGCCCATATTCTAAATTGTAGATCCTTCGGCCGTGGCTGAGAAAGAATAGAGCAAATACCTTCTCCTTAAGCGTATGTTAATAAAGGCACTTGAAATATTCATTTGGCAGCCATATTCTAAATTGTGGATTTTTCGGCCCTGGCTCGGAAAGAGTAGAGCAATTGTCTTCCCCTCAAGCGTATGTTAATAAAAGCACTTAAAACATTCAATTGGCTGCCCATATTCTAAATTGTAGATACTTCGGCCGTGGCTCACAAAGAGTAGAGCAATTGTCTTCCCCTCAAGCGTATGTTAATAGAGCCACTTAACACCTTCATTTGGCAGCCCTAATTCTAAATTGTGGATCCTTCGGCCATGGCTAAGAAAGAGTAGAGCAATTGTCTTCCCCTCAAGCGTATGTTAATAGAGGCCGCCAACACATTCATTTGGCAGCCCACATTCTAAATTGTGGAACTTTCGGCCGTGGCTCAGAAAGAGTAGAGCAATTACTTTCCCCTCAAGCGTATGTTAATAGAAGTACTTAAAACATTCAATTGGCAGCCCATATTCTAAATTGTGGATCCTTCGGCCGCGGCTCAGAAAGAGTAGAGCAATTGACTTCCCTTCAAGCGTATGTTAATAGAAGCCCTTAAAACATTCATTTGACAGCCCATATTCTAAATTGTGGATCCTTCCACCGTGGCTCAGATAGAGTAGAGCAATTACCTTCCCCTCAAGCGAATGCTAATCATCATCATCATCATTGTCAACCATTATCAATCCACTGCTGGACGAAGGTCTCCCCAAGTTTCCTCCACAACGGTCTGTCTTGTGCCAGTCTCCTGCATGTCACCCCTGCATACTTTCTAATTTCATCCACCCATCTCCCATGTGGTCTTCTTCTCGGTCTTTTCCTGTCCCTTGGAATCCAATCTAAAATTTCGGCTGTCCATCGATGATCTGTCCTTCTGGCAGTATGTCCAGCCCATTGCCATTTCAGGGATTTAACTCTGATCATGATGTCTTCCACTCTTGTCATTTTTCGGATCCACGTGTTCCTCTTCTTATCTCTCCTGGTTACACCAAGCATGCACCTCTCCATGCTGCTTTGAGTTGTCTGCAGCCTTTGTATGTCTCTTTTAGTTAAGGTCCACGTCTCTGCACCATACGTAAGCACTGGAAGGATGCATTGATCAAACACTTTTCTTTTAAGACATAATGGCATATTGCTCTTGAAAATTATGCTGTTTCTTCCAAAAGCTCTCCAGGCAAGTTTTGTACGCCGATTAATTTCTTCATCAATGTGACCCTCACTTGATATCTGCTGTCCAAGATAAACATACGTGTCTGTTATCTCCAGCTTTTCTCCATCAATCGATAAATCTTCATTTCTTGTAATAGCATTGAACATCACTTTTGTCTTCTGAAAGTTCATTTTTAATCCCACTTCTTTACTCTTGTCAGCAAGTTCCTGGATCATACTCTGCAGCTCTGATGGGGTAGTTGCAAAAATGACTACGTCATCAGCAAAACGAAGGTGGGTTAGATAATCTCCATTAATCTTTATCCCCTTGTTTTCCCAGCTCAGCGACTGAAAAACACCCTCCAATGTGGCATTAAAGAGCTTCGAAGATATGGTGTCACCTTGTCTCACTCCCTTTCCAATTTTTACGTGTGTTTTATTTTCAAACAGCCTAATCTTTGCACTTGCATTTTCATAGATGTTATTAATAATATTAATGTATGCATCTTCAATACCGCAGGTTTTCAGAGCCATTGTAACTGCTGATGATTTCACCGAATCAAAGGCTTTTTCATAATCGATAGAAGCCATGCACAATGGAAGCTCATATTCCCTCGCTCTTTCAATTAGTTCTCTCAGCACATGGATATGATCTATTGTGCTGTAGCCACTCCTGAATCCAGCTTGTTGTCTCGGTTGAGCCATGTCCAGTGTTACCTTCAAGCGGTGTGAAAGAACTTTAGTGAAGATTTTATAAACTACTGATAGGAGGCTGATAGGTCTGTAGTTTCCGAGATCCTCAATGTCACCTTTCTTATGTAGCAGGATCATTGTAGCGGTGTTCCAATCCTCAGGAATCTTTCCTTCATTAAGGCATCGAGTGAAAATTTGGGCGAGTACTGTTTCGATTTCTCAACTTGCTTCTTGTATGATGTCTACAGTAATTCCATCTTCTCCTGGAGCTTTTCCTCGCTTCATGTGCTTGATTGCATGTGCAACTTCTGCTGGAAGGACTGGAGGAACTCTGGTACTGGTATCTTTCATGATGTCTGGAGTGCATATATCATCCCTTTTGTATAATTTGGAGTAGAAATCTTTCACTCTTGTCAAAATTTCGCCTCTATTTCTTGTTACAGAACCATCTTCTTTTCTCAGTGCCATAATCTGTTTTCTTCCCTTACTGAGATGTCCCTTTGCTATCTTTAGGCTTTGGTTGTTTTCAATTGCTTTCCTCACTAGTTCACAGTTGAATTTTCTTACGTCTTCAGTGATACTTTTTCTTACTGTCTTGCATAGCTCTATATATTCCACTTTGGAAGTCACATCTTCTTTAGTTAGAACGTTCAATTGGCAGCCCATATTCTAAATTGTGGATCCGTCAGCCGTGGCTCAGAAAGAGTAGAGCAATTGACTTCCCCTCAAGCGTATGTTATTAGAAGCACTTAAAACATTCATTTTGCAGCCCATATTCTAACTTGAGGATCCTTCGGCCGTTGCTCAGAAAGCGTAGAGCAATTATATTCCCCTCAAGCGTATGCCCATATTCTAAGAAGCACTAAAACATTCATTTGGCGGCCCATAGTCAAAATTGTGGATCTTTCGGCAGTGGCACAGAAATAGTAGAGCAATTATCATCCCTTCAAGCGTATGTTAATAGAAACACTTAAAACATTCATTTGGCAGCCCATATTCTAAGTTGTGGATCCTTCAGCCGTGGCTCAGAAAGAGTAGAGCAATTTTCTTCCCCTCAAGCGTATGTTAATAAAAGCACTTAGAACTTTCATTTAGCAGCCCATATTCTAAATTTTGTATCCTGCGGCCGTGGCTCAGAAAGAGTAGAGCAATTACCTTCCCCTCAAGCGTATGCTAATAGAATCACTTAAAACTTTCAATTGGCAGACCATATTCTAAATTGTGGATCCGTCAGCCGTGGCTCAGAAAGAGTAGAGCAATTGACTTCCCCTCAAGCGTATGTTAATAGAAGCACTTAAAACATTCATTTTGCAGCCCATATTTTAACTTGAGGATCCTTCGGCAGTTGCTCAGAAAGCGTAGAGCAATTATCTTCCCCTCAAGCGTATGCCCATATTCTAAGAATCACTTAAACATTCATTTGGCGGCCCATATTCAAAATTGCGGATCTTTCGGCCGTGGTTCAGAAAGAGTAGAGCAATTATCTTCCCTTCAAGCGTATGTTAATAGAAACACTTAAAACATTCAATTGGCAGCCCATATTGTAAATTGTGGATCCATCGGCCGTGGTTCACAAATATAGAGCAATTGTCTTCCCCTTAAGCGTATGGTAATAGAAGCACTTAAAACATTCAATTGGCCGCCCTAATCCTAAATTGTGGATCCTTTGGCAGTGGCTAAGAAATAGTAGAGCAGTTGTCATCCCCTGAAACGTATGTTAATAGAAGCACCCAAAACATTCATTTGGCAGACCATATTCTAAGTTGTGGATCCTTCAGCCGTGGTTACGAAAGAGTAGAGCAATTTTCTTCCCCTGAAGTGTATGTTAATAAAAGCACTTAGAACTTTCATTTGGCAGCCCATATTCTAAATTGTGGATCCTTCGGCCGTGGCACAGAAAGCGAAGAGCAATTATCTTCCCTTCAAGCGTATGCCCATATTCTATGAAGCACTAAAAGCATTCATTTGGCAGCCCATATTCTAAATTGGGGATCCTTCGGCCGTGGCTCAGAAAGAGTAGAGCAATTACCTTCCCTTCAAGCGTATGGTAATAGAAGCACTTAAAACATTCATTTGGCTGCCCATATTCTAAATTGTGGATCCTGCGGCCGTACCTGAGAAAGAGTAGAGCAAATACCTTCCCTTCAAGCGTATGTTAATAGAGGCACTTAAAACATTCATTTGGCAGCCCATATTCTAAATTGTGGATCCTTCGGCCGTGGCTCAGAAAGAGTAGAGCAATTACCTTCCTTTCAAGCGTATGTTAATAGAAGCATTTAAAACGTTCAATTGGTAGCCCATATTCTAAATTGTGGATCCGTCAGCCGTGGTTCAGAAAGAGTAGAGCAATTGACTTCCCCTCAAGCGTATGTTAATAGAAGCACTTAAAACATTTATTTGGCACCCCATATTCTAAATTTTGTATCCTGCGGCCGTGGCTCAGAAAGAGTAGAGCAATTATCTACCCTTCAAGCGTATGTTAATAGAAACACTTAAAACATTCAATTGGCAGCCCATATTGTAAATTGTGGATCCTTAGGCCGTGGCTCAGAAAGAGTAGAGCAATTGTCTTCCCCTCCAGCTTATGGTAATAGAAGCACTTAAAACATTCAATTGGCCGCCCTAATTCTAAATTGTAGATCCTTTGGCAGTGGCTAAGAAATAGTAGAGCAGTTGTCATCCCCTCAAACGTATGTTAATAGAAGCACCCAAAACATTCATTTGGCAGCCCATATTCTAAGTTGTGGATCTTTCAGCCGTGGCTCAGAAAGTGTAGAGCAATTTTCTTCCCCTCAAGCGTATGTTAATAAAAGCACTTAGAACTTTCATTTGGCAGACCATATTCTAAATTCTGGATCCTTCGGCCGTGGCTCAGAAAGAATAGAGCAATTAGCTTTCCCTCAAGCGTATGTTAATAGAATCACTTAAAACATTCAATTGGCAGCCCTAATTCTAAATTGTAGATCCTTTGGCAGTGGCTAAGAAAGAGTAGAGCAATTGTCTTCCCCTCAAGCGTATTTTAATAGAAGCCCCAAAACATTCATTTGGCAGCCCATATTATAAGTTGTGGATCCTTCGGCCGTGGCTCAGAAAGCGTAGAGCAATTATCTTTTCTTCAAGCGTATGTCAATAAAAGCACTTAGAACTTTCATTTGGCAGCCCATATTCTAAATTGTGGATCCTTCGGCCGTGGCTCAGAAAGCGTAGAGCAATTATCTTCCCTTCAAGCGTATGCCCATATTCTAAGATGCACTAAAAGCATTCATTTGGCAGCCCATATTCTAAATTGGGGATCCTTCGGCCGTGGCTCAGAAAGAGTAGAGCAATTATCTTCCCTTCAAGCGTATGTTAATAGAAGCACTTAAAACATTCATTTGGCTGCCCATATTCTAAATTGGGGATCCTGCGGCCGTGGCTGAGAAAGAGTAGAGCAAATACCTTCCCCTCAAGCGTATGTTAATGGAGGCACTTAAAACATTCATTTGGCAGCCCATATTCTAAATTGTGGATCCGTCAGCCGTGGCTCAGAAAGAGTAGAGCAATTGACTTCCCCTCAAGCGTATGTTAATGGAAGCACTTAAAACATTTATTTTGCAGCCCATATTCTAACTTGAGGATCCTTCGGCCGTTGCTCAGAAATCATAGAGCAATTATCTTCCCCTCAAGCGTATGCTCATATTCTAAGAAGCACTTAAACATTCATTTGGCGGCCCATATTCAAAATTGTGGATCTTTCAGAAAGATTAGAGCAATTGTCTTCCCTTCAAGCTTATGGTAATAGAAGCACTTAAAACATTCAATTGGCCGCCCTAATTCTAAATTGTGGATCCTTTGGCAGTGGCTAAGAAATAGTAGAGCAGTTGTCATCCCCTTAGACGTATGTTAATAGAAGCACCCAAAACATTCATTTGGCAGCCCATATTCTAAGTTGTGGATCTTTCAGCCGTGGCTCAGAAAGAGTAGAGCAATTTTCTTCCCCTCAAGCGTATGCTAATAGAAGTACTTAAAACATTCAATTGGCAGCCCATATTCTAAATTGTGGATCCGTCAAACGTGGCTCAGAAAGAGTAGAGCAATTGACTTCCCCTCAAGCGTATGTTAATAGAAGCACTTAAAACATTCATTTTGACCCCCATATTCTAACTTGAGGATCCTTCGGCCGTTGCTCAGAAAGCGTAGAGCAATTATATTCCCCTCTAGCGTATGCCCATATTCTAAGAAGCACTGAAACATTCATTTGGCGGCCCATATTCAAAATTGTGGATCTTTCGCCAGTGGCTCAGAAATAGTAGAGCAATTATCATCCCTTCAAGCGTATGTTAATAGAAACACTTAAAACATTCATTTGGCAGCTAATATTCTAAGTTGTGGATCTTTCAGCCGTGGCTCAGAAAGAGTAGAGCAATTTTCTTCCCCTCAAGCGTATGTTAATAAAAGCACTTAGAACCTTCATTTGGCAGACCATATTCTCAATTCTGGATCCTTCGGCCGTGGCTCAGAAAGAATAGAGCAACTAGCTTTCCCTTAAGCGTATGTTGATAGAGCCACCTTACACCTTCATTTGGCAACCCTTATTCAAAATTGTGGATCCTTCGGCCGTGGCTAAGAAAGAGTAGAGCAATTGTCTTCCCCTCAAGCGTATCTTAATAGAAGCCCCAAAACATTCATTTGGCAGCCCATATTCTAACTTGTGGATCCTTCGGCCGTTGCTCAGAAAGCGTAGAGCAATTATCTTCCCTTCAAGCGTATGTTAATAAAAGCACTTAGAACTTTCATTTGACAGCCCATATTCTAAATTGTGGATCCTTCGGCCGTGGCTCAGAAAGCGTAGACCAATTATCTTCCCTTCAAGCGTATGTTAATAAAAGCACTTAGAACTTTCATTTGACAGCCCATATTCTAAATTGTGGATCCTTCGGCCGTGGCTCAGAAAGCGTAGACCAATTATCTTCCCTTCAAGCGTATGCCCATATTCTAAGAAGCACTAAAAGCATTTATTATGGCAGCTAATATTCTAAATTGGGGATCCTTCGGCCTTGGCTCAGAAAGAGTTGAGCAATTATCTTCCCTTCAAGCGTATGTTAATAGAAGCACTTAAAACCTTTATTTGGCTGCCCATATTCTAAATTGTGGATCCTTCGGCCGTGGCTGAGAAAGAGTAGAGCAAATACCTTCTCCTTAAGCGTATGTTAATAGAGGCACTTGAAACATTCATTTGGCAGCCATATTCTAAATTGTGGATTCTTCGGCCCTGGCTCGGAAAGTGTAGAGCAATTAGCTTTCCCTCAAGCGTATGTTAATAGAATCACTTAAAACATTCAATTGGCAGCCCATATTCTAAATTGTGGATCCTTTGGCAGTGGCTAAGAAATAGTAGAGCAGTTGTCATCCACTCAAACGTATGTTAATAGAAGCACCCAAAACATTCATTTGGCAGCCCATATTCTAAGTTGTGGATCATTCAGCCGTGGCTCAGAAAGAGTAAAGCAATTTTCTTCCCCTCAAGCGTATGTTAATAAAAGCACTTTGAACTTTCATTTGGCAGCACATATTCTAAATTGTGGATCCTTCGGCCGTGGCTCAGAAAGAATAGAGCAATTAGCTTTTCCTCAAGCGTATGTTAATAGAGCCACTTAACACCTTCATTTGGCAGGCCTAATTCAAAATTGTGGATCCTTCGGCCGTGGCTAAGAATTAGTAGAGGAATTGTCTTCCCCTCAAGCGTATGTTAATAGAAGCACTTAAAACATTCATTTGGCTGCCCATGTTCTAAATTGTGGATCCTTCGGCCGTGGCTCAGAAAGAGTAGAGGAATTATCTTCCCCTCAAGCGTATGCCTACATTCTAAGAAGCACTTAAACATTCATTTGGCGTCCCATATTCAAAATTGTGGATCTTTCGTACGTGGCTCAGAAAGAGTAGAGCAATTATCTTACCCTCAAGATTGTGGATCCTTCGGCCGTGGCTAAGAATTAGTAGAGGAATTGTCTTCCCCTCAAGCGTATGTTAATAGAAGCACTTAAAACATTCATTTGGCTGCCCATGTTCTAAATTGTGGATCCTTCGGCCGTGGCTCAGAAAGAGTAGAGGAATTATCTTCCCCTCAAGCGTATGCCTACATTCTAAGAAGCACTTAAACATTCATTTGGCGTCCCATATTCAAAATTGTGGATCTTTCGTACGTGGCTCAGAAAGAGTAGAGCAATTATCTTCCCCTCAAGCGTATGTTAATAGATGCACTTAAAACATTCATTTTACAGCCCATATTCTAAATTGTGGATCCTTCGGCCGTGGCACAGAAAGTGTAGAGCAATTATCTTCCTTTCAAGTGTATGCCCATATTCTAAGAAGCACTAAAACATTCATTTGGCAGCCCATATTCTAAATTGTGGATCCTTCCACCGTGGCTCAGAAAGAGTAGAGCAATTGACTTTCCCTCAAGCGTATGTTAATAGAAGCACTTAAAACATTCATTTTGCATCCCATATTCTAACTTGAGGATCCTTCGGCCGTTGCTCCGAAAGCGTAGAGCAATTATATTCCCCTCAAGCGTATGCCCATATTCTAAGAAGCACTAAAACATTCATTTGACGGCACATATTCAAAATTGTGGATCTTTCGGCCGTGGCTCAGAAATAGTAGAGCAATTATCATCCCTTCAAGCGTATGTTATTAGAAACACTTAAAGCATTCAATTGGCAGCCCATATTGTAAATTGTGGATCCATCGGCCGTGGTTCACAAAGAGTAGAGCAATTGTCTTCCCCTTAAGCGTATGGTAATAGAAGCACTTAAAACATTCAATTGGCCGCCCTAATCCTAAATTGTGGATCCTTTGGCAGTGGCTAAGAAATAGTAGAGCAGTTGTTATCCCCTGAAACGTATGTTAATAGAAGCACCCAAAACATTCATTTGGCAGCCCATATTCTAAGTTGTGGATCCTTCAGCCGTGGTTCCGAAAGAGTAGAGCAATTTTCTTCCCCTGAAGTGTATGTTAATAAAAGCACTTATAACTTTCATTTGGCAGCCCATATTCTAAATTGTGGATCCTTGGCCCGTGGCTCAGAAAGAATAGAGCAATTAGCTTCCCCTCAAGCGTATGTTAATAGAAGCAGTTAAAACATTCAATTTGCAGCCCATATTCTAAATTGTGGGTCCTTCGGCTGTGGCTCAGAAAGAGTAGACCAATTATCTTTCCTTCAAGCGTATGTTAATAGATGCACTTAAAATATTCATTTTGCAGCCCATATTCTAAATTGTGGATCCTTCGGCCGTGGCTCAGAAAGCGTAGAGCAATTATCTTCCCTTCAAGCGTATGCCCATATTCTAAGAAGCACTAAAAGCATTCATTTGGCAGCCCATATTCTAAATTGGGGATCCTTCGGCCGTGGCTCAGAAAGAGTAGAGCAATTATCTTCCTTTCAAGCGTATGTTAATATAAGCACTTAAAACATTCATTTGGCTGCCCATATTCTAAATTGTGGATCCTGCGGCCGTGGCTGAGAAAGAGTAGAGCAAATACCTTCCCCTCAAGCGTATGTTAATATAGGCACTTAAAACATTCATTTGGCAGCCCATATTTTAAATTGTGGATCTTTCGGCCGTGGCTCAGAAAGAGTAGAGCAATTACCTTCCTCTCAAGCGTATGTTAATAGAAGCACTTAAAACATTTATTTGGGAGCCCATATTCTAAATTTTGTATCCTTCGGCCGTGGCTCAGAAAGAGTAGAGCAATTATCTTCCCTTCAAGCGTATGTTAATAGAAACACTTAAAACATTCAATTGGCAGCCCATATTGTAAATTGTGGATCCTTAGGCCGTGGCTCAGAAAGAGTAGAGCAATTGTCTTCCCCTCCAGCTTATGGTAATAGAAGCACTTAAAACATTCAATTGGCCGCCCTAATTCTAAATTGTAGATTCTTTGGCAGTGGCTAAGAAATAGTAGAGCAGTTGTCATCCCCTCAAACGTATGTTAATAGAAGCACCCAAAACATTCATTTGGCAGCCCATATTCTAAGTTGTGGATCTTTCAGCCGTGGCTCAGAAAGTGTAGAGCAATTTTCTTCCCCTCAAGCGTATGTTAATAAAAGCACTTAGAACTTTCATTTGGCAGACCATATTCTAAATTCTGGATCCTTCGGCCGTGGCTCAGAAAGAATAGAGCAATTAGCTTTCCCTCAAGCGTATGTTAATAGAATCACTTAAAACATTCAATTGGCAGCCCTAATTCTAAATTGTAGATCCTTTGGCAGTGGCTAAGAAAGAGTAGAGCAATTGTCTTCCCCTCAAGCGTATGTTAACAGAAGCCCCAAAACATTCATTTGGCAGCCCATATTATAAGTTGTGGATCCTTCGGCCGTGGCTCAGAAAGCGTAGAGCAATTATCTTTTCTTCAAGCGTATGTTAATAAAAGCACTTAGAACTTTCATTTGGCAGCCCATATTCTAAATTGTGGATCCTTCGGCCGTGGCTCAGAAAGCGTAGAGCAATTATCTTCCCTTCAAGCGTATGCCCATATTCTAAGAAGCACTAAAAGCATTTATTTGGCAGCCCATATTCTAAATTGGGGATCCTTCGGCCTTGGCTCAGAAATAGTTGAGCAATTATCTTCCCTTTAAGCGTATGTTAATAGAAGCACTTAAAACATTCATTTGGCTGCCCATGTTCTAAATTGTGGATCCTTCGGCCGTGGCTCAGAAAGAGTAGAGGAATTATCTTCCCCTCAAGCGTATGCCTACATTCTAAGAAGCACTTAAACATTCATTTGGCGTCCCATATTCAAAATTGTGGATCTTTCGTACGTGGCTCAGAAAGAGTAGAGCAATTATCTTACCCTCAAGATTGTGGATCCTTCGGCCGTGGCTAAGAATTAGTAGAGGAATTGTCTTCCCCTCAAGCGTATGTTAATAGAAGCACTTAAAACATTCATTTGGCTGCCCATGTTCTAAATTGTGGATCCTTCGGCCGTGGCTCAGAAAGAGTAGAGGAATTATCTTCCCCTCAAGCGTATGCCTACATTCTAAGAAGCACTTAAACATTCATTTGGCGTCCCATATTCAAAATTGTGGATCTTTCGTACGTGGCTCAGAAAGAGTAGAGCAATTATCTTCCCCTCAAGCGTATGTTAATAGATGCACTTAAAACTTTCATTTTACAGCCCATATTCTAAATTGTGGATCCTTCGGCCGTGGCACAGAAAGTGTAGAGCAATTATCTTCCTTTCAAGTGTATGCCCATATTCTAAGAAGCACTAAAACATTCATTTGGCAGCCCATATTCTAAATTGTGGATCCTTCCACCGTGGCTCAGAAAGAGTAGAGCAATTGACTTTCCCTCAAGCGTATGTTAATAGAAGCACTTAAAACATTCATTTTGCATCCCATATTCTAACTTGAGGATCCTTCGGCCGTTGCTCCGAAAGCGTAGAGCAATTATATTCCCCTCAAGCGTATGCCCATATTCTAAGAAGCACTAAAACATTCATTTGACGGCACATATTCAAAATTGTGGATCTTTCGGCCGTGGCTCAGAAATAGTAGAGCAATTATCATCCCTTCAAGCGTATGTTATTAGAAACACTTAAAGCATTCAATTGGCAGCCCATATTGTAAATTGTGGATCCATCGGCCGTGGTTCACAAAGAGTAGAGCAATTGTCTTCCCCTTAAGCGTATGGTAATAGAAGCACTTAAAACATTCAATTGGCCGCCCTAATCCTAAATTGTGGATCCTTTGGCAGTGGCTAAGAAATAGTAGAGCAGTTGTTATCCCCTGAAACGTATGTTAATAGAAGCACCCAAAACATTCATTTGGCAGCCCATATTCTAAGTTGTGGATCCTTCAGCCGTGGTTCCGAAAGAGTAGAGCAATTTTCTTCCCCTGAAGTGTATGTTAATAAAAGCACTTAGAACTTTCATTTGGCAGCCCATATTCTAAATTGTGGATCCTTGGCCCGTGGCTCAGAAAGAATAGAGCAATTAGCTTCCCCTCAAGCGTATGTTAATAGAAGCACTTAAAACATTCAATTTGCAGCCCATATTCTAAATTGTGGGTCCTTCGGCCGTGGCTCAGAAAGAGTAGACCAATTATCTTTCCTTCAAGCGTATGTTAATAGATGCACTTAAAATATTCATTTTGCAGCCCATATTCTAAATTGTGGATCCTTCGGCCGTGGCTCAGAAAGCGTAGAGCAATTATCTTCCCTTCAAGCGTATGCCCATATTCTAAGAAGCACTAAAAGCATTCATTTGGCAGCCCATATTCTAAATTGGGGATCCTTCGGCCGTGGCTCAGAAAGAGTAGAGCAATTATCTTCCTTTCAAGCGTATGTTAATATAAGCACTTAAAACATTCATTTGGCTGCCCATATTCTAAATTGTGGATCCTGCGGCCGTGGCTGAGAAAGAGTAGAGCAAATACCTTCCCCTCAAGCGTATGTTAATATAGGCACTTAAAACATTCATTTGGCAGCCCATATTTTAAATTGTGGATCTTTCGGCCGTGGCTCAGAAAGAGTAGAGCAATTACCTTCCTCTCAAGCGTATGTTAATAGAAGCACTTAAAACATTTATTTGGGAGCCCATATTCTAAATTTTGTATCCTTCGGCCGTGGCTCAGAAAGAGTAGAGCAATTATCTTCCCTTCAAGCGTATGTTAATAGAAACACTTAAAACATTCAATTGGCAGCCCATAATGTAAATTGTGGATCCTTAGGCCGTGGCTCAGAAAGAGTAGAGCAATTGTCTTCCCCTCCAGCTTATGGTAATAGAAGCACTTAAAACATTCAATTGGCCGCCCTAATTCTAAATTGTAGATTCTTTGGCAGTGGCTAAGAAATAGTAGAGCAGTTGTCATCCCCTCAAACGTATGTTAATAGAAGCACCCAAAACATTCATTTGGCAGCCCATATTCTAAGTTGTGGATCTTTCAGCCGTGGCTCAGAAAGTGTAGAGCAATTTTCTTCCCCTCAAGCGTATGTTAATAAAAGCACTTAGAACTTTCATTTGGCAGACCATATTCTAAATTCTGGATCCTTCGGCCGTGGCTCAGAAAGAATAGAGCAATTAGCTTTCCCTCAAGCGTATGTTAATAGAATCACTTAAAACATTCAATTGGCAGCCCTAATTCTAAATTGTAGATCCTTTGGCCGTGGCTAAGAAAGAGTAGAGCAATTGTCTTCCCCTCAAGCGTATGTTAATAGAAGCCCCAAAACATTCATTTGGCAGCCCATATTATAAGTTGTGGATCCTTCGGCCGTGGCTCAGAAAGCGTAGAGCAATTATCTTTTCTTCAAGCGTATGTTAATAAAAGCACTTAGAACTTTCATTTGGCAGCCCATATTCTAAATTGTGGATCCTTCGGCCGTGGCTCAGAAAGCGTAGAGCAATTATCTTCCCTTCAAGCGTATGCCCATATTCTAAGAAGCACTAAAAGCATTTATTTGGCAGCCCATATTCTAAATTGGGGATCCTTCGGCCTTGGCTCAGAAATAGTTGAGCAATTATCTTCCCTTTAAGCGTATGTTAATAGAAGCACTTAAAACATTCATTTGGCAGCCATATTCTAAATTGTGGATTCTTCGGCCCTGGCTCGGAAAGAGTAGAGCAATTGTCTTCCCCTCAAGCGTATATTAATAGAATCACTTAAAACATTCACTTGGTAGCCAGTATTCTGAAATGTGGATCCTTCGGCCGTGGCTCAGAAAGAGTAGAGCAATTACCTTCCTCTCAAGCTTATGTTAATAGAAGCACTTAAAACGTTCAATTGGCAGCCCATATTCTAAATTGTGGATCCGTCAGTCGTGGCTGAGGAAGAGGAAAGCAATTGACTTCCCTCAAGCGTATGTTAATAGAAGCACTTAAAATATTTATTTTGAAGCCCATATTCTAACTTGAGAATCCTTCGGCCGTTGCTCAGAAAGCGTAGAGCAATTATCTTCCCTCAAGCGTATGCCCATATTCTAAGAAGCACTTAAACATTCATTTGGCGGCCCATATTCAAAATTGTGGATCTTTCAGAAAGAGTAGAGCAATTATCTTCCCTTCAAGCGTATGTTAATAGAAGCACTTAAAACATTCAATTGGCAGCCCATATTCTAAATTGTGGATCCTTCGGCCATGGCTCAGAAAGCGTAGAGCAATTATCTTCCCTTCAAGCGTATGCCCATATTCTAAGAAGCACTAAAAGCATTCATTTGGCAGCCCATATTCTAAATTAGGGAACAATCGGCCGTGGCTCAGAAAGAGTAGAGCAATTATCTTCCCTTCAAGCGTATGTTAATAGAAGCACTTAAAACATTCATTTGGCAGCCCATATTCTAAATTGTGGATCCTGCGGCCGTGGCTGAGAAAGAGTAGAGCAAATACCTTCCCCTCAAGCGTATGTTAATAAAGGCACTTAAAACATTCGTTTGGCAGCCCATATTCTAAATTGTGGATCCTTCGGCCGTGGCTCCGAAAGAGTAGAGCAATTACCTTCCTCTCAAGCGTATGTTAATAGAAGCATTTAAAACGTTCAATTGGCAGCCCATATTCTAAATTGTGGATCCGTCAGTCGTGGCTCAGAAAGAGGGGAACAATTGACTTCCCCTCCAGCGTATGTTAATAGAAGCACTTAAAACATTTATTTTGCAGCCCATATTCTAACTTGAGGATCCTTCGGCCGTTGCTCAGAAAGCGTAGAGCAGTTATCTTCCCCTCAAGCGTATGCCCATATTCTAAGAAGCACTTAAACATTCATTTGGCGGCCCATATTCAAAATTGTGGATCCGTCAGCCGTGGCTCAGAAAGAGTAGAGCAATTATCTTCCCTTCAAGCGTATGTTAATAGAAACACTTAAAGCATTCAATTGGCAGCCCATATTGTAAATTGTGGATCCTTAGGCCGTGGCTCAGAAAGAGTAGAGCAATTGTCTTCCCCTCAAGCTTATGGTAATAGAAGCACTTAAAACATTCAATTGGCCGCCCTAATTCTAAATTGTGGATACGTTGGCAGTGGCTAAGAAATAGTAGAGCAGTTGTCATCCCCTCAAACGTATGTTAATAGAAGCACCCAAAACATTCATTTGGCAGCCCATATTCTAAGTTGTGGATCTTTAAGCCGTGGCTCAGGAAGAGTAGAGCAATTTTCTTCCCCTCAAGCGTATGCTAATAGAAGTACTTAAAACATTCAATTGGCAGCCCATATTCTAAATTGTGGATCCGTCAGCCGTGGCTCAGAAAGAGTAGAGCAATTGACTTCCCCTCAAGCGTATGTTAATGGAAGCACTTAAAACATTCATTTTGACCCCCATATTCTAACTTGAGGATCCTTCGGCCGTTGCTCAGAAAGCGTAGAGCAATTATATTCCCCTCAAGCGTATGCCCATATTCTAAGAAGCACTGAAACATTCATTTGGCGGCCCATATTCAAAATTGTGGATCTTTCGGCAGTGGCTCAGAAATAGTAGAGCAATTATCATCCCTTCAAGCGTATGTTAATAGAAACACTTAAAACATTCATTTGGCAGCCCATATTCTATGTTGTGGATCTTTTAGCCGTGGCTCAGAAAAAGTAGAGCAATTTTCTTCCCCTCAAGCGTATGTTAATAAAAGCACTTGGAACTTTCATTTGGCAGACCATATTCTAAATTCTGGATCCTTCGGCCGTGGCTCAGAAAGAATAGAGCAATTAGCTTTCCCTCAAGCGTATGTTAATAGAGCCACCTTACACCTTCATTTGGCAACCCTTATTCAAAATTGTGGATCTTTCGGCCGTGGCTAAGAAAGAGTAGAGCAATTGTCTTCCCCTCAGGCGTATGTTAATAGAAGCCCCAAAACATTTATTTGGCAGCCCATATTATAAGTTCTGGATCCTTCGGCCGTGGCTCAGAAAGCGTAGAGCAATTATCTTCCCTTCAAGCGTATGTTAATAAAAGCACTTAGAACTTTCCTTTGGCAGCCCATATTCTAAATTGTGGATCCTTCGGCCGTGGCTCAGAAAGAGTAGAGCAATTATCTTCCTTTCAAGCGTATGTTAATAGAAGCACTTAAAACATTTATTTGGCTGCCCATATTCTAAATTGTGGATCCTTCGGCCGTGGCTAAGAATTAGTAGAGGAATTGTCTTCCCCTCAAGCGTATGTTAATAGAAGCACTTAAAACATTCATTTGGCTGCCCATGTTCTAAATTGTGGATCCTTCGGCCGTGGCTCAGAAAGAGTAGAGGAATTATCTTCCCCTCAAGCGTATGCCTATATTCTAAGAAGCACTTAAACATTCATTTGGCGTCCCATATTCAAAATTGTGGATCTTTCGTACGTGGCTCAGAAAGAGTAGAGCAATTATCTTCCCCTCAAGCGTATGTTAATAGATGCACTTAAGACATTCATTTTACAGCCCATATTCTAAATTGTGGATCCTTCGGCCGTGGCACAGAAAGTGTAGAGCAATTATCTTCCTTTCAAGTGTATGCCCATATTCTAAGAAGCACTAAAAACATTCATTTGGCAGCCCATATTCTAAATTGTGGATCCTGCCACCGTGGCTCAGAAAGAGTAGAGCAATTGACTTTCCCTCAAGCGTATGTTAATAGAAGCACTTAAAACATTCATTTTGCATCCCATATTCTAACTTGAGGATCCTTCGGCCGTTGCTCCGAAAGCGTAGAGCAATTATATTCCCCTCAAGCGTATGCCCATATTCTAAGAAGCACTAAAACATTCATTTGACGGCACATATTCAAAATTGTGGATCTTTCGGCCGTGGCTCAGAAATAGTAGAGCAATTATCATCCCTTCAAGCGTATGTTATTAGAAACACTTAAAGCATTCAATTGGCAGCCCATATTGTAAATTGTGGATCCATCGGCCGTGGTTCACAAAGAGTAGAGCAATTGTCTTCCCCTTAAGCGTATGGTAATAGAAGCACTTAAAACATTCAATTGGCCGCCCTAATCATAAATTGTGGATCCTTTGGCAGTGGCTAAGAAATAGTAGAGCAGTTGTTATCCCCTGAAACGTATGTTAATAGAAGCACCCAAAACATTCATTTGGCAGCCCATATTCTAAGTTGTGGATCCTTCAGCCGTGGTTCCGAAAGAGTAGAGCAATTTTCTTCCCCTGAAGTGTATGTTAATAAAAGCACTTAGAACTTTCATTTGGCAGCCCATATTCTAAATTGTGGATCCTTGGCCCGTGGCTCAGAAAGAATAGAGCAATTAGCTTCCCCTCAAGCGTATTCACATATTCTAAGAAGCACTAAAAGCATTCATTTGGCAGCCCATATTCTAAATTGGGGATCCTTCGGCCGTGGCTCAGAAAGAGTAGAGCAATTATCTTCCTTTCAAGCGTATGTTAATATAAGCACTTAAAACATTCATTTGGCTGCCCATATTCTAAATTGTGGATCTTGCGGCCGTGGCTGAGAAAGAGTAGAGCAAATACCTTCCCCTCAAGCGTATGTTAATAGAGGCACTTAAAACATTAATTTGGCAGCCCATATTTTAAATTGTGGATCCGTCGGCCGTGGCTCAGAAAGAGTAGAACAATTACCTTCCTCTCAAGCGTATGTTAATAGAAGCACTTAAAACATTCATTTGGCAGCCCATATTCTAAGTTGTGGATCCTTCAGCCGTGGTTCCGAAAGAGTAGAGCAATTTTCTTCCCCTGAAGTGTATGTTAATAAAAGCACTTAGAACTTTCATTTGGCAGCCCATATTCTAAATTGTGGATCCTTGGCCCGTGGCTCAGAAAGAGTAGAGCAATTATCTTCCCTTCAAGCGTATGTTAATAGAAGCACTTAAAACATTCAATTGGCCGCCCTAATTCTAAATTGTAGATCCTTTGGCAGTGGCTAAGAAATAGTAGAGCAGTTGTCATCCCCTCAAACGTATGTTAATAGAAGCACCCAAAACATTCATTTGGCAGCCCATATTCTAAGTTGTGGATCTTTCAGCCGTGGCTCAGAAAGAGTAGAGCAATTTTCTTCCCCTCAAGCGTATGCTAATAGAAGTACTTAAAACATTCAATTGGCAGCCCATATTCTAAATTGTGGATCCGTCAGCCGTGGCTCAGAAAGAGTAGAGCAATTGTATTCCTATCAAGCGTATGTTAATAGAAGCACTTAAAACATTCATTTTGACCCCAATATTCTAACTTGAGGATCCTTCGGCCGTTGCTCAGAAAGCGTAGAGCAATTATATTCCCCTCAAGCGTATGCCCATATTCTAAGAAGCACTGAAACATTCATTTGGCGGCCCATATTCAAAATTGTAGATCGTTCGGCAGTGGCTCAGAAATAGTAGGGCAATTATCATCCCTTCAAGCGTATGTTAATAGAAATACTTAAAACATTCATTTGGCAGCCCATATTCTAAGTTGTGGATCTTTCAGCCGTGGCTCAGAAAGAGTAGAGCAATTTTCTTCCCCTCAAGCGTATGTTAATAAAAGCACTTAGAACATTCATTTGGCAGACCATATTCTAAATTCCGGATCCTTCGGCCGTGGCTCAGAAAGAGTAGAGCAATTAGCTTTCCCTCAAGCGTATGTTAATAGAGCCACCTTACACCTTCATTTGGCAGCCCTTATTCAAAATTGTGGATCCTTCGGCCGTGGCTAAGAAAGAGTAGAGCAATTGTCTTCCCCTCAAGCGTATGTTAATAGAAGCCCCAAAACATTCATTTGGCAGCCCATATTATAAGTTGTGGATCTTTCGGCCGTGGCTCAGAAAGCGTAGAGCAATTTTTTTTTTTAAGAGTATGTTAATAAAAGCACTTAGAACTTTCATTTGGCAGCCCATATTCTAAATTGTGGATCCTTCGCCCGTGGCTCAGAAAGCGTAAAGCAATAATCTTCCCTTCAAGCGTATGCCCATATTCTAAGAAGCACTAAAAGCATTTATTTGGAAGCCCATATTCTAAATAGGGGATCCTTCGGCCTTGGCTCAGAAAGAGTTGAGCAATTATCTTCCCTTCAAGCGTATGTTAATAGAAGCACTTAAAACATTTATTTGGCTGCACATATTCTAAATTGTGGATCCTTCGGCCGTGGCTGAGAAAGAGTAGAGCAAATAACTTCTCCTTAAGCGTATGTTAATAGAGGCACTTGAAACATTCATTTGGCAGCCATATTCTAAATTGTGGATTCTTCGGCCCTGGCTCGGAAAGAGTACAGCAATTGTCTTCCCATCAAGCGTATATTAATAGAATCACTTAAAACATTCACTTGGTAGCCAGTATTCTGAAATGTGGATCCTTCGGCCGTGGCTCAGAAAGAGTAGAGCAATTACCTTCATCTCAAGCTTATGTTAATAGAAGCACTTAAAACGTTCAATTGGCAGCCCATATTCTAAATTGTGGATCCGTCAGTCGTGGCTGAGGAAGAGGAAAGCAATTGACTTCCCCTCAAGCGTATGTTAATAGAAGCACTTAAAATATTTATTTTGAAGCCCATATTCTAACTTGAGAATCCTTCGGCCGTTGCTCAGAAAGCGTAGAGCAATTATCTTCCCCTCAAGCGTATGCCCATATTCTAAGAAGCACTTAAACATTCATTTGGCGGCCCATATTCAAAATTGTGGATCTTTCAGAAAGAGTAGAGCAATTATCTTCCCTTCAAGCGTATGTTAATAGAAGCACTTAAAACATTCATTTTGCAGCCCATATTCTAAATTGTGGATCCTTCGGCCATGGCTCAGAAAGCGTAGAGCAATTATCTTCCCTTCAAGCGTATGCCCATATTCTAAGAAGCACTAAAAGCATTCATTTGGCAGCCCATATTCTAAATTGGGGAACAATCGGCCGTGGCTCAGAAAGAGTAGAGCAATTATCTTCCCTTCAAGCGTATGTTAATAGAAGCACTTAAAACATTCATTTGGCTGCCCATATTCTAAATTGTGGATCCTGCGGCCGTGGCTGAGAAAGAGTTGAGCAAATACCTTCCCCTCAAGCGTATGTTAATAAAGGCACTTAAAACATTCGTTTGGCAGCCCATATTCTAAATTGTGGATCCTTCGGCTGTGGCTCCGAAAGAGTAGAGCAATTACCTTCCTCTCAAGCGTATGTTAATAGAAGCATTTAAAACGTTCAATTGGCAGCCCATATTCTAAATTGTGGATCCGTCAGTCGTGGCTCAGGAAGAGGGGAACAATTGACTTCCCCTCCAGCGTATGTTAATAGAAGCACTTAAAACATTTATTTTGCAGCCCATATTCTAACTTGAGGATCCTTCGGCCGTTGCTCAGAAAGCGTAGAGCAGTTATCTTCCCCTCAAGCGTATGCCCATATTCTAAGAAGCACTTAAACATTCATTTGGCGGCCCATATTCAAAATTGTGGATCCGTCAGCCGTGGCTCAGAAAGAGTAGAGCAATTATCTTCCCTTCAAGCGTATGTTAATAGAAACACTTAAAATATTCATTTGGCAGCCCATATTGTAAATTGTGGATCCTTAGGCCGTGGCTCAGAAAGAGTAGAGCAATTGTCTTCCCCTCAAGCTTATGGTAATAGAAGCACTTAAAAAATTCAATTGGCCGCCCTAATTCTAAATTGTGGATACTTTGGCAGTGGCTAAGAAATAGTAGAGCAGTTGTCATCCCCTCAAACGTATGTTAATAGAAGCACCCAAAACATTCATTTGGCAGCCCATATTCTAAGTTGTGGATCTTTAAGCCGTGGCTCAGGAAGAGTAGAGCAATTTTCTTCCCCTCAAGCGTATGCTAATAGAAGTACTTAAAACATTCAATTGGCAGCCCATATTCTAAATTGTGGATCCGTCAGCCGTGGCTCAGAAAGAGTAGAGCAATTGACTTCCCCTCAAGCGTATGTTAATGGAAGCACTTAAAACATTCATTTTGACCCCCATATTCTAACTTGAGGATCCTTCGGCCGTTGCTCAGAAAGCGTAGAGCAATTATATTCCCCTCAAGCGTATGCCCATATTCTAAGAAGCACTGAAACATTCATTTGGCGGCCCATATTCAAAATTGTGGATCTTTCGGCAGTGGCTCAGAAATAGTAGAGCAATTATCATCCCTTCAAGCGTATGTTAATAGAAACACTTAAAACATTCATTTGGCAGCCCATATTCTATGTTGTGGATCTTTTAGCCGTGGCTCAGAAAAAGTAGAGCAATTTTCTTCCCCTCAAACGTATGTTAATAAAAGCACTTGGAACTTTCATTTGGCAGACCATATTCTAAATTCTGGATCCTTCGGCCGTGGCTCAGAAAGAATAGAGCAATTAGCTTTCCCTCAAGCGTATGTTAATAGAGCCACCTTACACCTTCATTTGGCAACCCTTATTCAAAATTGTGGATCTTTCGGCCGTGGCTAAGAAAGAGTAGAGCAATTGTCTTCCCCTCAGGCGTATGTTAATAGAAGCCCCAAAACATTCATTTGGCAGCCCATATTATAAGTTCTGGATCCTTCGGCCGTGGCTCAGAAAGCGTAGAGCAATTATCTTCCCTTCAAGCGTATGTTAATAAAAGCACTTAGAACTTTCCTTTGGCAGCCCATATTCTAAATTGTGGATCCTTCGGCCGTGACTCAGAAAGAGTAGAGCAATTATCTTCCTTTCAAGCGTATGCCCATATTCTAAGAAGCACTGAAAGCATTTATTTGGCAGCCCATATTCTAAATTGGGGATCCTTCGGCCTTGGCTCAGAAAGAGTTGAGCAATATTCTTCCCTTCAAGCGTATGTTAATAGAAGCACTTAAAACATTTATTTGGCTGCCCATATTCTAAATTGTGGATCCTTCGGCCGTGGCTAAGAAAGAGTAGAGCAATTATCTTCCCTTCAAGCGTATGTTAATAGAAGCACTTAAAACATTCAATTGGCCGCCCTAATTCTAAATTGTAGATCCTTTGGCAGTGGCTAAGAAATAGTAGAGCAGTTGTCATCCCCTCAAACGTATGTTAATAGAAGCACCCAAAACATTCATTTGGCAGCCCATATTCTAAGTTGTGGATCTTTCAGCCGTGGCTCAGAAAGAGTAGAGCAATTTTCTTCCCCTCAAGCGTATGCTAATAGAAGTACTTAAAACATTCAATTGGCAGCCCATATTCTAAATTGTGGATCCGTCAGCCGTGGCTCAGAAAGAGTAGAGCAATTGTATTCCCCTCAAGCGTATGTTAATAGAAGCACTTAAAACATTCATTTTGACCCCCATATTCTAACTTGAGGATCCTTCGGCCGTTGCTCAGAAAGCGTAGAGCAATTATATTCCCCTCAAGCGTATGCCCATATTCTAAGAAGCACTGAAACATTCATTTGGCGGCCCATATTCAAAATTGTAGATCGTTCGGCAGTGGCTCAGAAATAGTAGAGCAATTATCATCCCTTTAAGCGTATGTTAATAGAAATACTTAAAACATTCATTTGGCAGCCCATATTCTAAGTTGTGGATCTTTCAGCCGTGGCTCAGAAAGAGTAGAGCAATTTTCTTCCCCTCAAGCGTATGTTAATAAAAGCACTTAGAACATTCATTTGGCAGACCATATTCTAAATTCCGGATCCTTCGGCCGTGGCTCAGAAAGAGTAGAGCAATTAGCTTTCCCTCAAGCGTATGTTAATAGAGCCACCTTACACCTTCATTTGGCAGCCCTTATTCAAAATTGTGGATCCTTCGGCCGTGGCTAAGAAAGAGTAGAGCAATTGTCTTCCCCTCAAGCGTATGTTAATAGAAGCCCCAAAACATTCATTTGGCAGCCCATATTATAAGTTGTGGATCTTTCGGCCGTGGCTCAGAAAGCGTAGAGCAATTATCTTTTTTTTTTTAAGAGTATGTTAATAAAAGCACTTAGAACTTTCATTTGGCAGCCCATATTCTAAATTGTGGATCCTTCGCCCGTGGCTCAGAAAGCGTAGAGCAATAATCTTCCCTTCAAGCGTATGCCCATATTCTAAGAAGCACTAAAAGCATTTATTTGGAAGCCCATATTCTAAATTGGGGATCCTTCGGCCTTGGCTCAGAAAGAGTTGAGCAATTATCTTCCCTTCAAGCGTATGTTAATAGAAGCACTTAAAACATTTATTTGGCTGCCCATATTCTAAATTGTGGATCCTTCGGCCGTGGCTGAGAAAGAGTAGAGCAAATAACTTCTCCTTAAGCGTATGTTAATAGAGGCACTTGAAACATTCATTTGGCAGCCATATTCTAAATTGTGGATTCTTCGGCCCTGGCTCGGAAAGAGTAGAGCAATTGTCTTCCCATCAAGCGTATATTAATAGAATCACTTAAAACATTCACTTGGTAGCCAGTATTCTAAAATGTGGATCCTTCGGCCGTGGCTCAGAAAGAGTAGAGCAATTACCTTCATCTCAAGCTTATGTTAATAGAAGCACTTAAAACGTTCAATTGGCAGCCCATATTCTAAATTGTGGATCCGTCAGTCGTGGCTGAGGAAGAGGAAAGCAATTGACTTCCCCTCAAGCGTATGTTAATAGAAGCACTTAAAATATTTATTTTGAAGCCCATATTCTAACTTGAGAATCCTTCGGCCGTTGCTCAGAAAGCGTAGAGCAATTATCTTCCCCTCAAGCGTATGCCCATATTCTAAGAAGCACTTAAACATTCATTTGGCGGCCCATATTCAAAATTGTGGATCTTTCGTACGTGGCTCAGAAAGAGTAGAGCAATTATCTTCCCTTCAAGCGTATGTTAATAGAAGCACTTAAAACATTCATTTGGCAGCCCATATTCTAAATTGTGGATCCTTCGGCCATGGCTCAGAAAGCGTAGAGCAATTATCTTCCCTTCAAGCGTATGCCCATATTCTAAGAAGCACTAAAAGCATTCATTTGGCAGCCCATATTCTAAATTGGGGAACAATCGGCCGTGGCTCAGAAAGAGTAGAGCAATTATCTTCCCTTCAAGCGTATGTTAATAGAAGCACTTAAAACATTCATTTGGCTGCCCATATTCTAAATTGTGGATCCTGCGGCCGTGGCTGAGAAAGAGTTGAGCAAATACCTTCCCCTCAAGCGTATGTTAATAAAGGCACTTAAAACATTCGTTTGGCAGCCCATATTCTAAATTGTGGATCCTTCGGCTGTGGCTCAGAAAGAGTAGAGCAATTACCTTCCTCTCAAGCGTATGTTAATAGAAGCATTTAAAACGTTCAATTGGCAGCCCATATTCTAAATTGTGGATCCGTCAGTCGTGGCTCAGAAAGAGTAGAGCAATTGACTTCCCCTCAAGCGTATGTTAATAGAAGCACTTAAAACATTTATTTTGCAGCCCATATTCTAACTTGAGGATCCTTCGGCCGTTGCTCAGAAAGCGTAGAGCAATTATCTTCCCCTCAAGCGTATGCCCATATTCTAAGAAGCACTTAAACATTCATTTGGCGGCCCATATTCAAAATTGTGGATCCGTCAGCCGTGGCTCAGAAAGAGTAGAGCAATTATCTTCCCTTCAAGCGTATGTTAATAGAAACACTTAAAATATTCAATTGGCAGCCCATATTGTAAATTGTGGATCCTTAGGCCGTGGCTCAGAAAGAGTAGAGCAATTGTCTTCCCCTCAAGCTTATGGTAATAGAAGCACTTAAAAAATTCAATTGGCCGCCCTAATTCTAAATTGTGGATCCTTTGGCAGTGGCTAAGAAATAGTAGAGCAGTTGTCATCCCCTCAAACGTATGTTAATAGAAGCACCCAAAACATTCATTTGGCAGCCCATATTCTAAGTTGTGGATCTTTCAGCCGTGGCTCAGGAAGAGTAGAGCAATTTTCTTCCCCTCAAGCGTATGCTAATAGAAGTACTTAAAACATTCAATTGGCAGCCCATATTCTAAATTGTGGATCCGTCAGCCGTGGCTCAGAAAGAGTAGAGCAATTGACTTCCCCTCAAGCGTATGTTAATGGAAGCACTTAAAACATTCATTTTGACCCCCATATTCTAACTTGAGGATCCTTCGGCCGTTGCTCAGAAAGCGTAGAGCAATTATATTCCCCTCAAGCGTATGCCCATATTCTAAGAAGCACTGAAACATTCATTTGGCGGCCCATATTCAAAATTGTGGATCTTTCGGCAGTGGCTCAGAAATAGTAGAGCAATTATCATCCCTTCAAGCGTATGTTAATAGAAACACTTAAAACATTCATTTGGCAGCCCATATTCTATGTTGTGGATCTTTTAGCCGTGGCTCAGAAAAAGTAGAGCAATTTTCTTCCCCTCAAACGTATGTTAATAAAAGCACTTGGAACTTTCATTTGGCAGACCATATTCTAAATTCTGGATCCTTCGGCCGTGGCTCAGAAAGAATAGAGCAATTAGCTTTCCCTCAAGCGTATGTTAATAGAGCCACCTTACACCTTCATTTGGCAACCCTTATTCAAAATTGTGGATCTTTCGGCCGTGGCTAAGAAAGAGTAGAGCAATTGTCTTCCCCTCAGGCGTATGTTAATAGAAGCCCCAAAACATTCATTTGGCAGCCCATATTATAAGTTCTGGATCCTTCGGCCGTGGCTCAGAAAGCGTAGAGCAATTATCTTCCCTTCAAGCGTATGTTAATAAAAGCACTTAGAACTTTCCTTTGGCAGCCCATATTCTAAATTGTGGATCCTTCGGCCGTGGCTCAGAAAGAGTAGAGCAATTATCTTCCTTTCAAGCGTATGCCCATATTCTAAGAAGCACTGAAAGCATTTATTTGGCAGCCCATATTCTAAATTGGGGATCCTTCGGCCTTGGCTCAGAAAGAGTTGAGCAATATTCGTCCCTTCAAGCGTATGTTAATAGAAGCACTTAAAACATTTATTTGGCTGCCCATATTCTAAATTGTGGATCCTTCGGCCGTGGCTCAGAAAGAGTAGAGCAATTATCTTCCCTTCAAGCGTATGTTAATAGAAGCACTTAAAACATTCAATTGGCCGCCCTAATTCTAAATTGTAGATCCTTTGGCAGTGGCTAAGAAATAGTAGAGCAGTTGTCATCCCCTCAAACGTATGTTAATAGAAGCACCCAAAACATTCATTTGGCAGCCCATATTCTAAGTTGTGGATCTTTCAGCCGTGGCTCAGAAAGAGTAGAGCAATTTTCTTCCCCTCAAGCGTATGCTAATAGAAGTACTTAAAACATTCAATTGGCAGCCCATATTCTAAATTGTGGATCCGTCAGCCGTGGCTCAGAAAGAGTAGAGCAATTGAATTCCCCTCAAGCGTATGTTAATAGAAGCACTTAAAACATTCATTTTGACCCCCATATTCTAACTTGAGGATCCTTCGGCCGTTGCTCAGAAAGCGTAGAGCAATTATATTCCCCTCAAGCGTATGCCCATATTCTAAGAAGCACTGAAACATTCATTTGGCGGCCCATATTCAAAATTGTAGATCGTTCGGCAGTGGCTCAGAAATAGTAGGGCAATTATCATCCCTTCAAGCGTATGTTAATAGAAATACTTAAAACATTCATTTGGCAGCCCATATTCTAAGTTGTGGATCTTTCAGCCGTGGCTCAGAAAGAGTAGAGCAATTTTCTTCCCCTCAAGCGTATGTTAATAAAAGCACTTAGAACATTCATTTGGCAGACCATATTCTAAATTCCGGATCCTTCGGCCGTGGCTCAGAAAGAGTAGAGCAATTAGCTTTCCCTCAAGCGTATGTTAATAGAGCCACCTTACACCTTCATTTGGCAGCCCTTATTCAAAATTGTGGATCCTTCGGCCGTGGCTAAGAAAGAGTAGAGCAATTGTCTTCCCCTCAAGCGTATGTTAATAGAAGCCCCAAAACATTCATTTGGCAGCCCATATTATAAGTTGTGGATCTTTCGGCCGTGGCTCAGAAAGCGTAGAGCAATTATTTTTTTTTTAAGAGTATGTTAATAAAAGCACTTAGAACTTTCATTTGGCAGCCCATATTCTAAATTGTGGATCCTTCGCCCGTGGCTCAGAAAGCGTAAAGCAATAATCTTCCCTTCAAGCGTATGCCCATATTCTAAGAAGCACTAAAAGCATTTATTTGGAAGCCCATATTCTAAATAGGGGATCCTTCGGCCTTGGCTCAGAAAGAGTTGAGCAATTATCTTCCCTTCAAGCGTATGTTAATAGAAGCACTTAAAACATTTATTTGGCTGCACATATTCTAAATTGTGGATCCTTCGGCCGTGGCTGAGAAAGAGTAGAGCAAATAACTTCTCCTTAAGCGTATGTTAATAGAGGCACTTGAAACATTCATTTGGCAGCCATATTCTAAATTGTGGATTCTTCGGCCCTGGCTCGGAAAGAGTAGAGCAATTGTCTTCCCATCAAGCGTATATTAATAGAATCACTTAAAACATTCACTTGGTAGCCAGTATTCTGAAATGTGGATCCTTCGGCCGTGGCTCAGAAAGAGTAGAGCAATTACCTTCATCTCAAGCTTATGTTAATAGAAGCACTTAAAACGTTCAATTGGCAGCCCATATTCTAAATTGTGGATCCGTCAGTCGTGGCTGAGGAAGAGGAAAGCAATTGACTTCCCCTCAAGCGTATGTTAATAGAAGCACTTAAAATATTTATTTTGAAGCCCATATTCTAACTTGAGAATCCTTCGGCCGTTGCTCAGAAAGCGTAGAGCAATTATCTTCCCCTCAAGCGTATGCCCATATTCTAAGAAGCACTTAAACATTCATTTGGCGGCCCATATTCAAAATTGTGGATCTTTTCAGAAAGAGTAGAGCAATTATCTTCCCTTCAAGCGTATGTTAATAGAAGCACTTAAAACATTCATTTGGCAGCCCATATTCTAAATTGTGGATCCTTCGGCCATGGCTCAGAAAGCGTAGAGCAATTATCTTCCCTTCAAGCGTATGCCCATATTCTAAGAAGCACTAAAAGCATTCATTTGGCAGCCCATATTCTAAATTGGGGAACAATCGGCCGTGGCTCAGAAAGAGTAGAGCAATTATCTTCCTTCAAGCGTATGTTAATAGAAGCACTTAAAACATTCATTTGGCTGCCCATATTCTAAATTGTGGATCCTGCGGCCGTGGCTGAGAAAGAGTTGAGCAAATACCTTCCCCTCAAGCGTATGTTAATAAAGGCACTTAAAACATTCGTTTGGCAGCCCATATTCTAAATTGTGGATCCTTCGGCTGTGGCTCCGAAAGAGTAGAGCAATTACCTTCCTCTCAAGCGTATGTTAATAGAAGCATTTAAAACGTTCAATTGGCAGCCCATATTCTAAATTGTGGATCCGTCAGTCGTGGCTCAGGAAGAGGGGAACAATTGACTTCCCTCCAGCGTATGTTAATAGAAGCACTTAAAACATTTATTTTGCAGCCCATATTCTAACTTGAGGATCCTTCGGCCGTTGCTCAGAAAGCGTAGAGCAGTTATCTTCCCCTCAAGCGTATGCCCATATTCTAAGAAGCACTTAAACATTCATTTGGCGGCCCATATTCAAAATTGTGGATCCGTCAGCCGTGGCTCAGAAAGAGTAGAGCAATTATCTTCCCTTCAAGCGTATGTTAATAGAAACACTTAAAATATTCAATTGGCAGCCCATATTGTAAATTGTGGATCCTTAGGCCGTGGCTCAGAAAGAGTAGAGCAATTGTCTTCCCCTCAAGCTTATGGTAATAGAAGCACTTAAAAAATTCAATTGGCCGCCCTAATTCTAAATTGTGGATACTTTGGCAGTGGCTAAGAAATAGTAGAGCAGTTGTCATCCCCTCAAACGTATGTTAATAGAAGCACCCAAAACATTCATTTGGCAGCCCATATTCTAAGTTGTGGATCTTTAAGCCGTGGCTCAGGAAGAGTAGAGCAATTTTCTTCCCCTCAAGCGTATGCTAATAGAAGTACTTAAAACATTCAATTGGCAGCCCATATTCTAAATTGTGGATCCGTCAGCCGTGGCTCAGAAAGAGTAGAGCAATTGACTTCCCCTCAAGCGTATGTTAATGGAAGCACTTAAAACATTCATTTTGACCCCCATATTCTAACTTGAGGATCCTTCGGCCGTTGCTCAGAAAGCGTAGAGCAATTATATTCCCCTCAAGCGTATGCCCATATTCTAAGAAGCACTGAAACATTCATTTGGCGGCCCATATTCAAAATTGTGGATCTTTCGGCAGTGGCTCAGAAATAGTAGAGCAATTATCATCCCTTCAAGCGTATGTTAATAGAAACACTTAAAACATTCATTTGGCAGCCCATATTCTATGTTGTGGATCTTTTAGCCGTGGCTCAGAAAAAGTAGAGCAATTTTCTTCCCCTCAAGCGTATGTTAATAAAAGCACTTGGAACTTTCATTTGGCAGACCATATTCTAAATTCTGGATCCTTCGGCCGTGGCTCAGAAAGAATAGAGCAATTAGCTTTCCCTCAAGCGTATGTTAATAGAGCCACCTTACACCTTCATTTGGCAACCCTTATTCAAAATTGTGGATCTTTCGGCCGTGGCTAAGAAAGAGTAGAGCAATTGTCTTCCCCTCAGGCGTATGTTAATAGAAGCCCCAAAACATTCATTTGGCAGCCCATATTATAAGTTCTGGATCCTTCGGCCGTGGCTCAGAAAGCGTAGAGCAATTATCTTCCCTTCAAGCGTATGTTAATAAAAGCACTTAGAACTTTCCTTTGGCAGCCCATATTCTAAATTGTGGATCCTTCGGCCGTGGCTCAGAAAGAGTAGAGCAATTATCTTCCTTTCAAGCGTATGCCCATATTCTAAGAAGCACTGAAAGCATTTATTTGGCAGCCCATATTCTAAATTGGGGATCCTTCGGCCTTGGCTCAGAAAGAGTTGAGCAATATTCTTCCCTTCAAGCGTATGTTAATAGAAGCACTTAAAACATTTATTTGGCTGCCCATATTCTAAATTGTGGATCCTTCGGCCGTGGCTAAGAAAGAGTAGAGCAATTGTCTTCCCCTCAAGCGTATGTTAATAGAAGCCCCAAAACATTCATTTGGCAGCCCATATTATAAGTTGTGGATCTTTCGGCCGTGGCTCAGAAAGCGTAGAGCAATTATTATTTTTTTAACAGTATGTTAATAAAAGCCCTTAGAACTTTCATTTGGGAGCCCATATTCTAAATTGTGGATCTTTCGCCCGTGGCTCAGAAAGCGTAGAGCAATAATCTTCCCTTCAAGCGTATGCCCATATTCTAAGAAGCACTAAAAGCATTTATTTGGAAGCCCATATTCTAAATTGGGGATCCTTCGGCCTTGGCTCAGAAAGAGTTGAACAATTATCTTCCCTTCAAGCGTATGTTAATAGAAGTACTTAAAACATTTATTTGGCTGCCCATATTCTAAATTGTGGATCCTTCGGCCGTGGCTGAGAAAGAGTAGAGCAAATAACTTCTCCTTAAGCGTATGTTAATAGAGGCACTTGAAACATTCATTTGGCAGCCTTATTCTAAATTGTGGATTCTTCGGCCCTGCCTCGGAAAGAGTAGAGCAATTGTCTTCCCCTCAAGCGGATATTAATAGAATCACTTAAAACATTCACTTGGTAGCCAGTATTCTAAAATGTGGATCCTTCGGCCGTGGCTCAGAAAGAGTAGAGCAATTACCTTCCTCTCAAGCTTATGTTAATAGAAGCACTTAAAACGTTCAATTGGCAGCCCATATTCTAAATTGTGGATCCGTCAGTCGTGGCTGAGGAAGAGGAAAGCAATTGACTTCCCTCAAGCGTATGTTAGTAGAAGCACTTAAAATATTTATTTTGAAGCCCATATTCTAACTTGAGAATCCTTCGGCCGTTGCTCAGAAAGCGTAGAGCAATTATCTTCCCCTCAAGCGTATGCCCATATTCTAAGAAGCACTTAAACATTCATTTGGCGGCCCATATTCAAAATTGTGGATCTTTCAGAAAGAGTAGAGCAATTATCTTCCCTTCAAGCGTATGTTAATAGAAGCACTTAAAACATTCAATTGGCAGCCCATATTCTAAATTGTGGATCCTTCGGCCGTGGCTCAGAAAGAGTAGATCAGTTATCTTCCCCTCAAGCGTATGTTAATAGATGCACTTAAAACATTCATTTTGCAGCCCATATTCTAAATTGTGGATCCTTCGGCCATGGCTCAGAAAGCGTAGAGCAATTATCTTCCCTTCAAGCGTATGCCCATATTCTAAGAAGCACTTAAAGCATTCATTTGGCAGCCCATATTCTAAATTGGGGAACAATCGGCCGTGGCTCAGAAAGAGTAGAGCAATTATCTTCCCTTCAAGCGTATGTTAATAGAAGCACTTAAAACATTCATTTGGCTGCCCATATTCTAAATTGTGGATCCTGCGGCCGTGGCTGAGAAAGAGTAGAGCAAATACCTTCCCCTCAAGCGTATGTTAATAAAGGCACTTAAAACATTCGTTTGGCAGCCCATATTCTAAATTGTGGATCTTTCGGCCTTGGCTCAGAAAGAGTTGAGCAATAATCTTCCCTTCAAGCGTATGTTAATAGAAGCACTTAAAACATTTATTTGGCTGCCCATATTCTAAATTGTGGATCCTTCGGCCGTGGCTGAGAAAGAGTAGAGCAAATACCTTCCCCTCAAGCGTATGTTAATAGAAGCATTTAAAACGTTCAATTGGCAGCCCATATTCTAAATTGTGGATCCGTCAGCCGTGGCTCAGAAAGAGTAGAGCAATTGACTTCCCCTCAAGCGTATGTTAATAGAAGCACTTAAAACATTTATTTTGCAGCCCATATTCTAACTTGAGGATCCTTCGGCCGTTGCTCAGAAAGCGTAGAGCAATTATCTTCCCCTCAAGCGTATGCCCATATTCTAAGAAGCACTTAAACATACATTTGGCGGCCCATATTCAAAATTGTGGATCCGTCAGCCGTGGCTCAGAAAGAGTAGAGCAATTATCTTCCCTTCAAGCGTATGTTAATAGAAACACTTAAAACATTCAATTGGCAGCCCATTTTGTAAATTGTGGATCCTTAGGCCGTGGCTCAGAAAGAGTAGAGCAATTGTCTTCCCCTCAAGCTTATGGTAATAGAAGCACTTAAAACATTCAATTGGCCGCCCTAATTCTAAATTGTGGATCCTTTGGCAGTGGCTAAGAAATAGTAGAGCAGTTGTCATCCCCTCAAACGTATGTTAATAGAAGCACCCAAAACATTCATTTGGCAGCCCATATTCTAAGTTGTGGATCTTTCAGCCGTGGCTCAGGAAGAGTAGAGCAATTGACTTCCCCTCAAGCGTATGTTAATAGAAGCACTTAAAACATTCATTTTGACCCCCATATTCTAACTTGAGGATCCTTCGGCCGTTGCTCAGAAAGCGTAGAGCAATTATATTCCCCTCAAGCGTATGCCCATATTCTAAGAAACTCTGAAACATTCATTTGGCGGCCCATATTCAAAATTGTGGATCTTTCGGCAGTAGCTCAGAAATAGTAGAGGCATTTTCTTCCCCTCAACCGTATGTTAATAAAAGCATTTAGAACTTTCATTTGGCAGACCATATTCTAAATTCTGGATCCTTCGGCCGTGGCTCAGAAAGAATAGAGCAATTAGCTTTCCCTCAAGCGTATGTTAATAGAGCCACCTTACACCTTCATTTGGCAGCCCTTATTCAAAATTGTGGATCCTTCGGCCGTGGCTAAGAAAGAGTAGAGCAATTGTCTTCCCCTCAAGCGTATGTTAATAGAAGCCCCAAAACATTCACTTGGCAGCCCATATTATAAGTTGTGGATCCTTCGGCCGTGGCTCAGAAAGCGTACAGCAATTATCTTTTCTTCAAGCGTATGTTAATAAAAGCACTTAGAACTTTCATTTGGCAGCCCATATTCTAAATTGTGGATCCTTCGGCCGTGGCTCAGAAAGCGTAGAGCAATTATCTTCCCTTCAAGCGTATGCCCATATTCTAAGAAGCACTAAAAGCATTCATTTGGCAGTCCATATTCTAAATTGGGGATCAATCGGCCGTGGCTCAGAAAGAGTAGAGCAATTATCTTCCCTTCAAGCGTATGTTAATAGAAGCACTTAAAACATTCATTTGGCTGCCCATATCCTAAATTGTGGATCCTGCGGCCGTGGCTGAGAAAGAGTAGAGCAAATACCTTCCCCTCAACCGTATGTTAATAAAAGCATTTAGAACGTTCAATTGGCAGCCCATATTCTAAATTGTGGACCCGTCAGCCGTGGCTCAGAAAGAGTAGAGCAATTGACTTCCCCTCAAGCGTATGTTAATAGAAGCACTTAAAACATTTATTTTGCAGCCCATATTCTAACTTGAGGATCCTTCGGCCGTTGCTCAGAAAGCGTAGGGCCATTATCTTCCCCTCAAGCGTATGCCCATATTCTAAGAAGCACTTAAACATTCATTTGGCGGCCCATATTCAAAATTGTGGATCTTTCATAAAGAGTAGAGCAATTATCTTCCCTTCAAGCGTATGTTAATAGAAACACTTAAAACATGAATTTTGCAGCCCATATTCTAAATTGTGGATCCTTCGGTAGTGGCTCAGAAAGCGTAGAGCAATTATCTTCCCTTCAAGCGTATGCCCATATTCTAAGAAGCACTAAAAGCATTCATTTGGCAGTCCATATTCTAAATTGGGGATCAATCGGCCGTGGCTCAGAAAGAGTAGAGCAATTATCTTCCCTTCAAGCGTATGTTAATAGAAGCACTTAAAACATTCATTTGGCTGCCCATATTCTAAATTGTGGATCCTGCGTCCGTGGCTGAGAAAGAGTAGAGCAAATACCTTCCCGTCAAGCGTATGTTAATAGAGGCACTTAAAACATTCGTTTGGCAGCCCATATTCTAAATTGTGGATCCTTCGGCCGTGGCTCAGAAAGAGTAGAGCAATTTTCTTCCCCTCAAGCGTATGTTAATAGAAGCACTTAAAACATTTATTTTGCAGCCCATATTCTAACTTGAGGATCCTTCGGCCGTTGCTCAGAAAGCGTAGGGCCATTATCTTCCAATCAAGCGTATGCCCATATTCTAAGAAGCACTTAAACATTCATTTGGCGGCCCATATTCAAAATTGTGGATCTTTCATAAAGAGTAGAGCAATTATCTTCCCTTCAAGCGTATGTTTATAGAAACACTTAAAACATTCATTTGGCAGCCCATATTCTATGTTGTGGATCTTTCAGCCGTGGCTCAGAAAAAGTACAGCAATTTTCTTCCCCTCAAGCGTATGTTAATAAAAGCACTTGGAACTTTCATTTGGCAGACCGTATTCTAAATTCTGGATCCTTCGGCCGTGGCTCAGAAAGAATAGAGCAATTAGCTTTCCCTCAAGCGTATGTTAATAGAGCCAGCTTACACCTTCATTTGGCAACCCTTATTCAAAATTGTGGATCCTTAGGCCGTGGCTCAGAAAGAGTAGAGCAATTGTCTGCCCCTCAAGCTTATAGTAATAGAAGCACTTAAAAAATTCAATTGGCCGCCCTAATTCTAAATTGTGGATACTTTGGCAGTGGCTAAGAAATAGTAGAGCAGTTGTCATCCCCTCAAACGTATGTTAATAGAAGCACCCAAAACATTCATTTGGCAGCCCATATTCTAAGTTGTGGATCTTTCAGCCGTGGCTCAGGAAGAGTAGAGCAATTTTCTTCCCCTCAAGCGTATGCTAATAGAAGTACTTAAAACATTCAATTGGCAGCCCATATTCTAAATTGTGGATCCGTCAGCCGTGGCTCAGAAAGAGTAGAGCAATTGACTTCCCCTCAAGCGTATGTTAATAGAAGCACTTAAAACATTTATTTTGACCCCATATTCTAACTTGAGGATCCTTCGGCCGTTGCTCAGAAAGCGTAGAGCAATTATATTCCCCTCAAGCGTATGCCCATATTCTAAGAAGCACTGAAACATTCATTTGGCGGCCCATATTCAAAATTGTGGATCTTTCGGCAGTGGCTCAGAAATAGTAGAGCAATTATCATCCCTTCAAGCGTATGTTAATAGAAACACTTAAAACATTCATTTGGCAGCCCATATTCTATGTTGTGGATCTTTCAGCCGTGGCTCAGAAAAAGTAGAGCAATTTTCTTCCCCTCAAGCGTATGTTAATAAAAGCACTTGGAACTTTCATTTGGCAGACCATATTCTAAATTCTGGATCCTTCGGCCGTGGCTCAGAAAGAATAGAGCAATTAGCTTTCCCTCAAGCGTATGTTAATAGAGCCACCTTACACCTTCATTTGGCAACCCTTATTCAAAATTGTGGATCCTTCGGCCGTGGCTCAGAAAGAGTAGAGCAATTATCTTCCTTTCAAGCGTATGTTAATAGAAGCACTTAAAACATTTATTTGGCTGCTCATATTCTAAATTGTGGATCCTTCGGCCGTGGCTGAGAAAGAGTAGAGCAAATACCTTCTCCTTAAGCGTATGTTAATAGAAGCACTTGAAACATTCATTTGGCAGCCATATTCTAAATTGTGGATTTTTCGGCCCTGGCTCGGAAAGCGTAGAGCAATTGTCTTCCCCTCAAGCGTATATTAATAGAACCACTTAAAACATTCACTTGTTAGCCAATATTCTAAAATGTGGATCCATCGGCCGTGGCTCAGAAAGAGTAGAGCAATTACCTTCCTCTCAAGCGTATGTTAATAGAAGCACTTAAAACGTTCAATTGGCAGCCCATATTCTAAATTGTGGATCCGTCAGTCGTGGCTCAGGAAGAGGGGAACAATTGACTTCCCCTCCAGCGTATGTTAATAGAAGCACTTGAAATATTTATTTTGCAGCCCATATACTAACTTGAGAATCCTTCGGCCGTTCCTCAGAAAGCGTAGAGCAATTATCTTCTCCTCAAGCGTATGCCCATATTCTAAGAAGCCCTTAAACATTCATTTGGCGGCCCATATTCAAAATTGTGGATTTTTCAGAAAGAGTAGAGCAATTATCTTCCCTTCAAGCGTATGTTAATAGAAGCACTTAGAACATTCATTTGGCAGACCATATTCTAAATTCTGGATCCTTCGGCCGTGGCTCAGAAAGAATAGAGCAATTAGCTTTCCCTCAAGCGTATGTTAATAGAGCCACCTTACACCTTCATTTGGCAGCCCTTATTCAAAATTGTGGATCCTTCGGCCGTGGCTAAGAAAGAGTAGAGCAATTGTCTTCCCCTCAAGCGTATGTTAATAGAAGCCCCAAAACATTCATTTGGCAGCCCATATTATAAGTCGTGGATCTTTCGGCCGTGGCTCAGAAAGCGTAGAGCAATTATTTTTTTTTAAGAGTATGTTAATAAAAGCCCTTAGAACTTTCATTTGGCAGCCCATATTCTAAATTGTGGATCCTTCGGTCGTGGCTCAGAAAGCGTAGAGCAATAATCTTCCCTTCAAGCGTATGCCCATATTCTAAGAAGCACTAAAAGCATTTATTTGGCAGCCCATATTCTAAATTGGGGATCCTTCGGCCTTGGCTCAGAAAGAGTTGAGCAATTATCTTCCCTTCAAGCGTATGTTAATAGAAGCACTTAAAACATTTATTTGGCTGCCCATATTCTAAATTGTGGATCCTTCGGCCGTGGCTGAGAAAGAGTAGAGCAAATAACTTCTCCTTAAGCGTATGTTAATAGAGGCACTTGAAACATTCATTTGGCAGCCATATTCTAAATTGTGGATTCTTCGGCCCTGGCTCGGAAAGAGTAGAGCAATTGTCTTCCCCTCAAGCGGATATTAATAGAATCACTTAAAACATTCACTTGGTAGCCAGTATTCTAAAATGTGGATCCTTCGGCCGTGGCTCAGAAAGAGTAGAGCAATTACCTTCCTCTCAAGCTTATGTTAATAGAAGCACTTAAAACGTTCAATTGGCAGCCCATATTCTAAATTGTGGATCCGTCAGTCGTGGCTGAGGAAGAGGAAAGCAATTGACTTCCCCTCAAGCGTATGTTAATAGAAGCACTTAAAATATTTATTTTGAAGCCCATATTCTAACTTGAGAATCCTTCGGCCGTTGCTCAGAAAGCGTAGAGCAATTATCTTCCCCTCAAGCGTATGCCCATATTCTAAGAAGCACTTAAACATTCATTTGGCGGCCCATATTCAAAATTGTGGATCTTTCAGAAAGAGTAGAGCAATTATCTTCCCTTCAAGCGTATGTTAATAGAAGCACTTAAAACATTCATTTTGCAGCCCATATTCTAAATTGTGGATCCTTCGGCCATGGCTCAGAAAGCGTAGAGCAATTATCTTCCCTTCAAGCGTATGCCCATATTCTAAGAAGCACTAAAAGCATTCATTTGGCAGCCCATATTCTAAATTGGGGAACAATCGGCCGTGGCTCAGAAAGAGTAGAGCAATTATCTTCCCTTCAAGCGTATGTTAATAGAAGCACTTAAAACATTCATTTGGCTGCCCATATTCTAAATTGTGGATCCTGCAGCCGTGGCTGAGAAAGAGTAGAGCAAATACCTTCCCCTCAAGCGTATGTTAATAAAGGCACTTAAAACATTCGTTTGGCAGCCCATATTCTAAATTGTGGATCTTTCGGCCGTGGCTCAGAAAGAGTAGAGCAATTACCTTCCTCTCAAGCGTATGTTAATAGAAGCATTTAAAACGTTCAATTGGCAGCCCATATTCTAAATTGTGGATCCGTCAGCCGTGGCTCAGAAAGAGTAGAGCAATTGACTTCCCCTCAAGCGTATGTTAATAGAAGCACTTAAAACATTTATTTTGCAGCCCATATTCTAACTTGAGGATCCTTCGGCCGTTGCTCAGAAAGCGTAGAGCAATTATCTTCCCCTCAAGCGTATGCCCATATTCTAAGAAGCACTTAAACATTCATTTGGCGGCCCATATTCAAAATTGTGGATCCGTCAGCCGTGGCTCAGAAAGAGTAGAGCAATTATCTTCCCTTCAAGCGTATGTTAATAGAAGCACTTAAAACATTCAGGTGGCAGCCCATATTCTAAATTGTGGATCCTTCGGCCATGGCTCAGAAAGCGTAGAGCAATTATCTTCCCTTCAAGCGTATGCCCATATTCTAAGAAGCACTAAAAGCATTCATTTGGCAGCCCATATTCTAAATTGGGGAACAATCGGCCGTGGCTCAGAAAGAGTAGAGCAATTATCTTCCCTTCAAGCGTATGTTAATAGAAGCACTTAAAACATTCATTTGGCTGCCCATATTCTAAATTGTGGATCCTGCGGCCGTGGCTGAGAAAGAGTAGAGCAAATACCTTCCCCTCAAGCGTATGTTAATAAAGGCACTTAAAACATTCATTTGGCAGCCCATATTCTAAATTGTGGATCCTTCGGCCGTGGCTCCGAAAGAGTAGAGCAATTACCTTCCTCTCAAGCGTATGTTAATAGAAGCATTTAAAACGTTCAATTGGCAGCCCATATTCTAAATTGTGGATCCGTCAGCCGTGGCTCAGAAAGAGTAGAGCAATTGACTTCCCCTCAAGCGTATGTTAATAGAAGCACTTAAAACATTTATTTTGCAGCCCATATTCTAACTTGAGGATCCTTCGGCCGTTGCTCAGAAAGCGTAGAGCAGTTATCTTCCCCTCAAGCGTATGCCCATATTCTAAGAAGCACTTAAACATTCATTTGGCGGCCCATATTCAAAATTGTGGATCCGTCAGCCGTGGCTCAGAAAGAGTAGAGCAATTATCTTCCCTTCAAGCGTATGTTAATAGAAACACTTAAAACATTCATTTGGCAGCCCATATTGTAAATTGTGGATCCTTAGGCCGTGGCTCAGAAAGAGTAGAGCAGATTGTCTTCCCCTCAAGCTTATGGTAATAGAAGCACTTAAAAAATTCAATTGGCCGCCCTAATTCTAAATTGTGGATACTTTGGCAGTGGCTAAGAAATAGTAGAGCAGTTGTCATCCCCTCAAACGTATGTTAATAGAAGCACCCAAAACATTCATTTGGCAGCCCATATTCTAAGTTGTGGATCTTTAAGCCGTGGCTCAGGAAGAGTAGAGCAATTTTCTTCCCCTCAAGCGTATGCTAATAGAAGTACTTAAAACATTCAATTGGCAGCCCATATTCTAAATTGTGGATCCGTCAGCCGTGGCTCAGAAAGAGTAGAGCAATTGACTTCCCCTCAAGCGTATGTTAATGGAAGCACTTAAAACATTCATTTTGACCCCCATATTCTAACTTGAGGATCCTTCGGCCGTTGCTCAGAAAGCGTAGAGCAATTATATTCCCCTCAAGCGTATGCCCATATTCTAAGAAGCACTGAAACATTCATTTGGCGGCCCATATTCAAAATTGTGGATCTTTCGGCAGTGGCTCAGAAATAGTAGAGCAATTATCATCCCTTCAAGCGTATGTTAATAGAAACACTTAAAACATTCATTTGGCAGCCCATATTCTATGTTGTGGATCTTTTAGCCGTGGCTCAGAAAAAGTAGAGCAATTTTCTTCCCCTCAAGCGTATGTTAATAAAAGCACTTGGAACTTTCATTTGGCAGACCATATTCTAAATTCTGGATCCTTCGGCCGTGGCTCAGAAAGAATAGAGCAATTAGCTTTCCCTCAAGCGTATGTTAATAGAGCCACCTTACACCTTCATTTGGCAACCCTTATTCAAAATTGTGGATCTTTCGGCCGTGGCTAAGAAAGAGTAGAGCAATTGTCTTCCCCTCAGGCGTATGTTAATAGAAGCCCCAAAACATTCATTTGGCAGCCCATATTATAAGTTGTGGATCCTTCGGCCGTGGCTCAGAAAGCGTAGAGCAATTATCTTCCCTTCAAGCGTATGTTAATAAAAGCACTTAGAACTTTCATTTGGCAGCCCATATTCTAAATTGTGGATCCTTCGGCCGTGGCTCAGAAAGAGTAGAGCAATTATCTTCCTTTCAAGCGTATGCCCATATTCTAAGAAGCACTGAAAGCATTTATTTGGCAGCCCATATTCTAAATTGGGGATCCTTCGGCCTTGGCTCAGAAAGAGTTGAGCAATATTCGTCCCTTCAAGCGTATGTTAATAGAAGCACTTAAAACATTTATTTGGCTGCCCATATTCTAAATTGTGGATCCTTCGGCCGTGGCTAAGAAAGAGTAGAGCAATTATCTTCCCTTCAAGCGTATGTTAATAGAAGCACTTAAAACATTCAATTGGCCGCCCTAATTCTAAATTGTAGATCCTTTGGCAGTGGCTAAGAAATAGTAGAGCAGTTGTCATCCCCTCAAACGTATGTTAATAGAAGCACCCAAAACATTCATTTGGCAGCCCATATTCTAAGTTGTGGATCTTTCAGCCGTGGCTCAGAAAGAGTAGAGCAATTTTCTTCCCCTCAAGCGTATGCTAATAGAAGTACTTAAAACATTCAATTGGCAGCCCATATTCTAAATTGTGGATCCGTCAGCCGTGGCTCAGAAAGAGTAGAGCAATTGACTTCCCCTCAAGCGTATGTTAATAGAAGCACTTAAAACATTCATTTTGACCCCCATATTCTAACTTGAGGATCCTTCGGCCGTTGCTCAGAAAGCGTAGAGCAATTATATTCCCCTCAAGCGTATGCCCATATTCTAAGAAGCACTGAAACATTCATTTGGCGGCCCATATTCAAAATTGTGGATCGTTCGGCAGTGGCTCAGAAATAGTAGAGCAATTATCATCCCTTCAAGCGTATGTTAATAGAAATACTTAAAACATTCATTTGGCAGCCCATATTCTAAGTTGTGGATCTTTCAGCCGTGGCTCAGAAAGAGTAGAGCAATTTTCTTCCCCTCAAGCGTATGTTAATAAAAGCACTTAGAACATTCATTTGGCAGACCATATTCTAAATTCTGGATCCTTCGGCCGTGGCTCAGAAAGAATAGAGCAATTAGCTTTCCCTCAAGCGTATGTTAATAGAGCCACCTTACACCTTCATTTGGCAGCCCTTATTCAAAATTGTGGATCCTTCGGCCGTGGCTAAGAAAGAGTAGAGCAATTGTCTTCCCCTCAAGCGTATGTTAATAGAAGCCCCAAAACATTCATTTGGCAGCCCATATTATAAGTTGTGGATCTTTCGGCCGTGGCTCAGAAAGCGTAGAGCAATTATCTTTTTTTTAAGAGTATGTTAATAAAAGCACTTAGAACTTTCATTTGGCAGCCCATATTCTAAATTGTGGATCCTTCGCCCGTGGCTCAGAAAGCGTAGAGCAATAATCTTCCCTTCAAGCGTATGCCCATATTCTAAGAAGCACTAAAAGCATTTATTTGGCAGCCCATATTCTAAATTGGGGATCCTTCGGCCTTGGCTCAGAAAGAGTTGAGCAATTATCTTCCCTTCAAGCGTATGTTAATAGAAGCACTTAAAACATTTATTTGGCTGCCCATATTCTAAATTGTGGATCCTTCGGCCGTGGCTGAGAAAGAGTAGAGCAAATAACTTCTCCTTAAGCGTATGTTAATAGAGGCACTTGAAACATTCATTTGGCAGCCATATTCTAAATTGTGGATTCTTCGGCCCTGGCTCGGAAAGAGTAGAGCAATTGTCTTCCCCTCAAGCGTATATTAATAGAATCACTTAAAACATTCACTTGGTAGCCAGTATTCTAAAATGTGGATCCTTCGGCCGTGGCTCAGAAAGAGTAGAGCAATTACCTTCATCTCAAGCTTATGTTAATAGAAGCACTTAAAACGTTCAATTGGCAGCCCATATTCTAAATTGTGGATCCGTCAGTCGTGGCTGAGGAAGAGGAAAGCAATTGACTTCCCCTCAAGCGTATGTTAATAGAAGCACTTAAAATATTTATTTTGAAGCCCATATTCTAACTTGAGAATCCTTCGGCCGTTGCTCAGAAAGCGTAGAGCAATTATCTTCCCCTCAAGCGTATGCCCATATTCTAAGAAGCACTTAAACATTCATTTGGCGGCCCATATTCAAAATTGTGGATCTTTCGTACGTGGCTCAGAAAGAGTAGAGCAATTATCTTCCCTTCAAGCGTATGTTAATAGAAGCACTTAAAACATTCATTTTGCAGCCCATATTCTAAATTGTGGATCCTTCGGCCGTGGCTCAGAAAGCGTAGAGCAATTATCTTCCCTTCAAGCGTATGCCCATATTCTAAGAAGCACTAAAAGCATTCATTTGGCAGCCCATATTCTAAATTGGGGAACAATCGGCCGTGGCTCAGAAAGAGTAGAGCAATTATCTTCCCTTCAAGCGTATGTTAATAGAAGCACTTAAAACATTCATTTGGCTGCCCATATTCTAAATTGTGGATCCTGCGGCCGTGGCTGAGAAAGAGTAGAGCAAATACCTTCCCCTCAAGCGTATGTTAATAAAGGCACTTAAAACATTCGTTTGGCAGCCCATATTCTAAATTGTGGATCCTTCGGCCGTGGCTCCGAAAGAGTAGAGCAATTACCTTCCTCTCAAGCGTATGTTAATAGAAGCATTTAAAACGTTCAATTGGCAGCCCATATTCTAAATTGTGGATCCGTCAGTCGTGGCTCAGAAAGAGTAGAGCAATTGACTTCCCCTCAAGCGTATGTTAATAGAAGCACTTAAAACATTTATTTTGCAGCCCATATTCTAACTTGAGGATCCTTCGGCCGTTGCTCAGAAAGCGTAGAGCAGTTATCTTCCCCTCAAGCGTATGCCCATATTCTAAGAAGCACTTAAACATTCATTTGGCGGCCCATATTCAAAATTGTGGATCCGTCAGCCGTGGCTCAGAAAGAGTAGAGCAATTATCTTCCCTTCAAGCGTATGTTAATAGAAACACTTAAAATATTCAATTGGCAGCCCATATTGTAAATTGTGGATCCTTAGGCCGTGGCTCAGAAAGAGTAGAGCAATTGTCTTCCCCTCAAGCTTATGGTAATAGAAGCACTTAAAAAATTCAATTGGCCGCCCTAATTCTAAATTGTGGATACTTTGGCAGTGGCTAAGAAATAGTAGAGCAGTTGTCATCCCCTCAAACGTATGTTAATAGAAGCACCCAAAACATTCATTTGGCAGCCCATATTCTAAGTTGTGGATCTTTAAGCCGTGGCTCAGGAAGAGTAGAGCAATTTTCTTCCCCTCAAGCGTATGCTAATAGAAGTACTTAAAACATTCAATTGGCAGCCCATATTCTAAATTGTGGATCCGTCAGCCGTGGCTCAGAAAGAGTAGAGCAATTGACTTCCCCTCAAGCGTATGTTAATGGAAGCACTTAAAACATTCATTTTGACCCCCATATTCTAACTTGAGGATCCTTCGGCCGTTGCTCAGAAAGCGTAGAGCAATTATATTCCCCTCAAGCGTATGCCCATATTCTAAGAAGCACTGAAACATTCATTTGGCGGCCCATATTCAAAATTGTGGATCTTTCGGCAGTGGCTCAGAAATAGTAGAGCAATTATCATCCCTTCAAGCGTATGTTAATAGAAACACTTAAAACATTCATTTGGCAGCCCATATTCTATGTTGTGGATCTTTTAGCCGTGGCTCAGAAAAAGTAGAGCAATTTTCTTCCCCTCAAGCGTATGTTAATAAAAGCACTTGGAACTTTCATTTGGCAGACCATATTCTAAATTCTGGATCCTTCGGCCGTGGCTCAGAAAGAATAGAGCAATTAGCTTTCCCTCAAGCGTATGTTAATAGAGCCACCTTACACCTTCATTTGGCAACCCTTATTCAAAATTGTGGATCTTTCGGCCGTGGCTAAGAAAGAGTAGAGCAATTGTCTTCCCCTCAGGCGTATGTTAATAGAAGCCCCAAAACATTCATTTGGCAGCCCATATTATAAGTTCTGGATCCTTCGGCCGTGGCTCAGAAAGCGTAGAGCAATTATCTTCCCTTCAAGCGTATGTTAATAAAAGCACTTAGAACTTTCATTTGGCAGCCCATATTCTAAATTGTGGATCCTTCGGCCGTGGCTCAGAAAGAGTAGAGCAATTATCTTCCTTTCAAGCGTATGCCCATATTCTAAGAAGCACTGAAAGCATTTATTTGGCAGCCCATATTCTAAATTGGGGATCCTTCGGCCTTGGCTCAGAAAGAGTTGAGCAATATTCGTCCCTTCAAGCGTATGTTAATAGAAGCACTTAAAACATTTATTTGGCTGCCCATATTCTAAATTGTGGATCCTTCGGCCGTGGCTAAGAAAGAGTAGAGCAATTATCTTCCCTTCAAGCGTATGTTAATAGAAGCACTTAAAACATTCAATTGGCCGCCCTAATTCTAAATTGTAGATCCTTTGGCAGTGGCTAAGAAATAGTAGAGCAGTTGTCATCCCCTCAAACGTATGTTAATAGAAGCACCCAAAACATTCATTTGGCAGCCCATATTCTAAGTTGTGGATCTTTCAGCCGTGGCTCAGAAAGAGTAGAGCAATTTTCTTCCCCTCAAGCGTATGCTAATAGAAGTACTTAAAACATTCAATTGGCAGCCCATATTCTAAATTGTGGATCCGTCAGCCGTGGCTCAGAAAGAGTAGAGCAATTGTATTCCCCTCAAGCGTATGTTAATAGAAGCACTTAAAACATTCATTTTGACCCCCATATTCTAACTTGAGGATCCTTCGGCCGTTGCTCAGAAAGCGTAGAGCAATTATATTCCCCTCAAGCGTATGCCCATATTCTAAGAAGCACTGAAACATTCATTTGGCGGCCCATATTCAAAATTGTAGATCGTTCGGCAGTGGCTCAGAAATAGTAGGGCAATTATCATCCCTTCAAGCGTATGTTAATAGAAATACTTAAAACATTCATTTGGCAGCCCATATTCTAAGTTGTGGATCTTTCAGCCGTGGCTCAGAAAGAGTAGAGCAATTTTCTTCCCCTCAAGCGTATGTTAATAAAAGCACTTAGAACATTCATTTGGCAGACCATATTCTAAATTCCGGATCCTTCGGCCGTGGCTCAGAAAGAGTAGAGCAATTAGCTTTCCCTCAAGCGTATGTTAATAGAGCCACCTTACACCTTCATTTGGCAGCCCTTATTCAAAATTGTGGATCCTTCGGCCGTGGCTAAGAAAGAGTAGAGCAATTGTCTTCCCCTCAAGCGTATGTTAATAGAAGCCCCAAAACATTCATTTGGCAGCCCATATTATAAGTTGTGGATCTTTCGGCCGTGGCTCAGAAAGCGTAGAGCAATTATTTTTTTTTTTTTTTTAAGAGTATGTTAATAAAAGCACTTAGAACTTTCATTTGGCAGCCCATATTCTAAATTGTGGATCCTTCGCCCGTGGCTCAGAAAGCGTAGAGCAATAATCTTCCCTTCAAGCGTATGCCCATATTCTAAGAAGCACTAAAAGCATTTATTTGGAAGCCCATATTCTAAATAGGGGATCCTTCGGCCTTGGCTCAGAAAGAGTTGAGCAATTATCTTCCCTTCAAGCGTATGTTAATAGAAGCACTTAAAACATTTATTTGGCTGCCCATATTCTAAATTGTGGATCCTTCGGCCGTGGCTGAGAAAGAGTAGAGCAAATAACTTCTCCTTAAGCGTATGTTAATAGAGGCACTTGAAACATTCATTTGGCAGCCATATTCTAAATTGTGGATTCTTCGGCCCTGGCTCGGAAAGAGTAGAGCAATTGTCTTCCCATCAAGCGTATATTAATAGAATCACTTAAAACATTCACTTGGTAGCCAGTATTCTGAAATGTGGATCCTTCGGCCGTGGCTCAGAAAGAGTAGAGCAATTACCTTCATCTCAAGCTTATGTTAATAGAAGCACTTAAAACGTTCAATTGGCAGCCCATATTCTAAATTGTGGATCCGTCAGTCGTGGCTGAGGAAGAGGAAAGCAATTGACTTCCCCTCAAGCGTATGTTAATAGAAGCACTTAAAATATTTATTTTGAAGCCCATATTCTAACTTGAGAATCCTTCGGCCGTTGCTCAGAAAGCGTAGAGCAATTATCTTCCCCTCAAGCGTATGCCCATATTCTAAGAAGCACTTAAACATTCATTTGGCGGCCCATATTCAAAATTGTGGATCTTTCAGAAAGAGTAGAGCAATTATCTTCCCTTCAAGCGTATGTTAATAGAAGCACTTAAAACATTCATTTGGCAGCCCATATTCTAAATTGTGGATCCTTCGGCCATGGCTCAGAAAGCGTAGAGCAATTATCTTCCCTTCAAGCGTATGCCCATATTCTAAGAAGCACTAAAAGCATTCATTTGGCAGCCCATATTCTAAATTGGGGATCAATCGGCCGTGGCTCAGAAAGAGTAGAGCAATTATCTTCCCTTCAAGCGTATGTTAATAGAAGCACTTAAAACATTCATTTGGCTGCCCATATTCTAAATTGTGGATCCTTCGGCCGTGGCTGAGAAAGAGTAGAGCAAATACCTTCCCCTCAAGCGTATGTTAATAAAGGCACTTAAAACATTCGTTTGGCAGCCCATATTCTAAATTGTGGATCCTTCGGCCGTGGCTCCGAAAGAGTAGAGCAATTACCTTCCTCTCAAGCGTATGTTAATAGAAGCATTTAAAACGTTCAATTGGCAGCCCATATTCTAAATTGTGGATCCGTCAGTCGTGGCTCAGAAAGAGGGGAGCAATTGACTTCCCCTCAAGCGTATGTTAATAGAAGCACTTAAAACATTTATTTTGCAGCCCATATTCTAACTTGAGGATCCTTCGGCCGTTGCTCAGAAAGCGTAGAGCAGTTATCTTCCCCTCAAGCGTATGCCCATATTCTAAGAAGCACTTAAACATTCATTTGGCGGCCCATATTCAAAATTGTGGATCCGTCAGCCGTGGCTCAGAAAGAGTAGAGCAATTATCTTCCCTTCAAGCGTATGTTAATAGAAACACTTAAAATATTCAATTGGCAGCCCATATTGTAAATTGTGGATCCTTAGGCCGTGGCTCAGAAAGAGTAGAGCAATTGTCTTCCCCTCAAGCTTATGGTAATAGAAGCACTTAAAAAATTCAATTGGCCGCCCTAATTCTAAATTGTGGATACTTTGGCAGTGGCTAAGAAATAGTAGAGCAGTTGTCATCCCCTCAAACGTATGTTAATAGAAGCACCCAAAACATTCATTTGGCAGCCCATATTCTAAGTTGTGGATCTTTAAGCCGTGGCTCAGGAAGAGTAGAGCAATTTTCTTCCCCTCAAGCGTATGCTAATAGAAGTACTTAAAACATTCAATTGGCAGCCCATATTCTAAATTGTGGATCCGTCAGCCGTGGCTCAGAAAGAGTAGAGCAATTGACTTCCCCTCAAGCGTATGTTAATGGAAGCACTTAAAACATTCATTTTGACCCCCATATTCTAACTTGAGGATCCTTCGGCCGTTGCTCAGAAAGCGTAGAGCAATTATATTCCCCTCAAGCGTATGCCCATATTCTAAGAAGCACTGAAACATTCATTTGGCGGCCCATATTCAAAATTGTGGATCTTTCGGCAGTGGCTCAGAAATAGTAGAGCAATTATCATCCCTTCAAGCGTATGTTAATAGAAACACTTAAAACATTCATTTGGCAGCCCATATTCTATGTTGTGGATCTTTTAGCCGTGGCTCAGAAAAAGTAGAGCAATTTTCTTCCCCTCAAGCGTATGTTAATAAAAGCACTTGGAACTTTCATTTGGCAGACCATATTCTAAATTCTGGATCCTTCGGCCGTGGCTCAGAAAGAATAGAGCAATTAGCTTTCCCTCAAGCGTATGTTAATAGAGCCACCTTACACCTTCATTTGGCAACCCTTATTCAAAATTGTGGATCTTTCGGCCGTGGCTAAGAAAGAGTAGAGCAATTGTCTTCCCCTCAGGCGTATGTTAATAGAAGCCCCAAAACATTCATTTGGCAGCCCATATTATAAGTTCTGGATCCTTCGGCCGTGGCTCAGAAAGCGTAGAGCAATTATCTTCCCTTCAAGCGTATGTTAATAAAAGCACTTAGAACTTTCCTTTGGCAGCCCATATTCTAAATTGTGGATCCTTCGGCCGTGGCTCAGAAAGAGTAGAGCAATTATCTTCCTTTCAAGCGTATGCCCATATTCTAAGAAGCACTGAAAGCATTTATTTGGCAGCCCATATTCTAAATTGGGGATCCTTCGGCCTTGGCTCAGAAAGAGTTGAGCAATATTCTTCCCTTCAAGCGTATGTTAATAGAAGCACTTAAAACATTTATTTGGCTGCCCATATTCTAAATTGTGGATCCTTCGGCCGTGGCTAAGAAAGAGTAGAGCAATTGTCTTCCCCTCAAGCGTATGTTAATAGAAGCCCCAAAACATTCATTTGGCAGCCCATATTATAAGTTGTGGATCTTTCGGCCGTGGCTCAGAAAGCGTAGAGCAATTATTATTTTTTTAACAGTATGTTAATAAAAGCCCTTAGAACTTTCATTTGGGAGCCCATATTCTAAATTGTGGATCTTTCGCCCGTGGCTCAGAAAGCGTAGAGCAATAATCTTCCCTTCAAGCGTATGCCCATATTCTAAGAAGCACTAAAAGCATTTATTTGGAAGCCCATATTCTAAATTGGGGATCCTTCGGCCTTGGCTCAGAAAGAGTTGAACAATTATCTTCCCTTCAAGCGTATGTTAATAGAAGTACTTAAAACATTTATTTGGCTGCCCATATTCTAAATTGTGGATCCTTCGGCCGTGGCTGAGAAAGAGTAGAGCAAATAACTTCTCCTTAAGCGTATGTTAATAGAGGCACTTGAAACATTCATTTGGCAGCCTTATTCTAAATTGTGGATTCTTCGGCCCTGCCTCGGAAAGAGTAGAGCAATTGTCTTCCCCTCAAGCGGATATTAATAGAATCACTTAAAACATTCACTTGGTAGCCAGTATTCTAAAATGTGGATCCTTCGGCCGTGGCTCAGAAAGAGTAGAGCAATTACCTTCCTCTCAAGCTTATGTTAATAGAAGCACTTAAAACGTTCAATTGGCAGCCCATATTCTAAATTGTGGATCCGTCAGTCGTGGCTGAGGAAGAGGAAAGCAATTGACTTCCCCTCAAGCGTATGTTAGTAGAAGCACTTAAAATATTTATTTTGAAGCCCATATTCTAACTTGAGAATCCTTCGGCCGTTGCTCAGAAAGCGTAGAGCAATTATCTTCCCCTCAAGCGTATGCCCATATTCTAAGAAGCACTTAAACATTCATTTGGCGGCCCATATTCAAAATTGTGGATCTTTCAGAAAGAGTAGAGCAATTATCTTCCCTTCAAGCGTATGTTAATAGAAGCACTTAAAACATTCAATTGGCAGCCCATATTCTAAATTGTGGATCCTTCGGCCGTGGCTCAGAAAGAGTAGATCAGTTATCTTCCCCTCAAGCGTATGTTAATAGATGCACTTAAAACATTCATTTTGCAGCCCATATTCTAAATTGTGGATCCTTCGGCCATGGCTCAGAAAGCGTAGAGCAATTATCTTCCCTTCAAGCGTATGCCCATATTCTAAGAAGCACTAAAAGCATTCATTTGGCAGCCCATATTCTAAATTGGGGAACAATCGGCCGTGGCTCAGAAAGAGTAGAGCAATTATCTTCCCTTCAAGCGTATGTTAATAGAAGCACTTAAAACATTCATTTGGCTGCCCATATTCTAAATTGTGGATCCTGCGGCCGTGGCTGAGAAAGAGTAGAGCAAATACCTTCCCCTCAAGCGTATGTTAATAAAGGCACTTAAAACATTCGTTTGGCAGCCCATATTCTAAATTGTGGATCTTTCGGCCTTGGCTCAGAAAGAGTTGAGCAATAATCTTCCCTTCAAGCGTATGTTAATAGAAGCACTTAAAACATTTATTTGGCTGCCCATATTCTAAATTGTGGATCCTTCGGCCGTGGCTGAGAAAGAGTAGAGCAAATACCTTCCCCTCAAGCGTATGTTAATAGAAGCATTTAAAACGTTCAATTGGCAGCCCATATTCTAAATTGTGGATCCGTCAGCCGTGGCTCAGAAAGAGTAGAGCAATTGACTTCCCCTCAAGCGTATGTTAATAGAAGCACTTAAAACATTTATTTTGCAGCCCATATTCTAACTTGAGGATCCTTCGGCCGTTGCTCAGAAAGCGTAGAGCAATTATCTTCCCCTCAAGCGTATGCCCATATTCTAAGAAGCACTTAAACATACATTTGGCGGCCCATATTCAAAATTGTGGATCCGTCAGCCGTGGCTCAGAAAGAGTAGAGCAATTATCTTCCCTTCAAGCGTATGTTAATAGAAACACTTAAAACATTCAATTGGCAGCCCATTTTGTAAATTGTGGATCCTTAGGCCGTGGCTCAGAAAGAGTAGAGCAATTGTCTTCCCCTCAAGCTTATGGTAATAGAAGCACTTAAAACATTCAATTGGCCGCCCTAATTCTAAATTGTGGATCCTTTGGCAGTGGCTAAGAAATAGTAGAGCAGTTGTCATCCCCTCAAACGTATGTTAATAGAAGCACCCAAAACATTCATTTGGCAGCCCATATTCTAAGTTGTGGATCTTTCAGCCGTGGCTCAGGAAGAGTAGAGCAATTGACTTCCCCTCAAGCGTATGTTAATAGAAGCACTTAAAACATTCATTTTGACCCCCATATTCTAACTTGAGGATCCTTCGGCCGTTGCTCAGAAAGCGTAGAGCAATTATATTCCCCTCAAGCGTATGCCCATATTCTAAGAAACTCTGAAACATTCATTTGGCGGCCCATATTCAAAATTGTGGATCTTTCGGCAGTAGCTCAGAAATAGTAGAGGCATTTTCTTCCCCTCAAGCGTATGTTAATAAAAGCACTTAGAACTTTCATTTGGCAGACCATATTCTAAATTCTGGATCCTTCGGCCGTGGCTCAGAAAGAATAGAGCAATTAGCTTTCCCTCAAGCGTATGTTAATAGAGCCACCTTACACCTTCATTTGGCAGCCCTTATTCAAAATTGTGGATCCTTCGGCCGTGGCTAAGAAAGAGTAGAGCAATTGTCTTCCCCTCAAGCGTATGTTAATAGAAGCCCCAAAACATTCACTTGGCAGCCCATATTATAAGTTGTGGATCCTTCGGCCGTGGCTCAGAAAGCGTAGAGCAATTATCTTTTCTTCAAGCGTATGTTAATAAAAGCACTTAGAACTTTCATTTGGCAGCCCATATTCTAAATTGTGGATCCTTCGGCCGTGGCTCAGAAAGCGTAGAGCAATTATCTTCCCTTCAAGCGTATGCCCATATTCTAAGAAGCACTAAAAGCATTCATTTGGCAGTCCATATTCTAAATTGGGGATCAATCGGCCGTGGCTCAGAAAGAGTAGAGCAATTATCTTCCCTTCAAGCGTATGTTAATAGAAGCACTTAAAACATTCATTTGGCTGCCCATATCCTAAATTGTGGATCCTGCGGCCGTGGCTGAGAAAGAGTAGAGCAATTATCTTCCCTTTCAAGCGTATGTTAATAAGAAGCATTTAAAACGTTCAATTGGCAGCCCATATTCTAAATTGTGGATCCTTCGGCCGTGGCTCAGAAAGAGTAGAGCAATTGACTTCCCCTCAAGCGTATGTTAATAGAAGCACTTAAAACATTTATTTTGGCAGCCCATATTCTAAATTGTGGATCCTTCGGCCGTTGGCTCAGAAAGAGTAGAGCAAATTATCTTCCCCTCAAGCGTATGCCCATATTCTAAGAAGCACTTAAAACATTCATTTGGCGGCCCATATTCAAAATTGTGGATCTTCGGCCGTGGCTCAGAAAGTGTAGAGCAATTATCTTCCCTTCAAGCGTATGTTAATAGAAACACTTAAAACATTCAATTTTGGCAGCCCATATTCTAAATTGTGGATCCTTCGGCCGTGGCTCAGAAAGCGTAGAGCAATTATCTTCCCTTCAAGCGTATGCCCATATTCTATAGAAGCACTTAAAAGCATTCATTTGGCAGCCCATATTCTAAATTGGGGATCCAATCGGCCGTGGCTCAGAAAGAGTAGAGCAATTATCTTCCCTTCAAGCGTATGTTAATAGAAGCACTTAAAACATTCATTTGGCTGCCCATATCCTAAATTGTGGATCCTGCGTCCGTGGCTGAGAAAGAGTAGAGCAATTATACCTTCCCCTCAAGCGTATGTTAATAGAGGCACTTAAAACATTCGTTTGGCAGCCCATATTCTAAATTGTGGATCCTTCGGCCGTGGCTCAGAAAGAGTAGAGCAATTATCTTCCCCTCAAGCGTATGTTAATAGAAGCACTTAAAACATTTATTTTGCAGCCCATATTCTAACTTGAGGATCCTTCGGCCGTTGCTCAGAAAGCGTAGGGCCATTATCTTCCAATCAAGCGTATGCCCATATTCTAAGAAGCACTTAAACATTCATTTGGCGGCCCATATTCAAAATTGTGGATCTTTCATAAAGAGTAGAGCGATTATCTTCCCTTCAAGCGTATGTTTATAGAAACACTTAAAACATTCATTTGGCAGCCCATATTCTATGTTGTGGATCTTTCAGCCGTGGCTCAGAAAAAGTACAGCAATTTTCTTCCCCTCAAGCGTATGTTAATAAAAGCACTTGGAACTTTCATTTGGCAGACCATATTCTAAATTCTGGATCCTTCGGCCGTGGCTCAGAAAGAATAGAGCAATTAGCTTTCCCTCAAGCGTATGTTAATAGAGCCACCTTACACCTTCATTTGGCAACCCTTATTCAAAATTGTGGATCCTTAGGCCGTGGCTCAGAAAGAGTAGAGCAATTGTCTGCCCCTCAAGCTTATAGTAATAGAAGCACTTAAAAAATTCAATTGGCCGCCCTAATTCTAAATTGTGGATACTTTGGCAGTGGCTAAGAAATAGTAGAGCAGTTGTCATCCCCTCAAACGTATGTTAATAGAAGCACCCAAAACATTCATTTGGCAGCCCATATTCTAAGTTGTGGATCTTTCAGCCGTGGCTCAGGAAGAGTAGAGCAATTTTCTTCCCCTCAAGCGTATGCTAATAGAAGTACTTAAAACATTCAATTGGCAGCCCATATTCTAAATTGTGGATCCGTCAGCCGTGGCTCAGAAAGAGTAGAGCAATTGACTTCCCCTCAAGCGTATGTTAATAGAAGCACTTAAAACATTTATTTTGACCCCCATATTCTAACTTGAGGATCCTTCGGCCGTTGCTCAGAAAGCGTAGAGCAATTATATTCCCCTCAAGCGTATGCCCATATTCTAAGAAGCACTGAAACATTCATTTGGCGGCCCATATTCAAAATTGTGGATCTTTCGGCAGTGGCTCAGAAATAGTAGAGCAATTATCATCCCTTCAAGCGTATGTTAATAGAAACACTTAAAACATTCATTTGGCAGCCCATATTCTAAGTTGTGGATCTTTCAGCCGTGGCTCAGAAAGAGTAGAGCAATTTTCTTCCCCTCAAGCGTATGTTAATAAAAGCACTTAGAACTTTCATTTGGCAGACCATATTCTAAATTCTGGATCCTTCGGCCGTGGCTCAGAAAGAATAGAGCAATTAGCTTTCCCTCAAGCGTATGTTAATAGAGCCACCTTACACCTTCATTTGGCAACCCTTATTCAAAATTGTGGATCCTTCGGCCGTGGCTCAGAAAGAGTAGAGCAATTATCTTCCTTTCAAGCGTATGTTAATAGAAGCACTTAAAACATTTATTTGGCTGCTCATATTCTAAATTGTGGATCCTTCGGCCGTGGCTGAGAAAGAGTAGAGCAAATACCTTCTCCTTCAAGCGTATGTTAATAGAAGCACTTGAAACATTCATTTGGCAGCCCATATTCTAAATTGTGGATTTTTCGGCCCTGGCTCGGAAAGCGTAGAGCAATTGTCTTCCTCCTCAAGCGTATATTAATAGAACCACTTAAAACATTCACTTGTTAGCCAATATTCTAAAATGTGGATCCATCGGCCGTGGCTCAGAAAGAGTAGAGCAATTACCTTCCTCTCAAGCGTATGTTAATAGAAGCACTTAAAACGTTCAATTGGCAGCCCATATTCTAAATTGTGGATCCGTCAGTCGTGGCTCAGGAAGAGGGGAACAATTGACTTCCCCTCCAGCGTATGTTAATAGAAGCACTTGAAATATTTATTTTGCAGCCCATATACTAACTTGAGAATCCTTCGGCCGTTGCTCAGAAAGCGTAGAGCAATTATCTTCTCCTCAAGCGTATGCCCATATTCTAAGAAGCCCTTAAACATTCATTTGGCGGCCCATATTCAAAATTGTGGATCCTTTCAGCCGTGGCTCAGAAAGAGTAGAGCAATTATCTTCCCTTCAAGCGTATGTTAATAGAAGCACTTAGAACATTCATTTGGCAGACCATATTCTAAATTCTGGATCCTTCGGCCGTGGCTCAGAAAGAATAGAGCAATTAGCTTTCCCTCAAGCGTATGTTAATAGAGCCACCTTACACCTTCATTTGGCAGCCCTTATTCAAAATTGTGGATCCTTCGGCCGTGGCTAAGAAAGAGTAGAGCAATTGTCTTCCCCTCAAGCGTATGTTAATAGAAGCCCCAAAACATTCATTTGGCAGCCCATATTATAAGTCGTGGATCTTTCGGCCGTGGCTCAGAAAGCGTAGAGCAATTATTTTTTTTAAGAGTATGTTAATAAAAGCCCTTAGAACTTTCATTTGGCAGCCCATATTCTAAATTGTGGATCCTTCGGCCGTGGCTCAGAAAGCGTAGAGCAATAATCTTCCCTTCAAGCGTATGCCCATATTCTAAGAAGCACTAAAAGCATTCATTTGGCAGCCCATATTCTAAATTGGGGATCCTTCGGCCTTGGCTCAGAAAGAGTTGAGCAATTATCTTCCCTTCAAGCGTATGTTAATAGAAGCACTTAAAACATTTATTTGGCTGCCCATATTCTAAATTGTGGATCCTTCGGCCGTGGCTGAGAAAGAGTAGAGCAAATACCTTCTCCTTAAGCGTATGTTAATAGAGGCACTTGAAACATTCATTTGGCAGCCATATTCTAAATTGTGGATTCTTCGGCCCTGGCTCGGAAAGAGTAGAGCAATTGTCTTCCCCTCAAGCGGATATTAATAGAATCACTTAAAACATTCACTTGGTAGCCAGTATTCTAAAATGTGGATCCTTCGGCCGTGGCTCAGAAAGAGTAGAGCAATTACCTTCCTCTCAAGCGTATGTTAATAGAAGCACTTAAAACGTTCAATTGGCAGCCCATATTCTAAATTGTGGATCCGTCAGTCGTGGCTGAGGAAGAGGAAAGCAATTGACTTCCCCTCAAGCGTATGTTAATAGAAGCACTTAAAATATTTATTTTGAAGCCCATATTCTAACTTGAGAATCCTTCGGCCGTTGCTCAGAAAGCGTAGAGCAATTATCTTCCCCTCAAGCGTATGCCCATATTCTAAGAAGCACTTAAACATTCATTTGGCGGCCCATATTCAAAATTGTGGATCTTTCAGAAAGAGTAGAGCAATTATCTTCCCTTCAAGCGTATGTTAATAGAAGCACTTAAAACATTCATTTTGCAGCCCATATTCTAAATTGTGGATCCTTCGGCCATGGCTCAGAAAGCGTAGAGCAATTATCTTCCCTTCAAGCGTATGCCCATATTCTAAGAAGCACTAAAAGCATTCATTTGGCAGCCCATATTCTAAATTGGGGAACAATCGGCCGTGGCTCAGAAAGAGTAGAGCAATTATCTTCCCTTCAAGCGTATGTTAATAGAAGCACTTAAAACATTCATTTGGCTGCCCATATTCTAAATTGTGGATCCTGCAGCCGTGGCTGAGAAAGAGTAGAGCAAATACCTTCCCCTCAAGCGTATGTTAATAAAGGCACTTAAAACATTCGTTTGGCAGCCCATATTCTAAATTGTGGATCTTTCGGCCGTGGCTCAGAAAGAGTAGAGCAATTACCTTCCCCTCAAGCGTATGTTAATAGAAGCACTTAAAACGTTCAATTGGCAGCCCATATTCTAAATTGTGGATCCGTCAGCCGTGGCTCAGAAAGAGTAGAGCAATTGACTTTCCCTCAAGCGTATGTTAATAGAAGCACTTAAAACATTTATTTTGCAGCCCATATTCTAACTTGAGGATCCTTCGGCCGTTGCTCAGAAAGCGTAGAGCAATTATCTTCCCCTCAAGCGTATGCCCATATTCTAAGAAGCACTTAAACATTCATTTGGCGGCCCATATTCAAAATTGTGGATCCGTCAGCCGTGGCTCAGAAAGAGTAGAGCAAGTATCTTCCCTTCAAGCGTATGTTAATAGAAACACTTAAAACATTCAATTGGCAGCCCATATTGTAAATTGTGGATCCTTAGGCCGTGGCTCAGAAAGAGTAGAGCAATTGTCTTCCCCTCAAGCTTATGGTAATAGAAGCACTTAAAACATTCAATTGGCCGCCCTAATTCTAAATTGTGGATCCTTTGGCAGTGGCTAAGAAATAGTAGAGCAGTTGTCATCCCCTCAAACGTATGTTAATAGAAGCACCCAAAACATTCATTTGGCAGCCCATTATTCTAAGTTGTGGATCTTTCAGCCGTGGCTCAGGAAGAGTAGAGCAATTTTCTTCCCCTCAAGCGTATGCTAATAGAAGTACTTAAAACATTCAATTGGCAGCCCATATTCTAAATTGTGGATCCGTCAGCCGTGGCTCAGAAAGAGTAGAGCAATTGTCTTCCCCTCAAGCGTATGTTAATAGAAGCCCCAAAACATTCATTTGGCAGCCCTTATTATAAGTTGTGGATCTTTCGGCCGTGGCTCAGAAAGCGTAGAGCAATTATTATTTTTTTAAGCGTATGTTAATAAAATACCTTAAAACTTTCATTTGGCAGCCCATATTCTAAATTGTGGATCCTTCGCCCGTGGCTCAGAAAGCGTAGAGCAATAATCTTCCCTTCAAGCGTATGCCCATTTTCTAAGAAGCACTAAAAGCATTTATTTGGCAGCCCATATTCTAAATTGTGGATCCTTCGGCCTTGGCTCAGAAAGAGTTGAGCAATTATCTTCCCTTCAAGCGTATGTTAATAGAAGCACTTAAAACATTTATTTGGCAGCCCATATTCTAAATTGTGGATCCTTCGGCCGTGGCTGAGAAAGAGTAGAGCAAATAACTTCTCCTTAAGCGTATGTTAATAGAGGCACTTGAAACATTCATTTGGCAGCCATATTCTAAATTGTGGATTCTTCAACCCTGGCTCGGAAAGAGTAGAGCAATTCTCTTCCCCTCAAGCGTATATTAATAGAATCACTTAAAACATTCACTTGGTAGCCAGTATTCTAAAATGTGGATCCTTCGGCCGTGGTTCAGAAAGAGTAGAGCAATTACCTTCCTCTCAAGCTTATGTTATTAGAAGCACTTAAAACGTTCAATTGTCAGCCCATATTCTAAATTGTGGATCCGTCAGTCGTGGCTCAGGAAGAGGAAAGCAATTGACTTCCCCTCAAGCGTATGTTAATAGAAGCACTTAAAACATTTATTTTGAAGCCCATATTCTAACTTGAGGATCCTTCGGCCGTTGCTCAGAAAGCGTAGAGCAATTATCTTCCCCTCAAGCGTATGCCCATATTCTAAGAAGCACTTAAACATTCATTTGGCGGCCCATATTCAAAATTGTGGATCTTCGGCAGTGGCTCAGAAAGAGTAGAGCAATTATCTTCCCTTCAAGCGTATGTTAATAGAAGCACTTAAAACATTCATTTGGCAGCCCATATTCTAAATTGTGGATCCTTCGGCCGTGGCTCAGAAAGAGTAGAGCAATTATCTTCCCCTCAAGCGTATGTTAATAGAAGCACTTAAAACATTCATTTTGCAGCCCATATTCTAAATTCTGGATCCTTCGGCCGTGGCTCAGAAAGAATAGAGCAATTAGCTTTCCCTCAAGCGTATGTTAATAGAGCCACCTTACACCTTCATTTGGCAGCCCTTATTCAAAATTGTGGATCCTTCGGCCGTGGCTAAGAAAGAGTAGAGCAATTGTCTTCCCCTCAAGCGTATGTTAATAGAAGCCCCAAAACATTCATTTGGCAGCCCATATTATAAGTTGTGGATCCTTCGGCCGTGGCTCAGAAAGCGTAGAGCAATTATCTTTTCTTCAAGCGTATGTTAATAAAAGCACTTAGAACTTTCATTTAGCAGCCCATATTCTAAATTGTGGATCCTTCGGCCGTGGCTCAGAAAGCGTAGAGCAATTATCTTCCCTTCAAGCGTATGCCCATATTCTAAGAAGCACTAAAAGCATTCATTTGGCAGCCCATATTCTAAATTGTGGATCCTTCGGCCGTGGCTCAGAAAGAGTAGAGCAATTATCTTCCCTTCAAGCGTATGTTAATAGAAGCACTTAAAACATTCATTTGGCTGCCCATATTCTAAATTGTGGATCCTTCGGCCGTGGCTGAGAAAGAGTAGAGCAATTACCTTCCCCTCAAGCGTATGTTAATAGAGGCACTTAAAACATTCATTTGGCAGCCCATATTCTAAATTGTGGATCCTTCGGCCGTGGCTCAGAAAGAGTAGAGCAATTACCTTCCTCTCAAGCGTATGTTAATAGAAGCACTTAAAACGTTCAATTGGCAGCCCATATTCTAAATTGTGGATCCGTCAGCCGTGGCTCAGAAAGAGTAGAGCAATTGACTTCCCCTCAAGCGTATGTTAATAGAAGCACTTAAAACATTTATTTTGCAGCCCATATTCTAACTTGAGGATCCTTCGGCCGTTGCTCAGAAAGCGTAGAGCAATTATCTTCCCCTCAAGCGTATGCCCATATTCTAAGAAGCACTTAAACATTCATTTGGCGGCCCATATTCAAAATTGTGGATCCGTCAGCCGTGGCTCAGAAAGAGTAGAGCAATTATCTTCCCTTCAAGCGTATGTTAATAGAAACACTTAAAACATTCAATTGGCAGCCCATATTCTAAATTGTGGATCCTTCAGCCGTGGCTCAGAAAGAGTAGAGCAATTGTCTTCCCCTCAAGCTTATGGTAATAGAAGCACTTAAAACATTCAATTGGCCGCCCTAATTCTAAATTGTGGATCCTTTGGCAGTGGCTAAGAAATAGTAGAGCAGTTGTCATCCCCTCAAACGTATGTTAATAGAAGTACTTAAAACATTCAATTGGCAGCCCATATTCTAAATTGTGGATCCGTCAGCCGTGGCTCAGAAAGAGTAGAGCAATTGACTTCCCCTCAAGCGTATGTTAATAGAAGCACTTAAAACATTCATTTTGACCCCCATATTCTAACTTGAGGATCCTTCGGCCGTTGCTCAGAAAGCGTAGAGCAATTATTTTCCCCTCAAGCGTATGCCCATATTCTAAGAAGCACTGAAACATTCATTTGGCGGCCCATATTCAAAATTGTGGATCTTTCGGCAGTGGCTCAGAAATAGTAGAGCAATTTTCTTCCCCTCAAGCGTATGTTAATAAAAGCACTTAGAACTTTCATTTGGCAGACCATATTCTAAATTCTGGATCCTTCGGCCGTGGCTCAGAAAGAATAGAGCAATTAGCTTTCCCTCAAGCGTATGTTAATAGAGCCACCTTACACCTTCATTTGGCTGCCCTTATTCAAAATTGTGGATCCTTCGGCCGTGGCTAAGAAAGAATAGAGCAATTGTCTTCCCCTCAAGCGTATGTTAATAGAAGCCCCAAAACATTCATTTGGCAGCCCATATTATAAGTTGTGGATCCTTCGGCCGTGGCTCAGAAAGCGTAGAGCAATTATCTTTTCTTCAAGCGTATGTTAATAAAAGCACTTAGAACTTTCATTTGGCAGCCCATATTCTAAATTGTGGATCCTTCGGCCGTGGCTCAGAAAGCGTAGAGCAATTATCTTCCCTTCAAGCGTATGCCCGTATTCTAAGAAGCACTAAAAGCATTCATTTGGCAGCCCATATTCTAAATTGGGGATCAATCGGCCGTGGCTCAGAAAGAGTAGATCAGTTATCTTCTCTTCAAAGCGTATGCTAATAGATGCACTTAAAACATTCATTTGGCAGCCCATATTCTAAATTGTGGATCCTTCGGCCGTGGCTCAGAAAGCGTAGAGCAATTATCTTCCCTTCAAGCGTATGCCCATATTCTAAGAAGCACTAAAACATTCATTTGGCAGCCCATATTCTAAATTGTGGATCTTCGGCCGTGGCTCAGAAAGAGTAGAGCAATTATCTTCCCTTCAAGCGTATGTTAATAGAAGCACTTAAAACATTCATTTGGCTGCCCATATTCTAAATTGTGGATCCTTCGGCCGTGGCTGAGAAAGAGTAGAGCAAATACCTTCCCGTCAAGCGTATGTTAATAGAGGCACTTAAAACATTCGTTTGGCAGCCCATATTCTAAATTGTGGATCCTTCGGCCGTGGCTCAGAAAGAGTAGAGCAATTACCTTCCTCTCAAGCGTATGTTAATAGAAGCATTTAAAACGTTCAATTGGCAGCCCATATTCTAAATTGTGGACCCGTCAGCCGTGGCTCAGAAAGCGTAGGGCCATTATCTTCCCCTCAAGCGTATGCCCATATTCTAAGAAGCACTTAAACATTCATTTGGCGGCCCATATTCAAAATTGTGAATCTTTCATAAAGAGTAGAGCAATTATCTTCCCTTCAAGCGTATGTTAATAGAAACACTTAAAACATTCAATTGGCAGCCCATATTGTAAATTGTGGATCCTTAGGCCGTGGCTCAGAAAGAGTAGAGCAATTGTCTTCCCCTCAAGCTTATGGTAATAGAAGCACTTAAAAAATTCAATTGGCCGCACTAATTCTAAATTGTGGATACTTTGGCAGAGGCTAAGAAATAGTATAGCAGTTGTCATCCCCTTAAACGTATGTTAATAGAAGCACCCAAAACATTCATTTGGCAGCCCATATTCTAAGTTGTGGATCCTTTCAGCCGTGGCTCAGAAAGAGTAGAGCAATTTTCTTCCCCTCAAGCGTATGCTAATAGAAGCACTTAAAACATTCAATTGGCAGCCCATATTCTAAATTGTGGATCCGTCAGCCGTGGCTCAGAAAGAGTAGAGCAATTGACTTCCCCTCAAGCGTATGTTAATAGAAGCACTTAAAACATTCATTTTGACCCCCATATTCTAACTTGAGGATCCTTCGGCCGTTGCTCAGAAAGCGTAGAGCAATTATATTCCCCTCAAGCGTATGCCCATATTCTAAGAAGCACTGAAACATTCATTTGGCGGCCCATATTCAAAATTGTGGATCTTTCGGCAGTGGCTCAGAAATAGTAGAGCAATTATCATCCCTTCAAGCGTATGTTAATAGAAACACTTAAAACATTCATTTGGCAGCCCATATTCTATGTTGTGGATCTTTCAGCCGTGGCTCAGAAAAAGTAGAGCAATTTTCTTCCCCTCAAGCGTATGTTAATAAAAGCACTTGGAACTTTCATTTGGCAGACCATATTCTAAATTCTGGATCCTTCGGCCGTGGCTCAGAAAGAATAGAGCAATTAGCTTTCCCTCAAACGTATGTTAATAGAGCCACCTTACACCTTCATTTGGCAACCCTTATTCAAAATTGTGGATCCTTCGGCCGTGGCTAAGAAATAGTAGAGCAATTGTCATCCCCTCAAACGTATGTTAATAGAAGCACCCAAAACATTCATTTGGCAGCCCATATTCTAAGTTGTGGATCTTTCAGCCGTGGCTCAGGAAGAGTAGAGCAATTATCTTCCCCTCAAGCGTATGCTAATAGAAGCACTTAAAACATTCAATTGGCAGCCCATATTCTAAATTGTGGATCCGTCAGCCGTGGCTCAGAAAGAGTAGAGCAATTGACTTCCCCTCAAGCGTATGTTAATAGAAGCACTTAAAACATTCATTTTGACCCCCATATTCTAACTTGTGGATCCTTCGGCCGTTGCTCAGAAAGCGTAGAGCAATTATATTCCCCTCAAGCGTATGCCCATATTCTAAGAAGCACTGAAACATTCATTTGGTGGCCCATATTCTAAATTGTGGATCTTTCGGCCGTGGCTCAGAAATAGTAGAGGCAATTTTCTTCCCCTCAAGCGTATGTTAATAAAAGCACTTAGAACATTCATTTGGCAGACCATATTCTAAATTCTGGATCCTTCGGCCGTGGCTCAGAAAGAATAGAGCAATTAGCTTTCCCTCAAGCGTATGTTAATAGAGCCACCTTACACCTTCATTTGGCAGCCCTTATTCAAAATTGTGGATCCTTCGGCCGTGGCTAAGAAAGAGTAGAGCAATTGTCTTCCCCTCAAGCGTATGTTAATAGAAGCACCCAAAACATTCATTTGGCAGCCCATATTATAAGTTGTGGATCCTTCGGCCGTGGCTCAGAAAGCGTAGAGCAATTATCTTTTCTTCAAGCGTATGTTAATAAAAGCACTTAAAACTTTCATTTGGCAGCCCATATTCTAAATTGTGGATCCTTCGGCCGTGGCTCAGAAAGCGTAGAGCAATTATCTTCCCTTCAAGCGTATGCCCATATTCTAAGAAGCACTTAAAGCATTCATTTGGCAGCCCATATTCTAAATTGGGGATCAATCGGCCGTGGCTCAGAAAGAGTAGAGCAATTATCTTCCCTTCAAGCGTATGTTAATAGAAGCACTTAAAACATTCATTTGGCAGCCCATATTCTAAATTGTGGATCCTTCGGCCGTGGCTCAGAAAGAGTAGAGCAATTATCTTCCCTTCAAGCGTATGCCCATATTCTAAGAAGCACTAAAAGCATTTATTTGGCAGCCCATATTCTAAATTGTGGATCCTTCGGCCTTGGCTCAGAAAGAGTTGAGCAATAATCTTCCCTTCAAGCGTATGTTAATAGAAGCACTTAAAACATTTATTTGGCTGCCCATATTCTAAATTGTGGATCCTTCGGCCGTGGCTGAGAAAGAGTAGAGCAAATACCTTCTCCTTAAGCGTATATTAATAGAAGCACTTAAAACATTCACTTGTTAGCCAATATTCTAAAATGTGGATCCATCGGCCGTGGCTCAGAAAGAGTAGAGCAATTACCTTCCTCTCAAGCGTATGTTAATAGAAGCACTTAAAACGTTCAATTGGCAGCCCATATTCTAAATTGTGGATCCGTCAGCCGTGGCTCAGAAAGAGTAGAGCAATTGACTTCCCCTCAAGCGTATGTTAATAGAAGCACTTAAAACATTTATTTTGCAGCCCATATTCTAACTTGAGGATCCTTCGGCCGTTGCTCAGAAAGAGTAGAGCAATTATCTTCCCCTCAAGCGTATGCCCATATTCTAAGAAGCACTTAAACATTCATTTGGCGGCCCATATTCAAAATTGTGGATCCTTCGGCCGTGGCTCAGAAAGAGTAGAGCAATTGTCTTTCCCTCAAGCTTATGTTAATAGAAGCACTTAAAACATTCAATTGGCCGCCCTAATTCTAAATTGTGGATCCTTTGGCAGTGGCTAAGAAATAGTAGAGCAGTTGTCATCCCCTCAAACGTATGTTAATAGAAGCACCCAAAACATTCATTTGGCAGCCCATATTCTAAATTGTGGATCTTTCAGCCGTGGCTCAGAAAGAGTAGAGCAATTTTCGTCCCCTCAAGCGTATGCTAATAGAAGCACTTAAAACATTCAATTGGCAGCCCATATTCTAAATTGTGGATCCGTCAGCCGTGGCTCAGAAAGAGTAGAGCAATTGACTTCCCCTCAAGCGTATGTTAATAGAAGCACTTAAAACATTCATTTTGACCCCCATATTCTAACTTGAGGATCCTTCGGCCGTTGCTCAGAAAGCGTAGAGCAATTATATTCCCCTCAAGCGTATGCCCATATTCTAAGAAGCACTGAAACATTCATTTGGCGGCCCATATTCAAAATTGTGGATCTTTCGGCAGTGGCTCAGAAATAGTAGAGCAATTATCATCCCTTCAAGCGTATGTTAATAGAAACACTTAAAACATTCATTTGGCAGCCCATATTCTAAGTTGTGGATCTTTCAGCCGTGGCTCAGAAAAAGTAGAGCAATTTTCTTCCCCTCAAGCGTATGTTAATAAAAGCACTTAGAACTTTCATTTGGCAGACCATATTCTAAATTCTGGATCCTTCGGCCGTGGCTCAGAAAGAATAGAGCAATTAGCTTTCCCTCAAGCGTATGTTAATAGAGCCACCTTACACCTTCATTTGGCAGCCCTTATTCAAAATTGTGGATCCTTCGGCCGTGGCTAAGAAAGAGTAGAGCAATTGTCTTCCCCTCAAGCGTATGTTAATAGAAGCCCCAAAACATTCATTTGGCAGCCCATATTATAAGTTGTGGATCCTTCGGCCGTGGCTCAGAAAGCGTAGAGCAATTATCTTTTCTTCAAGCGTATGTTAATAAAAGCACTTAGAACTTTCATTTGGCAGCCCATATTCTAAATTGTGGATCCTTCGGCCGTGGCTCAGAAAGCGTAGAGCAATTATCTTCCCTTCAAGCGTATGCCCATATTCTAAGAAGCACTAAAAGCATTCATTTGGCAGCCCATATTCTAAATTGGGGATCAATCGGCCGTGGCTCAGAAAGCGTAGAGCAATTATCTTCCCTTCAAGCGTATGTTAATAGAAGCACTTAAAACATTCATTTGGCAGCCCATATTCTAAATTGTGGATCCTTCGGCCGTGGCTCAGAAAGAGTAGAGCAATTATCTTCCTTTCAAGCGTATGCCCATATTCTAAGAAGCACTAAAAGCATTTATTTGGCAGCCCATATTCTAAATTGGGGATCCTTCGGCCTTGGCTCAGAAAGAGTTGAGCAATAATCTTCCCTTCAAGCGTATGTTAATAGAAGCACTTAAAACATTTATTTGGCTGCCCATATTCTAAATTGTGGATCCTTCGGCCGTGGCTGAGAAAGAGTAGAGCAAATACCTTCTCCTTAAGCGTATGTTAATAGAGGCACTTGAAACATTCATTTGGCAGCCATATTCTAAATTGTGGATTCTTCGGCCCTGGCTCGGAAAGTGTAGAGCAATTGTCTTCCCCTCAAGCGTATATTAATAGAAGCACTTAAAACATTCACTTGTTAGCCAATATTCTAAAATGTGGATCCATCGGCCGTGGCTCAGAAAGAGTAGAGCAATTACCTTCCTCTCAAGCGTATGTTAATAGAAGCACTTAAAACGTTCAATTGGCAGCCCATATTCTAAATTGTGGATCCGTCAGCCGTGGCTCAGAAAGAGTAGAGCAATTGACTTCCCCTCAAGCGTATGTTAATAGAAGCACTTAAAACATTTATTTTGCAGCCCATATTCTAACTTGAGGATCCTTCGGCCGTTGCTCAGAAAGCGTAGAGCAATTATCTTCCCCTCAAGCGTATGCCCATATTCTAAGAAGCACTTAAACATTCATTTGGCGGCCCATATTCAAAATTGTGGATCTTTCGGCCGTGGCTCAGAAAGAGTAGAGCAATTATCTTCCCCTCAAGCGTATGTTAATAGAAGCACTTAAAACATTCATTTGGCAGCCCATATTCTAAATTGTGGATCCTTCGGCCGTGGCTCAGAAAGAGTAGAGCAATTATCTTCCCTTCAAGCGTATGTTAATAGAAGCACTTAAAACATTCATTTTGCAGCCCATATTCTAAATTGTGGATCCTTCGGCAGTGGCTCAGAAAGCGTAGAGCAATTATCTTCCCTTCAAGCGTATGCCCATATTCTAAGAAGCACTAAAACATTCATTTGGCAGCCCATATTCTAAATTGTGGATCCTTCGGCCGTGGCTCAGAAAGAGTAGAGCAATTATCTTCCCTTCAAGCGTATGTTAATAGAAGCACTTAAAACATTCATTTGGCTGCCCATATTCTAAATTGTGGATCCTTCGGCCGTGGCTGAGAAAGAGTAGAGCAAATACCTTCTACCCTCAAGCGTATGTTAATAGAAGCACTTAAAACATTCATTTGGCAGCCCATATTCTAAATTGTGGATCCTTCGGCCGTGGCTCAGAAAGAGTAGAGCAATTACCTTCCCCTCAAGCGTATGTTAATAGAAGCACTTAAAACGTTCAATTGGCAGCCCATATTCTAAATTGCGGATCCGTCAGCCGTGGCTCAGAAAGAGTAGAGCAATTGACTTCCCCTCAAGCGTATGTTAATAGAAGCACTTAAAACATTCATTTTGCAGCCCATATTCTAACTTGAGGATCCTTCTGCCGTTGCTCAGAAAGCGTAGAGCAATTATATTCCCCTCAAGCGTATGCCCATATTCTAAGAAGCACTAAAACATTCATTTGGCGGCCCATATTCAAAATTGTGGATCTTTCAGAAAGAGTAGAGCAATTGTCTTCCCTCAAGCTTATGTTAATAGAAGCACTTAAAACATTCAATTGGCCGCCCTAATTCTAAATTGTGGATCCTTTGGCAGTGGCTAAGAAAGAGTAGAGCAATTATCATCCCCTTCAAGCTTATGTTAATAGAAACACTTAAAACATTCATTTGGCAGCCCATATTCTAAATTGTGGATCTTTCAGCCGTGGCTCAGAAAGAGTAGAGCAATTGTCTTCCCCTCAAGCGTATGTTAATAGAAGCACTTAAAACATTCATTTTGACCCCCATATTCTAACTTGAGGATCCTTCGGCCGTTGCTCAGAAAGCGTAGAGCAATTATATTCCCCTCAAGCGTATGCCCATATTCTAAGAAGCACTGAAACATTCATTTGGCGGCCCATATTCTAAATTGTGGATCCTTTCGGCAGTGGCTCAGAAATAGTAGAGCAATTATCATCCCCTCAAGCGTATGTTAATAGAAGCACTTAAAACATTCATTTGGCAGCCCATATTCTAAGTTGTGGATCTTTCAGCCGTGGCTCAGAAAGAGTAGAGCAATTTTCTTTCCCTCAAGCGTATGTTAATAAAAGCACTTAGAACTTTCATTTGGCAGACCATATTCTAAATTCTGGATCCTTCGGCCGTGGCTCAGAAAGAATAGAGCAATTAGCTTTCCCTCAAGCGTATGTTAATAGAGACACCTTACACCTTCATTTGGCAGCCCTTATTCAAAATTGTGGATCCTTCGGCCGTGGCTAAGAAAGAGTAGAGCAATTGTCTTCCCCTCAAGCGTATGTTAATAGAAGCCCCAAAACATTCATTTGGCAGCCCATATTATAAGTTGTGGATCTTTCGGCCGTGGCTCAGAAAGCGTAGAGCAATTATCTTTCCTTCAAGCGTATGTTAATAAAAGCACTTAGAACTTTCATTTGGCAGCCCATATTCTAAATTGTGGATCCTTCGGCCGTGGCTCAGAAAGCGTAGAGCAATTATCTTCCCTTCAAGCGTATGCCCATATTCTAAGAAGCACTAAAAGCATTCATTTGGCAGCCCATATTCTAAATTGTGGATCAATCGGCCGTGGCTCAGAAAGAGTAGAGCAATTATCTTCCCCTCAAGCGTATGTTAATAGAAGCACTTAAAACATTCATTTGGCAGCCCATATTCTAAATTGTGGATCCTTCGGCCGTGGCTCAGAAAGAGTAGAGCAATTATCTTCCTTTCAAGCGTATGCCCATATTCTAAGAAGCACTAAAAGCATTCATTTGGCAGCCCATATTCTAAATTGGGGATCCTTCGGCCTTGGCTCAGAAAGAGTTGAGCAATAATCTTCCCTTCAAGCGTATGTTAATAGAAGCACTTAAAACATTTATTTGGCTGCCCATATTCTAAATTGTGGATCCTTCGGCCGTGGCTGAGAAAGAGTAGAGCAAATACCTTCTCCTTAAGCGTATGTTAATAGAGGCACTTGAAACATTCATTTGGCAGCCATATTCTAAATTGTGGATTCTTCGGCCCTGGCTCGGAAAGTGTAGAGCAATTGTCTTCCCCTCAAGCGTATATTAATAGAAGCACTTAAAACATTCACTTGTTAGCCAATATTCTAAAATGTGGATCCATCGGCCGTGGCTCAGAAAGAGTAGAGCAATTACCTTCCTCTCAAGCGTATGTTAATAGAAGCACTTAAAACGTTCAATTGGCAGCCCATATTCTAAATTGTGGATCCGTCAGTCGTGGCTCAGAAAGAGTAGAGCAATTGACTTCCCCTCAAGCGTATGTTAATAGAAGCACTTGAAATATTTATTTTGCAGCCCATATTCTAACTTGAGGAATCCTTCGGCCGTTGCTCAGAAAGCGTAGAGCAATTATCTTCCCCTCAAGCGTATGCCCATATTCTAAGAAGCACTTAAACATTCATTTGGCGGCCCATATTCAAAATTCTGGATCTTTCAGAAAGAGTAGAGCAATTATCTTCCCTTCAAGCGTATGTTAATAGAAGCACTTAAAACATTCATTTTGCAGCCCATATTCTAAATTGTGGATCCTTCGGCCGTGGCTCAGAAAGAGTAGAGCAATTATCTTCCCTTCAAGCGTATGTTAATAGAAGCACTTAAAACATTCATTTGGCAGCCCATATTCTAAATTGTGGATCCTTCGGCCGTGGCTCAGAAAGCGTAGAGCAATTATCTTCCCTTCAAGCGTATGCCCATATTCTAAGAAGCACTAAAAACATTCATTTGGCAGCCCATATTCTAAATTGTGGATCCTTCGGCCGTGGCTCAGAAAGAGTAGAGCAATTATCTTCCCTTCAAGCGTATGTTAATAGAAGCACTTAAAACATTCATTTGGCAGCCCATATTCTAAATTGTGGATCCTTCGGCCGTGGCTCAGAAAGAGTAGAGCAATTACCTTCCCCTCAAGCGTATGTTAATAGAAGCACTTAAAACATTCATTTGGCAGCCCATATTCTAAATTGTGGATCCTTCGGCCGTGGCTCAGAAAGAGTAGAGCAATTATCTTCCCTGCAAGCGTATGTTAATAGAAGCACTTAAAACATTCAATTGGCAGCCCATATTCTAAATTGTGGATCCGTCAGGCCGTGGCTCAGAAAGAGTAGAGCAATTGACTTCCTCAAGCGTATGTTAATAGAAGCACTTAAAACATTCATTTTGCAGCCCATATTCTAACTTGTGGATCCTTCGGCAGTTGCTTAGAAATAGTAGAGCAATTATCCCTCAAACGTATGTTAATAGAAGCACCCTTAAACATTCATTTGGCAGCCCATATTCTAAAATTGTGGATCTTTCAGAAAGAGTAGAGCAATTGTCTTCCCCTCAAGCTTATGGTAATACAAGCACTTAAAACATTCAATTGGCCGCCCTAATTCTAAATTGTGGATCCTTTGGCAGTGGCTAAGAAATAGTAGAGCAGTTGTCATCCCCTCAAACGTATGTTAATAGAAGCACCCAAAACATTCATTTGGCAGCCCATATTCTAAATTGTGGATCCTTCAGCCGTGGCTCAGAAAGAGTAGAGCAATTGTCTTCCCCTCAAGCGTATGTTAATAGAAGCACTTAAAACATTCATTTTGACAGCCCATATTCTAAATTGTGGATCCTTCGGCCGTGGCTCAGAAATCGCAGAGCAATTATCTTCCCCTCAAGCGTATGCCCATATTCTAGAAGCACTTAAAACATTCATTTGGCAGCCCATATTCAAAATTGTGGATCCTTTCGGCCGTGGCTCAGAAAGAGTAGAGCAATTATCATCCCCTGAAAGCGTATGTTAATAGAAGCACTTAAAACATTCATTTGGCAGCCCATATTCTAAATTGTGGATCTTTCGGCCGTGGCTCAGAAAGAGTAGAGCAATTATCTTTCCCTCAAGCGTATGTTAATAGAAGCACTTAAAACATTCATTTGGCAGACCATATTCTAAATTGTGGATCCTTCGGCCGTGGCTCAGAAAGAATAGAGCAATATCTTCCCTCAAGCGTATGTTTATAGAGCCACCTTAAAACATTCATTTGGCAAGCCCATATTCTAAATTGTGGATCCTTCGGCCGTGGCTAAGAAAGAGTAGAGCAATTATCTTCCCCTCAAGCGTATGTTAATAGAAGCACTTAAAACATTCATTTGGCAGCCCATATTCTAAATTGTGGATCCTTCGGCCGTGGCTCAGAAAGAGTAGAGCAATTATCTTCCCTTCAAGCGTATGTTAATAGAAGCACTTAAAACATTCATTTGGCAGCCCATATTCTAAATTGTGGATCCTTCGGCCGTGGCTCAGAAAGAGTAGAGCAAATTACCTTCTCCTTAAAGCGTATGTTAATAGAAGCACTTAAAACATTCATTTGGCAGCCCATATTCTAAATTGTGGATCCTTCGGCCCGTGGCTCAGAAAGAGTAGAGCAATTAGTCTTTCCCTCAAGCGTATGTTAATAGAAGCACTTAAAACATTCAATTGGCAGCCCATATTCTAAATTGTGGATCATTTTCACGTGGCTCAGAAAGAGTAGAGCAATTGTCATCCCCTCAAACGTATGTTAATAGAAGCACCCTTAAAACATTCATTTGGCAGCCCATATTCTAAATTGTGGATCCTTCGGCCGTGGCTCAGAAAGAGTAGAGCAATTGTCTTCCCCTCAAGCGTATGTTAATAGAAGCACTTAAAACATTCAATTGGCAGCCCATATTCTAAATTGTGGATCCGTCGGCCGTGGCTCAGAAAGAGTAGAGCAATTGACTTCCCCTCAAGCGTATGTTAATAGAAGCACTTAAAACATTCATTTTGAGCCCATATTCTAAATTGAGGATCCTTCGGCCGTGCTCAGAAAGCGTAGAGCAATTATATTCCCCTCAAGCGTATGTTAATTCTAAGAAGCACTTAAAACATTCATTTGGCAGCCCATATTCTAAATTGTGGATCCTTCGGCAGTGGCTCAGAAAGAGTAGAGCAATTATCATCCCTTCAAGCGTATGTTAATAGAAGCACTTAAAACATTCATTTGGCAGCCCATATTCTAAATTGTGGATCTTTCGGCCGTGGCTCAGAAAGAGTAGAGCAATTGTCTTTCCCTCAAGCGTATGTTAATAGAAGCACTTAAAACATTCATTTGGCAGCCCATATTCTAAATTCTGGATCCTTCGGCCGTGGCTCAGAAAGAATAGAGCAAATTGTCTTTCCCTCAAGCGTATGTTAATAGAAGCACTTACACCTTCATTTGGCAACCCTTATTCAAAATTGTGGATCCTTCGGCCGTGGCTCAGAAAGAGTAGAGCAATTGTCTTCCCCTCAAGCGTATGTTAATAGAAGCACTTAAAACATTCATTTGGCAGCCCATATTCTAAATTGTGGATCCTTCGGCCGTGGCTCAGAAAGAGTAGAGCAATTATCTTCCCCTCAAGCGTATGTTAATAGAAGCACTTAAAACATTCATTTGGCAGCCCATATTCTAAATTGTGGATCCTTCGGCCGTGGCTCAGAAAGAGTAGAGCAATTACCTTCTCCTCAAGCGTATGTTAATAGAAGCACTTAAAACATTTATTTGGCAGCCCATATTCTAAATTGTGGATCCTTCGGCCGTGGCTCAGAAAGAGTAGAGCAATTATCTTCCCCTCAAGCGTATGTTAATAGAAGCACTTAAAACATTCATTTGGCAGCCCATATTCTAAATTGTGGATCATTTGTCACGTGGCTCAGAAAGAGTACAGCAATTATCTTCCTTCAAGCGTATGTTAATAGAAGCACTTAAAACATTCATTTGGCAGCCCATATTCTAAATTGTGGATCCTTCGGCCGTGGCTCAGAAAGAGTAGAGCAATTATCTTCCCCTCAAGCGTATGTTAATAGAAGCACTTAAAACATTCATTTGGCAGCCCATATTCTAAATTGTGGATCCTTCGGCCGTGGCTCAGAAAGAATAGAGCAATTATCTTCCCCTCAAGCGTATGTTAATAGATGCACTTAAAGCATTCATTTGGCATCCCATATTCTAAATTGTTGATCCTTCGGCCGTGGCTCAGAAAGCGTAGAGCAATTATCTTACCCTCAAGCGTATGCCCATATTCTAAGAAGCACTTAAAACATTCATTTGGCAGTCCATATTCTAAATTATGGATCCTTCGGCCGTGGCTCAGAAAGAGTAGATCTGTTGTTTTCCTCTGAAGCGTATGTTAATAGAAGCAATCGAAACATTCATTCGGGCCGCCTCGGTGGCGCAGTGGTCTAAGGCGCTGGCCTCTGATCATTCGTTCGTAAGGGGTCCGGGTTCGAATCCCGGTGAGGCATGGATGTTGTGTTTGTCTTACGGCACTAGCTCTCTCCCTTCCCTGGAACCAGTGACCCTAAATTAGGGACGGGCGACTGCTTATAGCCCATTGAGGTGCTCACGGTGGTCGTTAAACCTCCAATCAAAAAAAAAATTTTCATTCGGCAGACCATATTCTAAAATATTTTTTTAGACAGAGTTATAGGTTCAATGTTGTCCGAATGAATTGGCCTATTTTCTCAGTAAATGGGTTTGTGGTCTTGATATGCGTCATCAGCCAGTTATTTCCTGGCAGATAATCAATATATTTCAATTCTGCTGCTAGATAGAGAGCTTCACATTCAAGTGGTAACAACCTTTCTCAGTCCCAATGAATTTTTGCGAGCCGATGCGCAATGCATATTTATAAATGTTTTTGTAAATGATATTCGCCGCCCCGGTGGCGCAGTGGTCTAGGCGATGGCCTCTGATCATTAGTCCGAAAGGGGTCAGGGTTCGAATCCCGGTGAGGCATGGTTGTTGTGTTTGTCTTATGGCACTGGCTCTCTCCCTTCCCTTGAACCAGTGACCCTAAATTAGGGACGGGCGACTGCTTATAGCCCAATGAGTTGCTCACGATGGTCGTTAAACCTTCAATAAAAAAAATTATAGTCAAAATTCGTAGAATTTTTTCTCACAACGTTACAAAAAGCTACCGATGCAATTCTGACGTGCTGTTATCTATTGTCCATTTCAGAACTATTTGAGAGCGGAATACTAAAATTAACCTTAAATTCTTCAGTCCAAGTGTATGAGGAAAAAGGCTGCTTACTTAGTATGTGTAGGTCTTCCATTGTAAAAAATTGTAGTTCCACTACATTCCAATGGGTTTAAGAGCGCAAGCACTAGGGGTGAAAAGATCCTCTCAAATTGTATAACTGGACAAAATATGAGAATGGTAGTAAGAGAACTGCTGTTTGATCCTCGCCCGTAAAACAAGTGATGTTTTCATACTTCAGTGCCAGCTAGTAGGTGAAACCACATGTGTATTCCCGTCCAATGTGTAATAGGAACCCTATCTGGAAAAAGAGAGAAAGAGTTCAAAGGCCAAGACGTCCTCTAGGAAAGATCAGAAGAAAATTGCAGATATGCAACAGTGTTGCTTCCATAAATTTTCTTGGTAATGACCGTGGCGCGCACTAGCACTGTAATCCAGATTTTCGACGTTGTAGTGCGAGAAGAGATTTTAACATTAATTAAAATGGCCTTTGAAGTAGCCGGTGTTTCTTACTAAATATAAGTATATCATGCGCTAGTATTCAGAAGTGTAGGAGGTAGCAATAAAATTGTTATTTTGCTATAAAAATTAATTATCATGTGTTTTTGAAAAACATTGATATGTCATATTGCTGCAAACCATTCTAAAGAGAACCATGCCTCATTTCTTAAAGTGGGCTTAGGAGTCAGAAATGATACTAAACAAAACACAGAAATTCTATTTCTGAAAGTTGATTTAGCATTAACATCGTTCTGAAGGGGAAAAGTCTGCCTAGAACAACACAATCTTACAAGAAAACTTTTACATCATAAAAGAGACTCTTGGACAGATGTAACTAATTTACCACCACTATGTATTTTGCAAAGTGAAATACTTCTAGCATTTGTAAAGCGTATCGTTGTGTGTATTCAGGAGTCCTTAACGATAATCGGGAATGAATCTTTGAGTTCGTATATATAGCAGTAGGGAGGCTTGATGAGGAAGTCAGTTAAAGTTATTATCCGGCTATTCCACTAGATTTAGGGCAATCCGTCTTAAGAGGAGGAAAGACAGATGTCGAACTCTCGCGCTTAAGACAGCTCCACATTGGTCGGAAATGAAACAACGATTGCGTCTGTCACGTGATACGGTACCGCGGAAAACGTTGTAAACTTCTAAGTACTTAGGGCTCCAATTAGATTGTTGACTTTCGTGGGTGGCGAACTCTAGCTATCGCACGAATAAAGCTAGTCAATGCCTTGGGCAGCTAGCTCCACTACTCCACCGGAGGAGCTTCCTTACAACACGGCACAAAGTACTGCTGTTCAAAATTGTAGTCAGGCTGGTGCTTACCTACGCCTCCTCCATCTGGATTTGTATTAGTAGGAGTCAGCGAGAGGTTGCAGAACCGAGCACTTAGAATTATCCATTGGACCCCACTTCGGAAACTGAGGAACAGACTTTGAATCGATAAGCTGCATGAGTTTTCCACCAGACTCGCCAAAACGTTCTTCAAGAAAGCGGAAGCCCACCCTAATGGATTTATAAGGGGCGCGATTGATTACAATCCCAGCGAATTCCTTAGGTATCCCAGAACTAGGGCTGCGATCGTTGACCTTTCTTGACAGAGAGAGTAAGTATGTGAACAGTGGTGGGTGTTAGACAGACCACCACCCCATTCTTTTTCAGATTGCCATCGAGATGGTTAAAATGGATTATTCTCGGTCATTTGGATTTGTTATCGTTGAGCTTCAGTAACTCCCTGGTGCGTCGGCGACCGGGTGGGGTTGTGGTTCTCTGTGATGTTGTGCGAAGCTTCGTTCCCTTTGCCCTCTTTCCCCTCGGACTGGTGTCACGGATCACCCTCTCATTTCACTACATTTTTCTGTTTGTCTTTCCTATTGAGTTCATTTACTCAGATCTCCTAGCTTCCTAGTTCTAAGGGCAGTTTTAGACTTGGGGTCAGACATTTCCTTCCTAAAACTTCTTCAAATATCGTGCTCGTTTGATGTAAACTGTTAGAAAAAAAAAAGCTAGGCGGTTACAGCTCGACGTTTTCGTTCGATGTCCATCCCCTGGCGCGCTGTACAATTGAGATCTTCACGGCCAAATTGTTACCATAAGATTCTACGGAAGATTAACCTCTGAGTCTTCTGCTGTGTGTCCTGTGTACATTTGGGCAGCTGGTCTAAAAATGGCATTGATTTTTCCTTATCAGCTATAGATTTGGAAATACCGCATTTCCACCTTACATGCTGATTCGACCGGTCGTCCGTCGAAATTCGGGATCCTTAACCTCATGATTTTCTGGTTTTAACAATATTTTGACAAACATTAATGATATTAATATTGCACATTATAAAAACAACCACATATTATTAAATCAGATAATTTCAACCCATTCGCTCAGAAATGTGTTGAAATAAACATATTCCGAATATACACTTATTTTCCTCAGAAAGCCTCTGACATTGCAGGACACTAAGTTGTTGACCTTAGAGAAGAATGACAAAAAATTATTTCCTTTGCTACGATAAAGCGCATTGTTGGTTCCAGAATAAGGTAAATTCTTTTAATTCAACCAAGAGGCAAGCAATTCAGAAGATCCTTTGGGATTTTCAGATCCCTGATGAAGTCACTCAGTTCACACTGGTTAAAACGTTGAGCACTTGATGAAGTTCCTACAAAAAAAACTGTTACTTTTTGCACTTCTGTTATCATGTATGTCACAAGATACGCGTGTTTCCTTATCATCTGGGAGCTCTGGTAGCTGGCTGAAAGATGGAACAGGTATCTCATTTGCGTGTGAAACGGGTTGTTTTGCTGGATCTAGGCCAGAATATGTCCACTAGTTTCGATTTTTTTTTCGCTTGATGCCTTTGATATTGACAAGAAGAAAATAAAAGTCATCATGTTTTTGGTTTTCTAAAAACCATTGGTATTCTCAATTTCAGGCAACTCCTCTTTCCATTTGTCTGTTGCTGCAAATGGTCTGTGCAAGTTTTGCATACGATATGGGGACCCCACAATATATCTTGGTCTCCAAGCTAGACTCCAAAACAACCAATATATGCCCACTTTGCAAACTCAGAAATAGGTTTTCTACTTTCTTTTAGGGTGTACTCGCCACAAATGTAGCAAAAGACATCTGGATGATCCAAGCAGTTTCTTCGTGAGGAAACTATGGGGTCTATTCAATCTGCAAACATAAACAGATCACATAACATTATGAAGCTGTATAGGTATTCACAAACTTACAATTAGGCTAACAAACACTAGTTTTAATATCAAACACTAGAACAGCGGTTTCCAAACATTTTGAGCCGCGGAGCACTTTTCAGGAGAGAAATTCGTCATGGAGCACTACAATCGCCCTTATGCCAAAGACACGTATGCGCATTTTTAGCTGTCTTTACCTAAGTGTTTTTTTAAAGCTGTTACTCGATATTTTACGATATAGCAAAAGTACGAGTTACTTTTCCAAATTCTAAATACCTTAAAGTTTGATCTAAACGTAATTTGTTTCATTGAAAATCATTACAAATTTGAACTTTAATATCGTTTTCTTAAAACATCAATTTTGCACATACGAGTCTTTGGCATAAGTATCACGATATTTTCACCAAGCAACTACACAGGTACTAAACCGAATGACAGCAGTACTGATGAAGGAAGGTATTTTCAAACATTCGGGTGTGTTAAACATAAATTTTATTTCATTAGAAATGTTATTTTCGCCATTAATTTCAGAGAAATAAGGAAGTTACTTAAATAAAATTAATAACAACAACAAAATACATAAAGTAAAGCAACACTTTTCAAAAAGAATTCAAAGCAGGTGTTGTAAATCCACAATATGTTGCCCACATAGATATGGTATTTAAAACCATTTTTACAGTTGCAAAACAAAAAATATCACTTAGCATCGAAAAAGGACGATAAAACATGTCCCGGTAACTTAAATCATAATGATTTGCACAATGCGGCTATATCTGGCAAAATTTTGGACAGATCCAACCAGAAATCTGGTTCTTCATTGAGGCGCGATCTTTATTTTGTTTTAGTATCCACATCGGTAGATAATCCAGATTCACACAAATAAGTTGTTGCAAAGGGAAGAACGAGGATTCCCCCTTTATTTGACAAAACTTGAAATTCGTCTTTTAGGTGGCACCAAAATTTGGATAGTAATTTCTTGGTTGCAAAATTCCGTTTTATCGCAAAATCTGATGTCACATCAGTCAAGGACTATTTCTGCTACGATATCCGAGAGTCCAGCTTTCCCGGCACAACAGTGTATGGGTTGAGAATCCAAAAGTTTTCTTTAATTTATCGTAGAGTTCTTCCGGAAAATAATAATTGAAACTTCCAGAAAATAAAATTGAAAAGTTTGCTTGATAGAAAACTTTGCAGGTGAACGTGAATCTCATTTAAGATATCTCCAGGTATGTCGCAATCTAGTTTTTTTTATTCCTTTTACCATTCGGAAGCTGTTTAGATTTAGATTTTTCATTGATTCCGCCTAAAACTTGGTATTCTTTTTAAACGCTTGCACGTTATTGCTGACGTTAAAAGCAGTTACTGCTTTTCCTTTAAGTGGGAAACTTAAGTCATTTACTTTTTTAATTTTTTTTGCTAAATTCATCAATTTCATGAGCCAAAGTTCATCACGCAACCTGTCCCCCAATGCAAAGTCGTTGTCAGTCAGGAAGGTTCTGACTTCAGTCCTCATTTCAAAAAGCCAAGTCGAAGTTTTGCCGCAAGAAAGTCACCTCAGTTCTGTATGAAGAAATAAAGACATATGTAGATTCCCCATGTCATCACACCACATTTTGTCATCACACAGTCATCACACAGCCTTCACACAGCCTTGTATTCTTAGGTCATGATTTGATAAAATTAATTATTTTCACGCTTTCGTCCAAGACTTCTTTTATGGAGGGCGGCATTTCACAGCAAGCGCATGCCGGTGGAGGAGGCAATAACTACTGCTTCACGCTCCTTGACGTTTGCTTAATTCTTGAGATAACACCGGACGTCTTTTTTTTTTTTTTTTTGATTGAAGGTTTAACGACCACCGTGAGCAACTCAATGGGCTATAGGACGTCTTTCCAGTCATGGCCTTCGCGCTGTTTGTGCAAACATCAACACAGTTATCCCATGGGACGCCACTCACTGTGAAAATTTCGTCGATTAATTTGAAAATTTCAGAGCAACTCATATCAGTTGATAACCGCTTGCAGAGAAACCATGTTGGAAAGATTCCAATTACTGGTTGCGGACAAATACTATTAAAATTGCCAACCCGGCGACATGTACTGATTCATTCATTTGGGGCGAAAGTTTAGTCTTAGTGCATTTTATTCATGAAAATAAATTAGCTTTCCCCTCCTTTGCCAAGTCCGCCATACTTCGCGAGATTGCGTAATTTGAAAAAGGAACTGTGTTTATAAGTTGCGTGGTTTTTCTATCCAGCATACATTCAAGTATGCCCCATAACGCAGGATCACGCTCGTCAAAGAAATCTGCTATTTTGGCTTTCAAAACCAGGAATCATTTACGCCGGAAACTCACCAGATGGCGCTTTTACCGAAGATAACAACAACGATTAGCCGCTGTTGGTTCCAGGTGGGTGTGCTGGTATATAGAATTAAATCGCACAAATTTTCTCCATTATCGCCAGAATTGTTTTATTTTTCTTGCGAAAGCGATGAATAATATTATATATCGAATAAATAACATTGATGGTATAATTTATCAGTCCTCTACCGTAATCTAGCATTCCGATATGATAAACAAAGTTACACATTTCGGGACACATTGAATACATCGATGACCTGCTATATAGAATTTTAACATATGTATATTTTTTAGTAATTCATTGTTCCCAAAGCATTTTGAAAGGTAAGATTACATAACTACCTACTTTGTTCTTTATTTGAACGTTTTCCACACTTAACCCTTTCAAGTGTGATGGCACACTTTTGTTACCAACATTTTTAGAAATAGGACCTACACATCTCATGATCTCTTAAATAGCTTATAGTCGGGTAGTGGGTTCAATATGTAACCACCTAATTATGCAAATTAGGGTGATACTGTTGCCTCTCATATTCAATATTGTATTCATGTTGTTTAGATACCTGATGTCTTGATTCAAATAAATAGAATAGCGCCAAAAAGAACAAAACATACCTTTAGAATAAAGATGACTTCGTTTTATTGGACATAAACAAGTACTTGAAGATATGAATTGAAGATGATAATTAATGACAGAAGGTAATTAGAAGAAGAAGAATAGTTCACTTTGTAAACAAAAGGCGCATTCCACAAACTATTTTGTTCTCCGGGCGAGAAGCGAACGTATCACTTTCACTCTCAATCGTTTAAAGGAATCACCAAAAGAAGTTTCTTCATGCAGAAGTAAGTAAATATTTAAGATTAGGAGCATAACCTCTGTAAGTTCGAGAGTTCGTTTGACTGTTGAGAAAAATCAGAATAAAAACAAACACTTCTAGAAAAATGCATAATCACAATAATTTTCAGGGCAGGAACCTTACTCACATCTGCGTAGTTTGCTTTGAGAAGAGGGAGTTGCTGTGTTGTTTCTGTCAGAGCGCGAGAGAGCTAGGTGCATCAGAGCGCCTTCTCTTGACGTACAAAAATAAATAATGTTTACATTTTAGTTTTTCTTTCCTTTTGGACATCTGTCAGAGCATAAGTAGTGATCTTACGCTAACATTCCCCTCTTGCTCCGGCAAAGTCCTAAAGGCATAGCGACTCTCTGTGACGTTGGAAAGCTGGTTTGGTCAGTGGCTTTGTCACTATGTCCGCCTTCATCTCCTCATAGGACAATAGCACAGTTCTAGAATATTTTTGCTTTGCAAGTCCCTTATACGCGTATAATGGTGCTTTATATCAACGTGCTTTACTCTTGAATTATTTTCTCAGACTGCGCCAGTTTTACGGTTGCTTGATTATCTCCCCAAAACTTTACTGGTAAATCCTGTTTTAGGTCTAAATCCTTCATTAACTCCAATAACCATGTTAAATCTTGGGCTGACTGTGTTATGGAAACATAGTCAGCCTCAGAAGATAACAATGGAACACAGTTCTGTTGGCGCGATTTCCGTGATAAACAGTTTTTTCCCAGAAAAAGAAGATGACTAGAGGTAGACTCCTTGTCTCTTTGGTCTTGAGCCCAGTCTGCGTCAGAATACGCATTTAGTACAGGAGGCTGTTTTGATGAAATTTGCAGCTTTAACTCTTCGGTTGACTTGAGATAACATATAAACGCTTCACTGCATTCCAATCTCTTTGTCGTGGACTTTCACATCTTCTGCTTACTATGAGGGTGGCTGCTGTAATATCAGCTCTTGTGATTGAAGATATATGTATAGCAAAGATCCAGTGGCTTGTCGATATTTATTGTTATTAGGTAACAAATCATCTTCTTCTTTATGCAGGTAGTAATTTGTTTCCATTGGAATATATGTTGGTTTTGCATCTTGTAGACCAAATTTCTCTATTAATTGTTGAATTTTGCTTTGTTGACTAAGAAAGCAATTTCCTCTTTATCTTTGGTGATTCTATACCTTCAAAAAAGTAATATTTGGATTCTTCAAGATCAGTGATCTCATAGTTATTCTGTAAAGCTTTTATTACCTGCTGTATTTGTGACCGATGTTGAGCACTTATTAACATATCATCTACATAAATGGTCAGACAAAATTGTGCCTTTTCCTCATGTTTTATAAATAAGCAGGAATCTGCTTTGCTTTGTATGAAACCCTGAGATGTCAAGGTATTTGCTATTGACTGATTCCATGCTTTGGCCGCCTGCTTTAAGCCATAAAGGAATTTGTTCAATTTGCACACTTTATTTTCATGATTACTTTCTACAAAACCTTCAGGCTGATGCATGTGAATTTCTTCTTGTAGTTCGCCATGCAAGAATGCAGATTTGACATCTACATGCTGGATGATCATTTTTTATATGCAGCTGCTGTAAACAAAGCTCTAATTGTTGTATGCTTAACTACAGGTGAAAAAGTTTCATCATAGTCTGAGCCAAACTGTTGACCTTATCCTTTAGCTACTAGTATAGCCTTGTACTTAATTACTTCTTGCTTTTCACCATATTTTGCCTCGAACACCCACTTGCAGCCTATTGCCTTTTTATCTTTCGGCAAGTTGTGAGTGACCATGTGTTATTTAATCTCTTTCAGATAATTTATTTCTTGTTTCATGGCATTGTACCATTTATCGTTTTCAGCATGAGGCAGCTCTTCTATTTCTTGTACATTTTTAGGATCACCCCTAAGAATTATGCTTTCTTCAATTTTCAATGATAGTTTTTCAGGAGCTACTCCTTTTGTTTTGCTTTCAGACCTTCTCAATGGTGGAGCATCAGAATTTGACACTGTACGTTCATCATCCTGTGAGGGTTCTGTGTTTTGTCTGGGATTTTCTTCTGTTTCTTGTTCAATTATTTTTTCTGATTCTACAGCTTCCAGAACATATTTGAAAAGGTTTATTGTATTTTTCTCCTTGTCTTCGTGTTCTTCAGCTATGTCTTCTTCTCTTCGTGTTCTTCAGCTATGTCTTCTTCTCTTCTGTTTATCATCTATGTCTTCTCTTCCTTCCTGTTCTTCACTTATTTCATTTTCAAGGAATATTACAGATCTGGATATGATGACATATCTTTATATCTTTTGTACCCAGTACTCTTTGGGTCATATCCAACAAATATGCCTGTCAATGGCTTTTTCATCAAGTTTTTGCCTTTTGTGTTTTGTGATGTGTGCAAAAACCCTGCCTCCAAAAGTCTTTAGATGAGTTATATTTGGTTTAACTTTGTACCATATCTCGTAAGGGGTTTTTTCAATAGCTTTTGTGGGTAACCTATTTTGTAGGTACGCTGCAGTGAGGGTTGCTTCAACACAGAATGATTTGGGTAGTTTAGCATTCATTAATAGAGCTCTTGACATTTCTGGCAGATATCTATTATTTCGCTCTGCCACTCCATTTTGAGGTGGTGAATATGGGATTATCTTCTGATGAGCAATTCTTTCTTGATTAAGATATACCTCAATTTCTTGATTGCAGTAGTATCTGCCATTATCTGTACGGATTGTCTGAACTTTTGTTTTAAATTTATTCTGTGTGGATGTTACAAACTTTTTAAGTTTTTCTGCAACCTAATCTTTTCTTGTCATTAAGTAAACCATACTGTATCTGGAATAATCATCAATAAAGGTGATAAAATACCTCTTTTCCCCTAGGCTGGGACATTCCATGGGACCGCACATGTCTGTGTGCACCAGTTGCAGTGGCTTCTTTGTCCTAAAAATAGCCTTTCTTGGATATGGAGCATCAGTTAATTTTGCCTTGATGCATGTTGTGCATGTGAGATCATGTTTACACTTATTTACCTTTATGCCTTTAGATAGGCTTTCCCTTCCATTTGTCTAATTGCTTCTAGGCTTCAATCTTAAATACCACTTAAAAATACAATTTTCATGTTTGCAACATTTGTTTTGCATTTGGGAAATATGTTTGTCAGTTTGACTACTTCTGAAAGAGATATTAATTTAAGTAGACTAACTGTTGTCACATCATGTGCAATAGTGTTATTATATTTCTGAAGGGTACATATGTTATCTTTAAATACAACAATATATCCTTTATTAGTAATTGTTTTTACAGACAATAAGTTTCTCTTTAACTTTGAAACGTATAATACATCTTGCACTCGTATTCTATTTTCAGTTCCATTAAGACATTTTACTTTTAAAGTTCCTTAATTTATACCAGCAGATTGACGTTGATCTCCGTTAGCTATAGTTACACTACTACCCCTCTTCTTTTTTAACTCACAGAAAAAAATTATGTTTCCTTAAATGTGACTTCTTGCACCAGAATCAACAAAACACTCAGAGTGCTCACCAGTGTGAGTTTAAAAGGATTGTGATTTAAGTATATATTCATTTCTTTCCTTATTTATTTCACACTTTTTCTCTAGGTTACCAGTCTCATCAAACTGGTTTTGTTTGGTTAGACATATTTTGCTAGAGGTGTATGTTTTATTTTTGTTTCTTAGATGCCAGCACTCGTCTTTGACATGATTTTTTTTATGACAATAAACACAAAATTTATTTACACTAGAGCTTAACATATTCTTCTTGAAAGAATTTCCCTTAAAAACCATAAATTGTGAGGAAGAGGATTTTTGCATCTCCTTTCTTCTCTCGTATTCATCAATCAGTTTACCCTTAACATAGTTAAGTGACAATTATATTTCATTTTTACTCTCCATAGTTGTGATTAGAGTAGAATAGGAAATTGGTAAGCTGCACATGAGTAGAAGTGCCAAATGACTTTCTTTAATGGGCTCACCTATACTTGTTAGCCTTTGTGCCATTTCCAAAACATCTTTTAGGTGACTTTGCATTGAGGTTACCTCAACAAATTTAGCTGAGTATAATTTCTTTAGTAACAACAATTTGATAAATTAGCACGCTCATGTGTACTAGGTAATTTAACCCAGGTGTCTTTAGCTGTATTTTCATGCAGAACATGAATTATTTGGGACTCTGAGTAATTTAGACAAATATTTGAAAGGGCAATTCTGTCATTCTTTATCCAAGATTATCAGGTACTTCTGGCTTAGGATCAAAATCAACATGGGACAAGTTTTCTCTATTAAGTACATTTCCATTCTAAATTTCCAAGTGGAATAATTCTTGTCATTTAGCTTTCGAACTGCATACTTTGAGTATTTACAGCCATTTTTCTTTTTAGACGACAAAATAAAGTTTCTTTATAGAATACCAGTATCTCAGCACGTAGTTATATATACAGTGATCAAAATGGCAACCGATAATGACGACTATAAAGAAGACATTAGGCTTATAGCTATTCCGTTAGGAACAAACTTCGAACTTTTCCTTTCGTCAGAATAGAACTAATCATGAACGCAAGCTCAGTCTCATAACCTTTTGTTGCCTCCCACATTCAATATTGTATTCATGTTGTTTAGATATCTGACTTGATTCAAATAAATAGAATAGTGCTAAAAAGAACAAAACATACCTGTAGAATAAAGATGACTTCTTTTTAATGGACATAAACAAATACTTGAAGATATTAATGGCTGAATATATTAAGAATAATTGAAGGTAATATGAAGAATAATAATAGTTCACTTTGTGAACAAAAGTTGTATTCCACAAACTACTTGATTCTTCGGGTGAAAAAGTTTCTTCTTGAAGAAGGAAGGGAATATGTAACACCAGGAACATAACCTCTGTAAATTCGAGACTTCCATTGTCTGCTGAGAAGAAACAGAATAAATGCAAACACTTCCAGTGTTATGCATAATCATATGAGTTTTCAGAACAGAAGCCTCGCTCACTTCTGCGTAGCTTTTTTTGTGGAGAGAGAGTTGCTATTTTTTGTTCCTGTCCGTGCGCGAGAGAGCTAGTTGCATCGGCGCGCCCTCTCTTAACTTAAAATGGAAATAATGTTTATATTTAAGTTTTTTTCTTTCCTTGTGGACGTCTATCAGAGCATAAATGGTGGTCTTACGCTAACAGGCAATTCTGAATTAAAAAATGTAAAAACGCAGTTAACCCTAACAGGCGATAATTGAGGTAATCATGTTTGTTTACGCCCTATTCGTTGCCAATCGGCAAATGATTAATTAGGCCTCTTTTTTGCGTGACGTACATAAGCAAAATTCTTATATTTTCGAATTCGAATAAATTAGAAGAATAACGAAAAACTATCTAAATTTAAAATTATCTAAATGGTTTCTCTCTCGAATAAACTTGAAGAATTTGAAGAATAAGTAAAAACTTACTAAAATTCTGTAAATGATGACTTCGCGGTAATGTATCCGGAGACAGCCGTGTTTGTTTAAGCTCCGTGCGTTGCCATTCTGCAACACATTTGTGAAATCATAAAATTTACGAACAACTAAAAATTATGAAGAAACGCTAAATGTATTTATATTTACATATAACTTCATAATATGAAGGGTTCACACCTTTCCTGAAAACAAAAGTGTTTACTTACTTCGATCTGCAGTCTGACGTCACGATCTAAACCGGACAGCAATTCTGAATGTTTTCCATATGTCTGTTGCTAATACCTTATGAACGGCGATACCATAATGAAGTCTTGATCGAAATTTGCCAATGTGGAAACGCAATTAAGCCTTTTGGCAATTATAAATTTACGAATGTGGAAACGCAATTAACTCTAACAGGCGATAATTGAGGCAGCCAATTTTGTTGGTTTGTTTACACCTTATTCGTTGCCATTCGGCAAATGATAAATTAGGCCTTTTTTTTTTTTGCGCGACGTACATAACCAAAATTCTTATATAGATAAGCAGTGCATTCGAATAAATTGGACACATAAATTTGTATCTATGTAAAATCGTATTACATCATAAAGAGGGTATTTACTTGACCGCAGTAACTAAAAGATGGCATTAAATTCTGCAAACTTTTGCTTTTGTTCCTGCGCTGTAACTTTTGTATTTTATATATGTACATTTTTTGTCGAATTTTAGGAAACGGAAGGAAGGACTGTTTGTTGGGTCTCGACCAGAGATGATGAGAATGGAAAAATGGTTCTGGAATAAATCCTAGAGCATATTTTACGCAAAAGAATACTCATACTATTGCTTCTATATGAGTGTAACGTACGTCAAAGAGTTATCGTTTTATCACCAATCACCAGAATCCAGGAAGTGCGATATGCCTGGAAGCATTCTGTTATTGATAAAAAACAGATAATACAAAATTTTAGAAATGTTAAATTTTTAAAGACATATCAATAAAAGATCAGTAAAATTTCGCGCGGAAGTTCCTTACGAGGTATGATTTGAGAAATACGTAAAGTTTTAAATTACGCAGATTATCGATAAAATAAGTTTCCCTAGACCTCGACTAGAACTACAGTCCATTGTGTACTTTTTTTCAGATAAATGACATTAGTGAGTAATTTTTTTGTGTGTGAAAAATTAGTGCGTGAATTATCACGATATATCTGCTTCAAACGTCCGATTTGAAAATTCGTTTTTTCCAAGGATACCATGCATAAGTGTTTTTTTTTTTGTTTTTTTGCATAAACTTTGAATTTTTAATGGTTCATAATTTGCGTAATTGTACGTTTAAAAAAGTTCTTTAAACATCTGATTGAGAGTTAACTTTTGTTGCATGCCATTTACAATGGAACGGATTACAAACATTAGCCTCTTTCAGAAAACGTAAAGCTTTCTCGACAGGGGAGTGTACACACAGACCTTTTTTCTTGCCATATGTGCTTCTAAAAGCCGCTTTTGGAAAAAACTGTTTCCGTTGTATAGCTTTGGCTAGGAAAAAATCTGTACGGACACTTTCTACACGTACGTAATACACAGATCACGTTCAAGAGGGCACCAGCGTACTTATAACATCTGTATTTAAAATTCAGACGGAGATAATTGTCTTTTGGCAGCATACTCTCGTTTGGAGAACGTTTTTGATATAATTTTTGTCCTGGAATGCCGCAGTTTCCCGCCAGAGGCCGTAAACTTATGAAACATTTTTCTATAATATCCTCTTTCTGATTGTTCGATTTGTTAAATTGTTTTCACTTCGGTTATCTACAGGTACGTGAAACAATTTTTTGAAACGTATTCTTCTGCCACTAATGGGTACAATTGCTATATGTTTTTAGGGTGCTTTTAGCGAATCTAGGAATCCGGTTAAAAAACTGTTTCTGTAACTGATTACATTGGTTATCAGGAACAGTGCGGCGAGCATTGTGTATTTCAGTTGGTGATTACTTTTTCAGCTTGGGGAAGGAGGGGGAGGCAGTTTTTTTTTCGAAGATTTTCTGCATTTCTAAAACCTGATTTCAGACATTCATTTCGTGACGGAAAGGCTTCAAATTACGTGCGCATTACATCCCAGTACGTTGTGCACCCTTTCTTGAATGTTCTTGGTACAGCATCTCCTTTGTGACGTAAATATAAATCTACAGATACCAAACGCAAGGGGCGATTGGTGGCAGCACATCAGCATAAGTATTTTTCATTGGGTTGATAAGGACGATGTCACTGAGCAAGTATGTAGCTAAGAAAAGAAAGCTATTATATTGTCCGCTCTCTTGGTATACCCTCAGCAGTGTGCCGGCCGCGTGGCTGGGGGCTACACAGCTGAGGATATAAATCATCTCAAAATTAGCAATCCGTGGTTTTAGTAGCAAAAGCCACGATCACAAACCTAAACCAACGCGTTGGCAAACGCCACTTACGGATACACGTCGCACTTCCACAGTGCTTGAACTACAGTACATTGGGAGCAAAACACGGAAGCTTAACCACCTCTCATTTGTCCTGCCGAAATGTTACGTCATCGAGATATCGCGCGCACATTATGTCTAACTGGCCTGAGGTCAAGGTTCTGGATACCTCCTTGACCTTGTATGTGGTTTCCTAAATATTGACAACCTCCTCGCAAGCTCATAAATACATCTAATTAGTTGAGTGTATCTTTAAGTGAATGTACGAATAAATATCTTTAGGTTTAATCTTTTCCTTTTTGAGACATACTGGGTTCGCCTTTAAATCCGACTTCTGATACTTATAACACGTGATTTTAGATACCAATACCTACAACCAAAAATGCAATTTTTATACAAATCCCTAAGGTTTCAGTGGTCAGTTATTCAAATCAGCACCACACTTCAACAAATCTCTAGCAAATGCTAAGTTTTCGGCAAACTGACCTTTTGGTGAAATGATTTTTCGAACAAATACACTTTTAGGTGAAGTAATCTTTCGGCGAAATGAACCTTTCAATTCAGTAACCTTCGGATGAAATAAATTTTTTGTAAAGAGACCTTTCGATGAAATAAATTTTTTGGTAAAGAGACCTTTCGAAGAAATCAACTTTTCGATCACATGACCCTTCTATAAAACCTAGCTTTCGATCAAGTGATTTTCAACCACCTAATTTTCGGTCAAGGGATCTTTCGATCAACTGATTTCCAGCCAACTGATTTTCGGTCAAGTGATTTCCAGCCAACTGATTTTCGGTCAAGTGATTTCCAGCCAACTGATTTTCGGTCAAGGGATCTTCCGATCAAGTGAACGATCTCCAAATAAAATATTTAATTCATATCATTTTGTATTAATATTTGTAAACTTCTAGGGCTATTGAAACACAGGAGGAATCAAATATTTATTGGGCGTCATTTTGTATTTTAATTTAAGCTACATGATCGCTTTGCTATATAGTAAAATAACAAGGAAAAAGGATATACCTTCTCGTTTTTGAATTTGTTGTTTGACAAACATGTTATGCTTTGTTTTTTGCTTGGCTTCAATTTTTTTCTTTTTTTTTTCCTGGGTCATGTCGATGTGACATTATTTGTACTCCTGTTAAGTTTGGAAAAGCTGCTTTTAACGAAAAATTCTCGTACAACGTTGTAAGACGAACCTAACTACTATTTCCGGCAGTATGAAGAAGACAACTAATTTTCGGTTGTAATGAGCACGTCGTTCGAACCTCTTCCGCGGCGATAAAATTTAACAAAGTTATTCAAAGTCAACAGAACAGGTTACAAAGGAAACCAACCAAACTTCTACAATCGATAAAACATCCAGAAATAGAAACAACTACATACTTCCACCAGTGGCTTAAAAGTATGTTAGGAAATTAACAAATTCTGCATAAATCATTTCTTGTAGCAGAAGGATATCAGAGACAAAAAGATTCTGAAATCGTACAATTAAAAGACGAATTGTAAAAGGAAATGTTGAAAATTGACGAAAAATATTCTCCATGGCAAAAGCTATGATAAGGAATAAGAACTTTTCAAATACGTTTCCCAGAAGCAGAGATAACACCGAGAAAAAAATTTTGACCTTTACGTTCAACTTGTAAATTATTTAAAGGGGAATTATTTCTCCCATCTTTATTATGGCGAACGACATATAGTACAAGGGAAATTTCTGAATAGGGTTTTTAAAAGCGGAGATATAGATGCAAACAGTGATACACAAACACCACATAGAGACAGAATTGTGAACTACAAAACTCTTCAAATATCCACCTAAAATGTTCAACAAGGTAAATGGCATGCGGTGCATAAATATTTTTTAAATCGCACATTTGGAAGCAGAGATTTTGAAAAAATACGACAGATCAATAATTTTCGCCACTAGTGGCGAAATTTTGCATTATTTTGGAAACACACCCACAAGGAGTTTTCATGGTCAGCAGTCTCTAACTGAGAAAGAATGTTTTCAATCGGGTTTTTAGTCCCACAGATGTTGCTGCAAACGTAAACGTGAACTTACGCCCTCTAGTTTCACATTTGTGTGTGAAGAAAAATTAAAACTATATGAGAAACATTTCGCACCGGAAACGCTCTCCAACAAAGATATAATTTTTCTAATCGGACTCTTAGCAGCAGAGATATCGACAAAAATAAATTATACATCTACGCTCCGTGGCGAAAAAACTATGCACTATTTTAAGAAAGAGGCATTTTCAAAAGGTTTTACGAGGTGAGCGGCAACGGTCAATAAAAAAAATTCGATCGTGCTTTTAAATGCTCAGATTTGGCCGCCAATATATCAGAAGGAGAAATAAACACTTAAGCTTCCTGATGGGAAAACTTTCTTCACCAAAAATTAAAAACTATATGCAAAACCTTCCTCAGTAGTAGCTGTATCCGATGCAGGAAGGAGGTTTCAAATCGGACTTCTAAAGGCGCGTATTTCACGGGAAACGTAGTTTACCTTTACGCCCCCCCCCCCCCGTTACGCAAGATCTATGCGTTACTTTGGAAAGAGTCTATACTTAAAATAGTTTTCGCTATAAATGGCATCGAAACGAAAAAAAATTTCAATCGGATATTTATAAACAAATATATGAACTAAAATGCATTTTGAATCCGATATCATCTGTATTTACGCTCTCTGTCCGGGAATGTATACATAGAAAGAAACATAACTTAAGGATTATCATTCTCATGTTTCAAGCTTCCAAATTCAAAAATAATTTTCCCAATCCGACCAATGTTTTCAGAGGTATGTGTGCCTAGACTGGCGGCAAACAAAGTGATAAATGCGCACGATCCTTTTACCAAATCCTGGTAAAATTCTTAAACATTCTTTGTAACATGAATATCCTTACCATAGGGAATCCTATAAACTTTTTTTCAAATATTACTATTGGCGGAAGCATTTTAAATCGTAACAACACATATTTATGCTCATAAGAAACTTCTGAGTTTCTTTATTAATTTTTAATAGCAATTATTTTCTTGATTTAAAACAAAAGCGACATTTTAAAAAATGAATGTCGGACAACACTAATGTTTTAGGAATATAATAATGCAAAATAATTGTGCGCTCTTATTAAATTTTCAGTATGCATTGAATTATCATATATCAACATTTTGAAGCGTGAATCATCAACATTTTGAAGCCTGAATCATAAATCAAAATGTCTTCCATGTGGAATTTCATTTGATTTTGCACTTTAATTACGTCTTTCTCTTCAAAGGTTTCTCACGCAGTAGATACGTGGATTCGAATTTTGAGCATTCTGTCTCTGCAAATAAAAAATATTGAATTAAAGTGGGGTACTTATGTTCAAAATTGTGTTAAGAAGTACCAAATAGCAAGAGAAATGTTTTGCAATGTGAAATCTGTTACATTTTTAATAAATTACATTTCCTGATTTGGACATTTTTGAGACCCATACATGACCAAATTTCTTGGAATGCAGGCCAAAATATCTTACGAGGGACCTTCACGATTTTGTGAATTTCATCGTTGAAAATGTATAGCACCAATCGGAAACTCTAAAGAGGCAACATTATCGGCGGTCCGCTGGTGAGACGAATGCTACAAATGTTCAAAGTTCACGGAATAACCGGTATTATTGCATTTTCAATGGGCACATATACATGTTTAATTGCAATTATTGTGTACCGTAAGGTTGATTGCGTGGTTCAGACAAAATTGGGAGGAACAGTGAGCACGTTTTAAGAACTGTAGCGCAGTCTCTGCAGTTCGTGTTGACTACACCGCCTCCATTGGCTAAAAAAGATTTAAAAAAAAATTGTCCAACCTTGAACTCATTTATCTTCATCCCTATTTACGGTTCGCCGATAAAAATCCTTGTTTTCGGCGTTTCTTTAGGTGTTTAAACCAATGATGATACGCATTTTCAGTGATCGAATTCACAAAATCGTAAAGGTCCCTTGTTAGGTTTTAATGAAATGATTTTGACACTTGAAAATATTGAGTTAAAAATTCTTCTACTTGAAAAGTTAAGATATGATAAAAAGACATTGAAGTAATCAGTCCTACAAACTACAAGGTTTCCGTTACTGAAAATCCCTGTGGTTAGTAAACTTACCCCTAACAACATACAGAAGAAATAATGCCATTGAATTCACAACTCATCATCTTATAATCCCACATGAAAAGAAAAAAAAATGGGTAAAACAAAGACAAAACAAAACCGGGTAAGGAAAAGTGCACTATGTATTGGAAATGACACCGTATACATAGTATTTCAATGGCTTTGTTTAAACATCATGTTACTCAGCGCTTTTCTTCAAACATTATGGTAATAAGAGCAAGTATAGAATGTTTAACTGTTTTTATGGGTGGCAACACTGCGTCGTTAGACCAGCTGGGTATCCCATAGAACTGGACGAAGAAATTTTTTTCTAGTGGCAACGCGGTGAATATGGCCCTCTGTGTCCGCCATTGTTTTCACTGCAGGACGTCACCTCCACTTCGTTCTCGTCCATGTTAACAAAGCAGCTTTCAATTCTGGGGAAATTAACTTTTCGTCTACCATTTTGTGTTCCACCCCTTTCTCTCCATTTTTTAACTTTTAAATTTCCCAATTTGTTTTTGTGCTGGAAGTTCACTTGAAACTGAAATCGGAAACTTTTTGTGAAACTTGGATTGGGTTCCGAAAAAGCAATGAGATGATCAGTTGGAGAGATGTGAGAATTATGTGCGCTGCTGACTGGACTACCTTACCGTTCAGGATGGAAGTCAGTGGGATTAATGGACGTGTTAACATAATGGTGAAGGCTGACTGTGGCGTCATCTGTTCGTCATTTTACATATGAACACAAAGGTTAAATGACTCACACAAGGAAGTGCTTACATGTTTTGCTCAAGAACGAACATGCATTGTGAGTTTGCTCATTTTGTAACGGCTGCCGCTATGCCGAGGGCGAGGGGTACTCTCTTCCTATTGGTTGCGGAGGGCACGAGATAGATTTCTGAACTGGATATTACTCATTTCTGTGTAGCATCTTCAGTGTTAAGAACATATCTCTCGCTCTCTGCTGTCGGTGATTTGACTTAAAAATCGCTACTGAGATTTCACCTTTTACAAACCTTCAGGGTCATGGATATGATTCAGATCAACATGAAACGGAGCTGCAATCATTCTTGCATTTAAATGTTTTCCCCACTACTGCGAAAAAAAAGTGAGCAGCTTGGCAAGTTCAACTGTTTCTAAAAGTCTTGGTTTTACTTGGGGGATATTTTGTCGTGGTTCTTAAACCATAGCTGACAAACTGAAATGGACTTTAAAACAATATGGCATGGATTTCTTTTTCAATTTATTTAACCATCACAAACAATAAAGACAAACTTCGTGATAAAGTGTTTACTGTATTCTTCATACATGCACCTAGGGTCTTTGTGTTATGCGACGCTACCGCAAGAATACGCATAACAGATGTAATTAGGTTAACAATTCTTTATTTTAGTTTTTTTGTGTGTTATTTTGGTATTTTAGAGAAATACGCATTAGCTAAAAAAAAAAAAAAAAAAAAAACGGGTGCACGCACAAACTTTGTTCAGCAGCTGACGAGAAATTGGAACATGAATGGGTAAATGATCCATAACTGCCTACATGTCGATGGCGTAGTGAGCGTTGTTTCTCACATGCATTTCCTGTATTGTGAGCGTGGTTTCATTGAAACGAAAGCAATCGAAGCTCCCACGAACCTTCACTAAATATAAATTGTTACTCGAAACACTACAGTAAACAGTAAATGTCACTGTTTTTGACACAGTCTTCTCGTGTATCTGTTGCAGATAGTCACAATAGCGTTCCGATGTGATGGTCTGACCAGATCTGAAGACTGAATGATTGATCTTGACTGCAGATGAGCACCACACAGTGACTATCACTTACTTTGCGTGTAGGGTTGGCGTTGGTATTCTCCTGGGGGCTTCATCGGCATCCAAACGTTAAGTGGAACATCTACGAATATTTTATAGGATCCACGTTTAATCAGCAGTCACTATTCTGTAGAAATCCATACCTTTTTTTCCTGCTAAGTAAATAAGAGCACACATAAAGGCTACGTGCCTTGTGCTGCTCGGTTGGCTCATGCGGCACCCACTGATAAAGTTTTTCACATAACCTATGATTCCTTTTGTCCCTGCTAAGCAGAGAAGAGAATACTTCAAGGCGTCATCACTTGTGTACCTCAATTAGTGCATGCGGTACCCATTGATCAATTTTTCTCACTTTACTTTTGATACCTTTTTCTCCAGCTAAGCACAGAAGAACACACATCGAGACGACGTACATTGTGTTCCTCGGTTGGCTAATGCGGAGGTTACTGATCAAGTTTTTCACCTTACCTGTGATTCCTTTGGTTCATGCTAAGCAGAGAAGAGAACACTTCAAGGCGATGTCACTTGTGTACCTCAATTAGATTAGCGCAAGCGGCACCCATTGATCAATTTTTTTCACTTTACTTTTGATACCTTTTTCTCCTGCTAAGCAGAGAAGAGCACACTTTGAAGCGAAGTGCCTTATGTTCCTCGGTTAGCACATACGGCCCCCATTGATCAAGTTCTTTCATTTTACTAATAATACAATATACTGTTCGGTAGTGGACATTTAACTCAGTGCAACCTCTCATCCTTTTGGTGTGAATCTGATTCAACGATTCCGTCAATCCAATAGGAAAAATATCCGCAGAATTCAGTTTGGAGACACGTACCGCCGGACCGGAATTTTCTGAACCGACGACGACGATCCGCTCGCTAGCTCTGTTCGATCACCGAATGCTGCGTTTACGTCCGTTGCTGCCTCGGACACGGTGTGTCTTAGTTAAAACTCATGAAGAGAAAAAATGCTAATTTCATTTTGCTCCATGGCCCAGTCTCAATTGACCATGTTCAAGATCACTAGTAACCATACGACAAATGATGGCACTATTGCATAGCCCAAGGCACAATGTCTCATGTGACATATGTTCATTTGCTCTAGCGCCAATCGAGCAGAACGGTTGTAAGTTAATGTATTCTGGAATCAGCTATTTCAACTGCTGTAATCCCATACATATCACGTACAGCAAAAGAAGTGTTTTGTTTTTTATCAGTGCCTACCGATAAAAGGAACTTAGAAAACTATCAAAAGTAGTGCATCTTTTCTGAGACTTTGGGAGAAACTAAAGTAAAGGTACCTGACTTTTAATTGTTTTTCCGAAGATATAGATGGTTAACTCCACGATATCAATCCCACAATTCCAACAAAGGAAGCTTTACATCAGCTCTTTGAACAATACATTGAATCCGGACTTTGACGTTTTCAGAAAAAAAGTTTATTTTTCTCGCGAAACACAACATTTCTTAGTTTAGTGGACACGTAAATCATAACCGATTGAATTCAGTTGTGACTTTTCCCTTGAGGTATCCTTATGGCCAGGAGCAGCGGCTGAGTGGGCCATGACCCACCCATGTGACCACCCTGAAAAATGTGATGCCAAAAAAACTGAATTTTGTACACTAGTCTAATATAGAAGCAATGTTTCACGACTAACGCAAACGCGGCCTTTATGTGTTCTAAGAACCAGAAAGCAAATGAACAGCCCACTCGTGCTGATAATTTGACACCCGCGAATATTCACCGTTTATCGGTGACAACACCAAGAATCGGAGTTTGGCTTTGCGTTCATAGTGAGCTAGAGCTGGACGTGGGAATGATGTTAGTTAGAAAGGCGGAAGTGAGCTTTCACGACAAACGGCAGTCGGCACGGCATCTTCTTTATCAGGAACAGTGCCGTCTACGGTGGCTAACCACGTACACGGAAATTTGATATTTCTGCAGAAGTTCGAGCAGATCTTTCTGTTGAGTACTACCCTGTGTCCGGTGAACAATTTCTGTGTGGTGTTGTCTGTTTGCCTATGTTAAACATACTTTGTTATATGGTATAAGTACATTTTAATGGCTACTTTATGTAATTTAAAAAACATGGCCCACCCAGACAAAAAGGTCTGGATCCGCTACTGCTGGTGGTGTTTCCCTTATTCAGGGTTTCTCGAAACAAATCGACTTTTGTATTCAGTTCCAACATTTCCATTCATCATTCACAAAAGTATTGCAAAAACATTATGCAAAATATTCAGTCTCTCACGTTTCTTGCAAGTATCAGTCTTTCAAAAAGGTGCTTCATTCGTACAAGATACTTTTTTTGCACACATCATGTGGTTGTAAAACAAATATACCTATTCTCGTGTTTCCATAAAAGTGAGTAACGAAGATATCCCGAAAAAACGTGGCAGGCAGCTCAATGAGGACATGAACAAACTATATAGCGAAAAAAAAACTAGTTCAAAATTACTTCGCTAGAGTATAAATGGCGCTCCAAACGCAAGGAAAGAACAGACACGTGCGTGACTTTACTGGTTATTGGCACCACAAACGTTTCAAGATGAAACATGCTCAATATATTGGCCATCACAGGAGAATGCCTGCGATGCCCATCAGATGCATCACTACTGAAATCCAACAAATTGCGGGACGTTTACATGGGAAGCTTCGTAAGAAAATTACACATGCACATTATGCATGCTCAGGATAAACGCGGGAATGATCAGGCCTTCCTGTAGACATTATAGTTCTTGCAAAGAAGGAAATCGAGCAACTGGTAAAATTTTATTAAATCAGAGTATTGTCAATTAGTGCACAACACCATAATCGACGAATCAAAGGATTACAGAGAGGACCCCTTATATTCCTGGCATTAAGGACCATGATGGGGAAATTCGAAGATACTGGAGAATTGGGTATAACATCGGGAACAAGATGTTTGCCAGTTTCTAGAAATGTAATGGATGAGGTTCTAGTTGCCAGTACCGGCAGGTTCAGCCGGAACGCACTGTTACATATTCGTTTCAGAGCGGCTGTCCGACAGTTGAACCTTCCGCGCAAACAGTGAGCAAAGTTTTTTTTTTTTTTTTTTTTGATTGGAGGCTTAACGACCACCGTGAACAACTCAATGGGCTATAAGCAGTCGCTCGTCCCTAATTTAGCGCCACTGACTCCAGAGAATGGAGAGAGCCTAAGACAAACACAACAGCCATGCCTCACCGAAATTCGAACCCGGCCCCATCTCGGACAAATGATCAGAAGCCATCGTTTAGACCACTGCGCCACCTGGGCAGCAAGAGCAAAGATCTGCGGTCAACCGTGGGATGGTATTCTCACACGTTACATCTTATGCAAGAACTGTTTCTGGGGAACAAGGTACAACGCTTTGACTTCGTTCACCGATTTCTGGTTAGACGAAAGACTACAGCCTGTGGGCATGGGTTAGCATGTGGTCAGACGAGGAACGTTTCACTATTACAAGGACTGTGAACTCGCAGAACTGTCAAATGTGGAACTGCACTATCAGCTTCAATTCACGAAATATCTCTTCCAAGTCCATATGTAAGTTTATGGGGTGTTTTCATAGCAGATTTCATTATTCGATAATTTTTCTTCGTGACCATCACATCCCAGAGCCCATAAGGCAACAATACCAAGTGAATGCTACTGCGCTCTCCTGCGACAATATTATTTCCGCTCTGAGACGGTTCACTTCTATATGCCGGCCAGCAGGCAAAGGAATTTCTGAATCGAATATTCGGCAATGAAAGCGTAATTTTTCAAAGCTTTTCGTAGTCCTTTCTAGATTGCTCGCCGGACCTTACTCTTTGAGATTTCTGATTGGGATTACCTGGAATAGAGAGTTTGTCAGAACAGCATACACTATTTCTCTCAGATCTGAAAACGTTTATCAAAAATGAAGTGGACATTATCAACCGCGACATGCAGAGAGCAGCCGTTTTACATGACGTTAATCTTCTGCAACCAGTCAGCTCTCCTGATGGCCTTCATATTGGAGATACATTCTGTGGTAAAACGTTTGTTCTGTCAATAAACAGTAAATTCACGCACGTTTCTGTTCTTTTCTTTGCCTCTGCAGAGCCAGTGTTTTTTCCAGCGTCAAAATTTTTAATCTTTTCCCCTACTAAATGGTTGCTCTCATGCCATCAAAAGTTACCTGCCAAATGTTGTCGCGGTATCTTCATTTTTCGCTTTCCATGAAACCTGAGAATACGAATACTTATTTTATATCCACCCGGTATAACGCCAAATCGATTGTCATTTACGTGTAACCATACAATAGTGAAAACCATTTGCAATTAAGCATCAAATCAACTTTGTAGTGGCCTACGTATATAAATCATCCTGGACAGCACAAATATGTGCAGCTCAATTTTCTCAGAAAACCTTATTTTCTTTAACGGTAGGTATTTAAAAAAAACAAAAATAGGGTACAAAGATAGAGCATTTGCTCCGGAGAAGATCGTTGGTAACTTGATCTAGCGCATATGAATTTAATCTAAGTAATGTACGATTGAAAATTAAAATCGTAAAGACTGATCAAAAATCATTTCAGAGCAGTTCAATAATGAGCTTTGAGATACTATATAGAAAACCCATTGTGCTTCATTGAATTGGAGATGAGTAGCCTCCAACTTTACGGCAATGAGAGGCAATATCAATCGACTCGTCCGTTATTTCAAAAGAGTTTGATAATTTCAGACTGCTATTTTTAGGATAATTTCGTTATCACCCTGGACTGTTACGGAAATCGTAGGAAATTGAGGTCGACTCTGAATGTGTCAAATCCAAATAATTGTACTTTCTTTTCATTCCTTTGATATGCTTTTCGATATTTAAAATTATATATCTCTTACAGTCAGTTAATAAATTTCATTTACCGTCCAAAATGAAAAAACAAAACAAAAAACAGATATGCAGATAAGTCTATTAAAAACAGTATGAATGAAACATAAGGTAAAATCTCTTTCCTTAGGAGAAAAATCTCAAAATTCTTTGAATTTTCCTCTAAGCCCTATGATTTTATTTTTGAACATGATCTGTACTTCTCATCAAATATATGTAATTATATTTCTATACAGCTGGAGTAGCACAGAGAAATTCTAAATTCATGATCAAAAGTGTTCAAGCGACAGTGTCACGAAATTTTTCGACTTCTGCCCGTAAGACTTCATAGGAATTCTATTAATGTTAAAAGTGTATCATATACAAATATCAAACACTGCTGGGGCTGATTAGAATTCGTCTGAAAATTGGGGCCACGTAGTCAAAGCAATACCTCATCAGGAGCTGTTTTTGATGAACTAGTTTTAAGAATATTTCAAGGTGTTTAATAAATATAAATAATCTTTACAGGTGTCATTCATTCTTGTGAAATTGGGAATGGGCTTTCTTAGGCAATTCAGAATCCTTATTGCATTACAACCCAGTAACCAGTCGAGAAAGGAAACTTAGCAAACGAATGTGAAATTAATTTTGATCAGCGGTGTAGTTCATGTGAACCGTTCTTTAGAATCCATCATATTTTTTTTTTGGCTTCTGCATGCATTTTGTACAATAACAAAACATTAAAATAACTTCAATATACATTGATAATGAGGAAAGTACACGAATTATGTAGGAAATGAAAACAAACCGAACCCAAAAAGCGGCGTTTTCGAATTTGAAAGCGTAATATCGCGAGTTTCAACGACTCAAAAATGAACTACGCCAGCTCTGTTCTTCTACATTATGCGATCTTGGTACAATCCTACTAAAATACCTAACAAATTTATAATTCCGAGGCCAGTTTCGATCATTAGAATATATATTCCGAGGCCGTCCATAATGTTGACTGTAACGGTCAAATCTGGACAGATAGCGATTACGAACGTAGCAGATTACAATAAAGACTTGAAGGTTTTTTCACTAACTCTGGTTCTATAGCTCTTCAAAGGAACCCTCTAAATTCTTGGATTGCGCGGGTACAAAGAGCGGTCCGGTTACCCGCTATTCCAGACGATCTCAGGAAATACACCAGACTACCACTAGGACCTCAGTTCCCAAAGCTCTTCGGAAGACATAAGCCCTTAGACCCATCGTATCCAGAAAGTCTGCACCAACGCGTCATTTAGAGAAAGCACTATCCAAATTCTTATGTACTTTCCTTTCTGAATGGGACTTTGTAATAAATTCCACTTCGGATTTTTTGACGAAAGCCAAACAACTTTCCAAAGACAAGTCCTACCAGGCGACATTATTAGCAGCTTATACGTGGTTTCTCTTTACAGTTCAATGCCCGTTCCGGAAGCCATCAGAACATTAAAGAAGACAATATCAAATTCAGCATTTTATACGCATGAGTCATTCCTTAGCATCTTCAAATAAATAGACTTGGTCACTAATACTAGCTTCTACAGTTTCCAAGGACAAGTATATATACAGAATAATGGCGCTTCAATGGGATCCTCACTTTTATCCGTCCTTACATCGCCCAATTGAACAGAATATGTTCCCCAGCATTACCCCACGTCCTACCACCTGGCTGCGTTATGCGGACGACGTATTTTTCGTGTACCCTCATGGAAAAGAGACTTCCAATTTTACTTGATAAAATCAATGATATGCACCCTAAGATCAATTTCACATTGGAGCTTGAACACTACCTTGAACACAACCTCGTTTTTTCCCAACCTGATGTTACGCAGCATACAAAACAGCTATCTTCCGCTCTCGAATTTTTAGAGCCTTCGCCGTTTCCTCAGATAGCCATTCTAGACAACACGAAATTGAAAGCGTCATCAAGTTGGCCACTGATACAGGATATTTACTGAATCAGATACGTAACTTTATCCAAAAAGCCGGAATCAAACATTCTAATCTTCCGGTGCCGCAGCTTCGTTATTTAGGCTCCATTCCGTACATAGCAAATGTGCCTTAGAAACTCAAGAACGCCCTGAAGAAGATGAACTACGTCGTCGGGATAAGATCTCTTGCGTCTTTATATACTATGCTAAAGCGAAATAGTGAAAAATAAAATCCTCTCTCCTGCGAAGCAGGTGTTTATGCGATCTCCCTACAGTATCCGGACGGCCCTGAACGATACTACATTAGAATGATCAAGCGTTCGTTTGGAATCAGAGTCAACTAACATAAAATGGACACAAAATACTGTAAAGTAGCCACGGCACTATCAAAAGAAGTCAAATTCAAGCCCGCTACTCCAATGCTGGATGATATAAAGAAATTAGTTACCTACTCTACCCCTAAATGCACAGCCATTCGGGAAACCTTGGAGATCACTACCAAAAGCGATACTTGCAATGATAGCGTGTCACTCGAGTTGCAGCGAATTTGGAACCAGTTCTTCAAGTAACGCCTTCTCCTTACCAGCATACCGCGCGCACAACCAAAGTGATGCCTCGCATCCTTAAATGAATATAACGCCGTATCTATTTATTGTCAAGTCAAGTTTCCGCGTTCAAATTGTTAAAGCGTTCTATTATTCAGTTTGCAGTTTCTGTCCAACTTCCTTGAAACAATCATCTGGTTGATGCGCGAAAGCTTGGTAACGCTTCTGTGTTTATTTCCAACGCCAATAAATCGGATCACTAGTATAGTGTTACTATTTCCTTCAAATTACATTGTTACAGGTGCTAAGCGGGTACATAAAAATATTTCCGAGAAAAGTCATTTTTAAAGGAGGACACCATCTAACGGACCATGCGACATCACTGCATTAATTTTTTCATTAAATACTTTTTAGAAAACAAGTAATTGCATCATAATTAAAGGCGCAGTATCACAAAGTTATGGAGGAAATCCTGAGTTTACTAACCGAATCATTGGGTTGCAGTTGTTGTCGAGCGGCCATGCGATCATGTATGTCCACATTTTCTACCATTCTAAATGTAAAAAAGAACAAAATCACTGACAAATGAAAATACAGCAAGAAGGTTCTTAAGGCATTTGAATCAAAATAGATCACTAGAAGCAGTCACACATAAAATATTACGAAGTTTAGCATGTCTTCTTTACCCATGAGCACCAACATTTTGAGAAAATTCGAAGATACAATTTCTTAACCGAACTGAATATCCGGATCATAACGTTTCATGAGTTACGTTTAAGCCACGAAAATTCAAATTTTAATTTAATTCTACATTGCGTGTTTTATTACCAAAATGTGAATGAGCAGAAAATACGAGACATTTAACAAATTTGGGCTACGATACTTTTCCTTTCTTTATTGCTGGGTGAATACTTATCACTGGTCACGAATTTTTACAGGAAAATTTGTATCGCGTTTTGTTTAAGTTTATGAAGTGCAGCTATATTTACATGTTGCACGTTTATGAAATGCAATCACAAATACGTGTTTACAGGTATTAAAAAAATTAAAAAATTAAAAATTCAGCGAAATTTCCAATGAAATTAAATTATTCATTAAGCGTTCTTTTCCACTAGTTTTGTAATCAGATTTGTAGAGTACAAAGTAATTTTTTCTGCATGTCTGGCCTATGATGGACTGTTTCAAATTTATATTAAGCGCTTTTGCTTAATTTTCCGTTTGTAGGTCACCTCTGGAGCATCCCAGCTGACAATTCAACAGTACTCTGCTAACATCGAAAACCTCCACTGCCCCTTTTACTTTTCTCCATTGCTAAAATATCTTCGTGAAAGCCCTCGCCATGCTCACCACTCACAACTCCATAGTTTTCTGGAAAGTTGTCAAAGTGATGAATTTTCAGAGACATGTTGCAGCCAAGTTTCCTGTAATTTGAAACAAGACATCTACAAGCTCTGTATAGTTTTCGGCCCTCTTATTTCTCAAACATTTAATACAAACATCCTTGAAACTTTGCAATGCTGCTTTCTCGTCACCTTGTAGTTTTTCACCGACGTGACGATCCTTAAAAGGGCACGAATTTATGGATCATCAAAGACACCTTCTTCGATATTTGCAACATTTAGTAAGGCAAAGGTTACTCTTAAGTTCTTGAAGGCCTGTTCCACTTTTCTCATGGCCTTAAAAGGCGTCACGACTGGTATTTCAGCAATGACATGTAAGAGTCACGCAGCTCACCCACCACTGCTACAGCGGTGCAGTTCGACATATTTTATTTCCACATACATCATGCGCCGTGGGGTTCAGAGCCAGAAACCAACGAGAGTACCCATGAGGAGGCACAGTCATCATAAACAACGCCTTGCACAGACCGAGGAATGCCGGCAATGGAAACTCGACAGATCGAAGGAGGTCATCTGGAGTGACGAGGCGCATGTTTTTCTGCACCATGCTTATGGCCCGGTTCATATATATCATAAACAGCCTGAACCCTATCCCCTGGTTGAACATTTAAAGTTCAACGGATGGATGTGGTGTTATAACCAACGGATGGATGTGGTGTTATAACCAACCGATGGATGTGGTGTTCTGGTCTTGGGAGCTTTTTCTTGCAAAGATCAGAGTCCGTTGGTCATCACACTGGATTGTGGGTGCTACAGGGACTTGTTAGCCGAGCATATACATCCATACCTGCAAGACACTTTCCTGGACCAAAGTGCCATTGTTCAACAGTACAACGCACTTTATTATCGGGCTCGTATAACTACTGCGTAGTTGGAGGAGTACGATAACGAATAAGCCTTGACCCCAAAACTCCCCTGACTAACCTAATTAAATATTTGTAAGGTATACTAGATGGGGGTGTGAGAACTGCTAAACGTCTCCATCCTATGAGGGTGAACTGACGGAACTTAAGCAGTGGACATAGGTCAAGTTACGCATGGAGGATATTCAACGACTTGTAGAATTTATACCTAGACATCTGAGGTTCGTGATTGCACAGAATGGTCGACCAACGCGTTATTGGGTAGGCGTTCCTAATTCAAAGCTAACTCAGTGTATAAGCCGATGTAGTGACTCTAACACTTTAGCAAAAAGATGATAAGTAGATTTTTAAAACCAAGATTTATAAATGTTACTTTTTTGTGAATATGCAATTATCAGAGTTTTCCTTTTGCTATAATTCTTGAGGGTAACAATGTTCCGTAGCTTGTTTTGTTTCCGGATTTGTACTCACTTTGCAGGCACTAAAATGAATTTCGTTTTGTCTTCTAAAATGAAAAAGTACATGAGGTTAAGGTGGTAATCCCTCAATAATAGGTATTCAAAATTAAACATAGTAGTGAGCTTATTTAAGGATATGCTTTCGCAATTTCTTGTGCTTTATGTAGCTTTGATCAGTATATGCTTTAACAAATTAGTTACTAAGTTCGAAACAAACATTTAATCATCATGATAAAATTTTGTCTACATGTCTGATGTGTTTGTTTAATTATTTCCGCATTTCGCTTAAAATATACCGTTTATCTGTTGCTGTACTTATATTCTCTTCACACATACTTTAGATCATTAGTAATAGCCTAGCCACTTCCAAATTAATCTTTATCTAACTTTATCTTTCAACTTATTTTTTCTCAATTATCTAGCTAGCTGAAACATATTTTTTGTTTCTTGTTCAGTGTTTAACTTTCCTGGTGAAAGTTTAAGGTTGTTATGATTCGTCCGTCCTTAATTTGGAGCTAATGGTTCCACTGAAGGAATAGAAACAGAGACGTAGGACCAAAATATTATCCATGCATCATCCAAGATTGGAAACCGATCCGAGTTACGTTGATTGTCCGAAGCTGTGAGAGGAGAGCTATTCCATTGGGCTATGAACCTAAAATATGAAAAATGAAACGGATGCAGAAATATTGCAATACGACAATAGCTTCACATGCTGTGGTACCACACGCAACTGAATTGTTGTCCCTTAATGAAACATGTAAGTGGAGTTTTTACAAACATCCTAAGTGTATTATATACATGTAGACACTCTCATAGATATTAATTCTCTTTATTTCCTTTTTTTGTCTTGTATTCCCTAAACGTTGAAGGATGTCTGTCAAGTGCATACACGATGTTCTTGATGAGCTACCACACAAAGAAATTTGGAGGTGTCAGATCAGGGAAATCGGATTATCAAGCGATGGTCCATCGCGACCTTATCAGCTGTCGTTGTATTAGATGATGAAAAATTCTCCTATTGCTTCGCCAGGTGTGGTTGAGCTCCGTCTAGCTGAAAAAAATACCGCCTCGTTTAGCTATAGTACAAAGAATATCCGTGATATGCCCAGGTATTTCCCAAGCGCTCTGTGTCCTTGGCAAAGAAAAAAGGATCTTCGACCTGTAGCGAATCACATCGCACCAGATATTTACCTTACGACCTATATATTTCAATTCGTTGCCCACATACCATTCCTAATCCCAAATTATTGTGCCACGCACACTCAATTGCCACTCACGTGATATTTTGATGTGCTGTGAAAAACCAGTTCGCACGTTGGTAGGAAGTAGGCTTCATTTTGCTTCTCACGAATCATGTTGGACTTTCTTATAAATACACCGTCGGTGTGGGTCCCATGGCCACCGCATATTACACTCCACCCATTCGGGCAGCATGTGAAAGATACGTATCGCTTTCAGATTGCTTAGAACACTGATTTTTTTACCGCTACCCAAGCAGATTCCGTAAAACGAACAACTCTACAAATGTTTTCAAAATTCATATAGTAGAATAAATGACATTATTAAAGCGGTAAATTACAAAAAAGTACCCAGAATTATTTTATTCAAGAAATGTATGTACGTCACAGTAATTAAACTGTATCAACGCATCACTCTCTCTGCATCCATGAACACACCTAGCTCTGTTCTATTTGTAATCATTCCCTGTTATAGCGAAATATATCATAATTTTTAAAAAATCGTGTGTTCCACTTATTCGTCAATTATACGTAAAAGGTAGACGCCATACAACTGTTTGACTAAATAATGCCAAGCTCACTCTCGCATACAGGAAACATATAGGCGTAGCTGTACTTTTAATTTAACGCAGATTTGCACTCCATGGTTTGGAGATTAAAAAACGTGCCGATGTATGCTTACAATGTTATGCCTGTCGGGTCTTATCATGATGTCTTTCAATTAAATTCGATGTCGGACGAAAAACCTTTCGCTTGAGATATTCCTCAAATGTTCAACAGAGTTGAGGTTGGACATTGAGGTGACCACGGTAGCTGCTGTGCTTAATCCTTATGCTTTACAAATGACAATTTGACAGGTTTCGTACAATGCACAGGTGCATTATCTGCTTGAAACCAGGGATTATCATTAGGGAACAATGCTTGCCACATTAAGTGCAGGTAGTCCCCCAATAATGGATTCGTACGTTGTAGATGTGAAACAACCATGCAGAATAACTAGTGATTGTACGAAATGCGATGATATCCCCCCAACAGCATCAGATATCCACCATTATACTTCATAGTTGGAACCAAACACTCGGGGTTGTAAGCTTCCGCAGGTTTTCACTATAGGCACATTCTGTCAGTGGTATAAACAATGTAATGCCCGATTCGAAACACCAGATGATACGTTGCCAGTCTTTAGCATCACAGGTTTCAGGCGGTTTGCACAATTTTACACGTTTTGTTGCATTGATGTTGGTAATCAGAGGATGTTGGATTGCAGCACTGTCGAAACTACCGGCACGATGGAGTTCTCGAAGAACTGTTTTGACCGAAACGGGATCACTTCGACTGATATTGAATTCTGCTGTTATTTGCGCTGACGTGGCCTCGTGCCTTCGTTGCACAACCCGTGCCAACGCATTGTACAACGGATTTGACATCTTCGTATTGTGTCTAAAATTTGTGCGTTTGTAGGCAACGCCATGCCCAATTTGAAAGGTAGTCATGATTTTCTATACAGCTCTTCGTGTTAGATGTACTATTTCTGCCGTTCTATTTAGGGAACCTCCTGCAACACACGCACCAGTCAGTGATGATGCTTTATTTGAGGCCACTGAGATATTTCACAATAGCTCTTTTACCTACGACTGTGGCACTGCTACGTGATAGTCGACATCGTACTATCTCCCTTTATGTACCTCATATCGTGGGTAACATGGTCCCTAGGATTTGCATACGGTACACTGCATGTACTCCAGTCACCGTCTGTGTTTCCGTTATTTTGATAAACCTCTGTAAGTAAAAGGCTGGAATTTAGAAGATGTGCGGGTAAAAATAATATTTAAAAAACCAAAGAATACCTTTTCATGAAACTTAAAATTAAATCAAAACGCTACCTTCTGTATCTGACGGACATGCATCCCACAATTATTACAAGGACAACTATGAGAACGGTTGCAGCAACTTTCCACTTTGGCATATGGTATATCTCTATAAAAAACATTCAATCGTTTAAATTATCAGAAGAAACTAATTAGGACGAATGCAATTTATTTGATCATATTCAAATTAAACTCTGAGATTTATAATAAAGGAACAAATAAAAAAAAAAGGAAATAAAACAGAAAAGCTCATGCGCAAAACGTTTCGCAGAATGACGCAATTTACGAGCTGAAAATCTCAATAGTACTAATGTGGAAAAAAGTTTTCATTTGTGACAACTGAATTAAAGTTTCATATTTTCCTAGATAATTAAACATGAGTTTATTTTGCCTTTAAATATATATGAAACAAAAATTTTGTGGATCACCTAACTGATGTAAATGAAAACTTAAAACGATTTGTTTTATACTTACGTAGTGCGCGAATTCTCGGACACATATCTTTACCTAAAGGGAACATGCATTTCAGTTATAGCACAAGAATCAGTATACCTTTTATGTTAAATAGTATTTTAAAAAAATCGGCAACTTTTTCGACATTCCTTTAAAGCATTCAGTTTTCGTTGTCCACCATTAATATGGAATATGGAATGAAAACTATAAAATTGACTGAAATGACGTTGAGAAAATTACAAAACTAAAATTTTTCAATTGAAGCTTGCTTCCACGTTTATTATAAGCGGCTAGAACGTGCTGTTTTAACTTAGAAACTGAATGTCTATCACAGGGCTTTCCAACATAAAAGTACCACAGGGCCACAATTGAACAGACGATTCTAGTGGCAGGCCACATCATAATAGACTAATTTCTCTCATGCAGCAACCTAAACAGGTATTTAATTGTGAATGAAATAAGAAGAGTCTACTTTATCTAGCGGAGGGTTGGAAAGAAATAGGTCGGGCGAGTCTACGTAATTGATCACTGGGGTGGAAGGAAATAGGACTCACGCGTATACACAAGTTATTGTAAAAATATAACTCACTTAAGTTTATTTCTGATTTAACATCAGTGAGAGCTTTCATGGATTTTTCCCGAGCAAGCAAAAACTTTCCGTTTCTCGGCTAAAAACACCAGTTTTGCTGCAGCAAATTACTTTCCCAAAAAAGTTCGTGGGACGCAAAAAAGGCATCCTGTCTGCCAGTTGGAAAACCCTGACCTATCATATGCTAAAATATTGTTTCTTCATGTGTAACATATGTTGCACAAATGTGGTACAGATCTCAAATCGCCTTATCTGTTTTTCACCCACGAGGTGAAAATTGCATAGTTTGTTTTCTTATAGCTCATATAAGGAGCTTTTATAATTCGCCCGCGCAGTCGGTGAAGCGGCTGTTAACGGATCTTTATGAGTGACCTTCTGCCATCTCAGTATAAGTTTAATTAGCACGTTTTTGTGCACTGTTCTTTCCGTGAAGTGCCGTTTCAAGAAACTGCATTGCCGTGAAAGCAAACTCAGTTTAAAAGTCAATAACTTGAAATGACAACCATTTTAGAGGTGCCAAGTTTAAAACTAAACACACACATACACACACACACACACACACATTAATGTACGACTGAGGATTGTTAAATGAGAACAAAGGCGATATAAGAATTTATAATTCATGCTCTGGGTTGGAAAAATACAATTTTTAAAGCAGGGCACCTGTAAACATTAAATACACAAAGACAGAAACAGCAGTTTAACATATATTATCTGATCAAGAATGCAAACATTTGTCTATCCAATAATTTTCTGTAATCGGAAAGGAATTAATATCTAGTTGGTACATCCTCTGATGGTGTCCTACCATAGCCTGCACTTCTCTAGAAAGACTTTCCACAATATTTTTGGTACATAGCTGCGGAAATTGCCTTCCATTCAATCACAAGATAATTAGTCAGATCGATGACCGTTATATGGGGCAGTTCGGCTCAGCTTGCAGTCTTAGTTCCAATTAATCTCAACTGTGTTCCATGGAGTTCACATCAATCAGGGCTCTGTGCATGCAAAGTCAAGTTTTTCAGCGCTCATCTCATCTAAACTATTCCTTCATTGACTTCACTTTGTGGACGGGAGCATTGGCTTCCAATACAGGAAAGTCGCTTCGCCGAACTGTTGTCATAATGTTAGGAGCACATAATTGTTGAAAATGACAACATTCCAGAATGCAGCGATTATATTACCGGGCACTGGAATAAGAGTCCCCCTCAAACAATTAGAAACATCCTCATACATAGCATGATGCCTCATCCACCAAACTTTACAGTTGGTCCAACACAGGTAGAGCTTACCTGGCATCTTCCCAAGGAGGTTAGAATAGTTGGGGTAAGGGCCAGCCGTTCCCCTCGTGTAATCAAAATGAAGTCACCGAAACGTCACGATCATGACGTCACAGCAAATCCCAGCCTCTGCCGCCGTGTTGGTGAGACGATTGAGAATTAAACATAACACTGAGAAAAAGTACAAGCAACGTCGCACGTCGCGTGGCCATCAGCTCCACGTCGTCTGCTCAAAGTGTTTCAAGTTTGTGATGCCATCTTTACTCCATCTATTCTAACCTCTTTTTTTATTGGAGGTTTAAGGACCACCGTGGGCAACTCAGTGGGTTATAAGCAATCGCTCATCCCTAATTTAGGGCCACTGACTCCAGGGAAGGGAGAGAGCCAATGCAGTAACACAAACACAACATCCATGCTCCACTGGGATTCGAACCCGGACACTTTGCGGACGAATGATCAGAAGCCGTCGCTCAGACCACTGCGCCACCGGGGCGGCTAACCTCTTTGCATCCTCCACACCCAGACGCGTCCGACAGACTTCCAGATGGTGAATCGTAGTGCACTCCAAAGAACGCTTTTCCACTGTTGCAGAGATCAATGGCACCGATCTTCCCACCTCTCCAACCAGCTCTTGGCGTTGATCTTGCTGACGTTAGGTTTGTATGAAACTATTCAGTCATGGAAACTCATTCACTTTATCTTTCTGCAACCATTCATATTGCTAGGATTTCTTTGAGAGGCATTTTAGACTCAGCGGTGAGTACAACTGATGACAGGTGATTTTGCCTTACCACCGTCTTCAACACACGGCGGTCCTACCTTGTCAGTTTAAGTGGCATACCAGTCGCGGTTGAGCTGCTGTTATACCTCGAAGATTGCACTTCAGAATGACATCATTTACAGTTGATCGGGACAGTTGCAGCAGAGCACAAATTTATTCAAGTGACTTAATGCTGAGACCCCATTCTATGGCCGTGCAGCGTTGAAGCCAGAAAGACAACGAACTCTTCACTCCTGCGAATTGTACTGTTCATACTTGTCTACAATGCTCAGATGGCATTCTATGGACATGCAGCGTTGAAGCCTGAAAGTTACTGAACTCTTTACACCTGCCAATTCTACTGTTCTTACTTGTTTACAATGCTCAGATGGCATTATATGGCCATGTAGCGTTGAAGCCTGAAAGTCACTGAACTCTTCACTTTGGCTCATTCTACTGTTCATACTTTTCTACAATGCTCAGATGGCATTCTATGGCCATGCAGCGTTGAAGCCTGAAAGTCACTGAACTCTCAACTTTGGCCCATTCTACTGCTCATACTTGTCTATAATGTTTGCCAAACCACGTACGTATTTTTTTATCTGTATGGACCATGGCCGTGACACATATGGGAAAATCCGCTAATCACAACAGGCTTCAGGATACTTTTGATCTTATAATGTACATATCATTAGTATTAAAAACAGATTAAATCAAATTGAATAAATTAAAATTTGATGCCGATGCAACATGCAAATGTAACTATTTAAAAATATCAAGGATAGGCATATCGATGATTTTCTAAGTACAAATCATCGCGATAATGCTCAAGATGATGTGAAGAATTTTGAGGTCTGAACGCCATCGTTAGAAGGGTAACATTGTGGATTTTTAACATATATTTTAATGATAGTGCCGTAGTTTTTCCAGATCATTTAATTGTACCAGCTTCTTGTATAATGCACAACAATACCACTCGATTCAAGGAGGATTCAGGAATAACCTTGCACAGGTTCATTGCATGAATTTATCACAATAAATTTACTATATGTATGTGGGTATTGAAAAACTTTCCCACTACGGGTGCATCAAATCACAACACTTATATAATGGACGAGCTGGACAAACATAGCCATTTAATATGACGTACATTTACAATTGATATCAGGAAGTAACAGGCTACACTAACAACGGAACCTACTCGTTCCACTAAGAAATACAAAATGATAAATATTACACCCTTCGGCACATAGCCCCGGTCTCGGTGTTCACACTTCAGAACTCTCCGCAGCTCTGACTCTATTCCATGCGAGCATGTTTTAGCAACGCGTCGACGTCCGATGCTCACGCCATCCAGTGGTCGTTCCCCTGTGTGGTGATCTCGGGGTTACACTGTCAGGACGACGCATACCGAAAACCCACAGTCTCGGCCATGCTGACAAGACGCTGTCCGCAGCGGCTCCTGTATCCGTTAGTGTTCATGGCGGCATTATTGTTGCGGACATTTAGACAACAAAAGAAAACAGTCAAATAAAACACATACTCACAGCCACTGAAAGAGGAGTTGAAAGTCCTTCAGTGACCCCCTGCAGGCCATGGCTTCATTAGGTCCACTGTGGTAGATGTGTTGTTTGGTCCTTCGTGGTTTCCCACTTTCTCGACGTCGTACCGATCCTTTGGCTTCACTGCCTTGACACGATAAGGGCCAAATAATTTTGGTCGCAGCTTTAACCCCGCACCGAACTGCGTCCTCTCAATTGCAACTCGGTCGTTGACTTTGTACAGCTTAAGTGGTTTTCGTTTTCGGCTGAATTGTCGACTATTTTTCTGTTGCAGTCTCAAGATATTACTCTTGGCGACTTCACGCATATCATCTCTATCACGTAGCATGCAGTTTAAATGTTCCTCTTCTAATAATTCTCAAACCTTTAGATCTCCAGTATTCATTTTTAAATTGGTATTTTTGGTTTTGTTTGGCTTGTAGCCATGCACAAGATCCGAAACTTCCCTACGCAACTCCAAATCTCGTATATGATCCACGTTCAACCTGCCCGAATCTTCCGTCACACTCGCCATGTGCAGCAAAAAACTATCAAGCACGTTCTCATTTCGCTCTCCTGAGCCAGCGATAACAGTCTGCTGTTCTGACTGGCTTGGCTCCCACGACGCCGGCATCTGACCTTGACCCACTTTCATCTTGGCAAACAGGTTTGCAGGGATCATACACTGAGCGTTGAGGTTACTGGAAACTTCTGCCGTTACCTCAACGACCACATGAGAATTCTTTAGTGAGATCTCGAAATTTGCCAGCGGAACTTCATGTTTATCACTAAAACAATTAGAAAGAATTACCCTACCTTCTTTCTTTTTCTTTTGGCAGGGACCACATTACTATTCACTATTTGGGCGCCTGAATCAATAAGTGCAGTTACTTCTTTACCATCAATCAATAATTCAACATACCCCCGTTCGTTTATAAAGCCATTTCTCTCAACTGGCTGTTCCGATTCCAGTACATTGACAGAACTGCCACCCTGCCCGCCTTGCTCACTTACGATCTCAGGTTGTTTTCGGAAACAATTAGGGTAGAATTTTGCAAAATGTGTTGATCCACTTACGTAACAGCAGGGTTTTCCCCTATTTTGCACATGGCTATTTTTGTTGGACCTTTCGTACCGTACTTTTTTTAAATTTCCGCTTCCACCTTTACTCGTATTCTCCACCAATTTGTACTCATTTGTTGAACGTCATTTAACGATTTTCCTTTCGACACAAAATAAACATCGCACTCTTTCACTAATCTTACAGGGTCAAACCAACTTTCTCCCTGCTTAATCCCTATGTGAGATGCAGTGTCTCTGTCTAAGATTTGGTAAAATTTATTCGCCACCATCAATTTGCATGATTTCAAATCACTAACATCACGCAGTTTACAATAATACTCAAAGTTTGCTATTAATCTCGATGCGAATTGAATATGTGTTTCACTCCGCTGTCGTCGAGCTTTACGAAAATTATTCAAGCATTTCTGCGCTTACGGCTGAAACTCTCTTAATATTAGCGATTGAAGCTTATCATAATCTTTCATCTCCTCCTCCCCGATGTAAAGCAATACTTTGCTAGCTTTTTCACTGGAAGAACAAATTGAGATTCTCGGGTTTAACCGGAATAGACATACTCAGTGTACGAACACTTTTAATCAGGTTTTCAAGATTAAACGTAGGCCGCTCAAGTCCCGTATTACCACTTCGCTTATTCAGCTCTAATGCCGTACGGCTTCGAATACTTTCCATTTCTACTTCCTTCTCCAATTGCGCTAATTTGATTTTTTCCATCTCTGGCACTCTATCATTTTCAGCCCTCGCCTTCCTCTCTTCTATTATAGAATTTAAGCCTTTTTTTACAAAGTCTGAATCATTTTTATAGACTTCGGTGCTCTCTATTTTTAATTTTAAATCAACTATCGTCGCTCCTGTTGGCACCATTTCACCGATCTCTTTTGCTACTTGAATCAAGTCTTCTTTGCGATAATTTTTATACATGGTTGACAAGAAAGCTTACCTCCAGGATGTGATATAAAAGCTCAGCCATTGCCGCTGCGTAATTCACAGGCGATCCGGGGACAGACCCCACTTGCTGGCACCAGAATTGTGAGGTATTGGAAAACTTCCCAACTACAGGTCCATGAAATCACAACACTTAAATAATGGACGAGCTGGACAAACACAACCTTTTAATATGACGTACACTTACAATTGATATCAGGATATAAGAGGCTACACTAACAACGGAACCCACTCGTTCCACTAAGAAATACAAAATGGCAAACACCACACCCTTCGGCACGCATCCCCCATCTCGGTGTTCACACTTCTGAACTCTCCGCAACTATGACTCTAGTCCTTGGGAGCATGTTTTAGCGACGCGTCGACGTTCGATGCTCACGCCATCCAGTGGTCGTTCCCCAGTGTGGTGATCTCGGGGTTGCACCTTCAGGACAACGCATATCGAAAACCCACATGTATTTCTTTTTTTATTTAATCTTCTGTTTGTAGTAAACACCACATAAAATATGGTTTAACTGTTTGTTTGTAATTACCATGCATATACGGTAATAACAAGCAAAAAAATAAAAGATGTAATGCAAATGAGCTCAAATATTTGCTTGAAATATTTTTAGAACCTCTTCAAGAAAAACTGTATGAGATTTTGCTGTTACTACATCCATCTATTAATCATTCCGCCCATGTGGACACCATATCTCTGCATGAGTTAATCCGATGTAAAAAATTCCCTTTGCAGTAGCAATCCTGAATGTGAGAACGATCATTCCTGCTTTTAGTCTTTTCCGATGCATAACTTTGGCGCTATAGGGTGTAATTGCAGATACTTTACTACCATGTCATCGCTTCCAAGTTTCCGATGTTTTTTTTTTCATTTCCTTCAAAGCCGATTCCACTGAAAACAATTTTTGAACAGTTTCTTTTTCGAATAAATCAGTTTTTTTTCGCTACGCAGCGCTGATGTAAATCGCTCCTCCTTTAATATCTCCACTTCTGAAAGTCAAGTTTGAAAAATTCTTTTTGCTTCGGATAGTATTCATAAAACAAAAGTTTTGCATATAATTTCTAATTTTTCGTAACAAGCAGTTTTTACAGAAGAGGTAGGAGAGTGAGGGTATATTTCTTTTTCTGATGTATTTGCAGCAATATCAGCGATTCCGAAAACTTTGTTCAAAGAAAAAATATATTCTGTCAGATGCCTCTCACTAAGGAAAACAATTTACGCACAGTTTTTCCACCAAGGGAGTAGATGTGAGTCTCTCGATATCTCTGCATCTAACTGTTCGATTAACAAAAAGTTTTGCTTGGTCGAACGGCGTTTCTGATGAGAAATGTCAAATTATATTTTGCATGTAATTTATTACACACAGTAGACAAGGCATTAGAGATAGGAAAGATGGGAAGTTGACATGAACACCCACCGCGCAGAGTGGAACAGACCCAAACCCAATGCAGACGATAAATAGGTGGTCAGCAGGGCTTCCCAACACTGTATCGCAATAGACGAACATGGGTAAACGTGGTGATCTGAGCGACTTTGATTGTGGGCGTATTGACGGCGAAATCCAGATGGGTCACTTTATCGCTCAAGTAGTTGATATGACTGCCTTCGAGAAACCTAAGGTTCTCGAACGCAGTCATATCAAGGGTGTAACGCGAGTATGCCATTGACTGACGTGCCTGCTCCCAGAGGTCATGCGGTGCTTGACCACATGCCACTGATGACTGGGGTCGATGTAAATTGTCCAGGCTCGTACAGACCGAACGCTTGGAAACGCATGCCCAAATCACATCCAGGTTAACATGGCAGAGACCCAAGCAGCGTAACCGAGAGAACGGTACGGTTCACGCTGTACATCCGGGCTACGGGACCCGACGCCCAACTCATGAGCCACTGTTCAGTGCTCATCACTAGAAACTACGACCCTCCTAGTGCCAGGAACTCAAAACTGGACGTTTGCAGAGCCGCTCCGCGTTGTGTGGGCAGATGAATCCTGTTTTCAGCTGTACGGAGCTGAAGGAAGGGTGCGGGTGAGGCCTCGACAGCATGAGGCCGTGGCCCACCGTGCCAGGTCAGCTGTGTTCAAAGCATTGGTGGCTCTGTGATTGTTTGGGGTACCGTCCTATGTGAACCATTAGGTTTTTTAGTGTGTCTGGTAATGTTGTTAACCGCTGCGCACAAACATCATGTGCTGGTTGATCACCTACACGCTTTCATAGCCTTCGCTCATCTTCCCGCCGATGGTCTGTTTCATGTGAACAATGAGCTGCCCCACCAGGCCGCAACCACCGAGGCATGGCTCGAGGAACACTCATCTAAGTTTGGAATCACCCAGTAGCCCTCAAGGTTGCTGGATTTAAATCCTGTGGAAGCTCTTTGGAATTTCGTGGAGCAGAACATCAGATCCCTGGATCTTGGACCGACATCTAGGACAGAGTTGTGGACAATTCTGCAACAGGCATGACTTCATTAGCTTTGGAAACCTTCCGGGCTTCTGCTGGAGTCGATCGTGTACAGGGTGTTATTCGCGCTACAGGAGGACGCTATTAAGAAGGTATCTCTAATGTTTATCCCAGGGAGTGCATTTTTTCCTATAGTAAAAATTGCTACAAGAGGGCATACGTTCATATTTCTATTTGAAATGTATTTGCTGCAGTATATGCGCGTCTCAAAACCGGAATAAAAAATTCCTTCCCTGTCAAATATCGCTACTACTGGTTTCCAACCCGGACCTAACTTGGATGAATAATCCAAAGCCAAAGCCTCAGACCTCTCTCTCGGCTAACGGGACGAGAATATGACTTTAGATGCAATGATGTGGAATAATTTGTTTCTTATTCTAAAGCATCTGCATTTACTCCTATTGAAGCGAAATTTGGTATTAGCTTAGAACGAAAAGACAAGGATCATCTTTCTCGCATATCACGTTTTCGGTGCAGAAACAATAGTTCGAATCGGACTAATGGGTGCAGAGATATGTTGTTCATAGACGTATGGACAGATGGACAGACATAGTGATAACATAAGCACGTGTGATTTTGTTTGGTTTTGTTGTGGTTTTCTCTTTTTTTTTTTTTTTTTTTGGTCAAAGGTCGTGCTGAAAATCATTATTTGCATAATCTTTCAGGAATAAAACAATACCGATAACTCTATCTGGAACAGGTTAATTCCACTTTTACTTTTATTTCGGGTATGAAAAAAAACCTATAAGAGTAAAAAGAAATCCTCGTCCGTTTTCTGCGCCTGTTACATCTCAAAGAAGCTGCATATGATGCTTTATGCATTGCTAAATGCAGAAAACGAACTGATTTTGAGGCTCAAAAGTATTGACAGTTTATCCACAGTAATTCACAGGTATATATTTGGAATAAACATCATGAAAAGTATTAAGATCCCATTATTATTTTGGGGTGACCGGGGGTAAACGGTGTTTTAGCGTAGGATAGTTCCATGGCGTAAATATCCATATTTTATGCGGGGCTGTTTCCCTGTGCTGTGGGGAATCAAACGAGGCATGAAGCACATGTCTCGACTCATGCGGTAAACTTGTACCGAGGACAATTGTAATGTCTATAAAGTTTGCAATTTTGGTTCTATTGCGACATTACTGGGAACGGGTTTAGAGCTGCTGAAGCAATCCGAAAAGTTAAAGAACGCAGTTGTGGAGGACAATCAACGAACAAACATTCAGAAATTGTCAGAAGAACGTAGACTTTCTAAATCTACCATCACTGAGTACCTTCACAAGATGAGAAGGAATTACAGAAGACGCCTTGGGTTGCCTAATGAGCTCACCCCAGCTCAAGCTCAACGTCGTGTCTACGTTTGCAAGGAACTGCTTCAAATCCAAACGATACTTTATTTGTCAAACGAATAGTTACTGGGAATGAAAAGTGGCTATATCTACGTAATCCAGATTCTTCACAACATTGGTTGAATAGAGGTTAACTAGCTTTTGCTACCACGGAACGCGGACGTATTGAGAAAATGTTCATGCTGTGTGTCTTGTGGAATTATGAAGGTGTAATCCCCTTTGAGCTCATTCCGAAATGTTCGTCTATCAATGCCGAACTGTATTCGCAGCAACTGAACAGGTTGTGTTACAAATTTCAGCGGAAATACTCTGTCTTAGTTAACAGAAAGCGAGTACTGCCGCAGCATGACAATGGAAAACCACGTACCGCTAATCGGACCCTAGTTAAACTTCAAGAACAGCATGGAATCGAGCTGCTGCCTCATCCATCATACATCACCTATTTGACCTTTCAAACTTCCACTTGTTTCGGGCGATAGCGCATTTTTTCCATGGACGATGCCAAGAGTTCTTTGTCTCTAAACAGAAATCTTGGTACCGTACGGGAATAAACAACTGGCAGACAGATGGGTTCAAACTGTTGAACAGGATGGATATACTTATTTAGTTAGCTTGGATTCTTCCGATGTTCTGGGCAAGTGAAACAGGTTTTAAACGCTGTTTCTTTCCGGACACCAAATACCAGAAATTATCATAAGACAGGTGGCTATGATAATAATCCACAATTTTTTTGTGGGCAACGTTTTAAAAATATGCTAAATAACTTTCGCGGAGAGACGTAGGACGAAACCAACGAAAATAAATTTCACAAACTGTAAGGAAAATTTTACACTTAATTTCTTGTCACGTTCACTTCACACAATATTTTTTACACAAAATGAAACTATTCCTTTCACTTACCAATACAGATTTCTCCATCACTTCTCACCACATATCCGTCGTTGCAGTTGCACATTTTTCTTCCATTAACCATAGCACATTTGCCATAATCCCCACAGAAACACCCTACATACAGATTTAAATAAATAATGAAAACACAAAATTTAGCCTTACAGGCTTTTACAATTACAGAAACTCACACTTTTTCTTCTGTGTTTCACAAAACTTTTCTACCCACAAAATTCATTCGATTTATCACTACTGTTCAGATAATTAATTTTACATTTTAACACACTCATGCATACATATACACACCTACTCTACCAGAACGTGGAAGGTGTCTCTCAGTATTCTGTAGAAGATTGATGGAATGACGGCTCTGAGTAAAACGATCGAGTACTGCGTACAACCACGTCCTACAAATGGTGGATATATTTCACACCGGGCCATTTGGCTGTCAGAGGTGGACACGAAATGTTCAGTCATGATCCTTGAAGCATTCCTGCACAGAAGCCCAGTACCTTCCGAAATGAAGCAATGTGTTGAGTCCGGCGCCATGCGGGTACACAGCCACAATATAGGGAAACGCTTCGTCCAAAACAAAACCTTGGTAAGATCTGGATGTAAGAATATGCCCATGTGAAATGAAGGGGGCTCGGTCACGTACATGAGTACAAATTTAATATCATGCTACTACCTCCGTCCGGAAGGTTTTTTTAAGCACGCAGCCTACTTGAAGCTGCTAACGTGTGCGGCATCGAGTACTGACCTTTTTATTGGAATATTGTAGCTGGAACCTTGGCTCATCGTTCCAAGTGACACTTTTTCAGTCGTTGAATGTCCAATCATAGTGAATCTATGCCAGTTGCAAACGCAGTGGATGGTCAGTCAACGTAGGCAGAAGAACGGGCTCTGGCTCTCTCCGCTCCTTCCGGAAGACCGTTCTCTGAGTCATCACTTTGTGCACGCTGCCAATACTACTACAGGTAATTGAGCGGCACTACTACTACAGCTATTTTGTCCACCTGTTTAATCAGTGGTTCTCTACCCTGTCTAACACGTTTAGAGTACGAGTGCCGCTCTTCTGACCATTCCGACCGCACTTTCACCACGTTAGTAAAGATACACAATGCCTGCGGTTGGCGAATGCCGGCAACCGCTTTCCTCATGCGGATTATCATTCCCTGTCCGAAATCCGACAAATGCTGCTTCCATTTTTTCCTTGCAGAGACTTAGTACTGGCGAATTGACATACCCTGCACGCGCTATCGTTTTAGAAATGCCCGCCAAACAGTGCCGTTACTTCTACGTGCTGTGTAAGGCGTCCGCCCTTGAAGGCAACAGGACAATTGCCATTAAACGTGTGTATGTAAGTGTGTACAGCCAAGCAGATAGATGGGCGTACAACTAAAATTATTAGTGTTCAGCGGGTAATCGTTACCTCTTAATGTTCGTTCAAAATGCCCTCAAGGTGAGCAACCTATGAACAAGGTGTATTTATAGGACCTCCATATGTTTGGATGTCCTGAACTACACATATCGGCAACTAAATTTGAAACTCTCATTCAATACCGGGTTGGACTTCTTTTAGCCGGAATTTCAGCAAGTATGCACTTTGGCATAGACTCCACAAGATGTTAGAATGCATCTAAGTCAGAAGCACATTAGGAATTTACCGAACAGTCCTTTAACAGCATCAGATTTGACGGAACACGACTTTCGTCCTGGATCTTTATTTCTAACATGTTCCCTGCGTTATTATTATATCCGAGCTTTGTGGTGACAAAGAAAGATGGCGGAACTCGCTGTCATGCTTACTTAATTACTGCCGAAGACATCTTCCGTGCTGGACAGTAGCATTGTCTTCCATGAAACCGCCCTCATCTGCTCGAAAAAGAGTCAACATTGCAGGATATGCTTCATTGAAGTCATAAATCGTGTAATCTTTGGAGGACACCCGACCTTCCGGTAATATCAGGAGATATAAGAGCGGGTTCGAGCTCCTCAACTGGAAAATGTATGTTTTCACATTGCCGCCCGAACGTAAAAATGGATCTACTGGCCGTTAGGTTCTTCGAAAGATGTGTAATGTTTCTTCTACACATCGTCTGGAATTAGTGAGAATTCCTTGTTCTATAGAGATTTACTTTAAGTACAGTTTGCGGCATTCCCGATACCGATTTCGTTCCACTACTTTTTTCAGGAAATTAAGGAGGATAGACGTATATGTTTCGCACCACAGAGGTAACGTACATGTCCAACACGGTAAGTAGCAGTGATAAGCACTTGCGGTCGTAACTTAACTGGGAAAGCATTCTTCTCCGGAGCAAAAGGATTCGAGTCCGCTACCGGTAAATTCGTGTTTACTTATAGGGGAGAACGATCAAGCTTCTCAAACATACACACCAGATGTGCTACAGCAATGCTTCGCCCAGTGGGAGATCAGAATGGCGCGGCGTATTAATGAGAAAGGGGAGTATAATGAAGGTGAAAATAATTAAAGATGCAAGTTTCTTGTTTAACTAAAGTTATAGCTTCAGTCCAGTTATTTAATATACAAGTTTATTTTTAGCAAAAGGTAACATGAGTAATATGCACTTGCTTCTATAAGAACCAACAGCATTTCAGAGGTCACAAAGAGTTGAGAGATTGAATGCCAGTTCCATACGTACTGCGGAATCGGTGAGATCCAAGGAATCCTGCTCAGAATGTTACACTACTACTGGGCAAATACTATACTCTAATGCAAGCTTTATAAATACGCAATCAACTCAGAATTGTGCTTATCCATTTTAAGAATGTGTCATTCATTTTAACAGATATTTTCTTGGAATTGAAGGTACTCGAATTATGTCTTTGTTAGGAAAAAATAGTTTTATGAGGACTTTACTAGTTGAAGTGTAATACTGTTTTACTAATTTGTAGAATTCTTTGGAAGGGAAGAAATATATACAGTATAAAACGAACCCTGAACTACATCTTATCAAACTATTCCTGTGATTTGAATAAGATCTTGTATCGTGCAAAGGACATCATTAGAAAAGAATTATTTTGCTTTACTTACGTTCACATTTATTTGTTCCATTTGCATCAAAGATGTATTTCTCTTCACATTGACAGGTCTTCTGACCATTCTGGAAAGAACACTTCCCGTTATTTCCGCAAAGACATTCTAGAAGATATGCAAGAAAATATCAGCATTAATCAAGATGTAGCACACCTGTACTTCTTAAAAACAATTACCCAGATAGCATACACAGCCTAACGTAGGCCCACAGCCTAACGTAGACCTATTTAACGTAGGCCCAACAGTGGGCCCACGTAAAATTGCACGGCTGTGCTGCTCTGGGTTACATTCTTTTTTTTTCCGAAAAAACAAACAAACAAAAAAAAACAAGATAGATGACACCGAGTATTCGGTTGTAATGAGCACAGCTTTTGATCCTTTCCGACACGAATAAAATATTTCAATGTTATTCATAGTCAATGGAACCCATTGCAAAAATACAAAAAATCAACCGCATTTCTACAATCGATGAAACATCTAGAAACAGAAACAGTTAGTTACTCCCATTAGCGGTTGAGAAGTCTGATATGAAAATTAAAAATCCTGCTCAAAATGTTTCTGTTATCTGAAGGGACATATCTGACATAAAGCGATTTTCATATCAAAGAGTTAGAAAAACCGATATAGAGGCAATACATTGATACATATACTGTCTTTGCACGATAATTTAATGTTTAAAAGATGACAGATATTTGCAAAATAAAAACCCATATGCACCTTCGGGTCGACAATCGCACCCTTCTGAAGATGAAAGAGAGTAATTGCTGCTGATGTGCTCCAATATATACATCTGAGTGTGAGTACGTGCTTAAGTGTGGAGCTGCGTTGCAAGAATATCACACTGTTGTCTTAGCCGAATTACCAATCAAATTAAACCCAAGTGATAATATGTTAAACTAAGTGCATATTATACAGAATGTGTGTATTTGTTAAAGTTCACAGATTAACAATAAATATTTTTATTCAAGTTCATACCTGCAATGTGGCATTTCCATATTCTGGGTAAGTCAACTGGGAGGTTTTCGTCGTAGCAGTGATCCCCCAAAGGCTACGATATATAAGCTTTCAGTAATATGTAATGAGTATATTGATGTGGGGGTATGCAACAACTTAATTATATTCCAGTCTGGTTGAACAGTTCCACATGCTACGTTTCTGGCGAGTGCTGTATATTTCTGTGGTTAACACGGATATCATAATTTTGCTCCTGCACTCGAGTGCCAAGGCTACGTTTTGTAGAGCCCACGTAATTGTTTACATGTTCACCATTGGAAATGTCTATCAAAGGGATATTATATACACCCCATTTATACAAAGTATCTGTTCGTTCTCGGTCTTTTTTAACAAATGAAAAAAAGTTTCTGGATCTAATGCCAAACTGAAAATCGTACTCCAGACAAATGAGGGACAGTGCATTGGTTATATATGGGTACTGTTCTAGTGTGCCAACAAAACGTTTTGCTGTTTTTTGGTCTTTAATCAAACATGTAGATATATCATTTAAAATTCTTCGATAGATTCGGTTAATCATGTATCTAGGATATCCATGTTTAGCAGCTAAATCAAAAATGAAATTTACCTCAGATTTAAGCAAAGTCTCTGTAGACGAATGTGTAAAAGCTCTTCTGATTAGGAAGACGAATGCGTAAATGCTATTCGGATTTGGAAGTTAACTTCCTAATCAGAAGAGCATTCACCATTGGTCCACGAAATAATTTTTTCAGCCATCGCTTAGACCATATCCGATTTGAAAAGTCCTTCCTGAATCAGATACAGCTCCATATGTTATGTTTAGTATATAATTTCTAATTGTTGTAAAATTTAGTTTGGTCACCATAGGCGTAAGTGTTAATTTTTGTTTCTGATGTATTTGCAGCAAAATCTCAGCTTCTGTAAGCTCGACTGTAAAAATTATTTCGTGGACCGATACCACTGAACCCGCAAAATTTTTTGAAAGTACTTCTTGCTTAAATTAGTGAGTAGTTTTTTCGCCAGAGGGATATGTATATCTTATTTCTGTAGATATCTCTGCTTCTAAGAGTCCGATTTCAAGAAACTTCTTTTTTTGTTGTTGTTGGAGAGCGTTTTCGATGCGAAATACTGTATTTCTCATATAATTTCAAATATTTCTTAACACACAAGAAAAATTTGAAATTTTAGTTCACATTTACGTTCGCAGCAATGTAAACGTGAGCTTTAAAACCAGATTGAAATATTTTTTTCCATCAGTTATTACTAACTCTGAAAACTTTTGTGTGCATTTTGTTCCCCGAATAATGCACATTTTTGCCGCTAGGGGGCGCAAATGTTTAGTCCGTTTTTTTCTCAATATCTCTGCATGTAAATGTGCGATTAAAAATTATTTTAACACCATATATCACTTACCGTTTGTAGCACTTCAGGTTTGTATTTGAGGAGTTTGTAGTTCACAGTTCCATCACTACGTGGTATTTGTGTACTTCTGTTTTTAACTCTATCGCCGCTTCTGAAAACCCTATAGGGAAACTCCTTTTTTACTGTATGCCATTTGCCTCGATAAAGATGGGGAGCATCATGCCCTCTAAATAGTGCACACCTTTACCTCTAGGGAGCGTAAATATCAGAACCTTTTACTCGCTATTTCTGCTTCCGTGATACGTATTTGACAAGTTCTTTTTCCTTAGCATAGCTTTAGCCATGAAGAATACTTTTCGCCTATTTTGCACTTTTCCACTATGCAAGATTCTTCCGCTAGAAGTCGTGTTTCCTTCTGAATTTCCTCATTTAGCTGATCGATTTTAAAATCTCCCTGTGTATCATAACTTCCTTCTGCTATGAGCAACTTTCTGTACCCCGTTTGTTAATTTTTGCAACATGCATTTTAGTCGCTGGTGGAAGCAAGCAGCTCTTTGTGTTTCTGGATGCTTTATTGATTGTAGGAATCCGGTTGAACTTTCTTTTCTTTGCTGTTCCATTGACTTTCACTGAAATTGATAAAACTTATTCTCGTCAGAAATGATTCAACAGCAGTTCTCATTATAACCGAAAATTCGTTGTCATCTTTCTTGTTTAATTCTAGCTTTCTGTAGCTAAGATACTGCTGTAAATATATCAGAAAGGAAAATGTGCCGTTAGGCCTCTAGTGCTCAAAATAGGTTCGGCAAGAAACCGAAATTATATGCAAAATATATTCCTCTAGCAGTTCTATCCAATTCAAAATTCTTTTTCAAATCGGACTTTTAGAAACAGAGATATTTGAGAAATCGAAGTAAGACTTTACGCCATCTAGCGGGAAAACTATGTATTACTTGAAAAAGGAAGTGCAGCCGAAATAGTCTTTATTTTAAATGATATTGAATGCAAAAAAGAATATTTTCAGTCGTATGTTCTGAAGCAATTATATTGAATAAAATATATTTTGAAGTCGATAGCATCTGAGTTTATGCCGTCATGTGGAAAAGGTATGCGTCATAGAAAAACTTGAGAGCAAGGATCATTCTTCACACATTTGAAGCTTCCTAATCCAAAAAGAATTTTCCAAATCGGTGTAACAGTTGCAGAGATAGGGTGTCCACAGATAGACGGACGGACGAAGTGGTAACATAAGTACGATCGTTTCTTTACAAAAGACGTGCTCAAAATTAAATTCAGGTACTAAAACTATCTGCATGTGTGGAAATAATACGGACATAACAAAAACTTGTACTCAGTATTCACGGTACACTTATGAAAAAAAGGGTCTCATTTTGCTTTATTAGTCGTCGGTTGTAGAATACGCCTCATCCTGATTTCTGTTAATCAGCGTTAGCGGCCCCGGTGGCGCAGTGATCTAAGCGATGGCTTCTGATCACTCGTCTGAGATGGCTCCGGGTTCGAATCCCGGTGAGGCATGGATGTTGTGATGTTGTGTTTGTCTTACGGCGCTGACGCTCTCCCTTCCCTGGAACCAGTATCCCTAAATTAGGGGCGGGAAAGTGCTTATAGCCCATTGAGTTGATCACAGTGGTCGTCAAACCTCCTATCAAAAAAAAAAAATAATAATCAGCGTTAATCTTGTTCTTCCAATGCAAAATATAGCGGAATTCGGAATTCAGCGAGTTTGACAAAGGCTAGCCAACTTGTAATTTCCAGATAATTGCGTCAGAGAATTTCCGAGACGGCAAGGCTTTTGTGTTGCTGAAGTTCAGCCGTAGTTAGTACCTGCAAAAAGTTGTCGGAGGAGGAAAAATCCATGAAGTGTCGCAAGTTGTAGGCCTTCCAAGGCTCATCGGTGCTAGAAGTTATTGAAATCTAACTCGTGTGATACCAGCCAACAGAAAGGATACCCTAACGAAACTCGTCAGTAGTTTGAATGCTGGTTGCGGGTGCAATATGTCAGAAAACATAGCACATCGGAGCCTGCTGAAAATGGAATTGCCTAGACGCATACCGCTACGAGTGTCCGGGTAAAACTCGGATCGTCGTCGAAAGCGTACACAATGGGCTCGCCAGCATCAAAACTGGACCTTGAGTGATTCGAAAAAAGAACGTCATCAGATCCGATGAATCTTAATTTAGAAGAAAGTCGCCAGATCCGATGAATCTTGCTTCCTGTTGCACCATTTAAACTGCCGGGCGGGTACGTGTGCGTCGTTCACCAAGGAAAGTGTTGGCACCAAGATGCACCGTAGGATAAAACAAGCCGGTGGAGGAAGGGTAATGCTTTGGACAGCGTTCTGACTGGAAGTCCTAGGTCCAGTCAAACATGTGTGCAGGAAGCAATGACGTCTATCACCTACATAAACATAATTGCCGACCAGGTATGTACTTACATGGCTAAGGTATTCCCCTCTAGTTGTGCGTCCTTTCAGCAGGATAATACGCATTACCACACTACCAGGATTGTTCGGGAATAATCCGAGGAACATGAAGAAAAGTTCCATGTATTGCTCTGGCCTTAAAATTCTCCAGACATCAATCCAATCGAGCTTCTGTGGTTTCGGTTCTAGTAGTAAATCCGATCTGCGGCAGCTCAACTACGTAACTTACAAGATCTAAAGGATCTGCTAGTGACGTTTTGGTACCAGATACTACAAGACGCCTTTTGAAATCCTGTAGCGTCTACTCCTCACCGCCGCTTAAGATCTGTTTTGGCAGTACGTGGGGGACCAATATGATATTATGCAGGAGATCATAACGTTTTTGCTCTTTGGTGTATCTTGATAATTTTCCAGTCTGCATAGTTTGAAGAAAATTATAACGTAAACACCGTCACGGTTTTCAGCTCACTAAGCATAAGGGCTATAGAGAATCTCCTATTTCAGAAATTATTGTAATCTAATAATTTGTAGGCGACTAAAACAAGTCGCCTACATAATTTTAATGCCATGCTTTCATAGCAGAAAGAAATTGTATGGTTATTATCTTATATAATGCCAGCATTATGCCGCATCACATGTTGAAATCAATCATATCGTGGAATGCAGATTTTACTGATAACTTAAATCACAGCTCTTTCCTAGCGTCAGATATTGAAGTCTGTTTTCCCGTGCTCTTTAGTTTATCTGGCTTGCAAGGCTTTTCTCTAAATTCTGAATTTTATGTTTGCATGTGATATGTTAGTGACACAGGATTTTTTATCCGTGTGCGTCCCTTAAAAAATGAAATTTCAAATTTAAAGGCAATACGAAACAAATTTTGCTCTGAAGTGCCTTTGAATTATATAGAAAGCCCTGCTTAGCAACGTATTGGGATACATCCTAATGGCTCTTGTCCTAATGACAGCAGCCATTCGACGAAACATGGACTTCACGAGCTTACGATAAAGTTCTACACGTATGGCCAGCCGTGTCTCCTTCATTAGCTGTCCATAATTCGCTCAGGGTCGTAGCCGATGGAGCACGAGCGCGAACAGCCTGTTCGATGGTATACCAATGATGTTCGATGGGGCTTAAATCCGAGATTCTAGGTGACCACTGAGCATTTTAAATTCACCACAATGTCCTCGTAAACATGCAGTAGCCAGGTGCGACCTGTCATTATTATCAAATATGGGTACAATTCCCGTATGTTCTCTTGACATTTAAACTATATTGTCCCATTGAAGTCTGTTCATTGCAAAGTGGCTCAGTTCTTGAAGAGTTTCACCACACCAATCTTTAATATCGTCAGCCCACACATGTTGAGGGCGTCCTCTTGCATTTCTTCCGTTCATTAAGCCAAACACAATGCTTATATATTTCTCTCACTTTTTATTCTGCAGATGTATCCAAAAAGTCTTAGTTTTCTCTGTATGATTTTTTGGGACAGGGTCTCTTTTTATTGTATTCTTCTGCACACTTCTCCATTTCTTATCCTCTGGGCCCATCCGATTAGCAAGTTTTTACGATAGCACTTTCTTTCAAAAGTAAGTATCCTTCTGTCAGTTCCCGTTGTCAATATCCAAGTCTCGCATCCATATAGCATGCTGCTGAAGATGCATATGTCGAGAGTTCTTAACTTAGTTTTGAGGCTAATTGTTCTGCTCTTCCAAATTTTATCCAACTCTTTTAATAATGGTATCGCTTTTAATAATGGTGGCATTTGCAATTCTAATTTAAATTTATTTTTTGCTCTTTAAGTCATTTCTTATACAGCTTCCGAGATAAGTGAATTTTCACACATTTTCGAGTTCTTTACTTTCCACAATGATCTTTTTCGTGATCTCTTTTGCGCCAAATGCCACTATTTTTGTCGTTTCTGTGTTCATCTTTAGTCCATAACTTTTAGCCTTTCTATTCAGTTGCACCATTTGATCCAGTTTTATTTCATCTTCTTCAATCAGTACAATGTCATCTACAAAACACAGCTGGTTGAATCTTTGCCCTCCAATAGAAATTCCCGTATCCTCTTAACTGATTTTGTCCTACATGCTCTCCAGGTGTGAGACGAAGATGCTTGGTGTTATTGGATCTACCTCTGCTCGTGGCAAACCTCCACATCGGTCGCCTATCCTCACAGTTGCATTCGTCTTTATTTCTTTCAGAAAACGAATTATCCCGGCATCCACACCCAGGTGATGTTTTGTTCAATGCTATCAAAAGCTTTTTGGAAGTCCACAAAGCACGTGAATACTTTTTTATTTCTTCGTGCCTTTTCTGCAATGACTCTTAAGACTCATATCTCTCTACGGTACTTCTGTCTTTCAGAAAGCCTGCTTAATCGTCTGCCAGCTGTTCTTCAAGCTGTCTTTTTAATCTTTCAGTTAATATTATCATCAAAATTTTACCCAGATGGCTAATCAGCGCAATAGTTCTATAGTTGTTACATTCCAATGCATTTCCTTTTTTATGGAGAATTATCAGTATTGATTTCTTCCATTACTCTGGAGTACATCCATTCTTCCATATCTTCGGACCTGTGGAATGTGCAATTATCTCGCTATAATACACCATTGCTAAAGGGATGCATGCTGGGGATGAATAATTGTCGGCTGGGATGTCCACATATTTAGGGAAAATCAGAGTCGACGGTACACCTACCAAAGGCCCCGAAGCATTCCAGTTGAAGATACCTTAGACCAGCACTCAGCCACAACCAGCCTGTCCTGTAGCTTCATGAACTTCCTAACTAATTATTCATCAGGGATGGATTTGTGAGCTTCCTATCACTAATTCAATAGCTCTTAAGTGTATATCCGACTAATTCGAATTTACTTTGTTGTCCTGAATTACATTTTCAAGGTTTGTTTAAATGCGCCCATCTTTACACATCACGAAATGTGATGTCAGTTCTCAGGGTCTACTTTACAAGTGCAGCTCACAGATACACAAATTCCTGATATCAAGAACATTAAATGGAAGATCGCACTGTCTGTGCATCGAATTTCGGTGAGGAAGAAAGATTATTATTACTCTCTTTTTTTTTCGAAATTGCGAGAAGCGCTGACAATGCACTTTTGTGTGAAATCATACAGAATACATAGGTAGGAATGCTGCACGAGCTTTTCCCCGGCTGCATATGCTTTCGGAAATTAGAAGAACAAGCACGGTTCCAGCTTCCATTTATTAAACCAATTGAGAATGGGATCGACATTTTCTTTATGAATTTCGGATAAACACTTAAGGCAGGGTACAAGGTCAGGTGATGCGTAACATCACAGCCTCTTCTTGACAAATGTCAACCCCGCCTTCTCGTGGTGCATCCTGTTTCCCACTAAAGGGGCTCTGACGACCGCCCATAGCGGTATAACTATACCATCGGGATCAGAGGAAATTCTATCCCACACTCACCAACCCGCTTGGCCAGCGTGGTGAGTTATGGCCAAACCCCTCTAAAATGATTCCACAACTTAAATCTTGGCCCTCAGTCTCCGGCAGCTGGAATGTACCTGGCCAAGGCAGCGGCCAGTGCGACATGAAGGCAGAGGGTGCTAAGAATCCCCGGAGGACCGGACTAGGCTGCCATCTGATGCTGACCTTGGCTACTTACAATGGACGCTCCCTATCTTCTGATTCAAGGCTTCTTGAATTGGAAGAGGAACTACAAAGGATCAAGTGGGACATCGTGGGGCTAAGTGAGGTAAGGAGAAAAGGAGAAGATCTCATCGAACTGAAAAGTGGACATCTCTTCTACTATCGTGGGACAGATACTGGCAGAACTAGTGGTGTTGGATTTATAATAAACAAGAAACTGAAGGATAAAGTTGTAGAAGTTGAAAGTTCCTCTGACAGAGCTGCACGACTTGTTACCCAACTCTCGAAAAGATACCAGTCTCAGATTATTCAAACTTATGCACCCACCACAAGTCATCCTGAAGAAGAAATTGAAGAATTTTATGAGGAAATTTGTCATCTAAATAATAAAGGTAAGCAGCACTTGAAAATAATTATGGGAGATTTCAATGAAAAAATAGGGCAACGGCAACAGAATGAAACTTCAGTAGGTAAATTCGGTCATGGCAACAGAAACCAGCGTGGAAATACTCTCGTTGAGTTTGCAGAGGCAGAAGGGTTTTTCATCTTGAACTCCTTCTTCAAGAAAAAGCCACACAGGAAATGGACATGGAGACATCCAAATGGGACGACAAGTGAAATTGATTTTATTATGTGTAACAAAAAATTCGTCATAGAAGACTGCAGTGTGCTAAACAAGTTCAACACAGGTAGTGACCATAGATTGGTGAGATGTAAGATGCACCTCAACACTAAACTTGAACGTGGCAAGCTCATAAGACAAACAAAATCTATTGACATAACCAACCTTAAAAAACACCATAATACCTTCAAGTTAGAACTGAAGAACAGGTTCTCTGCTTTTGAAGGCCTAACATCGGAAGAAGTGGACATCTCTGAAGTTAACAGAAAAGTAACCAAAGCTCTTATGGAAACAGCAACAAAATTATCTGGGTCTAAGAACAAGTTGCATGTGAACAAATTATCAGGAAAAACCAAAATGTTGATGCAAAAAAGAAGAGAGATGAGGACAACTAAAGAAGATGTGACTTCCAAAGTGGAATATATAGAGCTATGCAAGACAGTAAGAAAAAGTATCACTGAAGACGTAAGGAAATTCAACTGTGAACTAGTGAGGAAAGCAATTGAAAACAACCAAAGCCTAAAGATAGCAAAGGGACATCTCAGTAAGGAAAGAAAACAGATTATGGCACTGAGAAAAGAAGATGGTTCTGTAACAAGAAATAGAGGCGAAATTTTGACAAGAGTAAAAGATTTCTACTCCAAATTATATGAAAGGGATGATATATGCACTCCAGACATCATGGAAGATACCAGTACCAGAGTTCCTCCAGTCCTTCCAGCAGAAGTTGCACATGCAATCAAGAACATGAAGCGAGGAAAAGCTCCAGGAGAAGATGGAATTACTGTAGACATCATACAAGAAGCAAGTGGAGAAATCGAAACAGTACTCGCCCAAATTTTCACTCGATGCCTTAATGAAGGAAAGATTCCTGAGGATTGGAACACCGCTACAATGATCCTGCTACATAAGAAAGGTGACATTGAGGATCTCGGAAACTACAGACCTATCAGCCTCCTATCAGTAGTTTATAAAATCTTCACTAAAGTTCTTTCACACCGCTTGAAGGTAGCACTAGACATGGCTCAACCGAGAGAACAAGCTGGATTCAGGAGTGGCTACAGCACAATAGATCATATCCACGTGCTGAGAGAACTAATTGAAAGAGCGAGGGAATATGAACTTCCATTGTGCATGGCTTTTATCGATTATGAAAAAGCCTTTGATTCGGTGAAACCATCAGCAGTTACAATGGCTCTGAAAACCTGCGGTATTGAAGATGCATACATTAATATTATTAATAACATCTATGAAAATGCAAGTGCAAAGATTAGGCTGTTTGAAAATACAACACACGTAAAAATTGGAAAGGGAGTGAGACAAGGTGACACCATATCTCCGAAGCTCTTTAATGCCACATTGGAGGGTGTTTTTCAGTCGCTGAGCTGGGAAAACAAGGGGATAAAGATTAATGGAGATTATCTAACCAACCTTCGTTTTGCTGATGACGTAGTCATTTTTGCAACTACCCCATCAGAGCTGCAGAGTATGATCCAAGAACTTGCTGACAAGAGTAAAGAAGTGGGATTAAAAATGAACTTTCAGAAGACAAAAGTGATGTTCAATGCTTTTACAAGAAATGAAGATTTATCGATTGATGGAGAAAAGCTGGAGATAACAGACACGTACGTTTATCTTGGACAGCAGATATCAAGTGAGGGTCACATTGATGAAGAAATTAATCGGCGTACAAAACTTGCCTGGAGAGCTTTTGGAAGAAACAGCATAATTTTCAAGAGCAATATGCCATTATGTCTTAAAAGAAAAAGTGTTTGATCAATGCATCATTCCAGTGCTTACGTATGGTGCAGAGACGTGGACCTTAACTAAAAGAGACATACAAAGGCTGCAGACAACTCAAAGTAGCATGGAGAGGTGCATGCTTATTGTAACCAGGAGAGATAAGAAGAGGAACTCGTGGATCCGAAAAATGACAAGAGTGGAAGACATCATGATCAGAGTTAAATCCCTGAAATGGCAATGGGCTGGACATACTGCCAGAAGGACAGATCATCGATGGACAGCCGAAATTTTAGATTGGATTCCAAGGGACAGGAAAAGACCCAGAAGAAGACCACATAGGAGATGGGTGGATGAAATTCGAAAGTATGCAGGGGTGACATGGAGGAGACTGGCACAAGACAGACCGTTGTGGAGGAAACTTGGGGAGACCTTCGTCCAGCAGTGGATTGATAATGGTTGACAATGATGATGATGATGACACCAGAGAGAATGCTTTATAAATGTGCCAACTCGCGCTCTCCATTTGTGCATTTTCCTCTTAAAATTCTCGATCTAAAACATGGAATGACTTGATATCAATGTTTTTACTCCGTTTCGAAGCCAGTCATTGCTGAAAACAACTTAAAATAATAAAACAAAGATCAAATTGTTCCATATCGGATTTTCAAAAAAAAAAAAAAAAAAAAAAAAAATGGTTCTCACTTCCGTGTTTGACGAACGATATCAAACACCAACGAAACTGCATATTTTGTGTTCTTACGAATACCGCAGAATCTATCTTCACTTTCATGCGGAATGAAACTAAGGTGTTATGCAACAGGGCAAACTACAAAAGTGTGCCGTAGCAGTGCGCGATCTTTCCGTCACTGTGATGCCGTACTTTGTTCTGCAGATGTGGTGCTGGAAATTTATATACAAATTTGTATCTCCATAAGTTCCATATGCGTATCCTGCAGGTTTTACTGCAGGATACACATATGGAACTTATGGAGTTAGGTAATCCTGCAGATTTTACTGTTTGTTTATGTATGATCATAACAGAAATTTTACTAAGCAAACGAAATTTCCTCCTTATTCCCACAATGTCTGGGAATAAAGGGGAAGTTTTTCGTTTCTGAATTTCGGCGAACGAGCTGACCCGGACTATAAGTTTTCATCTCTAAATGGGGTTAGACCTTGGACGTTTTATGTTGATTCAGGCTGGTATTTCCCTATGTAGGTGCATGCAGATGTCTAGAACATAGGGACCCAAACCTTAGAACACTACTGCGCAACCTCGAAGCGGTGATTTTAACGGTGAGCAATAATAACTAACATTTATTTCTTCTCGTTTTTTTTCTGATATCTATTGGAATTAAGCTGTTAACATATGGAGTTAAATTTTTGACATCTGCATATTCAAGGAACTTCGTTTATTCTCTTTCAGAACACAATTACTATCGGGTTGTCAGAAAAGTCATGACGTATTTTGGCACCCAATGGCGGTTGGGCGGTTTTGGAAGTACTAGAGGCAGCTCAGTTATCGCTATGGCATTCGACAGGTGCCAGTTCCATCTGCAGTCTAAATGTAAAAGTGAGCGATTTGGTTGATGTGCCGAGATTTGAAATCATGTTGAAGATGGAAGACCAAACTGTGCATTTTCTCCATATTTTACTCTTTTACTTCCGTAAAGGGAAGAACGCCCGTCAAGCTTGTGAAAAGTTGCGTAAAGTGTATGGTTAAAATGCTCTACAAGAACGTCAGTGCCAGCGGTGGTTCGCAAAATTCCGTGCTGGTGATTTCGACCTCAACGATGTTCCTCTGTCCGGGAGGCCAACCGAGGTTATTGACGACCAAATCAAGGCATTGATCGAGTCTAACCCACGTTACACGACACGAGCGATTGCAGACACATTGCACATCCATCATTCAAGTGTTAACGACCACCTGAAGAAGCTGGGATACGTAAGCAAACTCGATGTGTGGGTTCTTCATGAACTCGAAGAAGCTAAATTGACCGACCGTATAAGCATCTGTGATATGCTCATTAAACGTGAGGAAAACGATCCTTTTTTGAAGCGACTGATAACTGGTGCCGAAAAGTAGATTGTGTACAACAATGTGCTGCGCAAACAGTCTTGGTCTCGACGTGCTGCTTCGCCTCAAACGACTTCCAAAGCAGACATTAATCGGCGGAAGGTTCTGGTCTCAGTGTGGTGGGATTTTAAAGGTGTCGTGTTTTTCGAGCTCTTACCACGGAACTGAACTATCAATTCGAATTTGTACTGTCGACAATTGGACAGTTTGAACAAATCCATCATCCAGAATCGTCCACAGCTCATTCATCGTAAAGGTGTTGTGTTCCATCACGACAACGCGAGACCACACACAAGTTTGATCACCCGCCAAAAATTATTGGAGCTTGAGTGGGATGTGTTGCCACACCCAGCATTCTCGCCTGACCTTGCGCCGTCAGACTTCCACCACTTGTTTCGCTCTGTTCAACAGTCCTTGCGTGGTATAACGTTCAATTCAGATGAGGCTGTAAATCAGCACCTTGTACAGTTTTTCGCTACGAAAGACAGGTCCTTCTATGAACGAGGCATTCTGCAGCTCACTGAAAGATGGCAAAAGGTCATCGAACAAAACGGCATTATATCATTCATTGATCTTTGTTCTTTGTATCAATAAAGGACCTTTGCAAAACATGGCTAAAATATGTCATGACTGTTCCGACAACCCAATATATGCTGAGACATAATACTACAAAATGCAGTAATTAATTGTACTCAATTTATTAGTACGTTTATTATACTATTACTTTTTGTCTTTCCATGTTGGATTTTCCATAACTTTCTGCTTATTAACAGAAATTTAATTTCATTTGCCAGTTTACGTGAAGTTAACAATAGACACACAAACGAACACCAATCATAGAGTAGTTCAGGAATTACCACCAAAAATTCGTTGCGGTAAAACGTTAGTTTAAATCAAATGTGCGAACATATATCATGTATTTTGAGGTTAAGAAAGCATTTTTTACTCATATTCAATTTATATAGAAAGTGACATTTCATTTTATTTCATGTATAACTGCAATATACACTCAATGGATAAAACATTAGAGATGCCTACCTAATAGCATGTTGATCCTCCTTCAACGCAAATAATAGAATCTTCACCACGAACATCGACTCCCCCAGATGCCGGATGATTTCCGGAGGTAATGTCGTCCATACCTGCTGCAACGTTGTCCACAACTTCGCTCGAGACGTCGGTACAGAATCATTGGATCGGTTGGTTCGCTCTACGACATTCCATAGAGCTTCTGCACAGTTTAAAACCGTGCAACGTGGAAACCACAGGATGATTCCAAACTCAGATGGGTGTTCCTCGAACTATGCCTGGGTGGTTGCCACACGTTGTTAAGACGCATTGTCTTATTGAAACAGACCATTAGGCGCAGGATACCTGAAGGCCACAAAAGCGTGTAGGTAATCAGTCAGTACATGCTGGTAGCGCACAGTGGTTAAGGGATTCTCCAGATACACTAAGGAACCCAATGTGTCCCATGATAAGGCTACCCAAACCATCATAGAACCACCACTGCCTTGAACAGAGCCGACCTGGCAAGACGGGGCCATGGCCTCACGAGGTCGGCGCCACACACGAGTCCCCTTGTCAGTTCGGTACGAAAATACAACTATTGTATTTCTTCTGCTCAGGATGCCGGGCTATTTACCGAGTGAAACGCGTAGAGTGTGAGACCTCAGACTGTACTGGAAGTAAGGCGAGCTCAAGTATCACCCGTTGGATCTTTTGTGTCGTACTCAGTGACTCGTCATTGTAATATACTCGTCAAAATATATCGAACTTTGAGTTCGATCTATGTTTTAATGAGCAATCCTTATAACTTAAAGTCTAGTGCAGTATACCTTCGAAATCGTGTCGGCATTACGTTCAAAACTGTTCTGAAAGGATTTTATCATTCAAGCAGTACTGGCCAACATATTCGTATGTGGATAAAACCTAGTGCAGGTGCACGCAAGGCCGAGCTGTAATATCGCTGGGTGAAAGGATAACAGCAATATAGTCTTCCAGGACAACACACCAACAAGATAGGAACTTTGAACATGTAGAACTCTTGAAATATCTATTATTCAGTTTTTATTTGTAAAATAATATTTTAGTATGACTGTATAATTGAGCTCCTCTCAACAATTAAAATCCTTATTAACGTGAAGAACAGACGTTTGCTTAACGTTTGTTACTAATAGTGTGAACATTGTACCCAAGTAAAACTTGCATTTCATCGAAAGATGAATTATTGGCAAATGCATTTATGCGATAAGTTTCTCTTCTTAGAGTTTATTACGTCTATATCTTCCTCACCTTTTCAGAAATCCTTATACTTGCACTGTAGCACACGTTTTCCAGTTATTATGTTTTTCATCTGACTGGTGAGTTACGAAATAGCTGGTAATGGTTCAACCTTTTATTTGTTTAAAGAAATAAACGTTTTAAGCAGTAAATGAAAGAGTAAAGGTCCGAGACAAAAAGTAGATATCTGGAGAGTATTAATACACCAGACATTGGTTTCTAAATAGAATACAAAAATCCAGTTGACGGAAATGATGTGGGAGCGTTGTCAATATAATATGTTTCGCACCAAAGCTAGATTGAATGTGGTACGAGATGTGAAACGGTTTTTTAATTATCGATTAACGACTGACTACAAAAGCACATGTTGCAAAGCTAATTATTTATTCATCAAAGTCTAGCTATAGCACTAAGGATTAAAGACTGAAATGTTGTAAATCTCAGGTGATGTGTCCAGTTAGTGATAAGTTGAATTTGTTGTTAGATGCGCGGCATTTTGGAGAGTCTCAGATGACGCATAAATGATGTGTTTGTCATCTGGTGCCTGTTCTTTTCCCTGAATAAGCGGATCTAACCTATGAGCAGGTAACTTCATAAAGCCCGAAAAAATGCTTATGGGAGTTTGGAAAAATTAGAGTTCATTCAAAACTTGCAATGTTAATACTGTAGTATAGGAGCCAGGTACATTTTTATTGAAACATGACTGTACAGGGGACAGTAAAAACACAAATATTAGCTTTTTAGTCATATGATATTGATTGGGTCAATTTTTCCAGCTTTCCGTCAAGGCACAGTTGGTTAGGCTATTCCAAAGATCTAGTGTTTTCTGAAAAAGTAATGACTTTGTGAAGATGATCCTTATTACAATTATTTCCAAGATAATTGAAAAATTTTAGTTATTAAAATTATTCGTTTAAAGTTATCCTCCTTTCATTAGAAATGTACGTTTTTACCATGTTCTTGAAGATTCCAATACCATTAAAGTATGACTTCCCAGAAAAAAATGGTGAACGCTTGTCTTGCATCACTGACGAAGAATTGCGTAAAGGCTTCTCGAGCGTGCAAGTGCAAGCAATGTGTGCGAGACTGCTTTTGCAGATGCCGTGCTGTCACGGATTTTGTGCTTCACATTTTGCGACTGCAGAAAAGCTGCTCAAAATGTACTAAACTAAAATTTAAGCTGATATTTGTATGCGATAATGGTAAATGAATGGAACTTGTCCATTTCTTGTGCATATAAATCAGCCTTAATTAGTAAGCCACAAATTTGCAGGTTTTCAATAAAAAAGTCGTATTGTTAACGAAAACAATTAATTTTAAGAGAATAATTATAATAAATAAAATTAATAGGTAAACGCTTAGAAATAATTGTAATACGTGTCATCTCCACAAAAATCATTAGTCTTTTAACATAAAGGCAGATTTTTGGAGAAATTAATACACCGACCATTCTGCACTTAGGAGACAATGCTGAAAAAATATTGAAGGGATCAAGATCACTTGTAACCAAGCCTGAATTTCTCCTTTATTGTCCTAGAAAACACTCCAGAATAGAAGTCCTCTATACTTCAATCTTACAATAGGCAAGTGGCTATTATCTACGGCTAGGCTTTAAATCTGTTGGCCATGTTGAATTGGGAAGTTAATTAAAAAAACTTTGCCAAATTATGTCCAATATTTTAGTGTAGATCAGGTGCTTTATCACTTTATTCAAATGATATTCAGCGTTGCTTAAGAGGAATAATCTGAGTAAAATTTCCTTCAAGAACATTCAGCACAATCAAATAGAACATTTGGAATGCCAGTTGCAAGAATGGTACACTAACTTATTATTCAGAGTAACGAACATGGGAGTTTCAACATATTACTGTCCTTGTACAACGGCAGAAATTGAACTGTGTCAAATGCTGGTGAAAAGCATGAACTGTCATTATCATTTGATAGACAGATAGACTTGTATCACAGAGCGGCTGTCTCAATAATTGTTCACCCATCGTTATCGCTCTGATGGGAACACCTGTTTTAAGAATAATAATTTAGTTCCCAAGAAGCCGATTCTGTTGACAATGCCCCAGTGCATTCATGTTTTGTGCAGAACGTTAGAAAAGAGTTTCAAGTACTTCCAATATTGGATTTCGTAAGTAAAAGTCCGGTATTGAAAAGTTAATTCGTTTTTTGACGTGCATTAATGCAATTGCATTATTGGACTTACCGTTAAATCCATATTGAACACTTACCGCACGTGTTGGTTTCCGTATTTCCGTTGTGTAGATGCGGCATGGGGTTTTTTTTCATTCGGTTGCTGTTCCTTTTTAATTGGCCTCAGTTAGACAAGAGTATTTCCTGACGAATATCTCATCCACTATTTGAAACTGTGTAATCACAACGCTATCATAAATTCCGAATCGTATCATATTAGGAAAAATTGAGTCCCTGTTACTCTGACCATGTCGTTGCTCTATGAATCCAATAATATTTAAAAATGCTAAGTGAAGTGGAAAACATTGGCTGCTGCTGGAAATATATCAGAGGATTAGGAATGAATAGGATATGAAGAAACTTCTAACCTCACCTTATTAAAGACATTGATAAGATTACTGAGATAATTAATGAGAAAGTTGTAAATTATGATGACGGCAAACAATCCCGAGATTCCCGTAAAGACGGGGATTCTAAGAATAGTAGTGTTTTCCTTTTGCAAATAATGCTGTTATATGAAAGTTGTAGCTTTTTTCAGAAATAAAGCTTAACACGGATAAAATAAATCTGAAAACATTATGTTCACTTTTATGAGCATCATGGAAAGCAAAATCGTTTTGCATATTCGTGTAAGAAAGTCAGGTGATTTTGCATGATATGTGTTCCTCGCCTTATCTTTCAACAAGGAACTATATTGCAACAGAAAGAACGCAACATAGCGTTTTGTGTTCTTGAAATCTGTACCAACTGTTCCGGTGGCGGAGTGGTCTACGCGTGGCTTCTGATCATTCGTCCGAGATGGGAATGGGTTCGAATGCCGGTGAGACATAGTTATTGTGTTTGATCTTTGGCTCTGCAATTCGAGCACAGCTTCTTTAAAACTAAAACAAATGAGCTTCTTTTACTTACCTTCACATATATCACTTCTAGGGTTAAAGAGAAAATCGGGAATGCAGGAGCAATTTTTTTGTCCGTGAGATATTTCACAACTGAAAGCGTTTCCACAGTCACACTCTGAAAAAAGAAAGCAGCAGGATTTCTCAAAGCAGTGCGAAATATTTCGTCAATAAATAATTCATGAGAAACACTTTGCACAGCAGAGATTCGTAAACGCTTACATTTGTGCAAGAATCAGTTATTGGGAGGAGAGCTTTCACACTCTCCTCCAAATTGTATCTGGACTTATGTCCGTCAAGTCACATTCCTTTCAGCTTAAATTAGTGTTGTTCTGTCTTTGTGCATTGTGGCATGCACCTACATTGTAGATAGCTTCGCCCACAAAAAAGCTACAAACTGCTGTCGGTATGTTCTTTCTTTCCTGCTGGAATACTGTAAACAGTTCAGCTAATAATATGAAAGCTTTGTTTTTTTTGTCGCCGACTTCAGGTTCACCCTAAAATAACTCCACGCATTTCAGGTAGAGATTCTGAGTCCGTCAATTTCCCTTCTGTAGGCTACACAATCATGTCTATAGATGAATCCACAACAACTACTCCAGTATGGCATAGCGCTCTACCTTCTATCACGAGGGTAGGACTCTCTGCCCTGGCATAGAGCCCTACGTTCGTTTTATAAAAACAGAGTAACCTCCTGAGGAATACGGTATTTTTCCATGCTGCTAAGACAGACTTCTGCTTCCCTATATCATGAGAAATATGACTTTCATTCTTTATTTTAAGGAACATGACTTCCATACATTATTACATGGAATATGGCTTCCATTCATTATTACATGGAATATGGCTTTCATTCATTATTATAAGGAACAAGGCTTCCAGTTCTCATTATACGGAATGTGACTTCAATTCATTATTATGAGGAACACTTCCATCCATTACTATAAAGGTATATGACTTTCATTATTATAAGGAATATGATTTCCATTCGTCATTAGGAAAAATATGATTTCCATTAATTATTTTAAGGGAATATGACTTCCATTCATTATTATAAGAAATATGATTCATTCATTTTTATGAGGAATATGACTTCCATTCATTATTATTAGAAATATGACTCATTCATTTTTATGAGAAATATGACTTCCATCCATTACTATAAAGAAATATGACATCCATTCATTATTACAAGGAATATGACTTCCATTCATTATTATAAGAAATATGATTCATTCATTTTTATGAGGAATATGACTTCCATTCATTATTATTAAAAATATGACTCATTCATTTTTATGATAAATATGACTTCCATCCATTACTATAAAGGAATATGACATCCATTCATTATTACAAGGAATATGACTTCCATTCATTATTACAAGGAATATGACTTCCATTCATTATTATAAGGAACAAGACTTCCATTTTTCGTTTTACGGAATATTAGTTCCATTCATTATTATAAGGAATCTGAAACTTCCATTCACTATTTTAAGGAATCTGACACTTCTATTAGAAATATGACTCATTCATTTTTATGAGAAATATGACTTCCATCCATTACTATAAAGGAATATGACATCCATTCATTATTACAAGGAATATGACTTCCATTCATTATTACAAGGAATATGACTTCCATTCATTATTATAAGGAACAAGACTTCCATTTTTCGTTTTACGGAATATTAGTTCCATTCATTATTATAAGGAATCTGACACTTCCATTCACTATTTTAAGGAATCTGACACTTCTATTAGAAATATGACTCATTCATTTTTATGAGAAATATGACTTCCATCCATTACTATAAAGGAATATGACATCCATTCATTATTACAAGGAATATGACTTCCATTCATTATTACAAGGAATATGACTTCCATTCATTATTATAAGGAACAAGACTTCCATTTTTCGTTTTACGGAATATTAGTTCCATTCATTATTATAAGGAATCTGACACTTCCATTCACTATTTTAAGGAATCTGACACTTCTATTAGAAATATGACTCATTCATTTTTATGAGAAATATGACTTCCATCCATTACTATAAAGGAATATGACATCCATTCATTATTACAAGGAATATGACTTCCATTCATTATTACAAGGAATATGACTTCCATTCATTATTATAAGGAACAAGACTTCCATTTTTCGTTTTACGGAATATTAGTTCCATTCATTATTATAAGGAATCTGACACTTCCATTCACTATTTTAAGGAATCTGACACTTCCATTCACTATTTTAAGGAACATGACTTGCACCCATTACTATAAATGTATATGATTTCCATTCATTATTAAAACGAATATTATTTTAATGGTTTATAAAGAATTTGACTTCCATTAATTATTTTAAGGAATATAAATTCCATTCATTATTATAAAGAATATGACTTTCATTCATTTTTGTAAGGAACGTGATTTCCATTCATACTTTTTATTGTATAAGAGGGAAATTCAAATTATAAGGAGGAGCTCCATTCCACTTCAGGAATTTCTTTGACCCTCGTTGATAATAAAATTTATTCTGAGGTGGGCGACTTCATTCCCACTCGCGCTTATCAGACCGACATAGGGTGTTGAAATATTCGTCATTTATCTGACTGTCATCATTTAAGGATCATTCTATGCACCATGTAAGCAAAGCGACCTTTCTTGTTGCAAATAGTGATGATCATGACCTTCCTTGGTAACCAGGACAATGGATCTCTAAGTACCGGGTGTGCGGAACGAAACGTACCAATAGAAAGCCGTTATAAATCAGTGTAAAACATACACTACTGTTTGTGAAAATTGCAACACCATGAAGGACTCTGGATATTAACTTGAAACTTACAGGAATTGTACAACAGGTGGTATATGGAAGTGATTAAAATGTCAGTGAAAATGCGCATGCGGTTTCGGAGCAGCGCCCTCCGAACTGCCCAGTCTTAGGTATAAAGAGCTAGCTCAAACGAGATATTACACTCAGTGAAGAGCCGATATTGAGTCCAAAGGGAGTGTCTTGGGTTTTACTACACCCCTCGCCGATGAAGGCGGCATTATGAACAGCTGACGGACTTTGAGCGAGAAAGTCTTGTTGGGATAAGACGAGCTGTACTTTCCTTTAGTGCAAGTGCTACTCGTACTTGACAAAACGCCAGTACAGTGATGTGAACGTGGCGTCAGCGAACAAATGACGCTCAAACACACAGAAAACCGGGAAATGGACTGAAAAATCGGACGACTTCACGGGAAGATAGATACTTCTACCGCATGGCAGTGACTGATTTCACAGTGCCATTCACGGAGTAAGCGCAGCAGTAGAGCTCTGTCATAGGTCAGGATTTGTCCTGCAGCAGAGTTCGACGTCGTCTGCCTAACAAAGGACTAGCCGCTAGCAATCCATCTCTTTGAATTTTTTAATCTCAACAAAAGACGTCTCAGGCTACAACGGGGTTTCGAACATAGACATGGCCCGCTGATTGGAAAAACGTGCTGTTTCTTGACGAGTTACGATTCAACTTGATGCACCATGATGATCCATACGTGTTCGAAGACATCGTGGTGAACGGTACCTTGCAGCATCATACCGGCACAGTGTCAATTGTTATGGTTTGGAGCGCCATTGCGTTCAATTCGCGATCTCGCCTGACACGAATTCATGTTACCTTCAAGAGCCAGCTATACATCAGTGATGTTTAAGAGACCCTTCCTTCAGAGATAACCTGAAGCTATATTCCCGAATAACAATGCTCGTCCACATGTAGCCAGGAATACCCAAAACCTCTCCCATGCACTGAAGATACCGCTTCATCCCTGGCCTGCACGTCCGCCGGATATGTCCGCGATCTAACATGTCTTGGACATGGTAGCTAAACAACTCGCCCATCGTGCGCCTCTGCCATAACTGACAGAAATGAACTTAGGTCTCGGGTAGAAGCAGCCCAGCAGGCTGTTCCCCAGGACGATATCAAGAATCTTCCATTCAACTCCACGCAGTGTAGAGGCTGTTATTGTTGCTCGAGGTGGCTACACGATACTGAGTTTTGAAGCGAAAAAGTTGTAGCTCTACAAATGCAATCAGTTATCTCCCGTAACATGAGGAATCTGTGATACATATTTCATTCGAAGAACGCGATTCTTCAATTTTCACAAACAGTAGTGCAGATACAAAAACGCTCTTTGCGGTAGCAGAAAGAGGAACGTAACGGATTTCGTTGGCAGCGCATGGCAATGCTCGTTGGTGATAGATGGCGTTGATGTTTCTCTGCACAGCTGGTACGTACATTTTGAATCAGTTGTTATTGAAATGGCTTTCACGGTGTAGCAGAAAGTGCCGTGTTGTAACTGGCTTGCAAAATTTAAGTTTTTAGTGGCCGTGCAGAGAAAATTCCGTCAAATTACGAAATGAAACTACCCGTGAGGCCCACAATAACAGCATGGCACAAACGATTTCTAGAAACCTACTGACTTGAAAGGCAGCAGGCACGTGGGAAGCACGTATCTGAAGAACAAGTGAAGTGCATTCGTGAAGAGAGACATCAACGCCATCTATCACCAACGAACAAACTCAGTAGCACGATGTCTTCGAACAAAATTCCAGTAACTACTAAACTCCAGTAAACACGGCCGCCAAACTATGCTCCTTCTTCGTACCAATCGTTAAGTAAGGTTCCCAAGGTCGACAGTTCAAGAAGTTCATAATAAGAGGGTACGTCTTCGTGTATACAAAATTCAGTTACTGCAGAAGTTAAAACTGCAGAAGTTTACTGCAGAAGTTATTCTGTGCAGAGAAACATCAACGCCATCTATCACCAACAAACAAACTCCAGTAAGACGATGTCTTCGAACAAACTCCAGTAACTACTAAACTCCAGTAAACACGGCCGCCAAACTTTACTCGTTCTTCGTACCAATCGTTAAGTAAGGTTTTTCAGGAAGACAGTTCAGGGCGTTCATCACAAGATATTATGTCTTCGTGCATACAAAATTCAGTTACTGCAGAAGTTAAAAGCCAAATGACATTCCTTTGAGGTACCAGTTTGCTTCCGACATGCTGTCAAATATTGATACCGACAATGGCTTTCTGCAGAATTTGGTTTTCAGCGACGAGTGCACATTTCACATCTCATGGAAGGTCAACAGAGAAAACTGCAGGATATGTGGATCTAAGAATCTACAAGCAGTGAGAGAGCTGCAAAGAGATAGCCCTAAACTGGACGTTTGGTGCGACCCCAGTGAGCATGAAATTATCGGCCCGCTCTTTTTCATTGAATAAAATGTCACTGCAGATGTCTACATACGTATGCGGAAAATGTATGCCATACCGCAGATATCAGAAAGATTTTTCCTAACAAGATGGAGCAGTCCTCATTACAAAGTGCTGGTCAGGGCTCATTTGAAAGAATGTTTTCCTGGATGTTAGATCGGACGTGGAGAATCCGTGCTATGATCTTACCCCTCTAAATTTCTTTTTTTGGGTAGTGGGGCATATCAAAGGCATTTTCTACCAAACTTCAGTAAACTATTTTGTGGATTTGCATCGGGGGGTCATCACTGCTTTTGAAAGTGTAACTTCGCAGTTGATAGTAAACACATGGAGGGAGTTCTAATACCGTCTGGATATCTGTCGCACCAACAGAACTTGATAGTTTTTCTCTTTCTGCTACCACAAACAGCATTTTTGTATCAATATTTTTCAATGATTTACAACATTTTTTTATCGGTAGTTTTCGTCCCGTACACCCTGTTTTCCTACAGGTTACAAAAGTTCTTGACTCCGGACACTTCAGGTTGATGCTTAGCAGGTATTTCTGACATTCTAAGGCACCTTCCATCCGACTTCCGGGAAAGTGGGGTAAATGTGCAAAGTTTTCTGTTCTTACAGGTATACTTACCGACAAAAGGTAAATAGTGGTGTTTCGTTACAACCACTACTGTAAGGTGCATTGGTAAAAAATCAGAATATACTGTGAAGTTAGCATGAAGTTACCAAAAAAAAAAAAAAAGGATAAGCTAGAAATCGGTGACGAAAGGACGCCCGCACTGACGCAGTTACGCCGTTTATTTGTCAAAATTCTGTTACCAGTTCTTGCTTAAATACTTCCGTTGGCTGAGCCGTTTGCATTCGGTAAGAAGTCGATGTTGCAGGTATATTTGAGTTGAATGGTGTCTCAGCAGAGGATAGAGCGGCGGAAGTGTTCGGAGTGTGTCAAAGCGTCATCAGAAAATATTACAAGGGTTTCGACTAGGTCGGAACAGTGCAGATAGAACCCAAAAAGGGTCTACTCTCATAGAAACACCATCAGACAACAGGCATTTAAGTTTACTGGCTCGTAGGAGCCTCTGGAGAAAGGCAAATGAACTTCAATACCTGTTTACTACAGCTATAGGCCGACGTGTATAATCAGAGACTAAAAACACAAATCCTCGAAGACTGTAAGCTCTACCAAAGAGTTCTATACTACAGACGACCGATGGTGTGCGTTCCTCTTTCCGTACATGAACTGAAGGTCCGCTCCTTGGGACTGAACACGCCTGCTGCTCACTCGACCCATCGGTTTTTTCACAAATGTGTCGTTTTCCTTCCTATGGTGCACAAGTCGTCGCCTTCTTCTCTAGCTTGAAGCAGAAACACAGAATAATCCCCCATTCATGTAGGAAACAGAAGAATTCGGTGGTGATTGCAGCTTTGTGTGGCCGAGCATCAGTACTGTTGGTCGAACATACTCATACGCTATTCGGAAGTAACTCCTAACGTCCCTCAGGTACAAAGATTAGATCCTGCGACCTGTACTGTATTTATTCAAATATAAGAAATCCCAGTTAAAATGTTGCTTTCGTCGGAAAAAAGCATGCATTAGAAGTATACACCGAAGAGCCAAAGCATTAGAAGTATACACCAAAAAGCCAAAATATTAGAAATACACACCGAAGAGCCGACGCATTATGTCTAGTACGTCGTTATGCAAATCAAAGCAACTGCAAGTAAATGACGTAGTGTGTTGCGTCCAGGAAAAGTTATAAATAACATCTGATACTGAGTTCTGTTAATCAGTTTTATTCTTGTTCTTCAGCTGGAAAAAGCAGCGGAATTAAGCGAGTTTGGCGAAGGCCAAATTGTAATGGCTAGACGAATGGGTCAGAGAATTTCAGAGAAGGCAAGGCTTGTGCAGTGCACGCGGTCAACTGCCACTTCACAAAGTGGTCCGAGGAGATGAAAACTACGAACCGCAGGCAAGATGTGGGCCGACCACAGCTCACCGATGCTAGAGGTGAGCGAAGGCTATAAAGTATGGAAATGAACGGCAAATGGTGCAGAAATTTCATATTTTATATGTATTTTAAAGATTCTTATCGTAATATTTACCACTAGGTGCGATGCTATGAATAGCTGCCGCGGTAGGCCTAACGCACCGCTCTTTCGACAATGTGACGCTGTGCTCCATTACAAGGAAGGATGGGCGGAAGAATACAAGAGAAAGCGGGTACGTTGTTGGCAGAAGAACAATAAATGTTGTAGTGATACTCTACACAAAATAGGTCCTCGTTATCCATCCTTTAATTTGTTGTATCCGGTAGGTTTTTCGTAGGAAAATCCGGATTAAACCTCTTTGATTTATAAAAATATTTATCAGGGAGATAGAAACTGACCTGCGAACAAGGTATTAAGAGGAGAACCAAAAATACACTGGCACAGTAAATCAGCTACGAATGGAAGCCGTTCAAAGCAGAACCAAAAGTTATACTTCCCCAGTTTTCTGTACAACATAGAAGTGCTACTAGAGAGAGAGAGATAGAGAAAGGCATATTCGTACTTTCTATTTCAAATCAGGGAATCATATGCAAGAGAACGAAAAATTATCTGTAGAGTGTGAATTCAACATGGTTCAGACTATTATCTGTAGAGTGTGAATACAACATGGTTCGGACTATTATCTGTAGAGTGTGAATACAACATGGTTCGCTGTCCTGGCAAGAACGTACGCGGTTGCATTTGTAATCGTCTGCGCGTGAATTAAACGATGCAGCGAATCTTATTTCAACAGAGCAACGCTTCACATCGTCGCTGTATTGATGGTTAGGCCTACCGCAGCATCTCTTCACAGCATCGGATTTACAGGTAAGTATTACGATAAAAATATTTAAAAGATATTTAAAATATGAAATTTCTGCACCATTAGCCATTAATTTCCATACTCTAAAATCTGTACGTCGTACTTTTTTCACATACAAATATTTTTCCGACAAAATAATTTAGGTCGCCAACCTGCACATTTACCCCCACCCCCAAAGAAAAAGAAGTATAATGGGTAAAGTCATTCATATGCAGGAGACGATGTCATTATCCACCTTTCCTAAACATCGTTGCAGATCATCACACTACATCCTTTTATGGCATCCGCATTCAGCTCTAGTAGTGCCTTCTTTCAGTGAGATGTTGCACCATGCCACACCTCCCGGATTGTTCAGGAATGGTTCGGGGAACATCAGGAAGACATCCAGGTATTGCCCTGACCTCCAAATTCCCCGGACATGAATCCAATCGAGCATCTGTAGTTTGGTTTGGAAGAGCAACTCCAATTTGCAGCTGCTCAAGCACGTATCTTTCAAAATTTAAAAGATCTGATGGTAAGATTTTGGTACCAGATACCACAAGATAATTTTAGAAATCTTGTAGCGTCTATGCCTCGCCGGGTAAGAGTTATTTTGGCGGCACGTGGATGACCAGCATCATATTAGGTAGGAGGTCAGAATATTTTCGCTCTTCGGTGTAGCTCCACATCAACTTAATTCTTAAATCAGACATCAAATCCAAAGCACAAGGAAACTGATTTTATGAACAAATTCTATCTATACACAGTCGAGTCACATTATTGTGACCACCTCCTGCTTTTCACGTCAGCAGTGTGTAGCGAATGAAAGAAGGCACGTGTCGTGAGCTTGCTTGGAGGGAACATAAGGTGTGCTGCAGGCATTCTGAAAACATATCACTCTTTGCTGTAATGGATAACAGGAGCGACTTTTCAGATTAGCAAAAAGGGATGATTATCGGCTTTCAAGGCAAGGCTGCCAATATTTCTGAAACAGCGCAGTTTGTGAACTGCTCACGTGCTGATATGGTTAAAGTGTATCGTGATTGGAGAAATGGCCGTATTGCGAATAAGCGATGTAGAAACTGCAGTGCACCACGTACCATTGATGTGTGAGGTGAACGTCGGCTTCAAAGGTGCCTAAGGGCCGATCGACTGGCTACAGTGGAACAACTGTAGCCTGTCGATCGGCCCTTAGGCACCTGGCCGAATGAAACAGGGGGCTACCGGAAGTGTGTCTAAAGCGACAGTCCAGTAAACGATGCTACGTATTGGGTTCCGATGAGGACGGATGGTCACTACACCTATGCTAACGAAGGTGCATCGGTAGAAAACGCTTATATTTGTACGGCAGTATCGGAATTGGACCTCCGCTGATTGGCAAAGAATTGCTTTTTTCGATGAGTTACGTTTTCTACTTCATCGAACGGATGAACGCTGGCGTATAAGGCGATAAACATCGGAAAATACACATTCTTCAACCATTTCTGGAAGAAAACAAGCCAGTGGGGACGACTTTATGATCTGGGGAATGTTTTTGTCGCATTTGCTGGGCCCACTCATACATATGGAAGGCACTATGGACCGAATTCCTTATGAATCCATCCTTTCAAACCACTTACACCCATACATTCTGATTGTTTTCACTGGGGAGGATGGGATCTTCCTGCACGACAATGCGACGTGTCACACAGCTGGAAATGTCCGAGAGTGGTTGGAAGAACACAATGAAGATTTCAAAGTGCTTCCCTGGCTCCCTAATTTCCTAGACTTAAACCCAATTGAGCATCTGTGGGACCACTTTGATCGTTATGGATCCTCCACAGCGCACCCTCAAGCAGCTCTCAAATGCACTGCAGTCAGCATGGCTCCACATACATGTGAATACCTTCCAGCACCTTACTGAGTCACACCCAGCTCATCTAGCTGCTGTCCGCGCTGCACACGGCGGCTACTCTGGATACTTCCTGGTGGTCACAATAATGTGGCTCTACCGTGTATAATACAGGGTGTAATATAAATCACGAATTGTCATTATCTGTGTATCAGAAACTAAGTGTAAGTGTTTTATTCAGTCGCTATCATGTTCACTTTCATCACCACGACCTTCCTGATCATTCGTAGCATATCACATTCTCTTTATTTCCATTACTGCCATATCACATCGTCTTCATTTCCATCTAATTTGTTCGCTGTGAGACAGAAATGAACACGATGTGATATACTTACTGAAGGCGTGCAATATTGAGTCTAAAATGAAATATTAAATAACGAAATTAAAGAAACATTGACAGATAATTCCGACGCCTTATAAGGTTTTGGGAAGGTAAAAACAGTCTTTGAAATAAATAGTGTTTGAAAAAATGAAATTTACACTAAAAATAATAAGAAATGTACCCGATGAGATGCATCCCCATGCTATCTTCATCCACTGTCCCAGTAATGACTGATAAGGTGTCTTTAGTTTTCCAGAAGCTGTTGTCAGCAAACATCATTGGGGGAGGGGGAGGCGTTGCCTTTCGACAAACATCCCGTATAAAAGCGTTGAACATGGTCTATAAAAGGCTTGTTGACAGCAACACTTAGGACCTACGCCCTTGTAGGTGATGAAACAATATGCGAGAATATACTATGTCAACTTGCCTTGCTCAACTTGCTTTTATCATTCCTGCGGGATAGCTACGAGCGGGGTGGCTGGCACATATCATTTGTATGTTACTACCGTTACCTTACTGCCACAATTCCAGCGATTTGACTATGGCAACTTTCCCTGTACATATTGATTTTTGACTTCCAGCGGGGCAGCGATAAGGGAGTGGTTGCCACAGGTCATTTGTATGCTGCTCATACTACATTACTGCCACAATTCTAGCCAATTTGCATATGAGATCTTCCTCTGTGCGTCCTACTTTTATACCTCCTGCTGGACAGCTATGAGTGTCTGGATGGCACAAATCTTTCGTATATTACTGCTACAATTGTAGCAAATCAACTATGGTACCTTTCCCTATGCGTTCTGCTTTTGTACCTTCTGCTTGACAGCTATGAGGTCGGGGCTGGCACATACCACATGTATGTTACTAACGAAAACCTACTAGTACTATCTACTAAGGCAACTTGCGCTGTTCGTTCTGCTATTATACCTTCCGCGGGACGGGTATAAGGGCGTGGTTGGCACAAATTATTTGTATGTTACTACCATTATCTTACTGCCACAATTCCAGCGAATAGATCACAGGAACTTGTCCTGTGCGTAATGTCTTTATACATCTTGCAAGACAGTATAGATGCGTGGATGGCAGAAATCATTTGTATGTTAAAACCACTACCTTACTGACACAATTCCATCGGATCGACTAGGGCAACTTGCCCTGTGCATCCTGCTTTTATACATAACACGGGACAGCTGTGAATGAGTGGATGGTGCAAATCATTCGTATGTTACTACCACTACCTTACTGCGACAATTCCACCCAATCGACTACGGCAACTTGCTTGTGCAAGTATACCACCCGCCGGATAGCTACCAGGGTCTGGTTGGCACAATTCATTTGCACGTTACTATCACTATATTACTGGCACTATTCCAGTAAATCGACTATGGCAACTTGCTTCTGCAAGTATACCATCCTCCGGATAGCTACGAGGGTCTGGTTGGCACAATTCATTTGCACGTTACTATCACAATCTTACTGGCACTATTCCAGTAAATCGACTATGGCAACTTGCTTCTGCAAGTATACCATCCTCCGGATAGCTACGAGGGTCTGGTTGGCACAATTCATTTGCACGTTACTATCACAATCTTACTGGCCCTATTCCAGTAAATCGACTATGGCAACTTGCTTCTGCAAGTATACCATCCTCCGGATAGCTACGAGGGTCTGGTTGGCACAATTCATTTGCACGTTACTATCACAATCTTACTGGCCCTATTCCAGTAAATCGACTATGGCAACTTGCTTCTGCAAGTATACCATCCTCCGGATAGCTACGAGGGTCTGGTTGGCACAATTCATTTGCACGTTACTATCACTATCTTACTGGCACAATTCCAGTAAATCGACTCTGGCAACTTGCCTTATGTGTCCAGCTTTTGTACCTTCTTCGGGTCAGCTACAAAGGAGTAGCTGGCATAAATATTTTTTTTGTTATTACCACTACTTATCTGCCAAAATTTCAGCGAATGGACTATGGAATCTTCTTCTGTGCGTCCCGCTTTTATACTTCCGGCAGAACAACCACGAGGTCGAGTTTGGCACAAATAATTTGCATATTGCTGCACTGCTGGCCATTAAGTGTGCAACACCAGGAGATCGTATCCCACGGGCTAGAGAGCGGGCAGAAGGGCAGAACGCGAGGGAACATATAAAAGATTAACCGGGCAATATAAATGGAAATCACGTGGGACAGTAAAGCTTCTAGTAAATCGTATGAGCTGGTTGAACAAAGAGCCGGTGCTAAGCACTCGAAGTGTGTTTTCTCGCTGTTTATAGCGTCGGCCACCAGCAGCACGCCCCGTCGAAAACAAGGGCAGCCGTACCAGCAAGTTTCCGACTTCGATCGCGGGAGAATTGTGAAATATTGGGATTGCGAATTATCACTCCGAGACATCGGTGCTAGTGTGGGACGGCATGCCGCCACAGTAGGAGGAATATAACGTGAGTGGGTAGCGGAGGAACAAACACACCAACGTGCATGATCCCAACGACCGAGACATGGTACCCATGGCTCTGACGGATCGCACAGTCACATCGACAACAGTAGCTGAACAGTTCGGGTGTAGGGCACAACACGCAGTCTCCGCACGAGCGGTTCGACGGCGTCTGCAGCAGCGGGGCATTTTTGCACGGCGCCCATTGCTTCGGGTACCTTTGACTGTACAACACCTACTCTTGCGACTGCAATGCTACAACGAATGCCGCACATGGCAGAGCGAATGGCAAGGCATCGTCTTTTCTGACGAATCTCGCTTCAGTTTGCCGCACCATGATGGACGAATCCGTGACTTGCGGTACCACGGCGACCTGCTGAGTGAGTCCTGCATTATGCTGCACCATACCGGCTCGGCACCCGGCATTATGGTATGGGGTGCAATTGAATGGCACTCCCGCACGCACTCGTCGGCATTACCAGTACGTTGAACACTCATCGTTACATCACTGAGGTGTTGGCGGCTGTTGTTGTACCATATCTTCAGGTACTGTTTGGTGCCATTTACCAACAGGATAATTCGTGTCCGCATGAAGCACTCAACGTCCAAGATTTCCTGGATCACCACCGTGTGCATCGTCTTCCTTGGCGCGCTTAGTTCCTACCCAGATATGTTACGTATTGAACACATGTGGTCCATGATCGCCGGACGACTGGCGTGCCAGCTTCCATCCCTGGCTACAACGGAGGAACTGTGGAATCGTATTAAAGCTGTGTGGACCAACATTCCCCAAACGCACATCAAACATCTTTTCCTCTCAATGCAGGGCAGTGTAGCAGCTGTAATTCCCGCCCATTGTGAATGTGTTCCCCTCGTCTCACCGTGCTGTATTTGTAATCGATTCACTTCTGTATCATCTTCTTTCTGTACAATAAATGTGGCTGTGATATCTCTTGTCTTCTGTGGTGTTGAACTTTTAATGACCAGCAGCGTAATAATACTTTACTGCCACAATTCCAGCGAATAGGTTATGAAATCTTGTCCTGTGCGAACTGCTTTTATACCTTCTGCGGGACAGTTTCGATTGCATAGCAGACGCAGATCATTTGTTCATTACTACAACTACCTTACCGCCTCAGTTCTAGCTAACCGACTGTGGCAACTTGAGCTGTGCGTCCTGTTGTTATACCTTCAACGGGACTGTTACGAGGGCGTGGCTATCACACATTATTTGCAAGTTAGCTGCGGTTGTAATCAATTGCAACTCCTTACGTGGCTTAGCCACACTGCGAGTTTCAATCCTATCGCAGACGTTTTTCCAGCTGTTGCATTTTCAGCAAACAGCAGTGTATTTCCTACAGCAAATGTGATCGAATGGAACAGTCTATGTGTAAGAAAATTCGCAGTATGTGGCTTTTACATGAAAAATGCTGATTATAAAAAATTGCATTCACAAAAAAAAAATATTGTCATGAGATTCTTATATTAACAATCGAGTGACATGTGAGCACTAAACGATATTTTCAACAGGACAAAATATTAATATTTACCTTTGCAAACTTGACTTTGTTGGATGAATTCAAAACCTGATTCGCAGTAACACCGTTTTGCTCCCTTAAAAAATTCGCAAGAAGCATTTTTTCCACAGTTGCACTCTAAAGAACAAAATACGCAAAAAAAAAAATTGAATGTCACAAAAAGTTGACATAAAAATTAAAATCTGACTGTTTACCTACGTGGTAAAGTAAAACCCGTGAGCTGACATGACGCTCTGTGAAGTTGAACCGATGTTTTGGCTTCATGCATGATGGCAATATTTTGAAATTAAATGCTCAACTATTTTCTTTTCATACATAATCCACAAACAGAAAAACTTCTTTTGCGGTAAGGCGCCAATTCATGTACGTCCAATAATTTCAGAAAATGATTTTTAATTTTCCTCTCAAACGTTGGTGGTTTATTAAGTTCTGTTGGAAGAACCGCAGCGTGTCAATTTAATTCATTTCCACACGTGTTCAGCACCTTCGATGTTTTACTGCATAATGTAATGTAAGGGATAGACTTTAAAATAAAATAGAGAAATTATCCTAGCTCTCATTCTTAAAAAGTCCTCAAAATGCCCCATTAAATTTTAAAATGAAGAAGTTTAATGCAGCTTTCTCAAGCAAAGATCTGGCACAGGACAGTCGACACCGTTCGGCCACCAGGGGTCGTAAACGTTAATTTATGTTATGAGGTATTTTCAGCAAAATATGTGCTTCTGGAAACTCGATTGAAAAAGTCTTTCGTGGACCGATGCAAATCAACTCGCAAAACCTTTTGAGAATACCGCATGCTTGAATTAGCGCGTAGTTTTCCGGCCAGGAGCCGTGTTTTGTTATATTCTTTTTGTAGATATCTCTGTTTCTAAGAGTCCGATTTAAAAAATTAATTCCTTTTGGAGAGCGTTTCGGGTGCGATATGTTTCTCATATAATTTCAAATTTTTCTTAACGAACAAGTTAGCAACCAGAGGGTGCAATTTCACGTTTCCGTTTACAGCAATACCTACGGGACTAAATACCCAATTGAAAAACTCTTTTTTCGGTGAGGTGCTAATAGCTATACAAACTCTGTGTGTATATTTTCTGCCCAAACTAATACACAACTTCTCCGCTAGGTGGCGCAAATGCTTAATCAGTTTTTCTGAATATCTCTGCTTCTACTTGGGCTACATAGAAAATTCTTTCAACACCGGGTACCATTTTCCTTGCAGAACACTTTAGGTTACTCTATGACGATTTTTATAGTTCAAATTTCCGTTGCTAGGTGGTGTTTGTGTTTTTCAGTTCGCAGCTGTATCTCCGCTTCTAAAAATCCTACTGCGAAATTTCTTCTTTACTGTATGCCTTTCGCTACAATAGAGATGTGTAACATTATCCTCTTTGAACAATGCACAGATTTCCCACTAGGGGTATAAAGGTCGAAACCTTTTTCTTGCTATCTCTGCTTTCGGGAGACTTAGTTGAAAAGTTCCTTCTCCTTAGCATAGCTTTTCCCATGTAGAATATTTTCGTCCATTTTCAAATTTTCCATTATGCAAAATTCTTCCGCAAGAAGGCGTAGAGTAATATCATGTTTCCTTCTATATTTCTTCTTTTAATTGTTAAATTTGAAAACCTCTTTGTCTCATAACCCTTGTGCTATGACAAACGTTTTATTCGCCATTTGTTAATTTTCTTAACATAATTTTTAGCCGCTGGTTGTATTATCGCTCGGGTTCCTAATTGTGTTCACCCGGCGTAATATTGGGAGTCAAGGGGGTGTCGAGTGCATTGTGATTCTACGATTCCCTGATTTAGGGCTGACGTAGCTTCAGGATCCACTGACGGGGCGTTGTGATTCACACTGCAGATTTTCCTTTGGGAGTCAAAGGGTCCGCTGTGTGCCGCAATGTTTTCGTGAACGTCTAGTTTAAAAAAAAGCATAAGTGAAGTGGTTTTCTAAGTCCCTGTCGTAAAATTATATATTCTCCAAAAATCCAGGGTTAAGCACACAATTTGTAACCAACGAAACACTCATGATAGAACGTAGACAAGTTAACAAACAAAACAATTTATTAGTTAGGTTTTGCATAATAATAAAGATACACTCATGATACTAGCAAAAATCAATTCGACTTTCTGAGAGGAACCTGTACTCAATTAACTATTTGCTTATAAAAATATTAACTCTAACGGAAGACTTTCGTATGGACTGATCAGATAAACATCCGGGGTATGACGTCCTGGCGGTTACACGGAAAAAGCAAAAGTTCTTTGAACGATGTTGGCCATGGCCTGTAGGTAGTCGCATCTTAAAGTCTCTGGGTTCGCGCCGCTGACCACTCCCGACCCGGAAGAATTCGCGTCCGGTGGGTGTTATCTTCCATCCGCAGCTGCAACCTTCGTATGGGCCCTAATGGTCCTTAGTAGGGTCCGTTCATCCGGAAACCTTGGTTGAGAACTTCCATCCGCAGCTTGGAAAATTGTATGCAGCTTACGGTTGTCCTGCCGTAATATTTGGCAGCTCCTAGGTGACAGTCATGGAGGAAAGTGCAAGCCGTGCACGCCGTGGAAAAAAACAAAAAGTGCAGTGCTCCGTGTTGAACGTAAAAGTAAAATGACCAAGTTCTTCTCTTTCCTTGGAAAAGTTTTTGACGACCCCCAAGAAGACCCACACTACCTCAAAATATCCGATCATCCAATCACTAGCTGGCAAACGCAAGCCTCCCTGAATTAAATTCCCAAGTCTACATCCTACTGGTCAGAGAATTAACATTTTGTTCATCCATTCGTTAGGGGTCAAAATTGCTACCCGTTCCTGTGAAAAATCTGAGAACCGCTCAAGTTACGTTTGCCGCGTGATATAACCACCGGGCCATAAATCGTAACCCAATTAAACTGTTAGCTCCGGTACCAAAAACGTCTACGGTCTACCCAACACGCATTGTGGATGCTAAAAACGGTGGACACTCTATTGCCCCAATAAAACATAGTACAAAATCAGCTCGCCGATGGATGTCGCCAGCGTTGTCTCCTTACGCTATGTGGCGCTTCGTGCTAGGAGAGGGGGTCGGAGAAGGGAAAAAAAAAGAAAAGAAGAATCACCCGAAAGTATATGGCAAAATAAATAAAAAGTTAATAAAACGTACTCCTTCCTCAAAAATTGCACGAAATAATAAAAATGAATAAATAAATGAATAAATAAATGAATAAATAAAATGATAATTAAATAAATAAATAAACTAGGGAATGGATTTTCAACCTAAATATGCAGCGCTCGAGTCTGAGCGCTGTCACAGTGGACGTAAGTGGCTGTTTGTATTTCTGGATGTCTTATGAATGGCAGAAACACGGTTGATTGTTTTTCTAACCGGTTCTATTGATTTTGAGTGGCTTTGATAAGTTTAAATCGCGTAAGAAAGGAGTTCAAATGACTCGTTCATTACAACTAAAAATTCGGAGTCATCTTTCTTGTTTATATTAACTTTCCATAATAAGGTCTGCAAGTTCAAATTCCCTACAATGGTTGGGAACCGAGAGTTCAATGTTATCAGTGCCGTGGTAGAAATATAACATTAGGGTAAGCTAACTCGATTCAAATAATTTATTTTCCCATTTATCACGGAATGAGCAGAGTGAAATGAGAGCCAAATTCTTTAATCTTTAGAGGCAATCTCCGATGAAGTGGATATGGTAAAATCTGAGATCAAAAGTGGGATTTTTGTATGATACAGTAACGGGTTTATGGTAATTCTACATGAAAGTTGACACGAAGAAATAACAAATATGTAGTTTTTATACTGCCCCCTAAGTTTTTGTGACCATTGTCCCAAACCCAGTTATACTCAAAATTTTTGAAAAGCTTATCCTGCGATATTTCTTGTTTTGGTGTTTTTGCATTCGATTATTTTACATTCGATGAATTAACCTAAATCTCTGATTCTCGAAAAGTTTGCCCTGCGATAAATTCTCTGTTCGATGAATTCACCTGCAGCCCACACTTTGAGCGTGGATGCGCCGCTGCCAAGGCTCCCTCTTTTGGGCGGATGGTCGCTGCGGTTGCCTTCGTGCTACTTCTCCAGGCAAACGGCTGTCGGCTGAAAACCCTTCCTATCATTTGTCACTCCGGACGACGTGATGGACACAGGGGACCCATCCGATCTTCGGCTGTGCTAATTCTCCCAACCTTTAAAAAGCTTTTGTATGATCACGGTTGCGAACTCTATTCAGTGAACTTCTCAGGGGTCATTATTCATCAAGTCACGGTGTCTTACAGACTGCATGTTACGAGACACTGCAGTTCTACGCTGTCAACGTTTTGGTTTCCCTTTTTATGAAATGACAGAAGCAACGACAGGTCTTTACTCCTCCGTCTTTCTACATTGGGCGGTTTTGGAGATGTGATTACAGATAGACTCTTTCGCTTTGGTCTCCAGGAAAGCTATTATTACTCTTCTAATTATCTTGCTCCGCATAAAATTTTTTTTCTTCTTCGACGCACACAAAAACACAGGTGTACTTCAGATTCCACACTAACTGAACAATTTACGAGCAGTAGCGATCTTGTTGTCTGCTTTCCGCTAAATCGTCTGCAAACGGTGGGTTTTGACGGCGGCCCGTGTTTGTTTTACAATGAACAACATGATTTTGTTTTGTATGCGAAACGTGAAGTGACAATCCCAGAGCCGGAACCGCGGCTATTTTATAGTTGCTTTCGACTTTGACAACAACTCCGAAGCCGTTAGTGATTCTTTTGTTGCTCAAATTCATTAAACTGGATGAGGTTTTCCTTTCCTCTTTACCCTTATTTGTTCCCGTGAGTCAATTCAGCCCATCCGACCACAACACTTCGATATAAAATAATGGGGATTAATTCCTAACAATATTTAACTTTTTCCATATACATATTCCAAATATTTCGTTATACACTGAAAATACAGAAATCATTGGATACCTGGTTCTTTGAAAACACGATGCTCTCACTCCTCTCGCTACTGGACATATTCACCACTTGGCAGGTATACAGGTAAGAGGACATCACTGCATTAAGGTAGACGGCAATACGATGTCAATGTGGACAACTTCCAGAGTTAACAGACTTTTTAAAGTAGGTGTCCAACGCATGGGATACACTGTCACAAAGGCGGTACAGGAATTACACAGTATACTTGTTCGACAGTTTTAAGAGCGTATCGGAAATATGCCATTACTGGAATAACATCACATCGTAGAGAGCGCAAACAGAGGGCAAAGGTTGTAGATGAACGTGGACATGGACGTCTGTTTTCAATAGTTGCAACAAACCGGACAGCGACATTGGCACAAATCAGCACCAACTTTAATGAGAGAATTGCAAGAAATGTTTCCATTAAGGCCACTAGGCAATCATTATCCGCAACGGGTTATGCGAGCATTTGACATTCCGTAATCACATTGCAAACGCCACATAACTGGACTGTAACCTCAGCTGGGTGAAAGAACATTTTGATCTAATGAATCCCATTTCCAGTCTTTTGCGCAGACGAGAGAGTGCGGAAGCGGTGGAAACCGACGAAATTATGGAACTCGTGGAGTCTCGGTTATGGTCGGGGACTATACACTTTGCACACATCGGACCTCTGGTACATCTCGCTGCATCTCTAAACGGTCTACACCAGGTGTCCATCCTTCCGATTACTATATCTGTATCCGTTCATTGACATCATGCACACACAAGGCAATGGACCCTTCCAGAAGGAAATTACGTCTCCCCAAAGAGGTATTTACTAGAACATGGTAAGAAGAGCACTACACAAAAGTTTCCAACCATAAATGACCTTCCCTTCGGCTGGTATGGACACTGCTTAAAATCTTTGAGATGCTGTGGAAAGATGGGATCGAACTTTGAAGATGGATCGAACTTTGAATGAGGCGGAATTATGGACAGCGGTGCAACAAGCATGGGTGAAGATTTCCTGCAGAACACTCTCATGACTTTGTGGATCAACGCCGGGCCGTCAGACGGTCCTTATACTGACAAAAGGTGGCATCACCCGTAGCTAGGTAGGTATCCCATTATTTCTCACTCACGTCAAATAATCTACTGTGTATACACTGACGGAAAAAAATCCCAACACCAAGAAGGGGAGGGGGGGGGTTGTTAGATAAACGACAGTTGTAGGCGGTGTGAGTACATCTGTAAGATGACGTCTATGCAAATTTCGCGCTCGGCGCAAACGTGTGGCACTAGTAGCGCCCCTCATAACATGTAAAGCAGGTTTGCTGTAAATACGCGCTGTAACGTTCGTGAGCGTTAGTTATCGTTGAGATTCGGCGTAGTGTGTTGATGTTAGTTAAGAATGCCTTTAATGGGACGAAGAAGCCATTATCAACAGCTCACGGAGTTTGAACGGGGTCGTGTAATAGGGCTACGAGAAGGTGGATTTTCTTTCCGCAATATTGCAGAACGACTTGGTAGGAAAGTAGCCACCGTGCATGATTGTTGGCAGCGGTGGTCCAGGGAAGGTACTGCCTCAAGAGACCGGGTTCCGGCCGGCCACGTTGCACTACTGAGAGGGAAGACCGCCGTGTACGGCGCATGGCCATGGCGCATCGTAATGCGTCTGCGGCAGCAATTCGAGCTGCAGTTGCCGCCACAGTGACACAACGTTGCCACCACAGTGACACAACACAGTGACACACCACAGTGACACAACGAACTGTTACAAATCGGTTACTTGAAGGACAGCCACGATTCAGACGCCCTGTAGCGTGCATTCTACTTAATCCAAACCACTGCCGTTTGCAACGTCAGTGGTGTCAAGCTAGAGCTCATTGGAGGACGGAGTGGAGAGCTGTTGGGTTTTCTGATTAAAGCCGGTTCTGCCTGGGTGCCAGTGATTGCCGTGTGTTGGTTAGAAGGAGGCCAGGTGAGCGCCTGCAACCAACCTGTCTGCGGCCGAGACACACTGGACCTACACCTGGAGTTATGGTCTGGGGAGCAATTTCCTTTGACAGCAGGAGCACCCTCGTGGTTATCCCACGCACCCAGGCGGCACAGTTGTACGTCGGTTCGGTGATTCAACCTGTTGTGCTGCCATTCATAAATAGCATCCCAGGGGAGTTTTCCAACAGGATAATGCTCGCCGTCATACCGCTGTTGTAACCCAACATGCTCTACAGAGTGTCGACATGTTGCCGTGGCCTGCTAGATCACCAGATCTTTCACCAATCTAGCACGTATGGGACATCATTGGACGACAACTCCAGCGTCACCCCCAACTAGCATTAACCGTCCCTTTATTGACCGACCAAGTGCAACAGACATGGAACTCCATCCCACAAACTATCATCCAGCACCTGTACGACACAATGCTTGAACGTTTGCGTGCTTGCATTCAACATTCTGGCGGTTACACCGGTTATTAATGTACCAGCATTTCACATTTAAAATGGCTCTTCTCGTGCTTACATTAAGCTGTGATCTTGAAACCTTAATCGATTAAATATGTTACCTATACAAATGTATTGCCGCTATTTCATTCCTCTACAACTATTTTTTCGTGGTGTTGGGATTTTTTCCGTCAGTGTATATACAAGGTGCACAGTAAATTCCTTTTTCAGCCCCGTAACTTTCGAACGCCGACAGCGATAGCCATAAAAAGGGTGTCTAGGTATAGTAAAGTGGTGATGCGCTCTTCGATGAGACTGCTTACATCACCTACTAGCGGCAAAGTCAGGAGTTAGCGTGTCGATCTCAAAAACTATACGAGATACGGGAAAATAGTCATGTACAACGTTGTAGAGCAGCAATGATTTAGTACAAAAGACACCTTGCGCACATGAATGCAAAAATAGAACGCGTACAACGTTCGTTTGTTTGTTCGCGATGTCGAACACTGTTACGCACGAAACGCGTCAGAAAGGAGCAATTAGTTCCCACTACGCACATTTACCGCCCGTGCTCAATGTGCTCTCCGTCAGTCACAATACACATTTGGACTCTAGATTTAATCTCACGCTGCACATTTTGCAGCATGTCAGGTGACACGCTGAAACAAGCATCAGTTATACGGCGTCGAAGGTCCTGCAACGTTGTCGGAGGGGTCTGATACACCTGCTCTTGGAGGTAGCCCCACAGGAAGAAGTTCAATGGGGTGAGGTCCGGTGAGCGTGCAGGCTACTTCTTACGTTTCCTGGCTGGTGTGGAGGGCGCCGTCATATTGGAGCCAAACATTCCGCAGTTAAGTCGGGCTAGTGCTTTTCGGAAGGCGATATTATCACCTTTCTGACGTGTTTTGTGACGTAACAATGTTCGACATCGATAATAAACAAAGGAGCGTTGTACGCGTTATATTTTTAGCATTCATGTGCGCAAGGTATCTTTTCGTACTAAATCGATGCTGCTCTACAACTCTGTAGTTGATTATTTTCCCGTATCTCGTATACTATTTGAGATCCGTACGCTAACTCCTGACTTTACCGCTAGGACGCGCTGTAAGCAGTCTCATCGAAGAGCGCATAGCCACTTTACTACACCTAGACACCGTTTTTATGGCTATAGCTGACAGCGTTCGAAAGTTACGGGGCTGAGAAAGGACATTACTGGGCACCCTGTATATATACACTTATTATGAACAAGTAATTGGACCCTGCAATCGACGATATCTGCGGTCCTGATGCACGCCACTGCCGCCGCAATTAAATATCGTGTGGGAAACAACAACGCAACCAGTCGCATGCAAGATGCCACGCATTTCGGAGTTCTCTGATATCGAGAAAGGTGTAATCGTCGGGTATCACAGAAGTAGCCGATCCATACGTGACATTTCCAGCTAGTTGAAGTACCCCAAATCAACAGTGGCCTACGTGATTGGCAAGTGGAAGAGGAGAGGTGACTGTCGGAAATTGTCCCGACCTGGAAGACCTACAAAACTGGGAGTTAGAGACCGACGGGTGCTGGCCATAGAAATTCGGAAGAGCCCCACCACAACGATGGGCCCCAGCCTCCCGAGGAGTTTCAACAGGCATCCGGGAGTGTTCTTTCGATGAATACCATCCGTAAGGAAGCCCATCTGCTCGGTTATCATGGACGTGCTGCCGCCCACAAGCCTTTGATTACCAAGTCCAATAGCGCTACTCGGCTAACGTGGTGCACAGAACGTCGACAGTGGACCGATAACCAGTGGAAACAGGTTCTCTGGAGCGACGAATCAAGGTTCACCCTTTACCGTTCGGATGGCAGGGTCTGGGTTTGGCGTCTGCCTGAGAACGCCTCCTGCCGGAATGTATTGTGCCAACTGTGAAGTTCAGTTGCGGTGGAATTATGCTATGGGGGTGTTTCTCCTGGTATGACACGGGACCCTTGGTCGCAATTCCTGGTAGACTCAACGCCGAGACCTACTGCACCATTTTGGATGACCATGCGCTTCCTACGTTGCAGCAGTTTTACGGGTGGACCCATGTTACTTTCAGGATGACATTGCGACATGTCATGTTGCGAGGTCCACCATGGCTTGGTATGGTGACAATGGGGTCAATCGAATGGACTGGCCTGCGCAGAGCCCGGACCTTAGCCCTATCGAGCACCTCTGGGACGAGTTGGAGCGTGGAATCAAGGGGTGCTGCTACTGTCCAAAATCAGTGGAGGAACTTCTCCAAACCGAGTGGAAGAAAATACCGCTAGCAGTCGTACAAAGCCTGGTTGAGAGTATGCCCCGGAGGGTGGCAGCTGTAATCGCCGCTCGTGGAGGCTGCACCAACTACTGAAGGTGAATAAATTTCGTTTTCCTTTGCTATCACATTAGTCCAATTACTTGTTTGTAGATAGTGTATATACAAAGATGTTGAGAAACCTATATACACTGAGTGGCCCCTTTATTATGACCACCCCCTCAGTACATTCTTGGGCCACATTTTGCCTTTAATACTGCGTCGATTCTTCGTCGCGTGGACTCCACGAGGTTTTGATAGGTAGTTTGTGGAATCTGAGACTATGCTTGATGAATAGCACTTTCCAGGAGTGTGAGATTGAAGGGTTGGGGTTTCAGCTTTTTGATGGCTCGTTCAACTTTATCCCACAAATTCTCAATGGTGTTGAGATCTGGAGATTATGGGGGCTACCCGAGCAAAATAAACTGACCGGCATGTTCCTGAAACCAATCCTGTACAATACGAGCTCTGTGGAAGGACGCATTATCTTGTTGAAAGTAGATCATCGCCATTGAGGTAAACTATCCACAAGACAGGATGCACTTCGTCCACAAAGATGTTTAGATAAAATGTGCCAGTCAGACGTTGATCAACACGAATTAAAGGGTCCAAATCATGCCAGGAAAACATTCCCTAAACCATAACGCTGCCTCCACCAGCTTGAAGGGTTGTGGCAATGCATTTGGGGTCCATGCTTTCGTGCTGTTTCCGCCAAATTATCACTTGGTCATCGACATGGTTCAACTGAAAACGTGATTCATTGGAACACATAATTTGTTTCCAATTATCGACTGACCAATCTTTGCGCTCCTGTGCGAACTGGAGACGTTTTCTCTTGTTAACTGCAGACAGCAAATGTGTTCGAACAGGCCTTCGGCTGCCATATCCCATCCAATGCAGTGTACGGCGAACAGTGCGTGTAGAGATCATTTGAGGGGATCCTTGATTAAGATGGTCTGTAATTTGTTGCACTGTTGCCCTTCTGTTGTCTGTTTCCTGTCTGGACACTCACCGTTCCGTCCGAGCAGTAACTAGTCGATGACGACCACACGTTGCACGTAGAGACCCAGTATTTTGGCTGACAGTCCAGTCTTTAAACACTTTAACAACAGCTGCTCTGAGACATTTAAAAAATGCGGCGGTTTCGGTGACACTCGCTCCATGGCTCCGAACTCCTACAATCATCAAACGTTGAATGTCCGTCAAATCTCATTTTTTACCCATCTCGTCACCCAACCATCCCTTCTACTACTGTCGCAAGAACTAAGCTTTCACCTTTTATACTAGCACTCTGGCGGCAACAGCGTGAGCCATAGCTCATTTGCTTAAAACTGTCAGCTGGTCATAGTGGCCACTCAGTGTACATTCTGTATATGTACAGATGTTCAGACAACTGATAGCTGTAAGTGATCATTATATACACTGCTGGCCACCCAAAATGCAACATCAAGAAGGAAGCATTCGATTGGCCTGAAATTCGCAGCATGCATCGCCCGCGAGAGGACATGCAAACGATTAGCATTGCAGTGCATATGCAAATCATGTGTTCCCGGCACTCCACCGAAACGCACTATAAGAAGGGTGCACGTAGTGGAAGTATGTTGTGCTGCCGGACCTGTGCGTGGGAAGCTTCCTTATGCCTCGTCGCAGAATACAGCAGTCATTCTAGCAGGTTTCGGAGTTCGACATAGGACGAATAGTGGCTTATCGCGACAGCAGTTTATCGTACCGAGACATCGGCGCCCGTTTGCGACGACATCCAGCCACAGTGAGGCGAGTATGGATTCGGTACGTGCAGGGGGGACGGACGGACCAACGTGAGCGATTGCCGCACCTGCAGCACAAAATAGAACGAGAGGACTGGCATGTTGTGCGGCGGGCATTGACAGCTCGCACCGCCACATCACGAACGTTAGCGCAGGAATTAGGTTGTGTTGCGCAACAACATTTGTCAGCACGTACCGTTCGACGTCTTCTGTAGGAGCGAACACTTGTCGCACGGCGCCCATTGTTCCGATTACCATTGACGTTACACCACAGGTGAGTGCGGCGGGAGTGGGCCGTTGAACGCTACACCTGGACTACGGAATAGCACGACATTGTCTTATCCGACAAATCCCGCTTCTGCCTGCAACACCACAATGGTCGGATCCGCGTGTGGCGTCACCGCGGCGAAAGACTGTATGACTCCTGCATTAAGATTCGATATACCAGTCCGTCGCCTGGCGCTATGGTTTGAGACGCAATTGGATATGGCACCTGCACCCCTCTAGTGCTCATCGCCGGTGCAATCAACAGCCACCGCTACATCTCCGATGTTTTGGAGCCTGTAGTCCTACCTTACATGAAGGACCTGCCATCGGCCACGTTTCAACAGGACAATGCGCGCCCGCACGTTGCACGCATCGTGCAATATTTCTCCGGGGCCCACCAGGTGTCATTGCTGCCGTGGTCCACCTGTTCTCCTGATATGTCGCTCATCGGACATGCCTGGTCGCTGATCGGCAACCAAGTGGCCCGGCAAGTACTATCCGTGGCTACGCCTGATGAACTGTGGCAGCGTGTGGAAGCAGCCTGGACCGACATACCCCAAGCCCACATCCAAAGCCTCGTTCGTTCGATGCCGCGGCATACACTAGATAGCAAAACCATTATTGCCAACCATGGGGGCCACACGAACTATTTATGTCTGCGTGTTCCGCAAGTCGCACGGGCCTGTAAGCTCAATCGTTTCATCTTTGTATCTGTTGTTATGTGTACAGTAAATCTGGCTTTGCTATCTCGTGTACTTCTTGGTGTTGCATTTCGGTTGGTCAGCAGTGTATATATACAGACCGATGAGCCATTACATAATGACCGCCTGTTTAATAAGCAGTACGGCCTCCTTTAACCTGCAAAAGAGCGGCACTCGGCGAGGCACAGATTCTATGAGGAGGCGATCCTGCAGTATCTGGGCCCATAATGTAAACATAGTGCCCTCTAGTTCCTTTACTTTCCGGAGTGCTGGTAATTTAGCACCAACTGCTTTTAGAAGTCGAACCGCAAATGTTTGATTGCGTTCGTGTCAGGTGAATTTGGAGGCCAGGGCCTTAACAGGAAGTTACCAGCATGTTCCTCGAACCACCCGTTGACGATTCTGGCAGTGTGGCATTGCGCATTGTCCTGTTGGTAATGGCCATCACCAACAGTGAAAACAGTGTCCATGAATTGGTGAACCTGGTCAGCAACGATGTTCAGAACTGTGTGCTGTGACACATTGTCCTGATAACCTCTGTTGTAACTCTGGTCATGCGGTGGTTGTGAACAATGCACGACAGTCTCAGCTCCCTTCTGCAGTTCTTGACATAATTTTACTAAAAATGTGAAAAGCAGGTAAATACCCAAAAATTAGAGATATGAAACAAGACCGTAAAAGTTGTGGGAACTCTGACAACACAGTGCTCAGTAGAATGTAAAATGAACCAGCACACACGGTAGTTAATGTGAGAACAGGAAAAGCTTGATCAAGTGTACTACTAGCCAAAACCTACATGAAAACCAACTTGGACACCATTGTGATTTGAATACCCTATAGACGCAATGTACTCGGATACCAGTTCCTAGTTCTGTTTGTGTACAACTGTTTGTCATTAATATAACGTATAAATACAAGAATATGCCTGTATGTATCTTTACTACATAACTGCCCATTGTGTTCATTCATGCAAATACTATATAAGTACATTACAAATTAAAATGTCTAAAAGAAAATAAGTATTGTTCAACCAACCGTGTGTACAGAGTTCGTAAAGCCTAATGTCAAACAAATCCGTGCGTAACTGATGCCATTATTTATTATACAGTGCTGGACAATTGCTAAGGACGGATCATAAACGGCTATATATCTCATAAAAAAGTACGTGTGGTTGGATGCCAAGTGAAAGAAAATAATGTCAAAATGCCAGGACATTACAAGAAAGACAATTTATTGTGCTCTGAAATCCAGAAGGCTTTGGAACTTATTCAAGGGACAAACAGGCCATTTTGTGCAGAATAGGTAAACGTGAAAAAAATGCAATTACCGTCCGCAGGCGTTCCGGCGTAAGATGTCAATACGGGATATGGCCACCATGGAGAGCGATGCAAGATTCCACACGTCGTGTCATGATTTGCACAACATTATCAAGCAGCTGTTGGAGTAATTTATCCCATTCCTCTGTCAGTGCACGGATGAGGGTGTCCTTGTTTATTGGAGGGCATTGGCGATAAGCAAGACTCGTCCTCAAAGCATCCCATACGTTTTCAATGGGATTCAGATCTGGCGAACGTGCTGGCCATACGAGGCGTTGAATATCCTCGCTCTCAAGACACTCCTGGACAGCAACTGCTCGATGACATGTTGCGTTGTCGTCCATGAAAATGAATCTATCACCGACAGAACCACGGAACATGCGAACATGAGGTAGCAGAACATCATTAATGTATCGTTGGCCAGTCATAGTGCCAGTTGGAAGCACGTAGAGGGACGTACGGCCATTGATCATGATGCCAGTCCATACCATGACACTTCATGTCGGATATCGGTTATCGGTCCCTTTCCTGTATGTTAGCTGGACAATATGCAGTACCACTATCACGCCAGATCAGTTGTCGTCGACAATCAGACGATAGACTGTATCTACTCTCATCTGAGAAGAGGACAGCAGACCAGTCGTTATCAGTCCAATTGCGATGTTGATGGCACCATTGCAAACGTGCGGTGCAGTGACGCCTGGACAATGGGATGCACACAACAGGACGGCGGACGTATAGTCCTCCTTCATGAAATCGTCTGGCGACAAATTTTCGGCAGATCCGCTTGCCAGTAGCAGCCATAAACTGATTTGCTACCTCACTAGCTGTGCTGCGCCGGTGTCTTTTTGTTGATAGCACTATGTACCGATCTTCTGCAGGTGTCGTACTGCGAACACGACCTCCCTGTGACGTTTTCTACACTCTCCATTTGTTTGAAATGATTTCCAAACCCTTTAAACAACACTGTGGCTGACGTCGAACTCCCTGGCAACATGTGTTATTTTTCTCCCTTATTTAATCTCGCCAATAATACGGCCACGCGTAGAATCTTCTAGGTGATGTCGGAAAGACATACTGAAAATTGCAAGTTCGTCAATTGATTCTTTCCCCTTTCAATTTTGCGTTTGAAGAACAACGGTCAATACGCGTCAAATCCGTTATATCTCTTATCAGCGCTATGACGTCACGAACAAGTTCGGCAATCCAAAATTTGCATACGCACAACACGTCTTACTGTATCCCGCACTTATGCTAATTTCCACATTTTCCTGCCTTCCATTTTATGGTTGCTATCGTTGCTATTGTCATCCGTCCTTAGCAATTGTCTGGCAGTGTATTGTAATAAACCTGATTTTAAAATATGAAAATAGCATTACTCACATTTAAAACGGAATTGATTAGTAATAATGCAAGTATCGAACAACTTTACACTTACCCACCCTTCCACAAAAAACATGCATTTGCTTGCACACTCTTCCACAAAAAACATGCATTTGCTTGCACACTCTTCCACAAAAAACATGCATTTGCTTGCACACTCTTCCACAAAAAACATGCATTTGCTTGCACACTCTTCCACAAAAAACATGCATTTGCTTGCACACTCTTCCACAAAAAACATGCATTTGCTTGCACATTCTTCCACAAAAAACATGCATTTGCTTGCACACTCTTCCACAAAAAACATGCATTTGCTTGCACACTCTTCCACAAAAAACATGCATTTGCTTGCACACTCTTCCACAAAAAACATGCATTTGCTTGCACACTCTTCCACAAAAAACATGCATTTGCTTGCACACTCTTCCACAAAAAAATGTGCATACTGTAAAAGTCAGTGACTACTCGCCGTGAGGCTTAACTGAATATGGTCAAGCTTTATATTTACAGGGATTGCTCTGAAATTCAGATGAATAAGGTCAGACTTTTTAATTTCAGATTTCCCCTTAACTGTAAACTATTCAGTTAAGCCTGTGAAATTCAGTCTTAACTGAATACAATCAAACTATGCTCTTCAAATTACGGCTTAACTGAAAACAGTCAAATTAAATTTTACAGGCATTGTCATTCAAATTACGACGGAACTGAAAAGGGTCAAACCTTATTTTTACGGGCGTTGCTCTTCAAACTACGGGTTTAGTATTTACTGTCGCGACCGTACTTCTACGGGCTTTCACAAAAACGGGCGAAGCCGTACTTTTACGGGCAAGGGCTGGGGCCCCAGTTGCCGGCCGTTGCCCGTAATCTAACAGGGAAATTTTTAACAGTGTAGCATCAATGAGCTGCGGATGATACAAGGCTGGACGACGGTTCTTCATTTGGCCATATGTGCACCACTTTTGATTCGTACTCACTACAGCGGCACGTATTTAATCCCCAAGCCGCGCCATTTCCGAGATCGTTGTTCCGAGGCACCGTGCAATCACAATTTGTCCTTTATCAAACTCAGATAAATCAGCAGTTTTTCCGATTCAGACTTCGAACACTACTAACCAGAAGCAGTTCTCAGGTTGTATATATACTGCTCTCTGAGCTTTACATTCGCCATTGTTTCGTCTCCATGAGCGCTCATTTCTCTAGGCTGTGGGTGGTTATAATGTAATAACTCATCGGTGTATATATATATATACACGGCCGAGTCACATTAATGTGACTAACAGCTAATATCCAAAGTAACCGCCAGTAGACAGCATCTAGACGGGCTGGGAGTGACTCAGTAAGGTGCTGGAAGCTGTTCATAGGTACGTGGAGCCCTGCTGACTGCAGTGCATCTGACAGCTGCTAGACGGTGCCTGGTGGATGATCCATAAAGCTATCAGCTCCATCGAGGTACTTCCCGACATGCTCAATTGGGTTTAAGTTTGGGAAATTAAGGAGCCAGTGAAGTTCTTTGAAGTCTTCATCGTGCTCTTGCTACCACTTTCGGACATTTCTAGCTGTATGACACGTCGCATTGTTCTCCTGGAAGATCGTATCAGCCCCAGGGAAGAAAGTCAGCATGTATGGGTGTACGTGGACTGCAAGGATGACTTCATAACGAATTCGGTTCATAGTGCCTTCCGCAGGTATGAGTGGACCTAGGGAATACCAAGAAAACATTCCCCAGACCCTAACGCTGCCCCAATCAGCTTGTCTTCTTCCAGCAATTGTTGAAGAGTGTTTGTTCTCCGATGTGTCTCGCTTTATACGCCAACGTCCATCCGTTTGATTAAGCAGAGAACGTGACTCATCGGAGGCGGCAGTCCTTTGCCAAGCAGCGGAGGTCCAATTCGGAGAGTGCAGTGCAAATGTAATCCTTTTCTGCCGATGCACCATCGTTTTTGTATATTATACGTACAGTGACATCCGTCTGCATCGGAGATCGCTGAACTGTCATTTTAGACACACTTTGGTAGCACCCTGATTCATTCGGCCAGTGATTTGCTCCACTGTAGTGTGTCAATCTGCCCTCACTTACCTTCGCAGCTGATGTTCACCTCTCACATCAATGGGACGTGGTGCTTAACTGTTTCCACTTCGTATACGCAATGGTGCCATTTCTTGAATCACGATACACTTTAACCATAGCAGCACGCAAACAGTTCACAAAATGCGCTGTTTCAGAAATATTGCCACTCTTGGCCAGAAAGCCGATAATCATTCCTTTTTGCAAATCTGATAAGTCGCTGCGTTTATCGATGACAGCAACGAGGGATATGCTTTCAGAATGCTTACAGCACAACCTTATATATCCTCCAAACCAGCTCACGACACGTACCTTCTTTCATTGACTACGGGCTGTTGACGTCAAAAGTAGGAGGTGGTCACAATAATGTGACTCGACTGTATACCAATGAGCCATTCCACTATGACTACCTTCACCCTAGAAAAATGAGTGTGCCTGGAGACCGAACGGTGGCGCAGGTGAAGTTCACAGAGCAGTACTTATAGAACCCGATTACCCGCTTTCGGTTAGTAGAGTGTTCGGAGTCAGAATAGGAAAAGCAGCCGATCTATCGGAGTTTGATAAAAGACAAATTGTGATGATACGGCGTCTCTGAAACGGCGTGGCTTGTGGGTTGTTCACGTGCTGCTGAAGTAAGTACGTATCAAAAGTGGTGCACAGATGGCCAAACGACGGGTCGTCGTCCAACCCTGTGTTGTCCGCAGCTCGTTGATGCCAGAGAGGGGCGGAGACTGTTGCGCATTCTTCACAGCGACGCAGGGACAGAGTGCGATAAAACACCCCCAACTACAACAGTGGTGCTCAGGGCAATGTGTCACAACACACTATTCATCGCTGTTTTCTGCGCTTTGGCCTGCCGGGTCCCCATGCTCACTGCACGGCATCGCCAGCAACGCATGCATCACGTACGCGGCCGAACGCGGATACGCCGATTGCCAACGCAGGCTACGGCATCTAGATGCACTGTTGGGCGGAAACAGGCCGGTGGCGAAGGGGTTATTCCTTGGGCGATGTTTACTTGGGATACTTGAGGCCCCATTATCCCTATAGCACAATCCCTGATAACACTCAGGTATCTTAACATCTTTGCGAATCAAGTTCCCGTATTAATGGCAACTGTGTTCCCTGCTGGTGATGGTCATTACCAACATGCTTGTGACTTTCTGTTAATGCCCTGGGCTCCAAATTCACCTGCCATGAACCTAATCGAGCATCTATGGTTCCACTTGGAAAAGTGGGATCGGGCTAAATCACCACCACCCAGACATGTACACGAACTAGTAGATCAGCTTCTTCCATTATGGTACCAGATACGCCAGGACACCTATCGCCACCTCATCGAATCGATGCCTTGCGGAGTGGCCGCTGCATTGCAGGCTAAAGGGGGACCTACAGCCTATTAGGTATGTGGTCATAATGTAATACACCATCAACCAACAAGTAATTGGACACCTGTGATAGCAAAGGAAAACGAAGTTTATTCACCTTCAATAGTTGGTGGAACCTCCACAAGCGGCGATTACAGCTGCGACTCTCCGGGGCATACTCTCAACCAGGTGTTGTACGACTGCTAGCGGTATTTTCTTTCACTCTGCTTGGAGAAGACAGGTCAGTTCCTTCACCGATTTCGGACGGTGGGAGCACCCCTTAAGTCGACGCGTCAACTCGTCCCAGAGGTGCTCGATAGGGTTAAGGTCCGGGCTCTGCGCAGGCTAGTCCATTCGATTAAACCCACTGTCACTATACCAAGCCATGGTGGACCTCGCAACATGAAAGGTGGCATTGTCATCCTGAAAGTAACATGGGTCCACCCCGTAAAACTGCCACAACGTAGGAAGCTCATGGCCATCCAAAATGGTGCAGTGGGTTTCGGAGTTGAGTCTACTAGGAATTGCGACCAAGGCTCCCGTGCCACACTAGGAGAAACACCCCCATAGCATAATTACACCGTCACCGAACTTCCCAGTTAGCACAATACATTCCGGCAGGAGGCGTTCTTCAGGCAGACGCCAAACCCAGACCCTGCCATCCGAACGGTAGAGGATTAACTTTGATTCGTTGCTCCACAGAACCTGTTTCCCCTGGTCAACGGTCCACTGTCGACGTTCTTTACACCACGTTAGCCGAGCAGCGCTATTGGACTTGGTAATCAAAGGCTGGCAGGCGGCAGCACGTCCATGATAACCGAGCAGATGGGATTCCTTACGGATGATATTCATCGAAAGAACACTCCCGGATGCCTGTTGAAACTACTTGGGATGTGTCCCATCGATTTGGTGCGGCTCTTCCGAATTTCTCTGGTCAGCACCGGTCGATCTCTAACTCCCAGTTTTGTGGGTCTGCCGGGTCGGGGCACATTCCGACAGTCACCTCTCATCTTCCACTTGCCAATCACGTAGGCCACTGTCGATTTTGGGTATTTCAACTAGCTGGATATGTCACGTATGGATCGGCCATTTCTGTGATACCCGACGACTACACCTTTCTCGAAATCAGAGAGCTCCGGACTGCGTGGCATCTTGCATGCGACTGGTTGCGTTGTTCTTTCCCACACGATAATTAACGGCGGCGGCCGTGACGTGTATCAGAACCGCAAATATCGTCGATTGCAGGGGTGTCCAATTACTTGTTGGTAGATAGTATGTATATATATATATATATATATATATATAATCATCATCATTGTCAACCATTATCAACCCACTGCTGGACGAAGGTCTCCCCAAGTTTCCTCCACAACGGTCTGTCTTGTGCCAGTCTCCTCCATGTCACTCCCGCATACTTTCGAATTTCATCCACCCATCTCCCACGTGGTCTTCTTCTGGGTCTTTTCCTGTCCCTTGGAATCCAATCAAAAATTTCGGCTGTCCATCGATGATCTGTCCTTCTGGCAGTATGTCCAGCCCATTGCCATTTCAGGGATTTAACTCTGATCATGATGTCTTCCACTCTTGTCATTTTTCGGATCCACGAGTTCCTCTTCTTATCTCTCCTGGTTACACGAAGCATGCACCTCTCCATGCTGCTTTGAGTTGTCTGAAGTCTTTGTATATCTCTTTTAGTTAAGGTCCACGTCTCTGCACCATACGTAAGCACTGGAAGGATGCATTGATCAAACACTTTTCTTTTAAGACATAATGGCATATTGCTCTTGAAAATTATGCTGTTTCTTCCAAAAGCTCTCCAGGCAAGTTTTGTACGGCGATTAATTTCTTCATCAATGTGACCCTCACTTGATATCTGTTGTCCAAGATAAACGTACGTGTCTGTTATCTCCAGCTTTTCTCTATCAATCAATAAATCTTCATTTCTTGTAAAAGCATTGAACATCACTTTTGTCTTCTGAAAGTTCATTTTTAATCCCACTTCTTTACTCTTGTCAGCAAGTTCCTGGATCATACTCTGCAGCTCTGATGGGGTAGTTGCAAAAATGACTACGTCATCAGCAAAACGAAGGTGGGTTAGATAATCTCCATTAATCTTTATCCCTTTGTTTTCCCAGCTCAGCGACTGAAAAACACCCTCCAATGTGGCATTAAAGAGCTTCGGAGATATGGTGTCACCTTGTCTCACTCCCTTTCCAATTTTTATGTGTGTTGTATTTTCAAACAGCCGAATCTTTGCACTTGCATTTTCATAGATGTTATTAATAATATTAATGTATGCATCTTCAATACCGCAGGTTTTCAGAGCCATTGTAACTGCTGATGGTTTCACCGAATCAAAGGCTTTTTCATAATCGATAAAAGCCATGCACAATGGAAGTTCATATTCCCTCGATCTTTCAATTAGTTCTCTCAGTACGTGGATATGATCTATTGTGCTGTAGCCACTCCTGAATCCAGCTTGTTCTCTCGGTTGAGCCATGTCCAGTGTTACCTTCAAGCGGTGTGAAAGAACTTTAGTGAAGATTTTATAAACTACTGATAGGAGGCTGATAGGTCTGTTGTTTCCGCGATTCTCAATGACACCTTTGTTATGTAGCAAGATCAATATAGCGTTGTTCCAATCCTCAGGAATTTTCCCTTCATTAAGGCATCGAGTGAAGATTTGGGCGAGTACTGTTTCAATTTCTCCACTTGCTTCTTGTATGATGTCTACAGTAATTCCTTCTTCTCCTGGAGCTTTCCCCCGCTTCATGTTCTTGATTGCATGTGCAACTTCTGCTGGAAGGACTGGAGGAACTCTGGTACTGGTATCTTTCATGATGTCTGGAGTCCATTTATCATCCCTGTCATATAATTTGGAGTAGAAATATTTTACTCTTGTCAAAATTTCGCCTCTATTTCTTGTTACAGAACCATCTTCTTTCCTCAGTGCCATAATCTGTTTTCTTCCCTTACTGAGATGTCCCTTTGCTATCTTTAGGCTTTGGTTGTTTTCAATTGCTTTCCTCACTATTTCACAGTTGAATTTTCTTACGTCTTCAGTGATACTTTTTCTTACTGTCTTGCATAGCTCTATATATTCCACTTTGGAAGTCACATTTTCTTTAGTTGTCCTCACCTCTCTTCTTTTTTGCATCAACATTTTCGTTTTTCCTGATAATTTGTTTACATGCAACTTGTTCTTAGATCCAGCTAATCTTGTTGCTGTTTCCATAAGAGCTTTGGTTACTTTTCTGTTAACTTCAGATATGTCCACTTCTTCCGATGTTAGGCCTTCTGAAGAAGAGAACCTGTTCTTCAGTTCCAACTTGAAGGTATTATGGTGTTTTTTAAGGTTGGTTATGTCAATAGATTTTGTTTGTCTTATGAGCTTGCCACGTTCAAGTTTGGTGTTGAGGTGCATCTTACATCTCACTAATTTATGGTCACTACCTGTGTTGAACTTGTTTAGCACACTGCAGTCTTCTATGACGAATTTTTTGTTACACATAATAAAATAAATTTCACTTGTCGTCCCATTTGGATATCTCCATGTCCATTTCCTGTGTGGCTTTTTCTTGAAGAAGGAGTTCAAGATGAAAATCCTTCTGCCTCTGCAAACTCAACGAGAGTATTTCCACGCTGGTTTCTGTTGCCGTGACCGAATTTACCTACTGAAGTTTCATTCTGTTGCCGTTGCCCTATTTTTGCATTGAAATCTCCCATAATTATTTTCAAGTGCTACTTACCTTTATTATTTAGATGACAAATTTCCTCATAAAATTCTTCAATTTCTTCTTCAGGATGACTTGTGGTGGGTGCATAAGTTTGAATAATCTGAGCCTGGTATCTTTTCGAGAGTTCGATAACAAGTCGTGCAGCTCTGTCAGAGGAACTTTCAACTTCTACAACTTTATCCTTTAGTTTCTTCTTTATTATAAATCCAACACCACTAGTTCTGCTAGTATCTGTCCCTCGATAGTAGAAGAGATGTCCACTTTTCAGTTCGATGAGATCTTCTCCTTTTCTCCTTACCTCACTTAGCCCTACGATGTCCCACTTGATCCTTTGTAGTTCCTCTTCCAATTCAAGAAGCCTTGAATCAGAAGATAGGGAGCGTCCGTTGTACGTAGCCAAGGTCAGCATCAGATGGCAGCCTAGTCCGGACCTCCGGGGATTCTTAGCACCCTCTGCCTTCATGTCGCACTGTCCGCTGCCTTTGCCAGGTACATTCCAGCTGCCGGAGACTGAGGGCCAAGATTTAAGTTGTGGAATCATTTTGGAGGGGTTTGGCCATAACTCACCACGCTGGCCAAGCGGGTTGGTGAGTGTGGGATGGAATTTCCTCTATTCCCGATGGTATAGTAATACCGCTATTGGCGGTCGTCAGAGCCCCTTTAGTGGGAACAGGATGCACCACGAGAAGGCGGGGTAGACATTTGTCAAGGAGAGGCTGTGATGTTACGCATCACCTGACTTTACATCCCATATATATATATATATATATATATATATATATATATACAACTAAAGAACCAACAAGAAACACCAAACAAAAGACAACTTTGAAATTCTAGAGAACCAAAGGCATCATAAAAGAAAGATCAAACCGTAATACAGAAAAAACGCAAAACCCGAAGACAGAAAATAAGTTTCAGAAAATTAATGAGGAAACATAAAACAAATTAAAACCGAGAACAAAACAAACCGCAAAAGTCCGAAGCAATCAAGCTACAGAACAAGCAAAAGACAAAAAAAAAAAAAAAAAGAAAAAAAGAGAACCAGAAGTACATAGGGATGCAGACCAATGACTGATTTTCTTTATGGCTTCATCAGTAGCAAGCATGAGGAAAATCACCCACGTCTCTGCAGAGACCAGAAACGTATGGGTTTCTGTTAACCTAGTTTGCTATAGGGACTAATTAAATTTAAGATTAAATTCAACTAATATTAAAAGGGGCAAATTTAATTAGTCTTTAAAGCAAACTATATTAGCAAAAACCCACACGTTTCTTGTCTCTGTAGATACGTGGGTGATTTTCTTCATGCTTGCTCCTGACGAAGCCATAAAGAGAATCAGTCATTGGTCTGCATCCCTAAGTTTTTCTGGTTGTCTTTTTTTCTTTTGTTTTTGTCTTTTGCTTGTTCTGTAGCTTGAATGCTTCGGACGTTTGGGGTCTGTTTAGTTCTCGGTTTTAATTTGTATTATGTTTCCTCATTAATTTTCTAAAAATTATATTCTTCCTTCGGGTTTTGCAATGTTTCTGTATATATATATACATTATATATCCAAAAATCACCGGACACACTTCAAAATAAAATGAATGGATCCGCTGCGTTGTCAAGATACGCGGTACAGCTGCAAACCACATAAGAACAGACTTACATCTGACCGCGATCATATCGCACTGTGAGGTTGAGTGAAAATATCGCGGTGGGAGAGAACTGACTTTGAGGAAGGAAATATTGTTGGGTGTTATATTAGTGGGTTGTCAATAAGAGAAAAAAGAGGGGCGTTTAAACATATCCAAGTCAACTGTTTTGGATGTACTGAATAAGTGAAAGACACATAGCGTGCGTGAAGCAGCAAAACGTACTGGCAGACCAAAGAAAATCAGTAATAGAGGATGTCGAAGCCTCAGGAGAGTTGTTACAGATAATCCACGGAGTACTGAACAAGGCATCGGTGTACAGGTGAGTAAAAATGCTGGAACCTCGGTATGTACACGTACCATTCGCAGAGATCTTCATTCCACGGGGTTACCGTGGTCGTGCGGCTGCTCATAAGCCTTTCATCTCCCCTAGGACTGCTACTCGTCGTTTAACATGGTGTAAATAACAGTTTTCGTGGACTGTAGATTAATGGAAACCGGTCCTATGGACTGATGAATCCAGATACACGATCTATCAGTCTGATGGCCGTATGTGGGTATGGCGGCTGCCGGGGGAACGCTATTTACCACAGTGTACTGTTCCTACGGTCAAGTTTGGAGCTCTCAGTGTACTCGTGTGGGGGTGTTTTTCGTGGCATTGTTCCGGCCCATTGGTTATCGTGGACAAACTTGTTAACCAGCAGGTATACCTTAATATTCAGGAGAATTATGCTCTACCAACTCTGTGCCAATAATATCCCAGCAAAAAGAATCTTGCTGGGCCAGCACTGCCAGCAACGGCCCAGCACTAGGTTGCCGCTGTTGACACCCCCATCGAAACCAAGCAGTTGGCACCCCCATCAATCATCATATGCCACAACAGAGTCATTAGTTATCCATCACAAGATGTGGCTGCCACAAGTGGCTCTTCAGCGGCCCTGCAAGCACGTGCCATAAATGATGGGTAGCGTAATGCAGTCCGCTAGTTTCCTGGTAATGGCAGCCTGCACTTAAGTGACGTAAATTATATCTTGTAGAATCTTGCCCGCCAATTTCCCAGTTGTAACCGTAAAAAATAATAATAAATAAAAATCAAGGATAACCACCGTTTCCCAAAGTTAAAACATCTTTTTCCCCCTTACGAAACTTCTGAATTATAGCACTGCTCTGGGGAAATTTTCTCAACATACCGGAAAAACGCCTGTTTGGGTCTGGCTGGAAACAAACGAAGGACTGGCTACGTGGGAAGCGCGCTCTACCAACTGAACTGATTTGCCACGCCCAAGCGTTAGCTTGAAGCTGGCTCTCTTTCCTGCGGAATGTGTAATCGAATGGTTCTCTCTTTAATTTTACAATATTGCGAGGTATTTTTCATAATATAATTCATAAATTTATTTTTTCAACGTAACGATAGTTTTTTTTTACCTTAAGGGTACTTCACTCATTTTGAAGGAGTGTACCAACTTAAAGGCGCTTTCCAAAGTTTTGGTTGGTTGGTTGGTTGATAGATTTTAATGGCGACCAAAGTTTTGTGCTAACCTTTTCGTCTTGAAAAGCGATTGTTGAATTAATATATTTACCCGTTCATGCCACATTCTGTTACATTTTTAACGTTGTATTTTTCCTTTCGGCTGTCCGAAGCTACATTTGTCTTAAAGAGGAAAGATATTTTATTTTACTTCTCGTTATTTTTAAAAGCGAATTCCTCCAGTCCTGTGTATTCATCCCACGGATAAATACATTATATCCACATAGCGTTACTTTTTTTTTCAGGTAATTGATAAATTTTGTACGCGTATAATTTTTTTTTTCCAATAAGCTTTTTTTAATGTTTTTTCAGGACTGTTGTTTCAAGCGGATTAGTGTATTTTAAAACGAAACATTACACAGAAATTATTTCTTGTTATTCATGGGAATGGAGTCGGTGTATTTCATGGCTTGATCTCATATCTTCGTCGACGTGGCATTTCATTAGGAAATTAATTCGCCTCTCTACACATGGCTTTTTTTCTTAATATCTACTAAAATAACACGATGGCGATAGCATCGTCTTCAACTAACTGGTACCTCTAGAGACACAGCACATGTTGTATTCTGCCCTTGCGCAGTCCCGTTGCTTCCACCTGATGTTGGGGTTTCATCGGTTGCCAGCTACGGGCCACTAGTGGCCCTTGCATGGAAGCCCGCAATTTACGGCGGTGCTGCAGCGCCTTCAATGGCTGGCAACTGATGGCACTGCCACCAACGGACCGCTACCGGGCCGTCAGCGGCAGATTTCAGCCAGAAGTTACACATCACTGCCAGCTGGTGGCCAGCAGTTTCCCAACACTTGTGTTTTTACTGGGATGAAACCGAGCCTTGTTGGTACCAGCAGGATAATGCACCGAGCCATAAAGGAAGGACTGTTACGGCGTGGTTTGACACTAATTCCTTATCGTGTGTGGACTGGTCAGCACAGAGCCCTGATTTTATTCCCATAGAGCACCTATGGGATGAATTAGAGCGCTGCATAAGAAGTTTGGAACCAAGGCTTACTACAAAGCAACTGTTAGCGGCAGCATTATTTACTGAATGGAAGCGCATACCTATCGCTGTAATCCAAAATCTTGTCGAAAGCATGTCTCGAATTGTCAGGGCATGCTTTAAAGCCAAAGGTGGAACGACACCGTTCTAATGTATATCAATAAATGGTATGTTGTGGTTCTCTTCTTTCTAGGTGTCCGGTGACTTTTGTCAATACAGTGCACATTATATATATATAAGTGTGTACGGCATGTCCTAGGAGAGTCCGTTCGCCCCGTGCGAACCTGTTGCATCAGAATTAAAGAACTGAACCTGAGTCACGTGGTCGCTAAAACTCACGGATACAACAATCATGTAGTTTACAAGCTTATCCGGAAGGTTGCACGCTCTGATTTCAATACATTAGAAAGGAAAACGTAGGTCATGAGACATATTCGATCTGTAGACTTCGAACCCCGGATCTCCTCTATCCTAAAGAATTGACCCGCCGTTTGTCAGAGAAAGAATGCCTGCACTAAGCATCAATTGGCCTTTGGCGACAGAACAAGTAACAATCTCACCATCGTAAAACATTATCGAGACCCTATCTCTGTGTTCATTAGACACGGCGTATACTAAACACCGCTAAAGTCTGAAGGCAATCAACATGAGGACACTGTTTACATTCGGTCCAACTCGCGCCAATTACCCACTAGAATCTCTGAACACAAGTATGCTATAATGAACCATTTTGAAGTCACATCTTTGTCCTGTCTTGTTAATGATGGAGCACACAAATTGGAATGTACACATGAAAAAATCCTAGAAACAACATGAACGAGGAAGAACATCCTATTCACCGAAAGTCTCTTTATTGACACCTACAATTCTAAATTCTGCGACGAAGATACACCTCTGAATATCCCAGCACCATGGACTGCCTTACTTCGGCAACGACCAACGCATATAGATCATCTTGCTACACACACACCTAATTATCCACCAAATTAATTACGATAACTAATAGTGATAAACCCTGTTATTGTTGTTGTTTTTATATAACGTGCGGAACGTGTTGGTAACATAACCCACCCTAAGATGTCGCACGCGTACGCATGCACATTGTATCAACTGTTTTGCAGCTCATGTATATCTATTTGTCTAAAGTTTAGCTTCTAATTCCCCAGTTAAAAAGTTGTACCGGATGATGAAGTGCTTGGCCTTTGATAGATCGTGTACCTTTTACGTATTACTTGAACTAAAATCAAATACTTTAATGTTAATCAGAGTTTATATATTGAATATTCCGATCGCGTAATGACGACATTTATACACCACTAGAAAATCTTAAACATGAAATAAAATTCGCATGTAAGCAATGTCCTCTAACCTTGGTTTCTGTCTCGTAACAAAAATTTCATCAAAACAGAAAATTCCAATGCATTCCACCCATTCTGAGGACAAAATGAATGTGGACAAAGTGAACGGCGGCCAAACTGTCTACTGAACAGTGGACGAAATGAACTGAACCAGTTGAACATGGACGAAATGTGAACAGGGAGAAAGTGATACTCCAACATTTTGTCTAACATGTTACTTCGGGTGACCATCGTCATCACAGAAGGAAATCTTGCTTAGCCTACTACCTACAGTTATAAACCTTCATCCCACAAGGCTATGTAGTCTAGCCTGCCATCTACAGTGACCACCATAATAACACAAAATTATGTTATTTAGTCGCCATTACGGTAACTACCATAATCACACAAGGATATGTTGTTTACCGTACAAACTACAGTGACCACCATTATTACCCAAAGCTATGCTATCGATTGGTTGGTTGGTTGGTGGATTTTTATGGCGCAAGGGCCATGTTTGGCCAAAGAGCGCCAGACACAAGACAAACAAACAGTATTAAAAAACGTGGCACAAATCCCAAAATCTGGCTGACCAAGTAAAACCGAACCATGAGAATGATGGAAGGGCCAAAAAAGACAATGCAACAAACAGTATTAAAAACATGGTACAATGGTTAGAAACTAGCCGATTAAGTAAAACTGAGGAATGAGAATGATGAAACACATCACGAAAACGAACACAACTACACATAAGATGAGTCATAGGAGAGGGACGAACTGTCACTCTCCTCCCCCTTGTGTTTCTCTATAATGTTGGTTGAGGGTAGGGAACTCGCTGAGTCTGAGACAGTTGCAATGTTGGTTAGTTAGACCGCGACAGTTGGATGGACACCGCACACCTTTTCGGATTTAGGGCCGGGTCTTCCACACGTGCAGGCTTCATGCTGGGAACTGGAAGAGTCGGTCGTCTTCAAAAGAGAAGGCGCAGAGCCAGCTGGTCGAATAAGCTGGAGCTCGGTGAAATCCACCTGTGTCGCTTGTTCAGCTGTAGATCTCTTGGCAAGTGCGGCGAGAGCTACAGGGCGCGGAACAAATGGCTGCACGGGTTGTGGTAGAGATGGTACTACTGCGGCAAAAGTACGCTGTCGCTTGTTGGGAATACCCAACTTGGCCTTGGCAGCAGGGTACGAGAGGCCTTCCAGGGTCTTGAGGCGCTGGATCGCCATCTCGTCCTTCCATTTCACACAGTTGTGGGAGTAAGCTGCGTGGGCCTCACCACAGTTAACACAGCAGGCAGAAGAAGTGCAACCTTCCCCGTCATGTTCACTGGAGCCACAATTTGCGCAACGAGCGGAGCTGTGACATGAACGTTGTGAATACCCATACCTCTGGCACCTGAAACAGCGCAGAGGACTGGGAATGTACGGGCGAACTCCACAGACCAAGTAGCCAGCCTTGATTTCGGTCGGAACTTTCGGGGAGTTAAAAGTCAAGATTACATTTTTAGATTTAATCAAAGAACCATCGCGCCGGAACATCATACGACGTGCAGCAATAACACCCTGATCTGCAAGTTCGCTCACCAATTCGCCCTCACTGCATGGCAAGAGATCAAACTCCGAAATAACACCCCGAGAGGTGTTGAGAAACGGGTGAGGTGTCACTTTGACAGGAATGCCTTGAAGACTAGTGAGGTGCAGAAGAGTGTTACTCTGAGAAACACTGCAAGTTTGGACAAGCAGGTCCCCAGAGCGAAGCTTCCTCACAGACTTCAAGGAGCCAACTGCAGCGTCCAAAGCTTTAGAAAGGAAAAAGGGAGATCTGGTGGACAGTCTCTCATTCGGATCGATGGATTCTACAATTAAGCGTGTAGCATTCGTATTCACAGCAATCGAGGGGAGACGACGCTTTGGAGCGACTGGTACAGCTGCCGAAGAAGAGGTTCCACGTTCTTGGTCCAGGTCATGATCTAAAGACCGTTTAAGGTTATGGGACTTGGAAGGTTGAGAAGACGAAGGAGAGTCGTTGTCAACTATCATTTTCTCAGGTGACTTGAATTTGGAGTTTTTGTTTTTGTTTTTACCCATGGAAAAAAGGAGGAGGATTCGTCTGCAGACTACTCCACCCACCACCGAGCCCCACAAGGGAGAACTGGAGGTCTGCAAGCCAAGAAAGTGACGCTCGACACAGTTCTGGAGCTTATACGCTGCAGATATAGTCCGTTGGCTGTGATCACACGCACTCGGCGGACACTTCGGCCTCCGGGTACCGTCATGCCAACGCCTTTGGCATGATCCCACAGCCCCCGGGCTTACCCTGCCGTGCTATACGACAAAAAAGCCGCTAAAACCCTGTACACAACTTGGTACAAGACTTCTGACTAGAGGTGGGTTAGTCTCTAGCCTCCCGTTTACAGCGAAGCTGGGGTCGAAGAGGAGTGTTGGTACACAGGAGGCACTTCTCCGGTCTCCTGCGACCTAAGCCGCCAGACATCCCATTTCCGCCTCACGGGTCTCCGCATCGCGGCAAACATGCAGGTAGGTCTAGCACCCAAACCAGCTAAAAGGAAGAAAGTAATCCAAGGAAGACAAACCCTGGAGTGGAACCTAAACGGAATCTCAGCAACCTACGAACTGAGCGGTTAATATAAACAGTTAGTAGTGGAGGGCAACAAAACCACAAGACCGGGGTGTTAGTACATAGCGTGGTAGCGATTAGGTAGAGTATACCACACGGGCAACTGGCCAGTGCAGAAAATAAATAAAAACGAAAAAGCGAGACACAAGACCAGCTCGGGATCGTGGTGCCGCGACTCCCCAACAGCTGGATGAACAGCCTTCCCTGCAAACTCCAACAGTACCGAAAAAAAAGCGGTGGCATGACATCGGATGTTGACCAGTCACAAGGTCAGCTCGGGCCGTGGGGGCGCCGCTCCCCAAATAACTGGAAACCAGTTATCCCCATGCGGGGCTATGCTATCGAGCCAACTACCACAGTGATCACCATCATAACACGTGGCTATTTTGCCCAGCCTTCTGCCTACGGTGACCGCCATCATGGTTTAAGGCTATGTTCCCTAGCATAACATTTATAGTGCCCATCATCGTCACGCAAGGCTATGTTGCGTAGCGTACTGCATACAGTGACTATCATCACCTCACAAAGATGTGTAGCCTATTCCATTTTTTAGAGCGAGCACCAGCGTCACAGAAACCTATGTTGCCTAACTCATTATTTGCATTGAACACCATCATCACACAAAGCCTTGCTGCTTTACCCGCCGTCTAGCAACACATTTCCATTGTTATCCTACTCCCACTGCATGGTGTCTTCTTTCGATAAGGCAACGGTCCATCACATTTCTCTCGTTCGGCGAAACACAAGTTGGAGAAACATTTCAGCGAGTTTGAAAACCTCGAAGGCCTTCTCACTTTTTGAATTAGGAAAAAGAATACACCGCCGGCGACTCTCAGCATTTTACAAAAGAGTTTTTTCTATCTGATCTGCCATGTCCATAACCTTTCCGACACCTGGAAGAATGCATTTCATGACGTACTGCTGCTCTTGTGAGGGCGAAAGGTAGACTCACACGTTGTTAGGCACCTCTGTATAATTCACTGGTAGCCAGAATTCAAGTTCGGAAGGGTAAAGTAGGCAAATAATCTAAAGAGCCGAATAAAATATTACGATGTTCACAAGAGATATGCAAATGGTCACGAGAAACGAATGTTCACAGTGAAATTTGCATGTCAGCGAGGAAAATGCTGTCCAATCTGTAAATGGAGTTGCATACTTCAAGACAACGGAGAACGGCAGTGATCTTTCAGGCTGACAGCGCCTGAGAACCGTTTCGGTGGCTGCAAATTCTTTCCTTCTGTCTTATACGTGTGTATCCGATGCTTCACGCTGGTGAGCGAAATGGCGACTAGAAGCAAGCCAATCTCAGAACCAGGTACTGAGGAACTTGAATATCCCTCACCCAAAATTATTTCACGGTTATGGCAGCAATTCAGCAACACAAACGGGGTGTCATGAAGGCCTGACCATGATCTTCCAAGGCGTACGACATTTCGTGATGATCGTAATATTGCTTTTATCGCATGGCGTAATAGGTCTTACCTGGTGATTGCCTTCGGAGAACTCCAGTGACATTGAGATTACCGTATCAAGGCAAACGATATACCGAAAGCTTAATGCAATTTGTCTTAATGTCAAGGGACCCTTGGTTTATATCCCTCTAAACGCACGTCCAGGAGATCTCGCTTAAACTGGGCATACAACATCGTTACTGAAGCCTAGAAGAGTGGGCTGGTGTTCTTATAACAGAACAACCGAGATTCAGCCTACAAACGGATTTTTGTCGGGATTTAATGTGGAGTGAAAATGGAATCCCCAAGATGATTCAGCAAACGAGACTCCTTCGCAGTCGGTGGCGTAGTCGTGTGGGGTGGCATTATGTTCAACAACCGCGCACCACTCCATGTAATTCCAGAGGATAATGTGAAAGCTGAACTGTATAGTGACCAGATCCTAGAGCGCTAGTCAGACTTTTTCGGGGAGCTGTTGGCTCTCAGTTCCTCTTAATGAATAAAAACGCTCGTCCGCACTGGGTTCATCTTGGCTATTGTTTTCTGCAAAGCGAAGATATCCGGCGTATGGACGTTCCAGCCAGGTTTCTCGATATAAACCCTATAGTGCATGCCTGGGATGCTCTGGGACGACACGGAGCAGCTCGTCAGCATCCTCTCAGGATCCTTCCCAAGCTAAGCCCCTCACTCATTGAAGAATGAAATTCCTTGGCTGCAGAATACTTCAAAAACCTGGTGATGAAAAACGTACCCCCGTTGTAAGAATTGTCTCTCCGTACGAGGTGATCATATTCTTTATTCAGACATTTTTAGGTTACATGCTTACCTCTCACCTTGCTGACATTTGCGGATGTGACCCTGTGTAAACAAAGTGTGTACACATTTTTCTGTTGTTGTAAAATGTTTATTACCTTTATCATTGTGTCCATTTTTATGCCAAAGTCTCTACCTGCTGTCACGTGCTTTCCATTGTAAAACTGTCTCCCTGAACAGGCTGTAGTACACAAAAATACAATCCCATATATCAGACACTAAAATTATATAATCGAACTGGAGCACCTTGCCTACGGATAGAGTTGTCAAACTCTATATTGTGATTACACAATCACAGAGTAATTTTCCGACACAGAAGAGCACCCATAAAGGGAATAAAAAAAATGTTTGTATGAAAGCTGAACAACGCTTTGTTCAGATTAAGATTCAGTTTGTAACTGATCGAAGAAAGGAAACAGAGAAACAGATTTCATCACTCTGTGATGCGGAAAGCGAAATTTGAGGACGAGGTGTCGAGCTGGCGTGAGGATTTCCGAAGGAAACAAATACCTCTGCAGGTTTTGGTTAGTTTTTTTGAAGGCACAGGAACAGCCGTACGTTATCCAGCTCATAGACTCTGGTGCCCACCGCTTGGATACAGTAGTAGAAAAGCGTACCGCGATCTCATTTGACAGTAACTATATCTTGTTCTTGGGAATCCACGTAGCTGGACACAGCGGAGCGAAAGACAGAGAAAACTACTATTAAAGGGACACAGAGGCAGCAGAATAGCCTCAGTCGAACAGGATATGTTCGGAGATGTAGGCAGACTAGTCGACAGCCTCAGTATTCCTCACAAATCTTCCAGGGAGTGAAGTAGCTGGTAGATACTTTATCTTTCGTAAAATGGGGACCATAACTGAACTACTATGTTATTTTAAAATGTCATAGTAGTTCAGTTATGACGCCTTGGAATAAGGAGTCACTACGATACTTGTGAATAAAATATGATCAGGCCCTATGGTACGGCAGGTGCCAATCGACTCGTTTTATAAATGCATTTTTGAATATCAGGATCTCTGTGCCGTAACGAGTTCTTATATAGCCCACATCTGCTGTCCACAGATGAAAGTTACCTTACCACAATTTCCCTGTACATCATCCATTAACCATTAAGCAACAATACCGTCTAAAACGCTCTTGAATGCAGACGTCCGAGGCCACCCAAATCGACTGTATACAGTCAGTAAGGTTTCGAACCCTGACATGTTCTCTCAATTTGTACGGCGTTTGCGGGATTAACAGAAATCATCCTCAGTAACTTTTTTGTCACTAAACAAAGAAATGAACCATGAGCTGGTGTCACCTGGAGCTATAGCATTCACTCTCATAGCATCACATCTCTTCCTCGAAGAAGATTGCAGTGATTGACCTACATATCGAAAGTTTCGTGTGGTTACTCAGTATTATTATTTTGTTGTTGTTGTTGGAGGTTGAACTACCACCGTAAGCAACCTACTGAGTCGCTTGTCCTTGATTTAGGGTCACTGTTTCAGTGAAGGGAGAGAACCAGTTCCGTAAGACAAACACAACATCCATACCTCACTTGGATTCAAACCTGGAGAAATCTCGCACGAATGGTCATAAGCCTTCGCTTAGACCACTGCGCCACCTAGTATTATTGCTTTGGGACACAAATTTGAAAAGCAGCCGCAGACAGCTTTTGGTGTTAGTATTCTGGGCGACACAAGTTTAGGGTCTTCGTCGTTAAAGGATTAAAACTTTGAAAAAGTCTTTTGGAAAAGACATGCTTATATACAATATCTCATTCTTTGTCCTCCAGTTCTTTTTTTATCAGAATATTTCAGCTTTCATTAAGCTGATTAAAAACCATATTTATTGTTGAAAACCAAGTACTACAGCAAAGATGATTCAAAGGCTTTGGTTTACTTCAGATGCATACTTTGGCACACTGCGGACGTAAATTCAGAAGCCATAGAAATTAGAATGTATTATTTTCCATATAATTGATTCCAATCCGATTGAAAGTGTGTTTCTGCATCGGATACTTTTAAGCATAAAAATCATTTTGAGTACATTTTACATTTTCTGATATACATCTATGCCGCTACACGACGTAGATCTGTATCAGAATATATCAGCGAAGAAAGTGACATATATCTACGCCTTCCAGCAGCGTAGATGTACATTTATGTTCCTCGCTGTGTCTGATTCAGAAAAATTTAATGTGTGTAGTGTAGCTTTCATTCCAAAGAATATTTTTAATAACGCATAATGCTGCCATTACCTTGTGAATGCGTGTATTTATATTGCAACTATTTCTCTTTTTCTAAATGTCACACTGAACAATTTCTGTTTCGCATTGGATATTCTTCACTTCGACTATGTTTTCTCTTTCACATGACTCACATTTTTCACTCTAAAGGCATCCTAGCTATCTCTTTCTTTAAAATCCTGTTTGTAAAAGCGCTTTACTGTGACAACTTCCAACGTGAGGATACTTTGAACATATTCCTTGTTTTTTTATACTGTATAGTTCTGCTTATTTCAGAAGCAACGATACCTTTTCCCTTTCAAAAATCTCGCATTAGCTTTTTCACAATCATATTACAAACTCACGTTTGTTCCGACACGCATGGCTATAATGAAAAGCTTTTATATATTTTCTACTTCAGTTAATGCAGTTTTCCCACTATGTACTAGAATTCTACATTACGCTTTCCCCGATATCTCAGTTTTCTGAAGTTTCACCTAAACCTATCGCTCGTTACTCCTAACATATGGTATTTATTTTCTCACATTTCGTCATGCTGAATTTTTGGCGCAAATTTACGTATCTGTATAATAATTCTTGTAACTACAAACACCGGCCACTGAATTACAAACCTTTATGCAAATGTATAATACGTAAACGTACTTACGCATCGTATATGCAAAATACACAAGCACATCGGTCACCACGACACTGGTGCTCGTCAGTAATCATCAGTAATGTTAATCACAATGGGAAAATTAAAGGATCTTTCGGAGTTGGATAAAGAGCTTAGTGTGGATGCCCATCTGGATGGAGCTACGAATTTTAAAAAGCAGAGCTGACAGTTTTTTTTCCAAAAGAGAGATACGAAGGTCTATAATCAGAGCAAAAATAACTCACATTGCTTGTCTAAGTAGCGGTACTGTGGCTCGATGAAAATCTTTCAAAAACGATATTACTGTTGTCTGAGAAAGCTTTTACGGAGAAACAGGACTTTTGGTGTGCAAAAATTGACCGAAGCATTCAATGAAGGCTGTTCCTGACATTGGAGAACAAGGCATAGGGAACTGACGAGGATCTGTATTTGTATTTGCATATGTATATGTTTGCATGCCTCCTCGGACTGCATGGCCTTTTTTCTAGTGTGAAGAACCGGAAAGTTAGCCTACACTGGTGTTAGGAACGCCGTCGCTATACACTGATAAAAAAGTCATGTAGTCCGACGAATCACGCGGCACACCTTGTTCTGTATAAACGGTAGGGAGACAGTCTTGGGACATCCCGATGAAGCAATGATCTGCAGTGACTCATTGAGCATGACAGATACTTCCACCATTTTCCTTGACCACAACAAAACCCGGACTTGAACCCCATTGAGAATGTATGAGACGTCTTGAAAAAATAGATCCGGGAGAAAAATCGTCTTCTGTCGAATCTAAGCCAGTTAAAGGACTGTCTGATGAACGCCTGGCATGCTGTAGACGTAGATGAACGCCAACACTTACACTTTGTGGAATTATGCCAAACCGCGTAGGTCTGTAATTCGGGCTTAAGGAAGTTCACCCAGGTATTAAATATAATTTTCTTATTCGGCCGCCGGTATGTGTACTACCGCAAACAAAAATTCAATAGAAAAAAAACCATCTTGTACAAGAAGCTACTCAAGAAAAAAATAGTTCTGTATGTTAAGTAATGTGGAAAATTCCGGGATAGCGGTTTAAACAAAACGGAATTTGCCTCGCTCTACGTTTCTGAAATTTATGATAAAATTTTTTATCTCTGTGTTGGTTACTTCGCACCACTATGTGATCGTCTTACTATACAGTATGTTTCTTTCTACATCTGTTCACTATATAGGGAATAGTTGATTCAAACACTGGACGTACATCAGGAACATCAAACAGAAATCATCATTCTTTCCACGTTAATAAGTGAGTCTCGGAAATTTATCATCAGTTGCCACCGGTAATCGAACCCAGGGTCTTCCAGTTACGCGCCGGAGACTCACTTATTAACGTGCAAAGAGTGATTATTTCTGTTTGATGTTCCTGATCCACGTTCAGTGTTTGAATCAATTATCCATTCGCCTTCTAGTTATTTGTTCAGTTGCTTCTTTCCATCTTTGGTTAATCCCCAGCATTGCGCGGGGCTCCATGAAACAACCTGCCATGTGGTTTGGCAGTTATTTACATGCGAGTCTGTCGAATTCGAGGCTGCTGTGGTGAAGTGGTAGCAAGTCTGGCGTGTAACTGGAAGAACTTGGGTTCGATTCCCGGTGGCGGCCGATGAGAATTTTTCCGAGACTCACTTATTAACGTGGAAAGAGCGATGATTTCTGTTTGATGTAGGGCATAGCTAATTGAACGAAATTTAGTTTTTTTCTACAGGATGAAAATTATATTTTATCTCTTTTACTATATCCTTTTTTTTAAAAACCTATCTGGAAAATTTATATTTTTGCTGAAGTATCGCTATGAGAAATTTCTTGCTTTCGTTTTTACTTTCCCATAACTCAAACTTCTTCCACTAATTAGCGAAAAGGTTCATTTTCATTCGAAGCCAAACCCTTTCTTCTAAAATTTCGTTATAAATCTTTTTCATCGGCTACCAGTGTGTCACAGTAACAAACTTTCACGGACATTTTCCGCTTTTCATGGTGCGCAGTTTTTCTACTAGGGTACATGAGAGATAATTTACGTTCATGACCATTTCATCCTTTCTGAAAGAGCAGCATAAATAAATTATTTACTCCCCATAGAAACTTTTGTGAGCAGTGTTTTGCATTAATGTTTAAATACCGCAATTCAAGTTCCAAACAGGACGCGCTTATCGACATTACTATTTGCTCAGTTATCTTTCCTTCCAAAAAATTAAAAATATATTTTTGAATTATTTATCTATACAAATTTTAAAAAACGATAGACGATCAAGGGATTTAAATGACGACGCGAATCAGAATTTTTGAAGCAATGGTCTTTCCTGTAGTAATGTATGTTTATGAAAAGTGGACAAGGCCGCCCCTGTGCCGCAGTTGTCTAAGCGCTGGCTTATGACCATTCGTCCGTGAAGGGTCCGGGTTCAAACGACGGTGAGGCATGAAGGTTGTGTTTGTCTTACTGCACTGTCTCTCCTCCTTCCCTGGAACCAGTAACCCTAAATTGGGGACGGGCGACTGATTATAACCCATCGAGTTGCTTACGGTGCTAGTTAAACCTTCAATTAAAAAATAAGAAAAGGTGGACAATATAGAAGAGTGACAGTAAGAGGATAGATGTTTTTAAAATATTGACCGGAAGACGGCTATATAGAATTACACGGACTGCAAGAACCAATGAATCTGTACTTGACCAAATTAAGCCTAGCGCCTTCCACTTGACAGTGATCTGCAACTAAGGACTCACATTTTTGGGACATGAAATGCGTGCCAAAAAAGAGTTGGAAAAAAATGATCATGCTTGGCAAGATTTGATGACGCAGAAGAAAATAAAGATAGAGAGAACAAAATAGTAAGATGAAAACAAAAATGTTTGTAGAAAGACCTTGGAAGAGCTGCGGCATCTTGCTGGGGACAGGTCGAAATGGTGAGCTTTTGTTCATGCAGTAACCAAAAGCTGAACACAACGTGATGGAACCTAACAACAACAATTATTTTATTTTGTCAACACACACTGAATGTTCACTGAATTACGAAAACCTATTTTGTACTTCTTGGGCTCTCATTCCGTACGTCCGCCGCACCGCGTGTTATATACATCCTATGGTGCCTGTACAGTGTTAAGGGATCTTACACTAAGTGCTTGTATTGGGAATGGCAGTTCCGGAATGGAACGGAGTGGTATGTCCAAATGCATGACCTGCGTTACATAATATCTAGCAGAAGTTCACTTAGTTTGAGATCAAGCCTGATACGGTGAAAAATATATATAATGTCAGCACTTCGTACGTCGAACCATTCGTGCTCGAGTCGGACTGGATTTCATATATGGCGTTCTCCTCTTGGAAGAACTTACCTTGCAATTGGTGTACTTGCAACATTGCGGGGTGTACATTGTCCGCAAGTTCTATCTCGTAGTAGCGGGCATCCGTACGTTGGTTCACATGCATCAGGGTTCAGAGTTCATCCAGGTAAGCGTGCCCCATATTACATTGGTGGGCAAAAATTAAGGACGAAGAGGAGAAATTTGCATAACAGTGGAATGAGCAGGCAGAACGGACCGAAAGACCACTCAGGAGAAAGACTAGGGTCCGGTAGGGTAGGGCATGCGCATATATGCAGCATGACGTAGGGGGGATTGCCGGGAGGGTATAAAACACACAGGCGGTGTACACTCAGCAATTCGGTGAAAGCTATTGCACGGTGTACATCGGTTTGAACGACGTCGCGTTGCTGCCACCGTGTGATATGGCCAACAGGCAACAAAGTAGACGACATTTGGATGACTTTACCCGAGGTCGCGTCATTGGGAAGTTGGAAGAAAGTCGAAGTGTGACTAGTGTGGCCGAAGAGTTCGAGATCGCTCACAGCATCGTTTCACGAGCTTGGAGAGCATTTCAAACGACAGAAACAGCTGTCCGAGAGTTTAGTAGTGGTCGTCCACGAGCAACCACGGCAGCGAGATTGTCCTAAAGGCGAGAAGAGACAAACGGCAGACAGCTAGAGAAATCGCAAGGCACATGCAACAGACAACTGGACATCCGTTATCGCGTTTTATCGTAGCCAGGAGGCTGCACAAAAGTGGTCTATTTGCACGACGACCAGTACGGTATGTGCCATTAACGCCTGCTCATCGGCGACGGCGGTTTATATGGTGCAGAAACGCAAGAACTGGACACATCAGCATTGGGGTCGAGTTCTCTTTACGGATGAGAGCCGATTTAGTCTGACGAGCGATTCTGGACGAATACACATCTGGAGAGAGCAGGAAACACACAATCACACCTCCAACATCATCGAAAGGGACCGGTTTGGAGGTGGCGGAGTTCTCATTTGAGGCGGTATCATGCCTGGTAGCCGTACTGACCTCTACATCTTCCAAGGAGGTTCAGTCACTGGTGTCCGCTGTTGTACTGAGGTTATCTTGCCTCACGTGCGTCTGTTTAGAAGGTCTGTGGGTCCTCAGTTCCTCTTCATGGACGACAACGCTATACCTCATCGTACAGTGGCTGTCACAGAGCTGTTGGAGAGTGAAGATATTCAACGCATGGACTAGCTCGAAAGGTCCCTGGACCTAAATCCAATCGAACACGTGTGGGACCTTCTCGGGAAATGCTTGGCAGCACATTACCAGCCGCCAGGAACGATTCCGCAGCTGCGATGGGCGCTACAAGTGGAATGGGCCGCGATGCCTCAACAGCTCCAAGACAACCTGCTCCTCAGCATGGACAGACGTTGTAAATCCTGCAACGCAGTCGGAGGTGATCATATCCCCTACTAAAGACTGGATTTTTCTTGACAGCCGCCTGTTACATGGACGTTTCTGTCTTCTGTCCAGTTGAGCTCGAAGCTACCTTTTCAATAAAGTGCCTTTGTATCTTTGGACTCCTTGTTTGAACGGTTTTACTCACTTGTCCCATATTCTTACATCTTGGGGATGCTATGGTATGATTTAAGTCGATTCGGAGCACTTCTGCACGACGTTACATTCGAAAAACTGTCTCGTCCTTAATTTTTGCACGCCAGTGTATATAGACGCTCTTACCTACCTGGATAGTCGATGACACTCATTAAACTCATAGCCTTAAGCTGCTCATGCTAAAGTGGATGCGACCATTAGCAGAATGAAGTACATATCGTGATTCATCGGACCAGCACACCTGCTTCCAATCTATTTTCTCGTCCGCATGTTCCTGGAACCAAGATAGCCGTTTACGTCAATTGACCTTTGTTACCAGAGAGTGGCCAATGAGGTGTCTGCTCTTGTAGTACATCTGTGCCAAAATGCCGCACGCGGTGGCGCAAGATATTGTTTCTGGCCGACTCATATATTGGTTCGTTACATGAGAAACTGTGCTGTACCAATTATCCTGTACAACGTGATGCACACTCCATTAACCTCTAGAATTCACTTTTCTCTGCCGTCTTTTAGAGTTTGGTCACCGGTTGGTTCTTCAGCTATTTTCTCTACCATTTCTCGTGTCCTTATACATGCAGTTTCGCTTGCTAGCCTAACTCTTCTTCTTGTTGCAGCTTTAAAATAGTTGTAAGGCCTGCGCATTGATGAGTCCATGTGTCTTTTTTTTGAAAGGATTCGAAACAAAATGTTTCTTCTAGGAGAGTCAAATAGCAAAGGATTGATATCAACACCATATATGGTGCTGGTATCAATCCTTTGATATTTTGTGGCGTAATTATTAATACTTAACTTTTGATTGCAGAGAACTACATTTCGTATTTCATTTGAAATTTGCTTTTCGGATTATGAGTCAAAGTTACTTTAAAAATGATATTGGAATTGTTCGGGTATTTGTTGTCGATTCTTTGTAGATAGTTAGCTGTAATTAAAATTTGAACATTCTGATTGATGAATTATTGTAAATTTCATTCAGTTTTCTTGAATTCAATGTCATGTTGTTTTCTCTTTCTTTAATCAATGAAGTTTACTGATACTTTGTTATTTCATTGAAAATATTATTATTATTATTATTAAATAAAGACCAAGTTTGGTCATAGGAATTGGCTGCTGCTGGCAAGCAGGTCTGTCACCTAAATTCCACCTTATGGCATTTTTTTATAACGAGCACCGTGAGCAACGCAGTGGGCTATAAGCAGTTGTCCGTTCCTAATTTAGGGTCACTGGTTCCAAGGAAGGGACAGAGCCAGTGACGTAACACAAACACAACATCCATGCCTCACCGGGATTCGAACCCGGACCCCTTTCGGACAAATGATCATAGGCCATCGCTTAGACCACTGTGACGCCGGGGTGGCCCTTAGGTTTTTCGTGTGGTTGACTTGGCCGTCGAACGTCCTTTTCTGGGGTTCCTTTCCTGGGTGATGTTACTTTCGCAGCTATTATTCTAGCACGTCTTTTGTAAAAACGATCGTGCATGCGTTACCGGTTTATCCATCCGTCGTCTGTTAACTCCATATCTCTGCAACTATTAGTCGGATTTAAAAAATGTTTTCTGCATTAAGAAGCTTGAAATGTCAGAATGATGATCCTTACATTTCGCTTTTTCACGATGCACAATTTCACCGCTAGAAGGCGTAAATGCAGATTTCGAATTCAAAATGCATTTTTATTCCATATATTTGCTTCTAAATATCTGAGAGAAAAAATTATTTTCATTTCGATTCCCTTATACCGAAAATATATTAGGTACAGTCACTTTTTCAAGTTACGCATAGATTTTCCGCCCGTGGGCATAAAGGCAAAATGCATTTTCCACAAGATCTTTGCTTGTAAAATGCAAATTTGAAAAATTCTTCCTTCACCGGATACAGCTCTTAATGGGAAACACTTCCCATATAATTTCTAATTTTTGGTAAAAAATGGTTTGGCCACCAGAGGGCGCAAATCTTAGATTCTGTTTCTTAATGTATTTGCAGCACAATATGAGGTTCTAAAAGCTCGATTGAAAAAAGTCTTTCGTGGACCGGTACCGTAAAGGTAAGTTGTGTTTTCCCGATATCTCAGCTTCTAAAACTCCAATTTGAAAAATTCTTTCTGCACCGGATACAGCTCCTGATGGGAAAAGTTTAGCATGCATAATTTCTACGTTTTTGTAAGGATTGATTTGGCCATTAGGTAGATGTAAGTGTTTATTTCTGCCTTTGATGTATTTGGATCAAAATCTGAGCTTTCTGAAAACTCGATTGAAAAAATTATTTCGTGCACATACCTCGGAAAACTTTTTGAGAATACTTTCTGTTTTAAAATAGTGCATAGTTTTTCCGCCAGGAGGCGTACATTTATATCTTATATTTTGCCGATATCTCTGCTTCTAAGAGTAAAAAATATTTCTCTGTTGTAGAGCGTTTCCGATGCGAAAGGTTTCCAATATATTTTTAAAAGTTTCTTAACGAACAAGTCCTCCACCAGAGTGCGTAAGTTCAAATTTGCGTTTACGACAATATCTGTATGACTAAAAGCCCTATTGAAAATCTTTTTCGGTCTGACACTACTAACTATGCAAATTGTGTGTGTGTGTGTGTGTGCGTTTCCTTCCCAAAATAAGTAAATAGTTTCGCCGCTAGATAGCGCAAATTTTTAATCTGTTTTTCTCGATATCGCTGCTTCTACATCTGCGATTTAAAAACTTATTTCAACACCAGACACCATTTACCATGTAGAAGCCTTTAGATTAGTATATGAGGAGTTTTATAGATCAATATTCTGTCACGAGGTAATGCATTTCTACTTCAGTGTGTAGCTGTATCTCCGCTTCTAAAAACCCTATTGAGAGTTCCTTCTCCTTTACTGTATGCTTTTCGCTAGAATTTATAGGAATGTCGAGTATTATGTTATTTAAATAATGCACAGGTTTCTCGCTCGGTGCGTAAAGGTTGGAAGCTTTTTTTTTTCGCTATCTCTGCTTCCGGGTGACGTATTTGAGAAATCCATTTTCCTTAACATAGCGTTTTCCATGAAGAATATTTTTCGCGTTTTTTCATTTTTTCCATCACGCAAAATTCCTCTGCTGGAAGACGTAAAGTTATATAATGTTTCCTTCTACATTTCTTCTTTTAACTGTTCGATTTGAAATCTGTTTGTCTCTAATATTCCTCCTGCTGTGAGAAATTGTTTTGCGCCATTTCTTAACTTTTTTAACATACTTTTTAGCCGCTGGTTTAAAGTAAATAGCTGTTTCTATTTCTAGATGTTTTATCGATTCTAGAAATCCGGCTGATTGTTTTTCAAACCGGGTTGTTTGGCTTCGAATAACTTTGATCAATTTAATTCGCGTCAGAAAGGATTCAAAGACGTGCGCATTACAACCGAAAATTCGGTATCACCTTCCTTGTTTTAACATTCGGAGAGATTCATTACTCCTGCTGTGCTTTTTGGCTGCGCCCGAGGTGGTGAGAAGGTTTCTATGCCTGATCTTGTCCTATATATGTCGTTGCATATAGGAGTGTCAGTTTGAGCACAGTTTTCGTCCGTTATTCTTTGAGGAGATAGCTGAACGTTTTATCCCTTTGATCGCTGAATTTCTTATTGTTTAAATTATTCCAGAACGCTGTCTTGAACCTTGCAATCCTCCCAGTCCATACCGAAACGTACTGCAATCAACATACAGTAGTGGCCAAAATTGCGGAAACCTTTCGGAAAAAGTGTATTTTTGAGGTTTGATGGCTCATAACACCCTTTTTTTTTTGGAGTAATACCATAAAATTATATATCAGTTGAAAGATAGTTACATCAAGAACGTAATGCAACACAGTTTGTTTAAGTATCTGTATTATATGAAAAGGTATAGCCAGATAACCAGAAAAAGGAAGCATGGCTTACTTAGGTTGATATCAAGTAGCTTTCATTATTTTGAATGTAGCCAATGAGCATGAGTGTTTAGAGAGCCAATCAGGTGTCATCTTCTTTTGGCAATGCGCCAATCAAGTCACAGTAGGATTCAGCTATTGATGTTATGAATTGGACCTGAGAGGATGACATTTTTACTGTGTTATGTGATTGCTTTCAAGTTTTTTTGTTTCTTTGTTTTTTGTGTTCTTTCATTTAGTGAGCTTGTAAAACGTAATAACATTAAAGAAATGGCGCAAAGAGTTGACTGATCACCCAGAAAACGATGTAAAATAGTACTATTAAGTGAACAAGGCTTCAGTTATGAAGAAATTAGAAGAAAAATGGGTGGAAACTTAATCAAAGGTGGCATTTCCAAATTTTGGAAAAGATATAAGGAGACTCAGTTACTACAAAACCAGACCGGTAAAGGCAGGAAAAGGTGCATAACAGCAAGGGATGATAGAAGAGTTAATTAAGAGACTGTGCCTCGGTGACAGAAGAAAATCATCTGGGTGAATACAAGATGAAATGGCGCAATGCAATGTGAAGTTGAGTGCAAGGACTGTTCGTCGCAGACTGCAGGAATTTGGTCTAAAAGTTAGAATTCCACAAAAGAAAGTCATTTTTACCTCTCAGACAAAGGCTGAAAAGATTAAAGTGGGCTAAATCCCATGTTATCTGGACAGTGGAACAACGGGACAGTGTTATTTGGAGTGATGAGACCAAAATCTCCCTATTTGGTAGTGATGGCATAGAACACGTAAGGAGAAGAATCGGAGAAGATTTGCATCCTGATTGCATTACATGTACCGTGAAACACCCAGTTAGTTTTATGATCTGGGGTTGTATGGCATCAAACGGTGTGGGCTGAATTTGCGTGATTAATGAGAATATAAATGGCGAAAAATGCATTAATGAAATACTTGAGCCCAAACTGAAGCCTTCCGCACGTGATCTTTTTGAAGATAATGAAGCATTTATATTTGAACAGGATTCATCTCTATGCCATGTTGCTGCTGTGTGCAAAACGTGGTTTCAAGATAATCATATTCCACTGCTGGAATGGACTGGGAATAGCACAGACCTTAACTCCATCGAAAATCTATGGAGCCGACTAAAGAAACTTGTTAATCAGAAGCAACCCAGCAATAAAACGCAATTAATAGAAGCAATTTTTCAATCTTGGTTTCACATTATAATAGCTGCAGAACTAAAAAACTTGGTTCACTCCATGGGAAAGCATTGGAAGGCGTTGATTAACGCTAAAGGTTACCCAACTAAGCATTAACTGACATGGTGAGAATTTTCGTAAAGCTAATTTTTTCTATGTGTTTCACTTTTCATTTTTATAACTGCTGTTCTAATGCAAAATCCTTCATAAAAGTTATTGTATTACATTCTTGATGAAATTATCTTTCCATTGATACACATATAATTGTATGGTATTATTCCAAACAAAAGTGGTGTTATGAGCCATCAGACCTCAAAATTACACTATTTCCAAAAGGTTTCCATAATTTTTGCCACTACTCTATGGCAAATACAGTGCAATCACTTTTATGCGTTTTTCATGTTTTATACGGAATTCTGCGTGACTGCGGATATTTTACTGCACTTTCAGTCGCTTTTTTAATTCGGTTATTAGTAATTCATTCGTACGCCTTTATCGATTATACGTTAAATTTTGAACTTCTAGTTAACAAAAATACACGATTCTTTTATCCTTTTACGTATGCCTAATTCATCTACCGCTTTTTGAGTTGATGTGTAATTTAGAGCTTCCGATTATCAAAAATACACGATTCTTTGATTCTTTTATACTTAATCGGAGTATGTTACATCTTTGAGAGAATCGAGACCGTGCTTTTTTTGAAGCCATGAACTAGACAACGCAACTTAAAGTTTACTAAATAACAAGCACAGTTCTCTTTTCCTTGAATTCAAGAAATGTAAAACAAGTGAAGATTAGTGAATACTTTACTCTGCGCTATTGCTAAGTCAACTAGTGGACCAACTGCTTTGAAAAGACTGATGCTGTAAACGATGTGAAACAGTGGCATTGAATGTAAAAGCAAAATCGTCATCGTATTTACTACCGAGTATTTCAAAGGAAAGTTTTTCTTTGATGTACTATAAATGTGAATTGTACAGACTTTCTTATCCTAGTTTTTTTTATGAAATTAGAATAAAAAAATAATGAAAATGTCAAAGTAGGCTTTGGCATCAAGTAGCAAACAAGGTGTTCATATGTATGTATGTATATAGTGCATTATAAATTCGCGTTATCTAAAATTATGTGGGTTATTTCTCCGCTTGGAGGCTTTCGAAATTTTACCATAGTACGGAACATTTTTAACTTTTTTATACGTGCTTTACATTTATGCGTTTTTTAAATTCATCTCCTAGGAAAACGTGTAACGAGGTTTCACTGTAATTATTTTCTAATTTTGTACAATGTTAGATAACAATGTTAGCAAATAAACCAACAACGTTTCAAAACCTGAACACTGAAGTTTAGTGCGGACAACATAAGTATGTATTTTGAAAAAAAGAAATAAAAACTAAATTTTAATAGTTATTTCTTCGAGAATTCTTACTAAAGCCATAAAACTTTTTGACAGCGCTTCATTCGATTTAGGTGGAATTTACAGTCCTCTTTACATTGAATGTTCGCTTATACTCATTCTGCCATTTAATTTAATTATATTTTCTTCTATATTCCCACTAACAGGTGTGTTAAATGGTTGACACCAAAGCATAATATGGACATTTTACTGTTCTGCAAGTCTGTTGTCTTACGTCTTAACATTTAGTTTTACATTAGAGGGAAGAGCATATTCTTTACCATCACATATTCTTCTTTGTGAGTTGAATTGGTATCCTTCCTTGCAAATACAATCTTTGGGGCCGCCGGATGGTTCGCACTCTTTAGTATGAGGTCCACATTGACATTCTAAAATTAAAAAAATAGTGATCTACAATGTTTAAATAATCGAACTAGTTAGTGAAAAAACTGAGATTAAATTCCTAAAAAACGCGGTTAGGCAATACAATAATCTAATAAACACAGTCGAATCCCGTTAGAACGCAGTTCACTGAACCCAAGATATCTCCTCATAACAAAATTTGGTAAAAACGGAATATCATGTTTTATCAAACAATTTCAATCTACATGTGTATTTAGTTCGAAAATCTTAAGTCGAAAATTTTGGTCTCAGAAATGTTGCTTATTATAAAGTAAGAATAATAGAAATATACGTACGAAAATTGTCCAATCAAAACTTTACTTGCCAATGTTATTTTCACATCTTCATTTGAATAAAATGAGTGATTTTTTGAACAAGGCAATTTGTAGCGGCAGATGTTAATGAAGTTATACAAACTACGCATTTGTGAAAACATATCTTCCGGAACATTAATTCTGACAGCACAAAACTTTTTCCAATCACGAGAATTTAACAGCAACCACTAAAATTCGTCAGAGAACTCATGGCATCTTATTTTTCCCTTCGCTGTTCTTCTTAGGTTTAGTTTGGATGTTTAAGTACCACCGTCAGCAACTCGATGGGCAATAAGCAGTCTCCGGTCCCTAATTTCGGGCCACTGATTCAAGGGAAGGGAGAGAGCCGGTGCCGAAGGAAAACACATCATCCATGCCTCACCGGCAGTCGAACTCGCACCTATACCCATATCGGACGAATGATCAATAGCCACGGTTAGACCACTGAGCAACCAGGATGGCACTTCCCTGCTTTCCAACATTTCCTTTATTTTCAACATTGTTTATTAAATGAATAATATCCGCATCCGTGAAAAGTAAACACATCTTCATCTGCAAACAAAAGATTATTCATTTGCACGTAATTAGTTCGGAAATCAACTTAAGCGAATGATTTCAGCAAAATTCCCAGAATTTTATATTTACATGATTTTCCGGCAATGCATTTGTCTCGTTTAATCGCTAATTACACTAGCCTACATTTTAAAACTTTGCTTCCATAACATGGATTAAATAATAAGGTGTTTTTAACTAATTTCAGAGTGCTGAATTCAAATATGACTGTAAAAACGCTCCATTACGTACAATTTTTTTGTGTATGAACATTTGCTATATTTCTAGATTCGTATGTACAATGCAAAATGTACAAATTACAGCTTCGCATTGTAATGTACTACAACTTCGCAATGTAATGCATTAGAGCATTTGTGTGTCTCGTTAGCTATAGAATAAGTATTACAAAGTATAAATACGATATTCATATATCACTACATGTGAGACAGCAAAAGAAAAATGAAACAGAGTAAACAATATTAACACAAATGTAAATGTATACACACCTACTCGCATACCTGTTCAAGTAGTTCATTTTTTTTATGTGTCGTGTTGTTTTCCTTCTGCAAAAACCAGCAGAAATCACTCATCATTGGGGGATCCCTCCTGCCTTTGTACCTCTCCTCCATCGTTCGGATATCATGGTCGGAACTTTCTCCTTGTTCATCACTGACTCTCCTAGATTGTCAGGAAAGAAGTCCAGATCCGAAATGAGGAAATGCATCTTTAAGGACATCCGGCATCCAAGTTTTTATAATTCTTGAGAAGGTTGTTAATCAGCAGTTTGTAGTGGCCCTCTTTGTGGTTACCTAGAATAGCCTTGATAACATATGTGAAAGACTACCATGCGGTGGACTTCTGTGCTGTTTAGCTTTACGGTAAAAACAGAATCACGCAGTACTTTCCGTAACTGAGGGTCAACGAAGATGCATTCTTTGAGTATACTCGTCGAACGCCTTCAGTTGTTCATGGTCAACCGTTTCCCACTAAAAGATACCTTCTTTGAACAAGACAACGACCCATTTCTTCCCTCCCTTTTGGCAAAAGAACCAATAGCTTTCCATCGTGATGGAATTTATGGCCGTGATGCAATCTCTAACGACTACAAAATCTCTGGTGACCAACATTAATGCAACAAAACATGTAAGGTAGTGAACAGCGCACAGAAACTGTGATGCTGAAGACTGGCAATGTGTCATCTGGTGTGATGTATTGTGCTTCACCTTGTTTCAAACCAATGGAAGAGTGTGCCTCTGGCGAAAACCTCCAGAAGCGTATCACCATGACTGTTTGATTCCCAATACTAAGCAAAGAAGTGGATTTCTGATGGTGTGGGTTGTCACATCGTGGCATTCCTTGAGGCCATTGGTTATTCTGCAGGGTCGTGTCACTTCTGTAATGTACAAAGAAATTCTTGGTAACTACCTCACCCAATGTTCCAAGCATTGTTCCTTAATGACTGTCTCTGATTTTAAGCAGATAATGCACCTGCGCATTGTGCAAAACGTGTTAAATTGTGGTTTGGAGAGCATGACGATGATACAGAAGCTACACCTCAATCCCTAGCTACACCTCAATCTCTAGACCTCAATATAATTGAACAATTGCGAAAATATGTGGAGCGAAAAGTGAGATCAAATTTTCGACCTTCACGACTTGACACGTTTCGCACAAAATCACTAGCACATTTGGCGTCTATTTTAAATGACGAATGATCCCAAATGCCATTATCTCACGTGTAGGACTTGTATAAATCTATTCCAAGTCGATTGTTTATGTTCTGAAAGCCGAGGAGGGATTACTGCTTATTAATAAAAAGCTTTCCAGAAAGAGTAAGTGCTTCCGTGATTTTGATATACCCCTGTACAATGTGTTATTTAGCAAACCACAAGTTGCAGGAGGATATGTATGAAAATAAGCACGTGAGAGCATCTTCAGTCTTGCAAATAATTCGGGTAAAACACCAGTTCAACAGTGGCTGTGCCCAATGCAAGCCCACAGACATCGACTTCTTATTTTAAAGTAACATGACTTTCTGCTGTAAATCATGGTTGCACGAGAATGCATAGGAAAATATGGCGACTGTCGAGACGTTTGTTTGCAGCTTTCATGTAATTGCTGAATATTAGTAGGGAACGTTACGAGCTTCCTCTGCCTTTCATTAGAAGACTTCCTATCTGCTCCTGAAGATTATTTTCCTGCGTGGAAACTCGCGCGCGTGTATGACTTTCTTTTGACTATTCTTAATGCAGTCACCAGCCGCCCAAGATTAAAGCCTGCTGGATGGAGCACCCAGTATGACGAATAGGGTGATGGAAAGCACCCAATGTAGATATATTCAAATAGTTTCGTTCAATATACAGCAGTTTTAAAAAAATAATGACTACATTCTTTGTGGATAAGTTTTTAATAAGCTTATAATGAATAAAATTCTCCGGCTGGACGTGTAGTGCAGGAAAGCTTACGTTAAGTCACGTTAGGGTTATTGAAAGGTTACTTGACGTAGCTAAAGTGTGCTTAATCTTCAAAGTGCTAGAGTTTGTTTAGGTAAGACACGCACGTGCAATAAATTCCAAGAATATGGAATTTATTTTAACTCAGCGTTCCTCATTATCTTGAATATCCGTAATATAACTTCGGTTTTCGTACATTAGTACCTTAAAGGCTCCTTATTAGAGCGGTAAACACAATATACCCTGAACTTAACGTAAACACTCAATGAAGTAGACTTAACGGCCAGACAGAGGTCTGACAATAAAATGAACTAAGAAAACGTACTCACTTTTAACCTTTTATAGGGGAGCTCCTGGTATTACTCAAATACACACTCCAAAATAACACAACTACTGATAGCCCGAACTTTCGTACTATCGTTATATCGTAGAACCGTAGGTAAATCGCATATCAATAATCAGGAAGAACCTATCACATATAAAACGAAGCTCTTTGGTATACTTGAGCGCGCTTATATATACTGCATACCACCACGTCATGACTTACACTTATTGCCACATATATTTCAGCGGGAGAAACAACATCTCGTTAAGTGAGAAGATAATTTGCATAGGAAAATAAAATAACAAGAGATAGTAAAATCAAAAAGAAACTGAACCTAGAGTATACGTTACAAGCTCTAGGCCCGCCGCGGGCTTTCAGAACGGAAGCAATTCGACTTGGACAGTCATGCACATAGGGTAATGGAAGTTGGGACGGTTCTTCTTGTAAAACATGTCCCAACTGTGCTACTGATATTGGAAGTCGAAAGTGTGATCTGACCTTTCACTCCAGATATTCCCACAAATGCTTAATATCATAATACTGAGGTCTGGAGATTGAGGTGGCAGGTTTATCTCATCCTCATGCTCTGGAAACCACAGCTCGACACGCTTCGCACAATTCTTGATGGCATTATCTGCTTGATGTCAAAGGCATTCGTCCGAGATGGATCCGGTTTCTGTTCGTGATGAGGCATGGATGTTGTGTTTATCTTACGGCATTGACTCTCTCCCTTCCCTGAAACCCGTGATCCTAAATTAGAGACGGGCGACTGTTTATAGCCCAATGAGTTGCTCAGGGTGGTCAGATGTGTGAAGATTCTGCAGAAGAATAACTAATGGCCCTAAACATGCTTTGATACACCCCACAACATCAGGGATCCCCTTCCAGGGTTTACATGATATGACAAACTAAAATATCAGGAACCTTCCTGCAGAGTTTACAGATATGTTACTCTACAGTATCAGAGATCCACTTCCAGGGTTTACAGACATAGCACCCAACAGCATAATGGATCCACGTCCAGTGTTTACAGATATGGTATCCCTCAGCATCAGGGATCCACATCCAGGGTTTACAATCAGAACCAAACAATCGTAGTGGTACGCGTTTGCCGGTTTTCACCAGAAATGTACTGAAACAAATTTGAAACACGATTCATCAGAGCGGAAGACACGATGCCAGTTTTTAACATCCCAGTTTTTAGGAGCTTGTTCCATTTTACAAGGTTTGTTTAACTGATTTTTGTAATCGTAGGTTTCTGAATTGCAGCACGGCCATAAATTCTGGCACAATAGAGTTCCCAACGAACTGTTATGATGGTAACGGGATTATGTTGTTCAACTCTGCTGCTATTTTGCGATGCCGTAGTCTTATGCTTCCTGTAGTACAGTATAAACCTTACCAACGAACGTTTATTACTATCTGCCGTCTTCGTATGGCGTCCACAATTTGCATATTTGGTTTTACATTTTTTTTACGGATTGGAGGTTTAACGATCACAGTGAGCAACTCAATGCGCTATAAGCAGTCGCTTGTCCCTAATTTAGGGCCACTGGTTCCAGGGAAGGGTGGGAGAGCCAGTGCCGTAAGACAAACACAACATCCATGCCTCACCGGCATTTGAACCCGTATCCCTTTCGGACGAATGGTCAGAAACCAGCGCTTAGACCACTGCGCCACCAGGGTGCCGTCTCCTCTTTCATTTGTATTAATAATCTTCGATACAGTTCCTCGTGATACATATAGTATTTCTACCCTTGTACAATGACGTGCAAAAGTTAAAGATGAGACGGTTTTTCGGATGTAACGTCGTGCAGAAGAGCTCCACATCGACCCAAATCATACCATAAGATCACCAAGATGTACGAATAAGGGACAAGTGAGCAAAACCGTCCAAACACGGAATCGAAAGTATACAAAGGCACTTTATTGAAAAGGTAGCTTCGAGCACAACTCGACAGAAGACAGAAACGTCCATGTAACAGGCGGCTGCCAAGAAAAATCCAGTCTTTATTAGGGGAAATTATCAACCCTGACTACTTTGCAGGATTTTCAACGTCTGTCCATTCTGAGGACGAGGTCGTCAAGGAGCTGCTGAGGCATCGCGGCCCATTCCTCTTGCAGTGCCAATCGCAGCTGTGGAATCGTTGCTGGCGGCTGATGACCTGCTGCCAAGCGTCTCCCGAGTAGGTCCAAGCGAGGACCTTGCGGGCCAATCCATGCGTTGAATATCTTCACTCTCCAACAGCTCTACGACAGCCACTGTACGATGAGGTGTAGCGTTGTCGTCCGTGAAGAGGAACTCAGGACCCACAACACCTCTAAACAGACGCACGTGAGGCAGGAGAACCTCGGAACAATAGCTGACGCCAGTGACCGAACCTCCTTGGAAAATGTGGAGGTCAGTACGGCTACTAAGCATGATACCGCCCAAACGAGAACTCCGCCCCCTCTAAACCGGTCCCTTTCGATGATGTTAGAGGAGTGAGTGCGTGTTCCCTGCTCTCTCCAGGTGTGTATACGCCCAGTATCGCTCGTTAGGCTAAATCGGCTGTCATCCGTAAAGAGAATTCGACCCCATTAATGATGTGTCCAGTTCTTTTGTTCCGGGCACTACAGAAACCGCCGTCCCCGATGAGCAGGCGTTAATGGCACACACCGTACTGGTTGTGGTGCAAATAGACCACCTTTGTGCAGCCTCTTGGCTACGGTAAAACGCAATAACGGACGTCCAGTTGTATGTTGCATGTGCCTTGCGATTTCTCCCGCTGTCTTCCGTCTGTCTCTTCTCGCCTGTAGGAAAATATACCGGTCGTCCGCTGCTGTGGTTGCTCGTGGACGACCACTGCTAAACTCTCGGACAGCTGTTCCTGTCTTTTGAAATGCTCTCCAAGCTCGTGAAACGATGCTGTGAGCAACTTCTACATTCTTTAAACTTCCGAATGACGCGACCTCGGGTAAAGTCATCCAGATGTCGTCTACTGGATTGCCTGTTCGCCACATCACACCATGGCAGCTACTCGACGTCGTTGAAACCGATGTACACCGTGCAATAGCTTTCACCGAATTGCTGAGGGCATACCGCCCGTGTGCTTTATACCCTTCCGACATTCCCCTCCCCCATACGTCATGTTGCATATATGCGCATGCTTTACCTTACCGGACCCTATTCTATCTCCTGAGTGGTCTTTCGGTCCGTTCTGCCTGCTCGTTCCGCTGTTATGCTATTTTCTTCTCTTTGTCTTTAATTTTTGCACACCAGTGTAGTTACTTAAGCTCCTGCAAGACGGACACAAATGGTGATCATGTACCTTTTGTGTTCAACGCGATCTGGCATTTGCGACATTACTACACAAGAGCTGTTTGGTCTGCAACTGTGGAACTGCTGCGTGACAGCCGACATCGCATCGCACCGCTTTATATGCCTCATATGGCTGGTGACGTCATCCCTGTGATTTGCGTATGGCACATTGCACGTAACCCAGTTGCAGTCTGTGTCTACATTATTTTTACCAACTCCTGTATCTTCAATAAGGACGTACTCTTGAAACGAATAAAAACAGCCTGGGAAACATTAGATACCAGATCGCAGTTTACGCTTTAAGCGGACAAATGTTTTGAAAGGTCACAACAAAAGTAAGAGCAAATGAAATCCCTGCGAGGGAATAACATTTTATATATAATGCTCTTACTCTCTGGCACCAGAAAATTATTTCTATTCATTGAAAAACATTAGACACATAAAAAACGAATTACAGCGTGTAAACACCGGAACATGATGTTGACCAATGAAAAGAAAATTGCGCATAAAAATTTCATTCAACCTAGCAACTTGGCAGCGGTATGGACACGTTGGCCATATAGTCCCGCAATGCTCTGACCTGTCAATTCAAAATTGTGGTATTTCGGAACACTTGGAAATTTCGAGTGAAGCTCAATAGACGTTCAACACAGCTTACTCGGCCAAGATGCAAGATCGCTTTGCGGGCGCTATCACTGCAAACAGCAAACCCACTTCTACAGCTGTGGGAGGGATCTACTGCAAATGAAATCTCCGAAGAAACACGTTTGTAAGAGCAATAGCATAGTACTCTTCATTTGTGTAAAAATACGAGGGGGAAACACTTCTCAAAAGAATTAGGGGAGCAAGAACTACTGAAAGGAAATATCATATGCGACTGAAGTTGTTGAACGTAAATAATTTATTTTATGTAAGGTACAATAGAAATTTGGGTATTACGGTAGAAAACAGCCCATTAGCAAGTTTTAATGCAATGTTATCATTTAATGCTCCTGACGTGATATGCTATACAACAATATGCATAGCGCGACTAGAAAAAGTGACTTCTTGAAGGAGGGCACTGACCCCTAGTAGAGTGTGTGGTCTTCTCGAAAGGGTAAGACACCTGCACACCTGTGTTGCATGGAATCGATGAGATTTTGGGGTTATCTTTGCCACTGCAAAATGATGGCAGTCTGCAGTTCACGAAGAATCATCGGACTTGCTAGAACAGCTACAATGCGTCTGTTTAAGTCAGAGGAGCATGCCGGTTACTCCATACTCTCGATTTCAACTCGTTAAGCATGTTGTTCACTAGCCGAGCTCTGTGAAGTTGAGCGTTATCGTCCATGAAAAGGAACTAATCACTGACGGCTGAAGCATACGACATGACAATAGGTCTAAGAATAGCGTCTCAATATCTCTGCGCCGTCAAACTACCATTTCGAATGACGTACATGTCAATACGTTCACCGATATGAAGACTGCCCACGCCATCAATCCATGTCTGCCGTAATTTGATGTTTCCTGAACAAATATGGTTTATTTCGTGTGCCGGGTTCCCTCCACATAAGAACTCGTCGATTGTCAGGATCCAGACTGAATCTATACTCGTAAGAGCTGTGACGTGCCTGCACCGCAGGACGCACATGAGATAAAGGCAGATAGCAGCGGAACATACGTCCGCGTAGCTCAGTTGGGAGAGCGACTTATTAAGGAATGAGGGGACCCGGGTTCGATGTCCGATGTGGGGAAACATGACGGAGAAATTTACTTCGTTATAGAGCAGATAACATGACGCCACTCGTCGTGCCGCCAACCAAGATGTCACTCAACCTAGTATTAATTAACTGCCTGTGTCCTGTTGAAAAGAGAACCTCTCGCTGGAGCTGAGTAGCATCTTGCCGCATGTTTCGACTGGCAGTTAACATTACATAACTGTCGTCTCTTGCTATAGTTGCTCGTGGGGACCTTGACTTTGACTTCTTTGAAAATTTCTCACATCCTCGAATCGTGTCCCAGTCGGAAAATAAGACATCGTGACACTCCAATTGCATCTGCTGCCAGCCTGTGCCCTAACATGACTCTAGCCTGCCAATAGCTAGAAGGCCTAAACGCCTATGATATCGGTATCAAAATACATTTTATTCCACGCATTTGCATCTAAACACCCGATTGAAAAAAATATTTTACCATTTGATTCCATTTATGTTGAAGACATTTTTAGGTATACTCATTTTTTTAAGTTACGAATAGATTTTCCGCTATGATCCTTAAAAGTGTATATTACTTTTCCCCCTATATCTCTGCTTCTAAAACTCCGATTTGGAAAACTACAGCGGATACAGCTCCTTTTGGTAAATCTTGTGCATATAATTTCTAATTTTTGGAATAGAACAGTTTGGCGACCAGGGTGCCTAAGTGTTGATTTCTGCTTCTGATGTATTTGTAGCAAAATTGAGCTTCTAAAATCTCGATGGAAAAAATTCGTTCATGCGCATATACCACTCACGTCAATAAACCTTTTTGGAATATTTTCTTCTTAAAATAATGTATGGTTTCTCCGCAAGGGGGCGTAGATGTACTTCCGAGAATTATTGGACACATTGCAAAATTATGCACAAAAAACTATGAGCATTGTCTGTTTTTTTATGTCACGTATTACTAACACGGTTTCTAGATTCTTGTTTTGCAGAATTGTTATTCCCAGAATCCGATAGATGGCACTAGGTGTGGCCTGATGAGGAATGTATGAGAAATGCGCAATCAGTAGTCGTGTCATCCGTACAGCAGAAGGCGATGTGTGTGTTATGGCTTGTGGAATTAAAGTTTGTCATTAAATTTAAAAGACAGTACGGTCCAAAGTATGGTTGTAATCCTCCGTCAGTAAATTCATTAAGCGGTGGATGAAACAGTTTAAAGAAACTGGCAATGTGGAACATCGTGGAAGAGTCGGTAAGCCTAGTGTTAGCGGTGAGACGGTTGACCAACTTAATCAAAGTTTCCGGCGAAGCCCCAGGAAATCCGTTCGTAAAGCAAGCAGAAACTGTGCATTCCGAAATCGGCAGTTCACGATATCTTCCACAAGAAATTAAAGTTTCATGCTTATAAAATTTAAATAGTGCAAAAGATGCATGTAAATGATCACACTCTGCTATACGATTTCGCTGTGGATATGCTGAATCGAGTGAAAAACGATTAAAACTTTCACAGTGCTTTACGTTTTAGTGATAAATCCACATTTCATGTATCAGGTATTGTGAATCGTCACAACTGTAGAATATAGGGCAGTGAACCTCCTCATACTGCTATTGAAGTGGAACGTGATTCTCCAAAAGTTAATGTGTGGTGCGTCCTATCGAAAAGAGAAGTGATTGGACCTTTCTTCCTCTGCGAAAAACCTACAAATTGTGATATTTACTTGGATATGCTAGAAAATTTCACTATACCCCAGATCAAAAGATATAACAACGTCGTTTTCCAACAAGACGGCGCGCGTCCGCATTGGTCAACGTGTGTACGTAAGTGCTTAAATGAGCATTTCCCCAATAGATGGATTGGGCGTGGTAGTCCCATTTCGTGGCCTCCTCGCTCTCCATTGGATTATTTCACGTGGGGTTATGTGAAGGATCGTGTCTATCAGACGCCTTGTATTGATTTGCAGGAACTGAAGCAGCGTATCACAACTGCTATTAATTCCATAACTCCTCAGATGCTTGCCAATACGTGGCATGAATTTTTTTTTTAATTGGAGGTTTAACGACCACCGTGAGCAACTCAAATGGGCTATAAGCAGTCGCCCGTCCCTAATTTAGGGTCACTGGTTCCAGGGAATGGAGACAGCTAGTGCCGTAAGGCAAACACAACATCCATGCCTGACCGGGATTCGAACCCGGACCCCTTACGGACGAATGATCAGAGGCCAACGCCTTAGACCACTGCGCCACCGGGGCGGCGGCATGAAATTGAGTATCGCTTGGACGTACTACGAGCAACCAAGGGAACTCACATCGAAATTTATTAACTTGTGTAGTTACATTGTGAGTTAGTACAGTCAGGTTCTTTCTATCTGTTTGATGTTTTGTTTTATATAATTTTCTGTTGTGTCCCATAATTCTCGGGCACCGTGTATATCCTATTTTTGACAATATATCTGCTTCTAAGAATCCGACTTAAAAAAATTCCATCATTGTTGGATAGAGGTTCGGGTGCAAATTGTTTTTCATATAATTTCAAAATGTTTAACTAATTCATAGGCTTTCTGCTAAGAAGCCTTAAGGTAAATTGCGTTTCCCCCGATATCTCTGCTTCTAAAACTCAGATTTGAAAAGAAACTTTTCTGCGCCACATACAGGTCCTGATGGGAAATGCTTTTTTTATTATTCACCAGGATGCGTAAGTGTCAAATTTTGCTTCTGATGTATTTGCAGCAAACTCTGATCTTCTAAAATCTCGATTGAAAATATTCATTCGAGGCCCGATACCACTCAGGAATAATTTTTCAAATCGGAGTTTTACGAGCAGAAATAACTCAGAAAACCCTATTTACCTTTGTGCCTGTGGCGAGGTGAAGAACAGGGACGATAGGGACCAGTATAAAAAGTTACTCTGATCAAGGGACCGTAGAAAAGTTACGTCAGGATTGCCAGAAGGTGGTCAGCTTTCTCGGAATTGAGAAGGATGCGGAGGTCAGGTGTGCGTGGGAGTGTCCCATAGCAACAGGCGGATAGCTTGGAAGCGTGGAGAAAAAAGAGAGAGTGTGACACCGACTTATGTCATCGGAGTGCTAGCGGCTGGCAGAGGAAATGCACGTCTGTGATTGGCAGAGAAAGTGCAGAGGACCCCGGAAGAAACGGTGGCTAAACACGGAGTGGAGATTTTCAAGCACATTTCGCTGCTCACGCCTGGGTCTGACAACATGGCCACGTGTGATCTCTGACACCTGAGGGTGCCGGAGAAATTAGGGAAAGTGTGTGACTGAGGTCACAAAGAAATCCTGTAACTGTGCTTAGCAATGTACTGCGGTACATACGTGTAACTGATAACATACTGAGGTAAAAACAGTATAAAGAGTTTAAGAACTCAGGACTTGCTGCATCACTGGTGACTCACCCAGCAATAATAATGGAACTTTCGTCGCTCGCGGAGGAGTGCATGACCTGGACTCTCCTATTGACAGTGGCATCCTGCTCTATTGAAGTGCATATATTCATGTCTGATATGTTGGTGAATCATATGTTAAACTCTGGTGACATCAGCCGATCAGTGTACATAAACCGGATTCCCTTGCGGGATGCTTGTAAATAAAGTTGTACATAGGAACTCCGAGTGCTGTAAGTATTAATCTACAGCAGCCGAGTGTTGCGGCAGGTGAATGATGAACTGATTCAAACCGGTACCAGAATAGTTTGAATGGTGGCAGCATACCAATGTAGGGGAAATAAATGCTTCTCATTCCAGTGCTATAAAATAACCGCTAAGCCACAGCCACCGTATCACACCACCACAGGAAGAAAAAATATTGGTGGCAGCGGTGGGATAGGATGTTGCCTTATGTACTGTTTGGGAGCCGAGAAGTTCCTCAGGCCAGCACAGGTCTGTCGCCTTTCGAGCTCATTTTGGGCCACAATGTTCGATGTCCTTTGGATCTATTGAGAGGTATGGTGGAAAGATCTGATGGGGAGAAGGTAGAAATTTTGGAATATGTGGACAAAGTGAGTAGGAACTTGGACAAGGCACTGAATTTGGCACATGAAAATTTGGCACAAGCCCAAGACAAACAGAAGGCATGGTACGACAAGCAGGCTAGGGTGAGGAAATTCCCCGAGGGAGATGAGGTACTGATTCTCACCCCTAACAAGAAGAGAGCACTCCAGATTGAGTGGGAAGGACCGTACCAATCGGTCAGAAGGAAGGCGGAGAACACCTATGTTGTGGATTTTGGTGACGAGGAGCCCTGCCCGAGAACCTACCATGTAAACATGGTGAAAAAAGATAACAGAAGAAGCGAAGCTGTCAGTATTGTATGTTATTGGCCGGGGGAGAAAGACGAGGAAGCCGGAACCGAATTTCCCAGCCTGCTGGAACCAAATGACCCAGGGACAGTAGCAGACTGGAGACTTGGAGATAATCTCAATGCAAAACATAAAAAGGACTTGGTAGCAATGCTGCGAGGTTTTCAAGACATATTGACAGAGGAACCAGGGCAGACCAACATAGTTACCCATGATATTGAACTATTGGAGAGCGCACCGGTAAAGTGCAAACACTACCGAGTTAATAGGGAGAAGAAGCTGCTCATCGACCAGGAGATTGAGCGAATGCTTGCAATGGGGGTCATCCAGGAGAGTAGGAGCCCCTACGCTGCACCAGTAGTGTTGGTCCCAAAGAAGGACGGTAGCATGAGGTTCTGTGTGAACTACTAGAAGTTCAATACTATCACCTAAGGGGATACATTCACCAAACCTAACATAGACGAGTTGGTTAATGTATTGCACACCTGCAACTAGCTGACTAAGTTAGATCTGACAAAGGGATTTTGGCAGGTGGGCCTCACGGATAGGGCAAGAGAGCGTAGTGCGTTCACTACTACAGACCAACTCTACGAGTTCAGAGTCATGCCCTTCGGATTGAAGAACAGTCCACCAACGTTCTTGAGACTCATGGCAAAGGTGCTGAAAGGAACCGAGGACTACGCCAGATGGTATGTGGACGACGTAGTCATCTTCAGCGGAACATGGGCTGACCATCTGATCCATGCGAACGACATTTTGTCTAGACTGGTAGAGGCAGGCTTGACAGTCAACCCTCGCAAGAGTGAGTTTGGCAATGCCAGCGTCGACTACCTAGGATTCCGGGTGGGACCAAATGTATAGCACCAGAGGAAGCTCGAGTCAGAGTTATACAACACTGGCCGAGGCCGAAGACCAAAAAGGATGTCCCAGCTTTCCTTGGGATCACTGGATGCTACCGAAAGTTCATTCCGCACTATGCAGAGATCTCCAGTGCATTGGCGGAGACACTGAGGAAAAAAGAACCAGATAGTGTCCAGTCAAAAGGGATTTGACACCCTGAAAACCAAATTGAGTAAGACAAGCATCTTAAAGTGTTTTGACCCAAGCAAAGGGACCATCATGCAGACGGATGCCCGAGGAGTAGACATAGAGGCGGTCCTCAGTCAGAAGGATGCAACCGGGAGAGAGTATCCTGTTGCATACCTCAGTAGGAAACTGACTGAGACCGAGAAGAGGTACTCGACCATAGAGAAAGAAACACTTGCTGTAGTGTGGGCAGTAGAAAAGTTAAAACCATACCTAGGGTCGAGACCATTTGTGATCATGAGTGACCACAACCCATTAGTCTGGTTAGAACATATTAAGGAAAAGAACTCCAAGCTGATGAGATGGTCTTGTACTTGCAAGAGAATAATTACACCGTGCAGTACAAGCCGGGTGCCCGACATGGGAATGGGGACGGATTGTCCAGAAGAATGTAAATAGGGGTGAATAGGAGAAACTTGAAAATGTTGTATGTTCAATCAGTAGTGTAATTAGTAGTCATAATCCAGAAGGCAGTGATCAGTGTTGTAATGTAGTGTTGTATTTTGTAGATAGTATTAGAGCCTGAAACCACCAGTTAGTTGAAGGGAGGTGATCGAGGAAGTCAGATTGGATTTGAAATGAGGGAGTCTCAGAGTTATTCCACATGGTTGAGAGGTGAGACTGAGTTCTCGCCAAGCGGCAGTTGACAAGAACCAGTCTAAGGACTTGGGGGGATGGACTGTAGCGAGGTTAAGGACAGGGACGATAGAGACCAGTATAAAAAGTTACTCTGATTAAGAGACCGTGGAAAAAGTTACGTCAGGATTGCCAGAAGATGGTCAGCTTTCTCGGAATTGAGAAGGATGCGGAGGTCAGGAGTGCGTGGGCGTATCCCATAGCAGCAGGCGGATAGCTTGGAAGCGTGGGGAAAAAGAGAAAGAGTGACATCGACTTATGTAATTGGAGTGCTAGCGGCTGGGGGAGGAAATGCACGTCTGTGATTGGCAGAGAAAGTGCAGAGGACCCCGGAAGAAAAGGTGGCTAAACACGGAGTGGAGATTTTCAAGCACTTTTCGCTGCTCACGCCTGGGTCTGACAACATGGCCACGAGTGATTTCTGACACCTGAGGGTGCCGGAGAAGTTAGGGAAAGTGTGTGACTGAGGTCACAAAAAATCCTGTAACTGTGCTTAGCAATGTACTGCAGTACATAAGTGTAACTCATAACACACTGAGGTAAAAATAGTATAAAGAGTTTGAGAACTCAGGACTTGCTGCATCACTGGTGACTCACCCAGTAATAATAACGGAACTTTCGTCGCTCACGGAGGAGTGCAAGACCTGGACTCTCCTATTGACAGTGGCATCCTGCTCTATTGAAGTGCATATATTCATGTCTGATATGTTGGTGAATCATATGTTAAACTCTGGTGATATCAGCCGATCAGTGTACATAAACCGGATTCCCTTGCGGGATGCTTGTAAATAAAGTTGTACATAGGAACTCCGAGTGTTGTAAGTATTAATCTGCAGCAGCCGAGTGTTGCGGCAGGTGAATGATGTACTGATTCAAACCGGTACCAGAATAGTTTGAATCGTGGCAGCATACCAATGTAGGGGAAATAAATGCTTCTCATTCCAGTGCTATAAAATAACCGCTAAGCCACAGCCACCGTATCACACCACCACAGTTTCCCCTAGCGGAAGGTCTATGATTTACGTGAAAATTTTGAATTTATAGAAAAAATTCCGCATTGGAAACACAATCCAACAAACAAGGGATTTTTCAAATCGCACTCCTAGAAGTAGAGATATTGACAAAAACAAGACATATATCTGCGCTCCCAGGCGTAGAAACCATGAATTATTTCAAGAAGAAAATATTCTTAAAAGGTTTGTCGACATGAGTAGTATCGGCCAACAAAAGACTTTTTTTTTTAATCGAAATTTTAGAAGCACATGTTTTGCTACAAATACATCAGAAACGGAAATTAAGAATTTCGCCACCTGGTGGCCAAACCACTTTTTACAAAAATTAGAAATTATATGCAAAGGATTTCTCATCAGGAACTGTATCCGGCGCAGAAAGAAGTTTTCAAATCGGAGATTTAGAAGCAGAGATATAGGAGGGAAATCAGTTTACCTTTACGCCCCCTAGCGAAAAGTCTATTAATTACTCTAAAATTTTGAAATTATATGAAAAGCATGTCACACTGAAAGCACTATCCAACAAAGGAAGAATTTTTCAAATCGGACTCCTAGAAGTAGATATACTGACAAAAATAAGATATACATCTACGCCCCCTGGCGGAGAAACTGTGGAATATTTTAAGAATAAAATATTCCGAAGAGATTTATCGATGTGAATGGCATCTCCCTACGAAAGAACTTTTTCAATCGATGTTTTAGCAGCTCAGAGTTTATGGCAAATACATCAGAGCCAAAAATTAACACTTACGCGCCCTGGTGGCCAAAGTATTCTTTACCAAAAATTTTAAATTATGTGCAAAAGATTTCCCATCAAGAGGTGTATCCGCTGAAGAAAAACGTTTTCAAATCGGAGTTTTAGAAGAAGAGTTATCGGAAAAAATGTAATCTACTTTTTACGCCCCCTAGCGGAAAATCTATGCGTAATTTGAAAAAGTAACTATATCTGAAATCCTCTTCGACATAAATTGAATCAGAAGATAAAATAATTTTTTCAATGGGATGTTTAGAAGCAAATATGTGGAATAAAACGTAATTTTGAATTCGACATCATCTGCGTTTACGACCTTTAGCGGCGAAATTGTACATCGTAAAAAAAACGAAATAAAGGATCATCATTCTCATATTTGAGGCTTCCCAATTCAAAAAGAATTTTTCAAATCGGACTAATAGTTGCAGAGATATCGTGGGTACAGACGGATAGACGGACGGACGGACAAACCAGTAGCGATCTTTTTTACAAAAGACGTGCTAAAAAAGGATGATGAAGAGATCCATTAGGATAGATTTTGTTAAGAACAATATTTGTGACGGAAATATTCTTTTTTTTTTTTTGATTGGAGGTTTAACGACCACCGTGAGCAACTCAATGGGCTATACGCAGTCGCCCGTCCCTAATTTTGGGTCACTGGTTCCAGGGAAGGGAGAGAGCCAGTGCCGTAAGACAAACACAACATCCATGCTTCACCAGGATTCGAACCCAGGCCCCTTACGGACGAATGATCAGAGGCCATCGCTTAGACCACTGCCTTCAAAATAAACCTTTATTAGTCTAAAAGCAAGGTACATGTGATACGCTTCAGTCACATGAGACTGTATTAAAAGAGACGAGGCCAAGAAGTCTCAACACAAAAGAAAGGAGGAAAGAAAACTGGTAACACCAGAACAAGATTAAAATGTATACAGATAAAAAAGGAACACAAAAAACAAAAACAAAAAAAACACACATCACAAAACCCAAACCTCAGAGGAAGGGAAGAAAAACACAATCCCAAGACTAGTACATAGCAGCGTGAACACAAAAGTGACAGGTAAAAAACACAACAATACAACACAACACAAATTGACTGACACTGCAAGACAGTGACAGGAGAAACAAAACTGTACTTCTGAAAACATGCAGCAGCGGCCAAAACATTAGTACAAGAAAAACATAAAAAACAAAAAATCGTGCACATAAAGAGGGGTGTTAACCAACCGCTATAACTAAAATCGAAATACGAAGCGACGCATGTATATCAGAAGGAACACTGCACAGAAGAATGCAAGATAATAAGGGGAAAAACCACCGCATAACACAAAATAAATGTAGCCAAAACAGCACAAGAGGTTCACAACAAAAAAAATCGCACTCAATTCAAATTTCATACTCAAAACAAGAAGTCGCGCGTTGACAAACCCCGAAAGCCGACGTGGCGTTATAGAGAGAATCACGCGGAAACAAGATCGCATAGCACCATAACATATTAAAAACAACACAATGTACGTCCAGTCGTGCACAGCAACAGAAGGCTGGGCCGAAAAAAAAATATTACAGGAAAAACCCGGACAGCAGAAGCACGAAGCAAGACGTAGAACCCTAGCTTGAGTGCAAAGAAACACAAAAACGAAAACACAAAAAGTGCACTTAAAACATAATCAAAGACAAAACTGCCCCAAACGACAACTTCACTACACATGTAATCGCATACAGTCAAGAAAAAGAACACAAGAGGCACAGTAAAAAAAATGAGCCCAAGGCAAATAGTGCGTTGGCCAACTCCTTGGGTCAACGTAACCCAATAGACAAGATACGCACGAGAAGCACACTGTATAGAAAACGAGAGATAAGGCTGAGTGCTCAATGAAAAAACACAACGAGACCAGCATGGCCACACTAAGTAATTCAAAGTTCATAAAAAAAGCAAAACAAGTGAACATGAAACACAGGGCATGAGAAAAAAAAGGCTCCCTAAACTGCGGAGCCAACTGAAACACGAAAGTAGAACATACACAAACAAGTGAAAAACAAGATCATCACATTAGCAGTATAGGTAAAATACAATCACAGTATTAAAAAAACTCACACAGGAGCAGAGCGAGTAGGACAGCCGCCATCCGAACAACTAAACAAAACACGTGAAAAAGCAAGACAATTACAAAAACACGGGAATACCACATACAGGAAACACAGTACAAAAAAGATCAGGAACAACAACAAACAAACAAGCACAAAAGAAACACAACACGCCAAAAAATTTTTAAACTAGACAACACAGACTAGCCCAACGGAAAACAACAACACCCAACAAGCATTACACTATACCAAACAATAACAGTGATCACAAACAATTGGTGGCCAACCAGTACAACAAAACATCACAACAAGAAATGCGTCGACCAACAACTGTGGCCGACGAAAACATAGAAAGCAAGCATACAATAATGCATAGACAAACAACTCAACAAAAATACCGACACAAAAAACAATAACCGATTGCACAGCACCACCAAGAACCAGAAAAAAATACACACAGAACACAGGAACACAAACGCCCACGTACTCCGGACAGAAAAAAAGTCAAAGCAACTAGCTGTAAAACATCCAATCACAGCGCAAAACGGCAAGAAAATTCAGACAAAGAGGCCGAGGTCGCTAGTAAGAGGAAAAGTATAGAAAAGCACTATCCCAGAAAGAATATAGCGACCAGTAGAATGAGCTAACAAAGCACAGGGGAAAAAACAACAAAAAGACCGGAATCTCAAGGAAGCAAAAGAGTACAACATTACCAAAGGGCCATCAAAAACAAGAAAAGGAAAACGGTAAAAAATTTAAAAGGAAAAACAACAGGATCAGAGGAAAAGAATGAATACACGGGAAAAAAACCTGTAGCTGAATCAAAAACAGAACAAGACAACAACCCGGAAAAGCAAAAACCAACAAAGTGGAGAAACCAGTACACCAAAGCAAAAACAAGAAAAAAAACCTGATCAAACGAATTGAATCAACCCCTGCTCAACCCGAAATTATGGGAGGTGGGGGGACCAGATCGAGAAGAAAGCAGGAACAGCCTGCCGGGACAGAGCTACCTTGTACTCAAGTTGGATGACTGACTTGATCGAGGAACGAAACCTACGGCACAGAAAAACTCTCGCAGGATGATATCGACGAAGAGCAGGCCGATCAACACTGGTATAATAGTATAAATAAATAGTCAGTTTGGCCTGCAAAATTAAAAACGTGCAAACTGGATTGTGAACAGCAGCGGAAGGATGATGACGGCGAAGAAAATAGTAATGTGAAACAGAGTGAAAGGAAGGACAGACCTTAGAGAGAAGGGCAAACATCAATGAAAAAAGAGGCTGTAAAACTAAACAGGAGTCATATGCGTGATGAACATCACCGAGCGTTGAACAGAAAAAACACAAGGGAGAAGACAGGCGACCAAAACGATGAAGAGTCCGTGGTGTGAGCAAGCGTCAATGAAGGTGGAGCCAATGAATATCAGTAGCTTTTGGGGAAGCCAGAGAAGTGTGTGAATCGATTCATGTCTGAGAGGTTTCATCAGGTGGCACAAAAGGAATAGCGAGAGGTGTTCTAAAATAAGTAAGAAAGTGGCGGTACAAGAGTTTTGCAGTAACTTGATGCACCAGAAAGGGAACATCATTCAAATAAACCAGGAAAGGAAGGCAAGGGGAAGCCGAAGAAGAAACAATTAACCCATAAGAATTCACGAGGGACGGGTAAAGGCGTTGAAGCTGAATATGAAGCTACCGGAGCTGGGCGCGATGTAAGGAAGTGTCAGCAAGAGAGGGGTCGATTTGGGAAAGAGACTTCCAGCGGAGAGAAGCATCTACAAGTTGGGATACCTGTACCACGCCACTGGCGAACCAGGTGGAGAAGCACAAGTACGGTGAAGAGGGAGAACGGAGTGCAGAAGAGTAAAAGAGAGGTTCCGCAAGCAGATCATTAGTTGAGGTAGGTGGGAGACGAACGGGACATAAGGAATACCAGAGGGAAAAGACGGTGTGATAAGTATCGGGAAAGTGATCTGGAATGAGGGGGAACAGATCCATACGGAGGAAAGTAGCGAGAGTGAGAAACGGACTGCGAGGGAAAAGTAAAGTATCAACAATAGTAATCGATGAAATCTGAGGATGAGAAAAAGAACGAAGAAAGGTCTCAAGATGAATAGCATTAGATTTTTGAAAAAGATCTGGGAGGGCAAGACCTCCAAAGGACAGAGGAAGGACGAGAGTAGAACGATGAATCCAGTGAACTTTATTCCAGATGAAATCAGTAATCAAACGTTGAGCGGATTGGAGAAAAATGGGTGAGGGAAAATAAGCGCACCACGAATGTGTCAGAATGGGAAGAAGAAAGGAAGAAACCAGATGTGCTCTGCTAAAAAAGGACAAAAAAGTTTTGAACCGGCAAAAAGGAGCAAGACGGCGATTGACCTGCTGAACCAAAGGAATCCATGTGGCATCAGCAACCGCCACGGGATTTCCAACGTACACACCAAGAAGTTTAATGACCGAGGATGACCAACGGGCACCCCAAGGGCGATCACCGTGTGCAACCCACGATCCGGCCCACAGACCGACATATGTAGACAGATTAAGTTCGGAACCGGAAATTTAAGCATACTCACGATAAGCAGAAAGGACAACACCGAAAAAACGTTCAGTACGAAGAAAGAGAGTGAGGTCATCAGCATACGCAGACAACACTATGCGGTGGTGACGAGTAGGAGCAATACTGCGAGGAATCGCAGAAAACAAACGAGAACGCAGACAAATTAAGAGAGGTTCAAATGCAAGCGTAAAAAGTTGACCCGAAAGGGGACAGCCCTGTCGGATCCCGTTGTCAAAGGGGTGGTAGCTGTCATGAATGTGGAAGTGCGAATACGGAAAGAAGAGTGAGAGTAAAGATTAATAAGAGCTTGACAGAAAAGAGTAGGATAGCCAAAATGACGAAGAACAGCAAAGAGATAAGAGTGATTAATGGAGTCAAAAGCTTGTTTCTGATCAATATTAAAAATAGCGAGAGGGTCGGAAAGATGGGAATCAAGAAAATATAAGTTGCGAATGGTGGAGATGTTGGTAGTAATCGAACGGGAGGGAATAGTGTAAGTTTGATCGGGGTGGATTAAATGCTGCAAGACGGGATTGAGGAGAAAAGCAGTAATTTTAGCAAATGTTTTGTAGTCAGTATTAAGAATAGAGATAGGACGCCAGTTAGAAAAAAGACCAAGGTTTCCGGTTTTGGGGATGACACGGAGAATAGCAAAAGTGAAATCAGAAGACTGAAAATTTGAAGAAGTAAAAACCACACTAAAACAAGCAACCAGAAGCGGGAGGAGAGAAGGAAGAAACTTCTTATAAAATGAGAGCGGAAGACCGTCCGTGCCAGGGGAAGAACGGTCATTCAGACTGGAAATTGCAGAGCGGACATCAGAAGGAGAGATAGGAGAAACAAGAGAATAAAAAAAAAACAATGTGGAACCTGAGGGAGGACATGAAGAAGAGGGGAGGTATCTGCAGGAGAAAGGAGTCGGCGTTGAAAACGATCAGAATAATGGGAAAAAGTAAGTTCACAGATACGATAAGGGTCGGTAACTGTAGATCAGTCAGGTAGTGAAAGAAAGAAAATTATGTTGCTTTTAACATGATACTCCTCAAGGGACTTCAAACTAGAAAAGGGGTCGTCGTGAAACCGCAAGTGAGTGAATTTCAGACGAGTAAGAGCTGATGAAGCAAAAGTAAACAGAATACGACGAAGTTGAGCTTGAAACACGGGAAAAGAAGGATCAGAAGGAGAAATAGTCTGCAATTTACGACGGAGAACATCAATATCTTGAAAGCGAGAAGTACGGGAAGAGAAAGAAAACTGACGTGCGAAAGAAACAATCGAAATTTTTGTGGAAAGCCACAGAGCCACTGGGTCGTCAGACGAAGAAAGTTGTTGCACAGAAGACGAGATCATAGAGTGAATTTCAGCACAGAAAACAGGATCAGTTAAAACTGAATCGTCGAGCGACCAGACTGGGGAAGTGGGAACAGAGGAAGAATGCAAAAAAAGTTTTAAAAGAACGGGGCGATGACCTGACGAAACGGAAGGATGATGAGAAACTTCAACTAGAGATGAATGGAGAAAACTGGAAACATAGAATCTATCTAGGCGTGCGGCGACACAGCGTGAAGCAGCCGGGGAAACCAGGAAAATTCCTTGGACCGGGGATGGAGGGAACGGAATGCATCAATCAAATCAAAATTAACAACGAGTTGAGTGAGATTGGAAACAAGGTCGGAACGGCTTTCGGTTGAACCATCTCGGTCAAAACCGGGTTGCAAAGTGCAATTGAAATCGCCTGCAACAATGACTGTATCTTTTGGATGGAGGGTCGAAAGGATAGAAGAAAGATGTTGGAGGAGAGTTTCTGCATCCGTAGCAGATTGCGGAATATGGATATTGAAAACATGAATACGTTTAGAACAAAAACAAAAAGAAATATGTTGAAAAGAACCCAGCAGACTCTGTGACTCAACAAGATCAGAAAGGAAAGAATGAAAACGCACATGAAATGCTATAGCGGTACCAGACCTGAGATGGGTCCGGTAATTATGATAAAAAATGTACGGCCAGCGTCTCCAGCGGGAAAACCCGGCATCCAAGGAACAGTTCGTCTCCTGGAGAAGGAGGATATTAGCTCCCAGGTAACGAACGTCCTCGAAAACCATAGCATTCGCCGCAGAAGACCCAAGCCCTCTACAATTAAAGCTAAGTAGTGTTAACAAGGACATCACTGGTAGGTTGCATCCAGCCTTCCAGTTCAGCCCTCAAAATCTTGAGTAAGTAGCCCAGACGGCGAGCATATTGCGCAGTCCCGCCAGGCAATGTAACATTAGTTATAAATGCATGGAACTGGTTTAGCTGTGCAATCATTTCAGGCAGCAAGTGAAGCTTACTCTCAATGCAAGGTAGTGTGATCAACTTCGCCTTACGCTGGCGAGTGGTCTATGCATACAGATCAGATAAGGTAAGAGGGTGCAAAGGCACCGCAAGTTCTTCAAACATAGTAGGAATGTCAAGAAGTGTAGGAGAAGGAGAATCATCGTCAGAGTCAACCATTGCAGTGTCATCAGGATCAGGAGCAACCGTGTGCATAACATCATCATCCTGGAGACATGCGAATCGGTTCGAAACTAGTAATTCAGAATTTGGCTCATGATGGCTAGGTGAACCCGAGGTAGAATGGGCTGGTTTCTTAGACCGTAGACGTTGAGACGAACGGGAAGAGCGAGTAGAAACACCAGGTGAGCTGGGGCGTTTACGCTGTGATTTAGGTGCAGACACTTCCAGCGATGGAAAATCCTCATTGGAGGGCTCCAAACCATCCAATACGATGACAGGAACCGGGAGGGAAGGAACGACTGGAGAAACAGCAGGCAAAATTGATGAAGGTAGAATGTGAGCAGGTGCCTCAGCGGCCTGCACAACATCCGCAGGGGCAGCGGCCACCGGAACTGTAGTAGCTAATGAAGAATCAGATCTAGCACCAGGAGTAGCATGAGGACTAGCAGAAGCGAGATGACCTTCCCCTTTACAGCGGAAGCACTGAACCTCTGCAAAAAGGTTAAAAATGTACTTTCGGGTATCAGTGTTGCATGGCGTTCCGCAATTGACTGAGAAGTTGGAAAAATAACCCGGTACTGGCGGTGCCCACCCTGCACATTTTTCAGGGGGGATCACGGGCTGTAGCTAGAAGAATCTTGGTCACTACCACAACACGACCCATCGTGTTGAGGGCATCAATCAACAGAGAATCAGGAACAGCCGTTGGTACAGGAGAGAGAGTGTCCCCTTAACTGGTCTTTGGGCTGCAGCGACAGGTTTTAGATGAAAGGACCCAATATCAACCCCATGAACTATAATTAAATCTACTGCTTGCTGGTGGGTGAAGTGAACAACCACCCTCCACCCAAGCGAATAATGGACATAATGTTTTCGGCTGGAACGACCTTCGACACAGCATGCAGATACTGGGGGAGGGGGTGTCACGCAAAGCAGGAATGAAAACACTTAATAATAAGGCAGACGACAATTGCTTACCTTGCGGTGAATCACTTGGAAGAATAATTTTCAACGCCAAAGCTACACGTTTTAAATGTGGTGCAGAATCACTAGAAATATATGAGGTACTTCCCACCGCTTGTGCGAACGACGTTAAAGTAGAACTAGCAGAATCAGGAACATTAGACGCAGCCGGCACACGGGTGGCCAGAAGCACAGTCTCTGGAAGACCAGCAGCACTAGTCGACGCAACATTCCCCGAAGAAGACACAGAACTAAGAAGCGAAGACATATCAGCGATCGACGAAGCAGCTGTAGACGACAGTGACTTATTCACAGTGGTAGTGGACATTCTCGACCACTGGCCCACCAAAACTCATGCGTCGTAACTGACGACACACGAAAATGAAAAAAAAAAAAAAATGAGCACCCACTCGGCACTCAGCCTCACTGCTCGTGAAGCGAGGGTACGAAACACTGCAACCAAAACACAAAACGATGAAATACCACAAAAAGAACAAGTAAACAAACGAACGTTGACTTCTAAGCAGGAGCCGAAAAAATGCGACTTGTCTGTTCAACGACGACTGCGCCACCGGGGCGGCGAAATATTCTTTTCTGCAAAGCCATTAGAAATAAAATGAAATCGCGGAGAAAGTTTGAAAGATTTATTTCTTTTTACGCTTGTTCAAAGGCATTTTGCAAAAGTTTTGTAGCGTTACTTGACCATAATAGTTAATTTAAATCTTGCGTTTGCGATGAAATAGAGATGACGCGTTAATGTTTCTCGCAACTGTGATATCAGAGAGTGAAATAAATAGTTAAAGTTTTAAACGCTGAAGAGTGCATGCAGTGAAGTTATTTTGGTTACTTGCGCATAAAAGATGTAAAGATTTGGCTTCATGTAGGACCCGGGTTTTACTGACTTACCGGATGTGTGACTTCAAACATAAATTGTTTAGACGATATTTGAAAATCAAACAACACTGAAATGCTTTTACTTAATGATCCATTCTAAAGCGTTTTTTAAAACGTTGTCATACCTACAGATAGGTGTACAACGAATAATAAAATCTATGAAAACAGCCTTTTTTTTTGGGGGGGGGGAAGATTCCTAATTTTTCATTTCTTTGGAATGCTAGATCAGATATCTGAAGTGCTATTCTCTAAATAAGAGGTCTGTGAAAACTTATTGTGACAGGTAAAGCTCTCATAAAAACCGTTTGGAAAAAATTGCTGTAAAAATAAATTAAACGTATTAAGATCATTGTCGAGTATTTGCATAGGAAAGAAATGGAAACTTAGGGCTTTGAAAAAAATTCATACTCAATTACATTTTGTACGAATCTCGAAAATATTCATAATCAGAGATTACACGATCAGTTAGATTATACGATCAGGTCTATCAGTCTTTCACGTATTGTTTAGGCATTTAAAAGCTTGAGGAGTCCAGATTACAGCGTCTCTAATAATATATGATAAAAAATCTTAGCAAAAGAACGACGGATATATTTTTGCGGTTATCGCGATGAATACCCAACATGAAATCAAGTATAGACAAAACCAACAATCAATATTTCAAAGAGAAGATGTACAATTACTTCTGAAATAAAAAAGAAATAGTGATATCAAATATTATATAGGACATTCTAAAAAGAACCTCAGAACAAGTCTTCAGGAACTCCGAAAGAACTGAAAAAAAAAATCAAGAGTTTCATTAATTAATACTGCCACGAATTAAATTTTGAAACTACAGTCAGCTCTGGATATAGTGAACTCTGTTATAGTGAACATTCGGTTAATGTGAACCTAAATCATTGGTCCCGACCCTCAACATCGGAAATGTACATTAAAATTTTCGTTTAAAGTGAACCCTCAATTTCGGTTATAGTGAATCCAAAAAATAAGACTTCAAAGAAAGGAATATACTTGTCACATGAAATTGTAACTTATTTCAAAACAAATCTTCTTTTAAAAACTTGAACGAATCTGTTGAGAACAATATTGTAGACCTATTACTTTTTAAGCGCATTGAAGGACAAAAACCTCAGCAACATAAAGCTGGTGTTCTTGCCTGCAAACACTAGTTAGTTTCATGGATTAAGGTGTGATTCGCAGTTTTAAAACCTATTACAGAAGGGAAGTAATGCTTCATTTAATCCAAGCCTTGCAATCAAAGCAGAATACATCAGTAAATGTTCTGAATGTTGTACGTTTTGGAAACAAATCGTGGAGAAGGGTTCCAATTATCACTATACAGAACTGCTTCCGGAGATCAGATTTGGCTACTGGACGTGTGGCCTTCGAAGAAGAGGATGATATGCCTCTCAAAGACCTGCTTCAGCATATCGGTCGCATTCCACTGAAGTTGAATTTATCGATGCTGACTGTGAAGTTTAACCGAATGAAATCCCTTCGCATGAAACTACTGTCGAGGCTGTGGAAGGCAGTTCTAGCACGGAAGAAAAGGAAGCTAAAGATGACGAGGACGATAATGAAGAAAAGTGTTCCAAAAATGAAAGACATGTTAGAGGTATAACAAAGTAAATTTCTCCGTCATTTTTGGTCTACGCCGGGATTCGAACCCGAGTCCGCTTATTCCGGAACAAGTCGCTCTACCAACTGAGCTACGCAGACTTTTATTCTGACTGCAATCTGCCTTTATGTCGTGTGCGTCCTGCTGGCAGGTACGTCACATCTCCCCCCCCAAAGAGAGCCGGGGGCATGGCCCACGGGTCAGCCGTTACCATGAATCGTTGCAGGCAGCCATCCACTGTAGAACGTGCACTTGAGAACTCCCAGTCAATCTGCTGTGTGGAATGTAACATCACACATTTCTATTTTTCGAAGCGCTGGAGAAGGAATTTTCGCCGCCCCGGTGGCGCAGTGGTCTAAGGCGTTGGCCTCTGATCATTCGTCCGTAAGGGGTCCGGGTTCGAATCCCGGTCAGGCATGGATGTTGTGTTTGTCTTACGGCACTGGCTCTCTCCCTTCCCTGGAACCAGTGACCCTAAATTAGGGACGGGCGACTGCTTATAGCCCATTGAGTTGCTCACGGTGGTCGTTAAACCTCCAATCAAAAAAAAAAAAAAAAAAAAAAAAAAAAAGAAGGAATTCTCTGATTTTTCCTGTCTCGCCGTGTGGAAATAACATCACACCAATGCGAGATTTTGAACGGTCGGGTCATCCGGATAGTTCGGGCGCCATTATAACAAAGTAAATTTCTCCGTCATTTTTGGTCTACGCCGGTATTCGAACCCGAGTCCGCTTATTCCGGAACAAGTCGCTCTACCAACTGAGCTACGCAGACGTTTATTCTGACTGCAATCTGCCTTTATGTCGTGTGCGTCCTGCTGGCAGGTACGTCACAGAGGGTGTCAGGATAGTGCTAAAGTTCCCCTAGAACGGATGGAAAAATGTAGAATCGATAGTAGCAAAAGTACAGACCCTAGAAAAGCACATAGGGAAAATATTTATAAAAACTGTTTGCAGCAAGTAGCGGCACCTAACAGACTATTTTCGTGTTAATTAAGGTAAAGTAAAATTAATTTTGTTTTCTTAATTTAATGAATACACACTACGTACAGAAAAATAATTTACATACACATGTACATATTTCATTTTCTCGTTCAATATTCCACTCAATTCAGGTTAAGGGAAGACATTTCCTTTTCAGTGAACCTCGGACATAGTGAACGAAATATGCGAGTCCCCAGATGTTCACTATAAGCGGAGTTGACTGTATATGGGAACAAACAGATCTCATTTAATACACTGCTGGCCACCCAAAATGCAACACCAAGAAGGACGCGAGATAGGAAAGCCAGATTTACTGGACACATAACAACAGATACAAACATAAAACGATTAAGCTTACTGGCCCGTGCGACTTGCGGAACACGCAGACATCAATCGTTCGTGTGGCCCCCATGGCTGGCAATAACGGCCGCTACACGCCGCGGCATCGAAAGGAAAAAGCTTTGGATTTGGGCTTGGGGTATGTCGGTTCAGGCTGCTTCCACACGTTGAAGCAGTTCATCAGGCGTAGCCACGGGTTGGGCTTGCCGGGCCATTCGGTTGCCGATCAGAGAACAGACGTGTTCGATGGGTGACATATCGGGAGAACACAGGCGGGCCACGGCAGCAGTGACATCTGGTGAGCCGTGAAGAATTGTTGCACGATGCGTGGCACGTGCGGGCGCGCATTGACCTGTTGACACGTGGCCGCTGGCAGGTCCTGCAGGTAAGGGAGGACTACAGGCTCCAAATCGTCGGAGATGGTGCGGTGGCTGTTGAGTGTACCGGCAATGCATACCAGAGGGGTGCTGGTTTCATATCCAATTGCGCCCCAAACCATAACGCCAGGCCACGGACCTCTATGGCGATGCATAATGCAGGCGTCATACAGTCTCTGCCGCCCCTGTGGCGCAGTGGTCTAAGCGATGGCCTCTGATCATTCGTCCGAACGGGGTCCGGGTTCGAATCCCGGTGAGGCATGGATGTTGTGTTTGTCTTACGGCACTGGCTCTCTCCCTTCCCTGGAACCAGTGACCCTAAATTAGGGACGGGCGACTGCTTATAGCCCATTGAGTTGCTCGTGGTGGTCGTTAAACCTCGAATCAAAAAAAAAAAAAAATGCAGTCTCTCGCCGCGGTGCCGTCACACGCGGATCTAACCATCGTGGTATTGCATGCAGAAGCGGGATTGTCGGAGAAGACATTGTCGTTCCATTCCGTAGTCCAGGTGCGGCGGTCAACCGCCCACTGCCGCCGCACTCGCCGGTGGTGAAACGTCAATGGTAATCGGAGCAATGGGCGCCGTGCGGCAAGTCCCCGCTTCTGCAAACGACTTCAAATGGTACGTGACACAAGTTGTTGCGCAACACACCCTAATTCCTGCGCTAACGTTCGTGATGTGGCGGGGCGAGCTGTCAATGCCCTCCGCACAACATGCCGGTCCTCTCGTTCGGTGGTGTGCCGTGGCTGCGACAATCGCTCACGTCGTTCCGTCCGTCCCTCCTGCACCCACCGAATCCATACTCGCCTCACTGTGGCTGGATGTCGTCCCACGCGGGCGCCAATGTCTCGGTACAATAAACCGCTGTAGCGATAAGCCACTATTCGTCCTCTGTCGAACTCCGAAACGTGCTGGAATGACTGCCGTATTTTACGACGAGACATCAGGAAGCTTCCCATGCGCAGGTCCGGCAACACAACGCACTTCCACTACTTACACCCTACCTTCTGTGCAGCCTTCTTATAGTGCTTCTCTGTGTCGTGCAGGGCGCACATGATTTGCATATGACCTGCAATGCTAATCGTTTGCATGTTCTCTCAGGGGCGACGCATGCTGCGAATTTCAGGCCAATCGGATGCTCCCTTCTTGGTGTTGCATTTTGGTTGGCCAGCAGTGTACTTATTGCAGAATCGATCTGTACCGAAAGAAACTACAGTATACTCCCATTAACATCTCACAATCCTGGTGCAACCTAACAAAAGAAGAAAAAGGAAAACGTAATACTCATAAAAATAAAAGAAAAAGAAATCTGTCAGTAGTTGGTCTGAGTTTAACAACAACCTGACTACAAAAAATCATGATATTTTTTGGAGCCGCCTAACGAACAATCATGATACTAATAAACTGTCGTAATGCCCCGAAACAAAGTAAATATGTACAATAGAAACGTGAACCGCGTCACGTGAAACTCTACGATCGATACGCACCATAACAAATGTAATTTTACATCACTTTAACGAAATATCCTGCTGGATGACTGATCCGATCCAGCAGAAATGCATACCGGTAATACTCCAAGTTTAACGTATTTGGGACGAAGCATGCGATGGAGAAGCACGAAATATTCCGATTCTGATGAAAGCGAAAACCAAGTGTGTATCTGACCTTGCATCTGTAAAAAGGAAGCGAATGAAGAGAGAGTCATTGGGCAGTCGACCCTGAGGTTAAGGCGATGGTGAGAGGAATGTTTTCTAAATTCTTGCAATGGACTGTAGTTTAATTGTAAAGTATTACTTCAGACGTTGTTCTCTGGACTCATCAAGCCTTTAATGCCTAAAAATGCATGAAAACCAGATAAATTTCATTAAAATATATTACTATTTTCAAGATAGTTAGAACTCCATGCTCTTTTCTCGTTCTTTTTTTTTCGTTCTTCTCATAAAATACTAGTTTACATTTTTCTTATTTGGAATTCTTGTGATCTGGCATTTACCAATTTGTGAGGACTCGAAATACCATTTTTTACTTTGTGGATATCTATTCTGAAAAAAAAATGTATTTCTAGTATGTTATTCTGCGATTTCAAATAATTAGCGGAATAGCAATGCGAGATACTATGATAAAAAAAATAAAATCTTAAGATCTACTAATACAAGAACTGATAACCTTTGAAAGGCAATTAATCACCTGAACAAAAATCCGCGAAAGTTTTTAATACTGTAACTGTTTTATTCTTAACAAACAGTATTCCTTATAGTAAAGCATGCATAGAACAGGGTAGAATTCGTATGTTCGAAATCCAAATCCAAAGATACGAGCAACAGATTTTTTCGAAATGTAAAATGGGCAACTCATGATATGCACTGCAGAAATTTAACAGAGAAACGCACATACCTTGGCATTTAAGACGTTGATTTCCATTCCAATTGAAATGTTTTCCGCATAAACATTCCTTACTGCCATCATTACTTAAACGGCATCCATGACTTATTCCACAGTCACATGCTGAAACATATAGGAAATGTGATTTCAGATATTCGTATACTCTTATGGTACGAATAATTTAGCTGCCAATTATCTGGATATTGAGAACAATTGGGAAGAATTAAGTGTTCCTTTAAACGGAGTGAAACTTTTTCGTAAAACGTTGCATTTGTAGGAGCATCCTGCAAACTCAGATTTAAAAAGCATTCATTAATTTTATTTAATTATGCATATTAAATTGCTTACGAAACTGAAGCACAAGATCTGACTTCTAACAGTTACAAACACTAAGATTGAACTTCTAGTCATTTTACGCAAATAACCAGTAATTTCAAAACCATAAATACTGGTAAAACAACAATTTTGAATTTAAGAAGGTGTGATACAAAAATTTTCAGACACAGTACCTTTAATAACTACATTATCGGACATTTTGAATTTTCAGTACGTCTTTTGCATTATAAAAAAGATTTTGCTTATGTTATCATTTTGTCCGTGTATTCGTCGCTGGACACGATATCTAGATTTGAAAAATTCTTTTTGCATTGGGAAGCTTGAAATGTGATAACGATGACCTTGATTTCCACTTTCCTGCAGAGCATAACTTCGCTCCCAGATGGCGTAAGTGTAGATGCTATCGAATTCAAAACACATTTTATTCAATATGATTACTTCTGATCATTCGATGGAAAACATTATTTCTTCCATTTGATATCATTTATAAGGAAGACTATTTTGGGTACAGTTTCTATTTCAAGTAATGCATAGCATTTTCGCTTTGGAGCCTAAAGTAAAACTGCGATTTCCCTGATAACTCTGCTTCTAAACGTCCGATTAAAAAAGTACTTTTTGCATCGGGTTGATCTTCTGGTGGGAAATGTTCTGCATAAAACTTTGTATTTTTGTAAAGAATGGTTTGGCCACTAGTGGGCGTTAATGCATATTTTTGTTTCTGATATATTTACAGCAATATCTTCGCTTCTGAAATCTTAATTTTTAAAATTCTTTCGCAGTCATATACAAATCACCGCGGCAGGGCTTATGAAAATACCTTGTGCTGAAAAAAGCGCATAATTTTTCCGCCATGGGACGTAGATATATACCTATTTTTCCGATATCTCTGCTTCTATTAGTCCGATTTGAAAAATATATTCTTTGTCGGAGAGCATTTCTAGTGCGAAATATTTTGCATATAATGAAAAGTTTTTCTTAACGCACACGTGTATAACAGGTCTAAGAGAGCCTAATTTCACGTTTCCGTTTGCAGTATATTAGCAGCCACATCTGCGTGTCTAAAAATCCGATGGACAAATTCCTCTTTCTGTCAGATACTACTAACTGCAAAATATTTTGTGTTCATTTATTGCCAAAAATAGTTCGAAATTTTCTCGCTAGGTGAGAGAAAATTTTAACTATTTTTTCTTATATGTTTTCTGTTAATACATCTGCTTTAAAAGTCAGATTAAAAAAATCTTTGAAAGCCGTATGCCATTTACTTTTTGGACCCTACGCTTCTGGTTATGAAGTTTTGTAGTTCACAGTTCTGGCGCTAGGTGGTGTTAATTTGTATTGTTTGCTACTGTATCTCCGTTTCTAAAAATTCGTTTGAAGAATTCCTTTTCTCTTTTGCTGTATTCCGTTTGCTATAGTAAAGGTGAGGAATAGTATCTTTTTAAATTACTGCAAAATTTACCCGCTAGCGGCAGAAATGTCAAAAACCTTTTTTCTCTATTTCTGCTTCCAAGAGACGAATTTGAAAAATTATTTTTCCGTAATATAGCTTTTACCGAGAAGAATAGTTTTCACATATTTTCTACTTTTCCATTATTACAAATTTTTCCCCTAAGGAGAGTAAATTTAGAACATGATTCCAGTATATCTGTTTTTCTAACTGCTTGATATAAAAATTGCTTTGCATCTGCTATGTTCCTTCAGCTAAGAGAAATGTTTTTGAGTTCAGTTTCCTAATTTTCGTAACATACTTTCCAACCGCTGGTGGGGGAAGGTAACTGTTTCCAGATGTTTTATTTATTGCAGAAATGCGATTGATATTTTTTCTATTTCCTTTAATGGGTTCCACTAGCTATGAATAACTTTGAAATATTTTTTTCGTGTTGGAACGGAATCAACGGACGTGCACATTACAACATAAAGTTCAGTGCCATCTTTCTTGTTAATCTGAGCAACGAATGTGAAAGTTTAAAGATTTACCACTAATGCTTCAAATTACAGGCAAAGTTTTGAATGAAACTACTGTCAGTATAGAGTATCAAACAAGTTGTGTACATTAAATTTGAAAATGCAATTTCAAGAGAAGAAAATAGTTCTCATTCCGTTCTTACGCATGATTTTTTTGTTTTTAATAATTTGAAAACAATTCGTCAATTTTATGATGTCCACCACACAGAATATGAGCGATCATGTTGTGCAAGTTGCCAAGTAAATATTTTTCAGTAAAATATGTGCTTTCTCTCACACTGACTTTATCGATGGAGGGGACACGGAAGGAAATATTATTCTAAATGGAGATTTACACTTAATGACACACAAGTCTCACTGAGATGAAGATGTGTCTGCCTTAGCTTCCGCTCAATCGAAAAAACTTACACTTCATTAGCTTTTGAAATATTAATAGCATAACTGAAGGTTATATAAGCTCTTTGACTTCTGCAGGGTTAATGATTTCAAACCAAAATCACAACATAACTTCACTATAAAGTACTCTTCGTACTAAAGCTTAAACCTATTGTAGTAAGTTACTTAACTCTAAAGCTTAATGGAATGATCCATAGAGCTTAGCATGTCGTGTAGATGTTTGGAATTTTAACGACCACCGTGAGCAACTGAATGGACTGTAAGCAGTCGCTCGTTCTTAATTTAGTGTCACTGGTACCAGGGTAGGAAGAGAGCCAGTTCCATAAGACAAACACAACATCCATGCCACACCGGGGTTCGAACCCGTACTCATGGTTCTAACCATTCGGTTTCACACGACGAATGGACAAAAGCCAGCGTTTAGACCACTACGCCACCAGAGCGGCCTTAACGTTCTGGTCTCATTTCGTTCATTTCTTCATGGTCTGGAATTTTCTGTTTCGATTATTGCATACACATATTGCTTGGAAGAAATAATTTTTCTTCTTTCCTGAACTTAAAATTTTAAAAATGTTTTTCAAAATAAGTCTAACAATAAAGAAATTTTGGAAGAACATATCCAAAGAACTTTTTGGAGGGGGATTAATGGCCACTGTGAGCAACTCAGAATGATATAAGAAGTATCTCGCACCTGATTAGAGTGACTGATTCCAGGGAGGGGAGAGATCCAGTGTGGTAAAACAAACACTCCTACCAAGCCTCATCCGGTACTTGAACACGGGCTCTTTCTTAGAGACAATCAGCAACCAGTGCTTTTACCAATGCGCAACAGGCGCGGCAAAGGGCCTTCGGACACAAATTCTGGGGCATCTATTGTCGTTATGCTACAGCAATTAAGTCGCAAAGGAAAGGTTCGTTCTCCCTGTGGTGTTTCTACATGTTGATATAAAAGCAGCAGTTATTTTCGGTGTTTAACGACCACGATGAGCAACTCGTTGCACCATAAGCAGTAGCCTGTCCCAAATTCAAAACCACTGGTTCCAGAAGAGAAAGAGAGCCAACGATGTAAGGCAAACGCACCACTGATGCTTTATCCGGCGCTCGAACACGACCCCAACACTGTGGCATGTTATTTCAAGCCAGCACCCAGACTACTCCGTCACCTCGGAAGTAAAAGAGCAGCAATAAAACAATTCCTTGAAGAATTACATAGATGCTGAAACTATTTAATATACAAAATAATTAGCATTTCATATAACGCAGAATCAACCGTTAATAGGGCTGGAAACAGAATGTAAAATTTGGTGGACTGAGAATGCTGTAATCCGATTACAGACTTCAACTTTGTTCTAGATGAGCACAGCTGAACGCAGTCCATCTAACAAGTCACAGCTCCTAATTTCTTTCATGCCATTTTAGGAATACTTCCAATTTTCCAATGAATATTGTTTCTGTTTCTTTCTTCTAGCTTCTCGGTAAGGACACACTTAACGGTTGCGTGCCTATAAACGTTCGTAGCAATATTTAAAAAGTAGCAAAACAACATATGCTCCTGTAAAGCTGCGATTGCTGTCTCACTTTTTACAATCCTGTCCTGTACCGAAAAAAAACCCTCTTAATATTATATCAATCTCCCCTAACGGCCCGGTTTCATGGCACATAGAACTACCTCTTGGGAGGAATACACAAAGAGCTGGAACAAACGCTGATCAGATTTGTAATTCTCACACGAGAGTGATAAAGCTCACTAAGTTGTATACCTCCCGGGAGTCTGAGTGATCTGAGGTCCTTGACCCCGACCAGTCGTCTCAGTTGGTCCCGGGAGGGAGTCCCGGATATGACGTGCTTAGGGGTGCTTGTTCAAATGCTATGGTTCGTCCACCGTCCCTGACTCAACGTTCAACCTTTAGGGTTTACACCCACAGCGAAGCTTTAGACTCCACTAACTACGCTTTTTGCAGGCATTTGAGGCCCGTACGAGAAACGAACTGCAATTACACTGCTGGCCACCCAAAATGCAACACCAAGAAGGACACGAGATAGCAAAGCCAGATTTACTGGACACGTAACAACGGATACAAAGATGAATCGATTGAGTTTATAGGCCCGTGCGACTTGCGGAACACGCAGAGATCAATAGTTCCTGTGGCCCCCATGGCTGGCAATAACGGCCGCTACACGCCGCGGCATCGAACGAAAGAAGCTTTGGATGTACGCTTGGGGTATGTCGGTCCAGGCTGCTTCCACACGCTGCCACAGTTCATCAGGCGTAGCCGCGGGTGGTGCTTGTCGAGCCACTCCGTTGCCGATCAGCGACCAGACGTGTTCGATGGGCGACATATCCGGAGAACACATGCGGGCCACGGCAGCAGAGACACCTGGTGGGCCGTGAAGAATTGTTGCACGATGCGTGGCACGTGCGGGCGCGCATTGTCCTGTTGAAACGTGGCCGCTGGCAGGTCCTGAAGGTAAATGAGGACTACAGGCTCCAAATCGTCGGAGATTGTGCGGTGGCTGTTGAGTGTACCGGCGATGCGTACCAGAGGGGTGCGGGTGTCATATCCAATTGCGCCCCAAATCATAACGCCAAGCGACGGACCTCTATGGCGATGCATAATCCAGGCGTCAAACAGTCTCTCGCCGCGGTGCCGCCACACGCAGATCCGACCATCGTGGTATTTCATGCAGAAGCGGGATTGTCGGAGAAGACATTGTCGTTCCATTCCGTAGTCCAGGTGCGGCGGTCAACCGCCCACTGCCGCCGCACTCGCCGGTGGTGAAACGTCAATGGTAATCGGAGCAATGGGCGCCGTGCGGCAAGTCCCCGCTTCTGCAAACGACTTCAAATGGTACGTGACACAAGTTGTTGCGCAACACACCCTAATTCCTGCGCTAACGTTCGTGATGTGGCGGGGCGAGCTGTCAATGCCCTCCGCACAACATGCCGGTCCTCTCGTTCGGTGGTGTGCCGCGGCTGCGACAATCGCTCACGTCGTTCCGTCCGTCCCTCCTGCACCCACCGAATCCATACTCGCCTCACTGTGGCTGGATGTCGTCCCACACGGGCGCCGATGTCTCGGTACGATAAACCGCGGTCGCGATATGCCACTATTCGTCCTCTGTCGAACTCCGAACCTTGCTGAAATGCCTGCCGTATTCTGCGACGAGGCATCAGGAAGCTTCCCACGCATAGGTCCGGCAACACAACACACTTCCACTACTTACACCCCGCCTTCTGTGCACCCTTCTTATAGTGCTTCTCGGTGGCGTGCCGGGCGCACATGATTTGCATATGCACTGCAGTGCTAATCGTTTGCATGTCCTCTCATGAGCGACGCATGCTGCGAATTTCAGGCCAATCAAATGCTCCCGTCTTGGTGTTGCACTTTGGGTGGCCAGCTTTGTAGATGGAACCCAGAGACTCACGATGATAGAGTGGTAGAAGGGGAAAATACAAAATGCTTAGCTATTTGTGTACTCCGCTACCGTGGCTCACGTCACACAACATCAAAGTACACACCAGTAGTGTGGAACAGAAAAAGGGTGGAGGAAGGAAGAGACGCCCTTTTTTTAACATGGTGAGAAGTACCCGTACCTCGGGTCTGACGGCTTAACATGCCAATCTGACACACGCCAGATATTTTGTGGGTCAACACATCTATCCTTCTTGGGATTGATCCAAGGACCCTTCCTTCGGCAGATAGACATGCCAACACAAGGCTATCCGCGGTCCGCTCTGTCTCTGTCTTGGAATTCTTTAGATTTGGGGCAGACGTCAACTTCTAGACGTCAGAGTGGCTCATGGTGATCGTTCAACTCCGAAACATATTTAAGCCGTGAAATATGATCAACAGAAACAAAATGATTTTGGAAACATATCAGAAATTTTCTCTGTGATCCAAAAACAAGTTCGCAGAGAAAGAAACAATTTTTAAGTAATACAGCCCTCACGGCTATGTATTTTATTAAAAATATATTCTGATCCACTGAGCCCAGACTTTCACTGATTCGCAGAGTGGTTGATCATGTCGCACCATTACAGATGTTTTCGAGGATATTGAGCATTTAATCTTATGATCATCCGCTTTTCTCGATAAGTTGCACGATTTGATGTTTCACCGTTGATAAATTTCATTTTCCTTCTCCTCACTCTTTAAGTTATTCCTTATGTCGCTGATTGCATAGTGCAACAATTGTCTTCTCCATCTTTTAGATAGGTTGATGATTCTAACTCCAGTTTCTCCTGTTTAGGAAACCGGTCAGCAACGTATCCTCACTGAAGTGTCATTGAGTTAGTAATACCTGTTTAGTAACGCGTTGCGCAACCTATCCTAATGACTGCAGCCACAGGGCGAGGTATGGGCACCACGAGCCACGTGCAAAGCTGTCCATAATTTTGTCAAGTTCGTAGTCGATAGGACACGTGCCTGAGCAAGTTCTTTGATGGTATCTCAAAGATGTTCCATGGAGTTTAAATTCGAGCTTCTAAGTGGCCACTGAGGCATTTCGAATTCCCTGTAATGCTCTTGTAACCATCTGGGACCTGTGGGATGGACGACTATCTTATCTAAGTGGCCACTGAAGCGTTTCGAATTCCCTACAATGCTCTTGTAACCATGTGGGACCTGTGGGATGGGCGATTATCTTTCAGGAAAACGCCACTGCAACTGGTATGCATGCATGCTGGACGTGAATAAGTCTAAATGGTTGGCTAGAATATCCACATGTTTGGGGCACTCAAAGTCGACTGTACACCTACCGAAGGTCGCAAAGCTTTCCAACTGAAAACACTGCAGACCATCACTAAACGACCACCAACCTGTACGGTTCCAACTTGACAAGAAGAGCTTATGGCTTCATGAGGTTTACGCTAGATTTTCATAATTTCGTCAGCTCGATACAGTATAAAACTGGATTCATCATTGCAAGCTTTCAGTTTCTGGTACTCCATGGTCCAGTGTCGGTGTCCTTTTGCCCAAGCAAGGTGTTGAGCACAGTTTCGTGCATTTAACAGTGGGGTTCGTGTGATCCTGCGCCTCCCAGGCCCTAGATATCTTAAGAGTACGTTACAGGGTCCTTGCACTGATATGGCGACTTGGTCCACTGTTGAAATCGGTGGTTATTTGTAACATTGTCTTGTACCTATCAGTTCGAACAATGCGACCCAGCGGCGTACACCACGAGCTGTCAAGCGTGGTAGACCTATGTAATCCATTCGGAAGTTGTTTTCTCGAAGCAGCCTAGACACTCAGGAAAGCCCCAGTGTGTTGACGACTTCCGAGGTGGAGTGACCTATCCTGTGAGCGCTTACTATCTGCCCTCTGATATAAACATCCAAATCACGCGCCTTAGCTATTATTCCTGTAAAATCAATCACTTTTGGGGAATCTGTTGGTAATGGAAGTAATTAATAAGCTTCTGCCGGGGATGCGCGCTAAGGCGAATTTAGCAGTCAAGCCATTGCATGGCTCCTGCTATCTGGAATTTAGTGACACAAACAGCAGTGTATTTTGCGTATATGATCAGCTATTCTTTTATTTTATTACTGGAGGTTTAACGACCACCGAGAGCAACTCAACGGGCTATAAGCAGTCGCCCGTCTCTAATTTAGGATCACTGGTTCCAGGGAATGGAGAGAGCCTGTGCCGAAGGACAAACACATCTTTGCCTCACCGGGATTCAAACCCAGACCCTTTTCGGACGAATGATCAGAGACCATCGCTTAGACCATTGCGCCACAGGAGCCGCTGATTAACTATAGAACATCTCTTCATTGAACTACAGCTTTTCTTTCATTCATTATTATTTCCTTCTACCACGCATCCAACGCACTTCTTCATTTCTTGTAACTTTAATTTATTCACCATACATCTTGTCATTGGCTAATGAAAGACTGTATGTATGTATATCTTACATTATATATGTATTTATGTATGTACGTATGTATGTCTTACATTATAAACTAGCGTAACCGAAAATTATGTGGGAATTTTTTAGAGGCATTAAAAATTTCATAATAGTATTTAACCTTTTTAAATTACTTTTGATACATTTTCACTTTTGTGCGATTTTTAAGCTCATCTCCTAGAAAAACGGATAACTTAAGTTGTACTGTACGTTAAAGCACCTGGAAACAAACAATAATGATTTATTATATCAGTTGCTGAATTTAGTGAGAAAAATATAAAGATCTTACGTTCGCATCTTTTATATGCATAGTTAATACTGAATCCATGCTTGCACTTGCATTCCATTTGTCCGTCCGTCTTTAGACGACATACAAGTTCCCGTGTACAGACAGTTCCTGAAACAGTCATGAAAAGTTACCTTCAGAGAGCATTTAGAGTCCTGCTGTTTTCGTACGTCAAGAACATTTGATGCATATAATGTATTAAAAAAGTGTTAAAAAGGTGTTATGAAAAATATCTCTGAACTAAAACTTTCCCGGAACCCTTGGCAAGAGACAAAAGAGTGATGCTATTATATTCTTAAAATTATCCTTACTACTGGTTCAGTGAATTTTTCTCATTAAAATTGCTGCACTTTACTTCGGAACAGAAGCGAAATCCCAGACCAGAAAGGATGAAAAAAATCGGTAACTATTATTTCCAATACAAGATTACATCAGAAACACGTCGAATTCTTACTTCAGAACGGAACAATCAGAAACAAAATTTGCATATCCCTCGCTGAGAATATTTCTTCCGTTGCCAACCTTTCCGAGGCACTGCGCATGCGTAACGTCAAGGTCACCTGTGTTACGTATTTACTTTATTGCATCAGAAGGCCGCGGGTGGCCGAGTGGGCAACGTTCGTGACTGCCACGGGAAGGACCTCAGGTTCGATCCCAGGCAGGTACGCACGCTCGATCCACTAAATACCCGCCGTGCGTCGGATGGGCACGTTAAGCCGTCGGATTCCGGGTCTGGCACCCCGGTGATAAATAAGGGCGTCTTCCTCCCCCTTTCTACTTCGCTTCCGTGTCACTTTCCTATCGGGCGCTCTAGCCCAAAACTCCTAGTTTCCTCTTTCTAAGGGTTGTTTAAGACCTGGGGTCAGACACTCCTTCCTAAAATCCTCTACATATGATCATGATCATTTATTGCATCAGAAGAAAAGCAAGCTCTAGTCGCGATCTCATTTTCGCGTTTGAAGTCCTGCATCTGCCTTCAAGTTGTTTCAGTTATCATTATTGTTTCCGAAATGTCTATTGGCCAAAAATGAATCAACACTGTGCAAATAAATCCAATTCTGTACGACATTATTCCTAAGTATTATTACAATTGAAGGGAATCTTAATAAAAATGTGTTGAGTTTAAAAGAAATAGATGCGCAAGAAAACTAGCGACCGTAGGTTATTACACATCGCTGCTATAGGATCGTTTTATTATATTTAATGTTGTATTTTTTATTTTTTATAGACTTTAATTGTCACTTTAGTTTACGGACATTCAGAAATAATGCTGTTATTTATCAGTCCACAGTTTTTTCTGGCAGAAAGCAAAACAGATGTTATTTCAATATATGTCCACATATTTCCACTTCATTCTGTATTTTGCCTGACTCTGTAATTATAAATCTCATCGTGCATACTGCCGTCCCGGTAACCGAGTGGCATGAAGCGCTTTCTTTGAGCCATTCGTGCAAGATGGTGGCGGTCTGTTTTATGGGGATTTATCTTACAGCACTGACTCTCTCCCTACCCTCCCTGGATCCAGTTGCTCTAAATTCGGAGCAGGGTATTGAGATTATCACGATTGTCGTTAAACGTCCAAACAAAAATAAAATAGGCCAGACTACCCTCTCTTCTGGGGAAGTAAAGGACACTGAAATTTTCGTTCCTGCCTCCCGTGGGCGCAGCGGCCTAAACGGTGGCTTCCGACCATTCGTCGGAGTTATACCCGAGTTCGGATCCCGGTAAGGCGTGGATGCTGTGTTTGTCTTAAGGCACTGGCTTTCTCCCTTCCCTGGAACCAGTGACCCTAAATTAAGGACGATTGACAGCTTGCAGCCCATCGAGTTGTTCACGGTAGTCGCTAAACCCTCAGACAAAGAAAGAAAATCCTCGTATCAATGCAAACGATATATCGAAGGCTTAAGACAATTTGTCTATATGCCAGGGCATCCATGGTTTGTGTGACACTAACCACATCTTACAGGAGAGCTCTCTTGAACTGGTGCAGGCAACATCATTCCTGGAGCCCAGACAAGTGGGCCGCTGTTTTTCCTACAGAAGCGTCGAGATTCAGTCTAAAAACGGATTCTCGTCGGCAACTAATCGTTATGGAAACAGGGAAGCAGAAATCGTCTTTGAAATGGCTGCGAAAAAGACCTTCGCAGGCGCTGCTTGTCTGCTCGTGCGGAGTAACATTATGTTCAACGACCGCACACCACTCCACGTGTCCGTAGAAAGCAATATGAATGTTGTATGCTGTAGGGAATCGATCCTAAAGCCCTACGTACGAGTTCTTTGGGGAGCTGTTGATACTCAGTTCTTTTTAATGGATGACAACGTTCAACCTCACAGGGCTCAGCTTGTCGATGATTTCCTGAAACGCGACGTTATTCTGCGCATGGACTGCTCAGTCAAGTCTCCAGACCTGAGCTCTACACAGTATGCCTGGGATGGTCTGGGTGACACGTATCAGCTCGGCAGCCTCCCCCATGAGCCCTTCCAGAGCTACGCACCGCCTTCATCAAGGAATTGAACTCTTTGGCTCCAGAGTTCATCAACAACCTGGTTATGAGTACGCATGTCGTTGTGAGAGTTGTCTGTCCGTACGAGGTGATTATATTCCTTTTTAAGACATTTTTGGGTTACATTCTTGCATCTAAGTTTGGTGATACTTTCAGATGTGACACCGTATGTGCAAAATGTGTACGCATTTTCCTGTTGTTATCTATATATTAATTCTATAAGTTTTTTTACTGAGAGTCCTATTCTGAGAGAACGGCTGAACGTAAAGGTATGGCTGACGTATCAAAATAAAGGTCTTACTATGTAAATGTGCCAGTCAAAGAGTGAAATGAGATTGAGGCAACGGTTCGGGCGTTGTGGGGCGGCAATGTTCCCATGTAAAGTCTATGGGAGAACAGTGCGGTTGACATTCGGTCGCCTGCGGTTGACTCACGCGCTGTTGAAGGCAGAAGCATAGATGCACTGAGATAGTCCAAAGTCTGAAGTCTTCTCTTTTCTGAGCGAACCGTTGCGCAAAGCAACGCTATCAGGCATTCGTATAAAAGTTCTTCTCATCGGAACAACGAGCACTCTCGAAGCCCGGATTGCGTTATACCAATGGACTGTGTGATGTATATATACAATTTAATATTCATTCGATCCAGTTTATTCACGTAGGTAAGACGTTTTCCATTACGTAAAGATGTAAATAAACTTTCCGTTGACCATTGTTAGTGAAAAAATTTAGAATCTACATATTGAGTTGCGCCATCTATATCTTCATTCTATAAGGGTTTTTAGTATGAAACCTATTTTGAGAGAACAGCTGAACGTAAAAGCATGATTCAGGTATCAAGAAAAATGTTTTACCATGTACATGTGCCAATCGAAGAGAAAACTGAGATTAGGGCAACGGTTCGGGCGGGGAGGGGCGGGGTGGCAAAGTTCCCATGTAAAGTCTATGGGAGAAGCGTGCGGCCCTTATCTACATCAGGAGCTCAGTACAATGTCAGACTTAGTGTGTGCATGGTGTTCCATGATCAGTACTAAAATAAGTAAATAATTTATTGCACACTAACCCGTAACAGGATGTCACTCCCGCGGGGAAAAAAACAAAAAAACCTCAGAGCCTTACTCGAAGGAGTGAGCGATCAATGGGTCGCAACTATATGTCTCAAGCAAGAGAGAATGAAGAGTATTCGCAACGCGATGCTCATTCCAACAACATTTACAAACATAGTTGTGACTGAAGATGAGAGTGCACACGATCGATATGAGTGGACTTCCGCCTCACATTTTATGACTGAAAAAGGGTGCAGTCGTGATGCTCATCACGAACCTGCCCGTCCTGTTTGCGCAGTGGTATATGCGCTGGCTTATGATGATTCGTTCGTGAAGGGTCCTGGTTCGAATCCCGGTGAGGCATGGATGTTGTGTTTGTTTTATGGCCCTAACTCCTTTCCTTCCCTGGAAGCAGTGACCCTAAATTATGGACGGGCGACTGCTGTAACGTATACTCTATATTCACTTTCCTTTTGATTTTCCTATCTCTGGTTATTTTATTTTTCTATGTAAATTTCAACGATACCAAGAGAGCGTTTGTTTATGTGGGAGAGAGTTTGTTTATGTGGAGAGCTGTTGTTGTACGAAGTGAGCGTTTATGTGTCAGAAAGTGAGCGTTTATGTGTCAGAAAGCTGTTGTTGTATAAAGAGATCTTCGTTTATGTGAGAGCGAGAAGTTGACCGAATAAAAGATTGTTGTCGTAAGTACGTCTTTCTCAGTTCATAGTTTTTGTCAGATCTCTGTCTGGCTGTTAGGTTTATTTCATTTAGTGTTATTAGTAACAACCAGCATAAGACTTTATTCATCTTAATTACTACTACAACATTACTAGCAGTTAAAAGCTTGTTCATTATTGTTACTACACTACTAGACGGAAAGTTTATTCATGATTTCATTAACAAAAACAACCATTAGAAGAAGCATTATTAGTAGCTTGGAAGAAGCTGAATTCATCATAATATTAGTGAAAGCTATATTCACGATAATTAGCAATTAGCTTAGTAGCAGCAGAAGTATTTTATTCATTATAATTGGCGCCCGAACTTTTCTCGAACACGAGATCTTGACAATTATTACCCATGTATTCACTACCTGAGACAACTTCAATGATTCACCCTAAGACAAGTTTCGGTGGTGATGGGATTAATTTCGACCATCTGCAAGAAGCCTGTGGGGCTCACTTTGATATAAGTGATCTACACGTACCCAGGCATTCTTCACAATTTCGTAATTCACCAGCTTCCTATTACTCTGAGTCGCGGGTCGTACCTGAGGGAGTTCAATCCTCTCAGCGAAGCAGAATGCTTGCCCATTTCGTGCCGCATGCAGGAACAATTCATTTCAATGGGTTGGAGGGATCCTTAAAGTTCCTCGAAGATTTGGAAGATCATTTTGATCCATACAATATTCCTGAAAACTGCAAAGTACCAATCGCAGGCACTTGCTTGAAGGATACCGCTAAGACCTGGTATCGGCAGTGGAGAGTGTCGAACCCGGATTCTCATTATGAGAATTTCCGAGCAGAATTTTTGGAGGTCTTTCCTTACGGCCTCAGTCGAGCTAGCCTTGCACAACAACTTTTTTCTCGTCAGCAAGGACCCAACGATAGCCCTGTTGCATTCGCGTTGGAAACAACACGCTTATATAACTTATGGGATCCACATGCCAGTCATGTTGACATGTTGGATACCCTATTGCAGCAGCTGGACCCATTTTTACAAGATTTTCTTGAGATTCGACACCCTACTACAATTCATGAATGCCTTCGCCTAATACGAACGTATGAAGAGCGACATGGCAAACATGGTTCAACTCACCATGCTCGGGCACCCAGCGAGGCTTATTACGAAAACCCTCAGAGGCATAATAGGCATAATAACTTTCAACGCGAGCATACACAAGTGCACACCCAAGCTTCATTCGTCCCACCACGCAGACGAGTGGCAAACCAACCGCGAGTTTCTGAACAATCTTCGGGATATCGTACAAATGCACAGTATGCTCCACCCCGTTCCAATCCGCAGCATTCGGAACGTTTTCATGCTCAGGGCAATGATGATTTTTCTGCCCGTGCTGAGGGAAGAAGTAATAGATACGAAAATGTCAACAGACATGCGGAGTTTCCTCAGCAGGTTTCACGCAGTTTTCCTCATCGTGAAAATTTTCTCGATACCCGGCAGGGTCGAGGTTTCAGACCGCATGATAATCCAACCAGGAATCCTTTAAACTTCCAAAGGAAGTAGACCAAGGGTCGGTCCTGCTTCCTGATACCAAGCATTCTGACCCTAAAACAGTATTAGTGACTGTTCAAACTCCTCAGTTGCCTGATGTGTTCTTGACAATTGAAGATATTATTGTCGAGACAAAGTTCGACACTGGTTCTGAAATATCAGCCCTAAATACGAAATTTTGCACTGACAATTTTCCTGAAATACTCGTTCAGCCTGCGACGCAGTATTTGCGAGGTGCAAATAACGAAATCTTCAGTATCACAGGAACTGTCACATTATCTCTAGGGCTGAGAAAGGCTCGTTTTACGCATTCTTTCCTGCTTATAGACGAACTACCTGTTAAATGTCTAATGGGAATGGACTTTATTAATACGTTTCAAATAACTCTGAATTTCGTACAACATGTGATTTCCTTTCCGGAACCTGTCGAAATGATTCCTACGGTTCCTGTAGATATAACGAGTTTGTTATTGAGTAACCAATTGAATGAGAGGCAACGAAACCAGCTTTCTCTCCTTTTACAGGAAAGCCCTGATTTATTTTCTGATCAACCTGGTTTCACACAGGTGGTTTATCATGTCATTGACACTGATGGTTCAAAACCGATAGCGACGAATCCTTACCCTTGTGCTCCACATAAGAAACAGGAAATGCAACGTCAAATTTCTGAAATGATTAAACAGGGCATAATAAGGGAATCAACAAGCGCCTGGTCTGCTCCTGCCTTTTTGGTTCCGAAGAAACAACCCAATGAATTTCGTTTCGTGACAGATTTCCGCAAGCTCAACCAAGTCACAAAAACGATTAATTATCCACTACCTCTCATGTCACATATTTTGCATGACCTGTCATCAACCAAATGGATGTCAACCTTGGATTTGGCGAGTGGATATTGGCAGGTGGCGGTACATCCGGACTCTGTCGATAAAACAGGCTTTGTGACTCCTTTTGGGGCTTATGAATACCTGCGTATGCCCTTTGGACTAGCTTCTGCACCTGCTACTTTCCAAAAGCTTATGGATACGGTTCTCAGACCTGTTCTGGGTCCCCATGTGCATGTATATTTGGATGACATTATTATTACATCCGATACTTTTGACGAGCACCTTTCTCTGCTCAAACAGGTGTTCCAACTCATATACAATGCTGGCTTGACGTTAAAACCTGGTAAATGCCAGATAGCGAGGGACGAGATTGTATATCTGGGGTTGAAAATCACTCCCCACGGTTTATTTACGGATAATGAAAAAATTAGGCCTATTGTTGACTTTCCTCGGCCTAAAACAGCAAAAGAACTATCACGCTTTCTGGGAATGACCGGATGGTATCAGCAGTTCGTCCCCGCTTATGCTACAATCTGTGAGCCATTGTATGCTTTAAAACGTAAATACAAGAAGTTTGTTTGGACACCTGAGGCTAACGCTGCATTCGAAACACTGAAGTCTGCGTTGACTCAGCCTCCTGTGTTGGCTTTCCCGGATCATACTAAGGAATTTGATATTTATACTGACGCATCCGGAGTTGGTCTTGGTTGCGTTTTGTCACAAACTGGGCATCCAATAGCTTTTGCGTCTCGTACGTTAGCCAAAGCTGAACGCAATTATTCAGCTACGGAACGTTAATGTCTTGCTGTTGTGTATGTTCTTAATAAATTTCAATGTTATCTTAACGAATTGACAGTTAACATAATTACGGATCATTCTGCTCTTCAGTATTTGAATTCTGCTAAGCACCTATCTCAAAGACTTATGAAGTGGGCTCTTAAGTTACAAGAGAGCAATATCAAAATTTCGTATCAGCCAGGTCATAAGAATCAATTACCGGACGCGTTGTCTCGCGTCCCGGTTAGTGGGGTCCCCACAGAAACTACTCCTGGATGTCAGCCTTTACTTCTAATAGCTGATATAACATCCAGAGAGCAGATAATGGCAGAATTAATAAATGATCTAGATTTTGGGGATATCTATAATTTTTTTGCTTGCGGGTTCGCCCCTACAAAGTGATCCTTCTCTGGCTGGAAGGTCACAACATTTTGAAGTCATAGAGGGTCTTCTTTACTATACGAAATCTAGGACTACTAGGGCAGAGTTTCGCCCATGTATTCCGCGAACCCTTAGAATGGCCCTTTTAAACGAATTTCATGACAAACTTCTTGCAGGCCATTTAGGTATTCGCAAGACCCGTTGTAAATTGCGGGATGTTGCCTATTGGCCTGGCATGTACCAAAGTGGGCTCGCATACGTTCAATCATGTCACTTGTGTCAGATTAATAATTACCGTAATGTAAGACCGGCCGGTCACTTGAAATCTAGTTCAAGTTCTCATGTGTTTGACATTATTTCAATAGATTTATTGGGACCTTATCCTTTATCTGTTAAAAACAAAGCTCGTTACGTTTTAGTACTAACTGATAATTTTTCTAAATGGGTTGAAGTTTTTCCCATTAAAGCCGCTAGGGCAGAAGTTATTTGTAATGTATTAATTAATGAAGTATTCTCTAGATATAATGCACCTAATAAAGTAGTTTCGGATAATGGTCCCCAATTTCTTTCTGACATTTTTGAAAGAATGTGTGCGAGACTACACATTAAGCATAAATTCATTTCCCCATATCATCCCCAGAGTAATCCTGCGGAACGAGTAAACCGCACGCTAGTTAAAATGATTGCTACATTTGTCATGAATTATCACGAACGATGGGATGACCATCTGGAGCTTTTTTCGTTCGCCCTCCGCTCGTCTGTTTACGAATCTACTAAAATTACTCCTGCAGAACTTTTTCTGGGTCGCAAAATTAAAATCCCTTTTGAAAATTTAACGGGGATTATCGACGAACTAAACCAGCGACCAACTCCGCAATCAGTACGAATCATGGCAGAAAAAGCTCATGTTGCAATGCTAGGAGCACAAGTGGCTCAAGCAAGATACTATAATACTAGGCGTAGGGAACCAGATCTTGTCGTTGGAGATCTCACTCTCGTGGAAACGCACTTCCAGTCTTCTGTTTCTCATACTTTAGTGAAGAAATTTGAACCCAGCTACGAAGGTCCATATCGGGGGGCAAATGTGTTTGAAAATAACATTGTTCTTGAAAAACCTGACAATTAATTTCAATACGTACACGTTGCTCAGTGTCGCAAGTATCATGAACGAAATATCGATTTTATAATCAACCTTATTCAACCTTCTGTTCCACAGACTCAAGAGTCTATATCTCACGATCAACGTCCAGAAATTTTGGACGAACCAACAAACATTTTTGAAGAATCTCCAGGGATTTTTCCTTCACCCTCCCCTCCTCAAGACGGGTTTCCAAACACGCAACCTGATTCTCCCATGAGACCAAGGCCCGAATCAAGTTCTTCAAATACTAGTATCGTTCCTTTCCCTCCAACCATTGCCAAGACTATTGCTGTACCGTTTCCTGATAACTCTGCACCAACACAAGCTCCTACTTCCTTGAATACCTCGTCAGAGAGTATTCCTATAGGCAGAAACAAACATCGCCCTGCACGACCACTAAATTACAGCAGCGATTTCGGATATTTCTGATTTATCAGTTATGAACAATAATTTGACTACTCCTAAACGTCAAACACCAATTACAAACCGTCCAGAACCACCAAAAGCTGGGCGAAAAAATAACTTGTCTCCCCAATCTGCTGCGCCGCAACAGCGACGAAGGCAGAGATCCTTGCATCCGCCCGGGTTTCGCTCCTGGAACCTACGCTCAGGGCAAACAGGGCCGATGCCTGCTGCTACTCTCATGCCACGAGGGCGAAAACGAAAACAAACGATGTGGCCGGAGCCACGTCCGTCCAAAAGAATGCTGGAAGGACAACACGCGCCCCAGCAAAAAGGGACTACATATCAAAAACCTGGGGGAGCCCGTTCCTGTCAGCGGCAGGGATTTCCGGACCGCCAGACTTCGGCCGTTCCTGATCGACGGACTTCAGCCGTTCCTGACCGTTCCTGTCAGCCGCAGGGATTTCCGGACCGCCAGACTGCAGCCGTTCCTGACCGACGGACGTCAGCCGTTCCTGACCGTTCCTGTCAGCCGCCGGGATTTCTTGACCGACAGACTACCGATGTTCCAGATCCATTCAAGTCCTTGAAACGCACTACGCCACCTGAATTTAGCAGTCCGATTAGGCCTGGAAAACGTTATCGTACTAGAGTTTTTTATGCGTCCTCGAGATAAGTAAGTTCTCGTGGACAGGTTCTTTTCTCCGTTTGTTGTTTTTCCTGCACGACCAGTTGGCGTGTCAGAATTTCTTTTTTCGTGTGGGCCTATGCATTCTTTTTTGTGTATATATGTGTTTTTTTATATTTCTTCTATGTCCATCTACTAATCCAAATTTTTATATATATATCTATGTGCTTAGGGGTAAAATAATAAAATTGTTACTGTTAGGCAGCTCCAGGCAATCTTCGCTGCTGATACAGTTGGTGTGTATTCAACGAATAATGAGAACGTAATTTGAAATTAAAAAAGTGATTCCTGCTAGGCAGAATAAAAGGAAGGTATGCCGATGCAGGTTTGTTTTGTTCAAGTATACAAAGTGTTTCACAGACGAATACAGATTTCTTGATTTTGTCATGCCAAGTTTGCGATTGTACATACTGCTGCCACCAAAACAACAACAAAAAAGAGGTCGATAAACGTCAATCAACGAAGTGTAAGACTTACACTCCAAAATTTATAGGTTTTCGAAAAAAATAAAAAAAATAAAGGGAAGATGATGTAACGTATACTCTATATTCACTTTCCTTTTGATTTTCCTATTTCTGGTTATTTTATTTTTCTATGTAAATTATCTTCTTACTGAACGAGATGTTATTTCACCCGCTGAATGTGATCTGGCAATGAGTGTAAGTCATGACGTGGTGGTAGGCAGTATAAATAGGCGCGTTCAACGATACCAAGAGAGCGTTTGTTTATGTGGAGAGCTGTTGTTGTACGAAGTGAGCTGTGGTTTATGTGTCAGAAAGCTGTTGTATAAAGAGATCTTCGTTTATGTGAGAGCGAGAAGTTGACCGAATAAAATATTGTTGTCGTAAGTACGTCTTTCTCAGTTCATAGTTTTTGTCAGATCTCTGTCTGGCTGTTAGGTTTATTTCATTTAGTGTTATTAGTAACAACCAGCATAAGACTTTATTCATCTTAATTACTACTACAACATTACTAGCAGTTAAAAGCTTGTTCATTATTGTTACTACACTACTAGCCGGAAAGTTTATTCATGATTTAATTAACAAACAACAACCATTAGAAGAAGCATTATTAGTAGCTTGGAAGAAGCTGAATTCATCATAATATTAGTGAAAGCTATATTCACGATAATTAGCAATTAGCTTAGTAGCAGCAGAAGTATTTTATTCATTATACTGCTTATAGCCCATTGAATTGCTCATGGTGGTCATTTAAACTTCAGTCAAAAAAATATCACGATCCTGGACTATTGTATTTACTAAAGTGGTTGAATGAATTTGTCAATGAAATAAAGTTTACATTTGTTGTTTCACATGAGTTTATCCTTTTTAGAAAAAAAAAAAGAAGGAAAACTAGCCGTCGATTCCGAAGGGGTTTCGACTAGAAAATATTAATTATCCTCATGATTGTGTACTAAACGTCTCTACCTGCTGCTACGTGTTTTCGTTTTTAACCGTGCGAATGCCTACGGATTTTTAAATTTGGACATTTGTGTAGTGGCCATAATATCGTGCAGGGAATTTTCGATAACGAAATTTTCTACAAGGGAAATTTTCCTGCCTTTCTGCTCTAATCATGCGTTTACAATGCACATATCAAGGTCCAAAATTGTAATTATGTTACATCCTTCACGTATTTGAGGAAGAATGTCAACAAAGGATTTGATGTGGCAGTGCTTGACCTGACAGTGTTGAAAATATGAGAACTGAAATACAGCAGTAAGAAAAGGGGAGGCACTTCAGTAACAACGAAGCCTTCACGAGGATCATGAACTTACAGTTCACGAGTAACATCCAACGGTAATTCATTTGAACCTGACTCTTGAGAATGACCACATAAATTACTTCCGGATGGAAAATGCTCGTTATTTTGCTTAAAACCCACAAAATGTAATCCTGACTGCCTTCTTTAATCTCTGTAAGGTTGAGAAGACTGTCCGCACCCTGTTAGGAGATCAAGTTCTATAACATCCCACATGGAATGCAAGCAATAAGAAATTGGTCCCTAGTAAATCTAGCAAAATGTGCTGGGACAGACGGACATAAAATTCAGTGATGTGCTCGACGGTATCTACGCTGTCCGTCTTCAAACTTTCGAATGTTTTGATCACATACGTTTTTGGAGAAAGGTCAATGGTACGAAATCGTTTAACGACTCGAAAATGATTGTCATTTATTTGAACGAAAGTTCACTTCACCAAAAATCAGTTGACTAAAAATCAGTAGACCAAATGGTACATTTCACCGAAGGATGTCCTGATGGAAACGTTCATTTTACCGAAGAGTGTCTTAATCGAAACGCACAGTTCACGGAAGGATTTCTCGACCAAAACGCGTATTTGATCAAAGTGCCATTTCACTGAATGCTGCATTTGGCAGAAGTGTCTTCTGATCAAAATACACATTTCACTGAAGGGTCATTTGAACAAAAGACGCATTTCACTGAAGGGTCACTTGATCGAAAGATACATTTAACAGAAGTGTCTCCTGATCGAAGATACATTTTACCGAAGTGTCAATTTATTGAAAGATAAATTTCACCGAAGGATCACTTGATCAAAAGGTACATTTCACCGAAGGGCCTCTTAACAGAAAGATGTATTTCAACAGAGGGCCGCTTGATCGAAATGTGCACTATATATTATCAAAAATTTTAAGACACTACCAATCAATTGCATAAGTGGAAAGAAGGGATGTGCTGTGAATGTGGAGGTACGTATATAAATCTGAAATATTCTGTCGTGTTATCAGCAACTTTGAAGCTGATATGCCGGATGAACATGAACTTTCCGAATTCCAGAGAGGGCTGGTCATTGGGATGTCATTTGAGCAACATTTCCATATGAAGCATTGCAGCTAAACTAAACATACCGAAATCGACTGTAAGTGATGTCGTGAAGAAATGGAGTTAGGACGGTTCAACTACAGTAAAAATACGTTCAGGAGGGCCGCACAAACTAACTGAATGTGACAGAAGAGCCATGTTAAGAGATGTTAAGACATTCCCTATTTCATCTGCCGTTTCCATCGTTCTGAAGTAGGAAATGCATATAATGGCTTAGTTAGTACCATAACTATCAGCAGAGAGTTGCACAGTGTATGTTATTACAGTACAGCAGCGGCACACAAGCCACACATCATTTTCGTGAATGCAAAGCGCTGTTTGGAGTGGTATATCTCCCGTGGTTTCTGGACTGTAGGCTACTGGAAAGCTGTCCTTTGGAGCAATGGATCACGCTTTTCACTCTTCCAATCTGATGGGAGTGTTTGCCTTTGGTGAAAGGTCGTTGAACGATTTGAGTCGGAATGTGTTCTTCCACTTGTTAAGTTCGGCGGAGGCTTCATCGCGGTATGGGGTAGTTTTTCGTGAATAGGATTCGGCCCGTTGGTTATTATACCACAAACCATAAACTCTGAAGTGTATCTTGACTGTCTGGATAATTCTTCCTTGCCAACCCTGTTACAGTATTACGGAAATTACCGTTGTCTCTTCCAAAACGATCGAGCTCCCTACCGCACGGCTTGGTGTGTGCAGGATTGTTTTCTTGAAAATGACGTGGAACTGTTATATTAGCCTGCTCAGAGTCCTGATCTTAATTCCATAGAAAACGTCATGGATAAACTGGAGTGACGGATATGAAATCGACTACAGTGACTGTCTTTGCTCTGCACTCTGGCGGGAGCTTTGCAGGACGAATGGCGAGCCATTTCTATCAAGACCTACCAAAAATTGGTTGATATTATGTCTCGACATGGTGTTGCAGTCATACAAGCAAATGTGGACCGACTAACTACTAATTGCAATAATAAAGCCATTTATTGAAAAGGTTATTGAAAACTTTCGATTTCGTTATGAGACCTGTCTAAGTGTTATGTGTGTTCGGCAAATTGACAACTAAAACGATAGGAGATCATTTAAAAATTGCGTTTCGAGTTTTCCATAACCACTTCTCCAGAAGTATGCTTTTTTATTACTTGGCCCTAATGCAGAAGTTTCGGAGATGGGGGGGAGGTAATTTTGCCTTTAGGAAACTGCGGTTACCAGTTTATTTTATGGCTACTACTGGGAAATTGGCGGACAAGATTCGTAAAGCCATCCGTTACGTCACGTGATTGCCGGCTGCCACTGCCGGAAAACTAGCGGACAATATTCGGCTAGCCGTCATTTATGGCACATGCTTGCAGGGCCGCTAAAGGGCCGCTTGTGGCAACCACTGCCAGTGATAGATAACTGATGGTCATGTTCTGGCATATGACAAACTGATGGGGTGCCAACTTTTGGCCCATGTGGTGGCCGCCGGGAAATTTTATTGACGGTTGGGCAGCGGCGACAGTGCTGGGCCACTGCTGGCTGCCCGTGCTGGCCCAGCAAGACTGTTTTTGCTGGGTACGTTTTGAATAAAAAAAGTATTGTAAAGGTCTACAAATGTATTCAGTTCTCACCTGAAACATGAGGAATTTATAGTTTAAATTGCATTTGAAAAGCGCGTCTTCTTTCTTGGTGTTGGAATTTTCAAAAACAGATGTGTAATATGAAGCATAGTTTACTTCTATAGGCACTAAAAGTTTAAATACCGATGATTCAGAATTTCATTTTACCACTGCAAACAATTTCAATGTTTTCATAGTCTTCCGAGCACGAGGACAATCCTTCTCCACTGCTGTCGAAAGTGAGGTCTTTCATTTCTTCACTACGGGATACTGTTTGGTAGAAACAAACAAAAAAGGGGTAAATGTAAATTTTTTAAGAATATTAAGCAATATTTTTTTTTAAGTTCTTTTAAAGTTCACATTTGGCCAATGATCTTTCCCCTGAGACAAAGCTTCAACGAAAATGTCAAAATTTTTATGTAAAAATCTCGTTGAAACAGGATACAAGATTCAAATCGTCAGTGAAAACTGATTTGTTATTCAATAACGATTGTCACTAAATTATTCAAGTAACTAACTGCCGAATACCTCCGAAAGATTTAGACGTGATTAACAAAAACAAAATCCATGGCAATTGACCTCTGAGTGGTCCAGTCTCTTATCAACTAACGCATAATTATTTGTGTTCCACTGTGTTGCAATTTATTATATAGGAATTCATCAAAATGATGGAAACACCGACTGCAATCACAGGGATGACGTGAAGTATATATGTATATGTGAAGTATACAAAGGTGTGCATCACGATGTCGGTTATCACATAGAAGTGTCACAGCCGTAGGTAAAACAACTTTTGTTTAATAATTATCGACAATATGAGATTTCAGTTGTTCAAAAAAGGCATGATAATCGGTGCGCTAATCTTGCAGGAGCTTAAGTAACTAGAACGGCAGAATTAGTAGGTGTAACATAAAGAACTGTATTGCTTATGACTATTTGTCGAAAACGAAACGGAGGTGCCTCCAAGCGTGCGTAGTTTCGACGCCGTACGAAGATGTCAATAGGGATAGACGAACGTCGGTACGGATTGTGCAAGAGAAGGACAAGACCAGGGCACCTCAAATAGGAGCAGAGTTAAACACCAGTCGAAATGATCTTATTTAGGTCATAACGTTTCGTGTGGAACACCATCGTGGCGATTTTTATGGCGGTTTTGCAATCCACAAACCTCTGATTATCACCATCAATGTAACGAAACGTGATAGGTGGTGCAATGCACATAAAAGTTGGTATGCAAAAGACTGGCAACGTGTCATCTAGTCTGATGAATTGTGCTTCACATTGTTTCAAACCAATAGTAGGGTGTACGTCTGGCGAAAATCTGCAGAAGCGTACCGCCCGTACTATTTGGTTCCGATGGTGAAACATGGAGCCGCCCCGGTGGCGCAGTGGTCTAAGGCGCTGGCCTCTGATCATTCGTCCGTAAGGGGTCCGGATTCGAATCCCGGTCAGGCATGGATGTTGTGTTTGTCTTACGGCACTGGCTCTCTCCCTTCCCTGGAACCAGTGACCCTAAATTAGGGACGGGCGACTGCTTATAGCCCATTGAGTTGCTCACGGTGGTCGTTAAACCTCCAATAAAAAAAAACCAAAAAAAAACAAAAAACATGGAGGCGTTTTCTAATGCTGCGGAATGTCATGTAATGGCATTCCTTTGAGTCATTGGTAATTACGTAGAATCATGTCATATTGCAATGTACGAGTCCCTTTTTGGGTATCGCCTTTACCTAATGTTGTAGGCATTGTTCTCTAATAACCGTCCCTGGTTTTAAACAGATAATGCCCCCATGTATTGTGCAAAAAATGTTGAGTTATGGTTTGCAAAGCATGAAGATGAGGTACTGCAACTACTCGGACCACCTTAATCCCCGAAACTCAATATCATTGAACATGTGTGGAAACATCTGGAGTGAAAGGTGAGATCACACTTTCCACGTCCAACATCAATGGCACAATTGGGGCACATTTTACAGGAAGAATAGTCCGGAATTCCAATATCGTATGTGCAAGACTATTATAAGTCTATTCCAAGTAAAATTGCTTCTTTCCTGAAAGCCCCAGGTAGGTTACTGCTTATTAATCCACGAGTTCTCCACGAAGGGTAAGTGTTGCTATTGTTTGGGTAAATCCGCATTCGTAGTAAATAAAACAAGTTCATACAAAATTAATGAGATTATAAATTGAAAATAATTTTCTAAATGATATTAGTTTTTTTTTTGGTTGATTGAAGGTTTAACGACTACCGTGAGCAACTCGATGGGCTATAAGCAGTCGCCCCTCAATAATTTAGGGCCATTGGTTCCAGGGAAGGGAGAGATCTAGTGCCGTAAGACAAACACAGCATCCATGGCTCACCGGGATTCGAACCCTGGCCCCTTTCGGACGAATGATCAGAAGCCATTGCTTAGAACACTGCGCCACCTGGGCGGCGGCTAATATTTGTTCAAACGTAAAATAGACACATTTATAAAACCTTTCAAACTCATTGATAAAAGTTCTTGTCTTTTTGTTTCGGAGTTTAACAGTCACCGTGAACAAATCTGAGTGTTATATAAGCTGTCGTCCGTCCTTAATCTAAGAACGCTGGTTCCTGAGAAGGGATAGAGCCAGTTCCATCGGAAATGCAAGTTACCCATGTGTCAATTTGGACTTGAATATGGATCCGCCTTGGAAGAATGGTCAACAGCCAGCTCCTCAGAATGCTTATAGCGAACGAGCCACTTTCTGGTAGCCGTAGATTCGAACCTACATCTTCTTACTACGAAGCAGGATGTTTGTTGGAAACATTCCGTGATCAACACGAACAGCGGTTGTGCGGCAGATGTCAAATAACGTGCCACGTCTTACCGATTCGAGAATATACTGTATACAACGATATATGATCCCGAGGGAAAGAGCTGAAAACTAGACATTCAGTTTATATGAGTGTAATGGAGAGTATTGGACGTTGTTCTGGGATGTGCGTGCTCCATTGTAAAAAATAAGTTTAACGACCAAATTAGGTTTATGCTTCGCAATGTTATTCGATGAATACTGATACATGTAGGAGTCTAGAACCGTGGATTGTCCTTTTTCTATTGTTGATACAATATACCGATGTTTTCCATCTTATAATAAAAATCGGAAGTTGACTTATTGCTTTAAAATGAGTGATATCAAACTCTCTTCTTTTGCATTCGATTCGGAATTCTTTCGCTTACCAGGGCTATTAAAGAACTACATTACACTCACAATATTCCCACTGTTGAACTACCCCGGTAAAGCTTTTCGCTGCAAATTACCGTTTTGTCTCATGCGTCACCTCGGTATTACGTCGCTAATATTCCCAACCCCTTGAGAAAGGGGCGGGCATGAAAATCACGGGTTTTAGGTCCACCGACAAACCGTGCTTGAAGGAGCTCACTGTAGCAGAAGGAATTCAGATAAATTCTTGACGTCGTGTAGAAGAATCGTCACACATTTTTTAAATCTCACTGTCAGAAGGTTCGTTTTACGTCCGGCGCCAATGTAGCGTTTTACCTTTCGGTGTACGGATTCGACATCTTCCTGCTCCGGAGCAGGTTGTTCTCTCGATTGAACTACGACGGCAAGGCTTATTGTTGTAAAACCTCACTGCTACGTCACGCATTAAGTCATCTGGGCGGCTAAGTAAACTTTAGTGTATTCTGCAGGAACAGCTATAATTGAAGATGGGAGAGAAAGATCCTGGATTTGAAAAATGAATGTAGCACTTAAATATTTTGAGTGCAGGACGGTAATCGAAAATTTGTGTACAAGTGACATGATGTTTGATGTGAAACCAAAAAGCGAAAAAAAAACCCAACTAAAGCAGATATGACGTGTACTACCATTTAAATTTTTTTCTTTTCCTGACCTTATGTGAATTTTGGATGCTTTCCGCTTTGCTTTGCATTTAAAAAAATACATTTGAAACTCCACTCGGATTGTCCTTTTGGGATATAACTAGCAAGCAGTGAAAGGTCATGCATACTGATGTAAATACCGGTTCCATGCAATCAAAGGTTCCGACTGATTAGCTTCCTTGAGAGTGATACATGGGCTACATATGCGCTACACATAGTCGCTTTGTCGGTTCAAGCAAGTGTTCCAGCGCGGCACGAGATTGTGGATACCCGGAGCGAAGAATGTCCATGGTTGGCTGTTGAACGAGTCTTCAACGGCATCCGGACGTATGCGTCGTAAGCGAACCGGCGGCGCTTGAGATCTTTTTCAATGAATCGAAGATGTGGTAGTCACAGAGCAACAAATCGGGGCTATAGGGTGTGTGTGGTCGAGAAACTTCTAGCGGAAGCTCCGAAGCGAATCTTGCCACACTGTCGCCACATGCGGGTGGGCGTTGTCGTGCAGCAGAATAACCCCATTTGACAACATACCAGGTCGCTTACGCTTCTTGGCTGTTTTGACGTATCGTAAGGTATTGCAGTATGTGATTCCCTTAACCGTATTGCCTGCGTCCATCCACTCCAACAGCAATGGGCCATTCTCATCGAAGAAAATCGTGAGCATAACTTTTCCAGCACTTAAAGAGGACTGAGCTTTTTTGGCAGTAGAGAGTTATGATTCTGCAATTCCGTGCTCATCCATTTTGAGCCCGGATGGGTAGAAGTGGTGGCACCAAATTTCATCTGAGGCTACAATGTTGGAAAGAAACTGTCCCCCCTCTGCGTGGTACCATGCAGATGCTGCAAACAAGCACCCGTTCGCCGAGTCTTCTGCACCACCTGGAGATGCTTCGGGAACCGGTGAACGCAAACCTTGCTGTATCCCAACCGGCGATGGATAATGGTGTTAACAGTTCCCTAACTAACGGAAAAGGTTCCCGCGATCTCGCACGTGGTGATTCGGCAGTTCTTTTCGGAAGAAACAATAAAACTTGGTGATAAGTTAAAACTTTAATAAGATACAAACACACACTCACTAGTTAAAACACCATTAGACCTTCCAAGGCTGCATCAGCCTCATCTTCCGATGGAAGAAATTACGTCGTGAAACACACATGGGCACATGTATATGTAAGTGTAAATAAGAGCTGACGCCACTAAGAGAGACGCAAAGGTAATAGTAAATATTTAAGTCATGACAACTAAGTACGAAAGGGAAATAAAATAAAGTCTGAGGTCGGTAGACTTGTGTGAGTAACTACAGTTAGTGACCAATACCATTTAGCAAAGGTTTCCATGCTTGATGAACAAAAGCAGGTAGGTCCAATTTACAAGAGGTATTTAAAAAATGACAAATGTACAAACTCTCGGTGAATAGTAAAAACGCCTTATTGAGAGGGCAAGCAAGGATGGTTGCCCCGGTCGAGTAAGGGGAGTGTGGGCCCTCATTCACAAAGTGAGAAAAGGCTGTAGATTGTGAACCAACTCTAATTGTTCTCATGTTCAGAATGTCTTGTTTTAAGCCTCCTTGATGTTGATCCAATGCAAACAAGTCCCTAGTTTCTTCCTTCAAGGCTTTGAGGGAAACAGAATATACACCATGTTCGTCAACAAGCTCTACTGAGTCACGGTAATTTTTAACCATAGCCAGAATATTCCTAATTTTAGTGCCAAAATCCAAATGGTGTGGCCGGCATAGGTGTTTTAAAATGTTAACACATCCGGGAATGTAATCCATGGGACCCATCAACTTAAGTTGATTACTTTCAGAAGTTAAAGTCGCGAGGGTCTTCCTTTGAACCTTCTAAAGAATGGAATCAAATAGCCATGCCCCGCACGGGGATAACTGGTTTACCAGTTATTTGGGGAGCGGCGCCCCCACGGCCCGAGCTGACCTTGTGACTGGTCAATATCTGATGTCATGCCACCGCTTGTTTTTTGTTTCGGTGCTATTGGAGTTTGCAGGGAAGGCTGTTCATCCAGCTTTTGGGGAGTCGCGGCCCCACGATCCCGAGCTGGTCTTGTGTCTTGCTTTCTTGTTTTTCTTTATTTTCTCCACTGGCTAGTTGTCCGTGTTGTATACTCTACCTAATCGCTACCACGTTATGTACTAACACCCCGGTCTTGTGGTTTTGTTACCCTCCACCACTAACTGTTTTATATTAACCGCTCAGTTCGTAGGTTGCTGAGATTCCGTTTAGGTTCCCTTCCAGGATTTGTCTTCTTTGGATTTCATTTTTTCATTTTAGCTGGTTTGGGTGCTAGACCTACCTGCATGTTTGCTGCGTGCGGAGACCCGTGAGGCGGAAATGGGATGTCTGGCGGCTGAGGTCGCAGGAGACCGGTTAAGTGCCTCCTGTGTACCAACACTCCTCTTCGACCCCAGCTTCGCTGTAAACGGGAGGCTAGAGACTAACCCACCTCTAGTCAGAAGTCTTGTACCAAGTTGTGTGCAGGGCTTTAGCGGCTTTTTGTCGTATAGCACAGCAGGGTGAGCCCGGGGGCTGTATGATCATGCCAAAGGCGATGGCATGACGGTACCCGGAGGCCGAAGTGTCCGCCGAGTGCGTGTGATCACAGCCAATGGACTATATCTGCAACGTATAAGCTCCAGAACTGTGTTCAGCGTCATTTTCTTGGCTTGCAGACCTCCAGTTCTCCCTTGTAGGGCTCGGTGGTGGGTGGAGTAGTCTGCAGACGAATCTTCCTCCTTTTTCCATGGGTAAAAACAAGAACAAAAACTCCAAATTTAAGTCACCTGAGAAGCTGATCGTTGACGACGACTCTCCTTCGTCTTCTCAACCTACCAAGTCTCATACCCTTAAACGGTCTTTATACCTTGAGCTGGACGAAGAATGTGGAACCTCTTCTTCGGCAGCTGTACCAGTCGCTCCGAAGCGTCGTCTCCCTCGATTGCTGTGACTACGCATGCTACTCACTTACTTGTAGAATCCATCGATCTGAATGAGAGACTGTCCACCAGATCTCCCTTTTTCATTTCTAAAGCTTTGGACGCTGCGGTTGGCCCCTTGAAGTCTGTGAGGAAGCTTCGCTCTGGGGACCTGCTTGTCCAAACTTGCAGTGTTTCTCAGAGTAACACTTTTCTGCACCTCACTAGTCTTCAAGGCATTCCTGTAAAAGTGACACCTCACCCGTTTCTTAACACCTCTCGGGGTGTTATTTCGGAGTTTGATCTCTTGCCATGCAGTGAAGACGAATTGGTGACTGAAGTTGCAGATCAAGGTGTTATTGCTGCACGTCGTATGATGTTCCGGCGCGATGGTTCCTTGATTAAGTCTAAAAATGTAATCTGGACTTTTAACTCCCCGAAAGTTCCGACCGAAATCAAGGCTGGCTACTTGGTCTGTGGAGTTCGCCCGTACATTCCCAGTCCTCTGCGCTGTTTCAGGTGCTAGAGGTACGGGCATTCCCAACGTTTCTGTAAGAGTTCCGCTCGTTGCGCAAATTGTGGCTCCAGTGAACATGACGGGGATGGTTGCACTTCTGCGGCCTGCTGTGCTAACTGCGGTGAGGCCCATGCAGCTTACTCCCGCAACTGTATGAAATGGAAGGACGAGATGGCGATCCAGCGCCTCAAGACCCTGGAAGGCCTCTCGTACCCTGCTGCCAAGGCCAAGTTGGGTATTCCCAACAACCGACAGCGTACTTTGCCGCAGTAGTTCAGTCTCTGCCACAACCCGTGCAGCCCTTTGTTCCGCACCCTGTAGCTCTCGCCGCACTTGCCAAGCGATCTACAGCTGAACAAGCGACACAGGTGGATTTCCCCGAGCTCCAGCTTATTCGACCAGCTGAGTCTGCGCCTTCTCTTTTGAAGACGACCGACTCTTCCGGTTCCCAGCAGACTGCCTGCACGTGCTGGAGACCCGGCCCTCAATCCGCAAAGGTGTGCAGTGTCCATCCAACTGTCGCGGTCCACCTGACCAACATTGCAACTCTCTTGGACTCAGCGAGGTCCCCACCCTCAACCAACATTATAGAGGAACATCGGGGGAAGGAGAGTGACAGTTCTTCCCCAGCCTCAACTAACATTGCAGAGGAACATGAGGGAGAGGATAGTGACAGTTCGTCCTCGCCCTCGGCCAGCATTACATTGGAGTGTGGGGGAGGAGAGTGACTCATCCTATGTGTAGTTGTGTTCGATTTCGTAATGTGTTTTATCATTCTCATTCCTCAGTTTTACTTAATCGGCTTGTTTCTCACCATTGTACCATGTTTTTTATACTGTTTGTTTCATTGTCTTTTTTGGCCCTTCCATCATTCTCATGGTTCGGTTTTACTTGGTCAGCCAGATTTTGGGATTTGTGCCACGTTTTTTAATACTGTCTGTTTGTCTTGTGTCTGGCGCTCTTTGGCCAACCATGGCCCTTGCGCCAATAAAATCTAATAACCAACCAACCAAATAGCCATGTGTCAGAGCCGGAACGTAAATTTTTTCTAATCACAGAAACGACTATGCCTATCAGAGGAGTGAGAAAAAAACTATGTTAACTAGAAAGTTGATGAAAGAAGGTTTATAATAAAATGGGGTGTCTGCCGAAAAAGGAATCAAATTCGATTAAGAAGTTTAAGAACGGTAAAGACAAATTATCTTACAGTTCAACCCTGAACTGGAGGGACGGGTAAAAAGATGAAAGACAGGAAGCAAAACTAATAAGATTAGTTGGAGGGCCAAAATATAAGAATGGCATCGACATATTTTAAATAAAGGACGGGATTAACTCTCAAAAGGCCACGAGCAAGATATCTAAATCCTGAAGAATGAGATCGGCGAGGAGCGGTGAAAGGGGTGACCACACGGGGCCCTTTTTGTTGAATAAAACGTTGACCACAAAACCTGAAAAAAGAGCCAGATTGAACTAACCGGAGTGCACAAAGTACAGCATTAATTTCAGAGGGATAAGCTAATCTATATCCTAGAAGTTTAGATTCAATTAAATTATGCACAATATCATCAGGGATGTTAGGAAATAAAGACACCACATCCAGTGAGGCCATAAAAAAGGGCCCACTGGATGAGTCGAAAGAATCTATTTAAGCCAGAGCTTGAACTGAATTAGAGACTGAAAATCTGGAATGAGAAGAAATAAGTGGTGAAAGGAATTTTGCTAAACGTTCTTCCAAGAGGTTAGGGGGGTTAGCGTAACCGGAAACCAATGGGCGTAAGGGTTAATTTCCTTTACCAAACATTTCTGGTACGCGAGGACCAGAAGGGTGTGTGCAGATTGAGCAATGCAAACCGGTAGTGAACCATGGTTTTTCAGCTTGCTCAATGCTCTAATAGTAGCAGCAGTGGGGCCAAAGGATACAATAGCATAAGGAATGTTTTCAATGGCAGTACACATTTTAGCAAGGTAATCTCATTTGTTCAAAATTATAGTTTGGCAATCTTTGGGTGCTGAAACCACAGCAATATCTGGGTTATTACATAGAGCATATACTTTTCTTTGTTCCTCCTTGACAACATTTTGATTAATAGAAAAGTCTCGTTGTCGAGGTCTCTTTAATGATTTTACAAAAATTATACCTAGCCGAATCTCGTTCTGATCAAGTTAACGCTTAAATAATTGACTTAGCTTGAGGAACCAATTTAAACTTGTTAATACGAGATACTGGGTATGAGAAATTAAATACTCTTTACAAAGCAGACCTCTGAACACAGTTTAAAGAAAAATGACAAAGATTAATGTAAGTTGACTGAGCCGGGTTTGGTTGACTTTGATTACATTTATTACGTTGTGCATGTTCTGTCATCACAGTCTGAGCTACAAAGTTCCTGAGATTCTTAATATGAGTGGCTTGTATGCGGTCAGCCTCCGCATTGAAAATTGTTGAAAAGGTAATTAAAACACTGTTTAGAACGCTTTTATGAGAAAATTTTGCACTTGTAAAAAAGCAGCATATGATCGGCGGTGTAGAGAGTCTATAATACCTCCTTTCAGTCTAATTACACCCAGAACTGTTTTGTGTTGTGCTAAGGCAATGATGTTGCTGTCCCTTTGTGATACAAGGATACATCTGGGAAGCGGGTATTTTGGAACCACTTTCAGATCCCTACAATTGATAAGAAATGTCAAATGCTTTTCCTGTAATGAAAGTTTTCTCCCGAAGTGTCTAAAAGTCGTAACTGACAAATCCATATTAATGTAGCACCTAAGTAAGTAAATAACATAACAAACTCGGCGCAAAGTAATCGGAAGATAATTTTCGTGCAGTATATAGATGAATTTAGATTTTAGCCGTACCTGCACGATGAAACAATAAAACTTAGTGATAAGTTAAAACTTTAATGAGATAAAAACAGACACAATAGTTGAAACACCGATAGACCCTTCAAGGCTGCATCATTCTCATCTTAAGATGGTAGAAACTACGTCGTGAAAAACATATGAGCACATATGTTTGTAAGAGTAATATATAGCTGTTGCCACTCAGAGTAACGACAGTCAGTGACTAATGTCATTTAGCAAAAGTTTCCATGTTTGATGAACAAAGGCAGGTCTTCATTAACACAGGTATTTAAAAAACGACAAATGTTCAAACTCTCGGTGAATAATAAAGAGGCCTTATTCGGAGAAAAAGCAAGGCTGTAGATTTTGAACCAACTCTAACATTATACTAATGTTCATAAAGTCCGGTTTTAAGGATTCTTGATATTGAGCCAATGTAAACCAAGTCCCTAGTTTCTTCCTCCAAGACTTTCAGGGGAACACAATATACTGTACATGATGTTTGTCAGCAAGCTTCACCTAGTCATGGTCATTTTTAACCACAGCCAGAATATTCCTATTTCTAACGCCAAATCCAAATGGTGTCGCCGGCATAGGTTTTTTAAAATGTTAACACATCCAGGAATTAACTCCATTGAACCCATAAACTTACGTTGAGTATTATCAGGAGTCAAAGACGTGATGTTCGTCCTTTGAACCTTCCACAGGAATTCGATGTACATGCTACCTCGGATAGCCATGTTCCAGAGCCAGTTCGTAAATCTTATCAAATTCACAGGAACGACTATGCCTGTCAGAAGAGTGGGAAAAAAACTCTGTTAACTAGAATGTTGACGGATGCATGTTTATATTGAAAATGGGTGGCTGAAGAAAAGGGAATTAAATTAGAGCAAGTAGAAGTTTTCCTGTAAAGGGAATAACGGATGTAATTAAAGATAGGATTTCTTTGCAACATGAAATCTAAGAATTGTAAATAAACATTATCTGCCATTCAATCGGGCATTAGAGGAACGGTTAAATGATGAAAAATAAGAAGCAAAACTTGTAAGATCGGTGGTCGGGGAAGGCCAAAATATAACAATGTAATCGGCATATCTTAAACAAAGTTGGGGGTTAACCGCAAAAAGGCAAAGAGCACGGGGTTCTAAATCCTGAAAAATGGGTTCGTCGAGGTTGGGTGTAAGTGGTGACCCAAGGACGCCCCTTTCAGTTGTCATCTAATAGGCATAGTCGTTCCTGTGAATTAGATAAGATTTACGAACTGGCTCTGGAACATGGGTATTCGAGGTGCCATGTTGATCGCATTCTATGAAAGGTTCAAAAGAAGACTCTCACGACTTTGACTCCTGAAAGCAATCGTCGTAAGTTTGTGGGTTCAATAGTGTTCATTCCGGAATGTGTTACCCCCCCCCCCCCCAAAAAAAAAAAAAAAAAAGAAAAAAAAAAAGCCGGCGATACTATTTGAAATTTGGCTTTAAAAACAGAAATATTCTGGCTATGGTTAAAAAAGACCGTAACTCATTGGAGGTTGCTGTCAAACATGGTGTACATTGTGTTCCTCCGAAAGCTTTGGAGTAAGAAATACACACTCGATTACACATTGGATCAACATCAAGGAGGTGTAAAACAAAACATTCTGAGCATGAGTATAATGTTAGAGTTGGTTCACCATCTACAGCCTTTCCTCACCTTGTTAATAAGCTCACACTGCCCTTTTTGGATTGAGGCAACCTTCCTTGCTGGCCCTCCCAATATGGCCTCTCTACTATTCACCGAGATTTTGTACATTTGTCATTTTTTAAGTACTTCTTGTAATGAGGACCTGCTTTTGTTCATCAAGCATAGAAACTTTCGCTGAATATTAATCACTAACTGTCGTTACTCACAAGTCTACCGACCTCAGACTTTATTTTATTTCACCTTCGTACCTAGTTGTCCTGACTTAAATATTTTCTATTACTTTTGTGTTTCTATGAGTAGCAACAGCTCTAATTTACTCTAACATGTGTATGGGCCCATGTGTGTTTCACGTAGTTTCTTCCATCTGAAGATGAGGCTGATGCAGCATTGAAAGGTCTAACGGTGTTTTAACTTACTACAAAGTTTTATTGTTTCATCGCGCAGGAGCGGTTAAAATATAAATTCCTCTATATACTGCAGTAAAATCATGTTCCTATAGCATTGCGCCGACTTTGGTATGTTATTTCTACTATATGGTTCAGTTAGCTCTGGTCTACATTAATAGGGATTTGTAAATTAAGCCTTTTAGACACTTCATGAGAAAACTTTCATTACAAAAAAAAATTTGATGTTTCTTATCAATTGTAGGGATCTGAGAGTGGTTCCAAAATACCTGCTTCTCAGATGTGTCCCTGTATCACGAAGGGACAGCAACATCATTGCCCTAGCACAACACAAAACACTTCTGGGCGAAATTAGACTGAAACAAGGTCTTATAGACGATCTACACCGCCGATCATATGCTGTTTTTTTTAGAAGTGTCACATTTTGCTCATAAAATTGTTCTAGACAGGATTTTAATTATCTTACCAACAATTTGCAATGCTGAGGTTGAACGCTTACAAGCCACGTATATTAAGAAACTCAGGAACCTTGTGGCTCAGGATGTGGCAAGAAAATATCCACAGCGAAATAAAGGTCATCAAAATCAACCAAACCCGGCTTAGACCACTTACATTAATCTTAGTATTTTTCCTTAAACTGTGTTCAGGGTTCTACTTTGTAAAGAGGACCTAAGTTCTCATACCCGTTATCTAGTGTTTGGTTCCTCAACTGGAGTCAATTATTCAAGCGTTAGCTTAATCAGAACGGGATTCGGTAAGGTACAATTTAGTAAAAGCTTTAAGGAGACCTCGACAACGAGACTTACCAAGGTATTGTCAAGGAGGAACAAAACAATTAAGGGCTCTGCATAATAACCCAGGTATTGCTGAGGTTTCAGCACACAAATCTTGCCAAACTGTAATTTTGAACAAATCAGATTGCCTTGCTAAAATGTCTACTGCCATTGAAGCCATTCGTCTTACTATTTTATAATATCCTCTGACCCCCCTTCTGCTGAAATTAAAGCATTGAGCAGGTTGAAAAACCATGGCTCCCTTCCGGCTTGCATTACTCAATCTGCAAACTTCTTCTGGTCGTCGCGTTCCGGATATGTTTGGTAAAGTAAATTACCCCTTTCGCCATTTGGTTTCCGATTACGCTAACCCCACTCTCCTAGTGGAAGAAGGCTTAGTTAAATTTCTTTCAATACTTATTTCTTCTCCTTCCAGATTTTCAGTTTCTAATTCAGGGCTCTGGCTGAAATAGATTCTTTCGACTCATCCAGTGGGCCCTTTATTATGGCCTCACTGGATGAGGTGTTTTTATTTCCTAACATCCCTGTTGATATTGTGCATAATATAATTGAGTCTAAACTTTTAAAATATGGATTAGCCACTCGCTCTGAATTGAATCTTGTACTTTGTGCACTCTGATTAGTTAAATCTCTCTCTTTTTTAAGTTTAATTGTCAAATTTTTCTTCAACAAGAAGGGGCCCCCATAGAGTCAGAATTTTCACCCCTTTTCGCCGAACTCATTCTTCAGGATTTCGAATCCCATGCTCTTCCTCCTTTATTTAAAATATGTCGATGACATTCTTCTATTTTGCTCTTCCACGACCAGTGATCTTATTAATTTTGATTCTTATCTTTCACCTTTTTAGCAGTCCCTCCAGTTCACGGTTGAACTGGAAGATAATTTTTGTTTACTGTTCTTATATTTCATGTTGCAAAGAAATTCTATCTCAAATCCATCCGTTATGCAGTTTACAGGAAATCTTTTTCTTACTTTAATTTGATTGCGTTTTCTTCAGCCCTTTCATTATAAATTTGCTTCCATCTGCTTTCTAGTTAGCATAGCTTTCTCTCACTCCTCTGATAGGCATAGTCGTTCCTGTGAATTAGATAAGATTTACCAAGCGGCTCTGGAACATGGCTATTCGACGCACCATGTTGATCGCATTCTATGGAAAGTTCAAAGGAAGTCCTATTCATTGTCAGTTATTATGTTTGAAGTATACCTATGAGTGAATGTTGTCCATTTCACATCTGAAACTGTCTTTTGTGTGCGCATAAGAATTGTTTGTGCAATTCGTAATTTGATTACATTGTTTCTTCTCGCATTTGTTTCTAATGTGCTTAATTGATATTTAATAAAAACAAAGCCAAGCGAAAGTTCATCACAACCATTCAGTCCATTTCAAAAAACGGGTTTACAATCAACATTCTCCTTATTACGAAATCAAAATTATCATACATGTAAGAGGTCATACTCTGCGCAATGTTAAACATCATCATCATCATCATTGTCAACCATTATCAATCCACTGCTGGACGAAGGTCTCCCCAAGTTTCCTCCACAACGGTCTGTCTTGTGCCAGTCTCCTCCATGTCACTCCCGCATACTTTCGAATTTCATCCACCCATCTCTCATGTGGTCTTCTTCTGGATCTTTTCCTGTCCCTTGGAATCCAATCTAAAATTTCGGCTGTCCATCGATGGTCTGTCCTTGTGGCAGTATGCCCAGCCCATTGCCATTTCAGGGATTTAACTCTGATCATGATGTCTTCCACTCTTGTCATTTTTCGGATCCACGATTTCCTCTTCTTATCTCTCCTGTTTACACCAAGCATGCACCTCTCCATGGTTCTTTGAGTTGTCTGCAGCCTTTGTATATCTCTTTTAGTTAAGGTCCACGTCACTGCACCATACGTAAGCACTGGAAGGATGCATTGATCAAACACTTTTCTTTTAAGACATAATGGCATATTGCTCTTGAAAATTATGCTGTTTCTTCCAAAAGCTCTCCAGGCAAGTTTTGTACGCCGATTAATTTCTTCATTAATGTGACCCACACTTGATATCTGCTGTCTAAGATAATCGTACGTGTCTGTTTTCTCCAGATTTTTTCCATCAATCGATAAATCTTAATTTCGAGTAAAAGCATTGAACATCACTTTTGTCTTCTGAAAGTTCATTTTTAATCCCACTTCTTTACTCTTGTCAGCAAGTTCTTGGATCATACACTGCAGCTCTGATGGGGTAGTTGTAAAAAGGACTACGTCATCAGCAAAACAAAGGTGGCTTAGATAATCTCCATTAATCTTTATCCCTTTGTTTTCCCAGTTCAGTGATTGAAAGACATTTTCCAATGTGGCGTTAAAGAGCTTCGGAGATATGGTGTCACCTTGTCTCACTCATTTTCCAATTTTTATGTGTGTTGTATTTTCAAACAGCCAAATCTTTGCACTTGCATTTCCATAGATGTTATTAATAATATTAATGTATGCATCTTCAATACAGCAGGATTTCAAAGCCATTGTATCTGCTGATGGTTTCACCGAATCAAAGGCTTTTTCATAATCGATAAAAGCCATGCACAATGGAAGTTCATACTCCCTCGCTCTTTCAATTAGTTCTCTCAGTAGGTGAATATGATCTATTGTGCTGTAGCCACTCCTGAATCCAGCTTGTTCTCTCGGTTTAGCCATGTCCAGTGTTACCTTTAAACGGTGTGAAAGAACTTTAGTGAAGATTTTATAAACCACTGATAGGAGGCTGATAGGTCTGTAGTTCCTAAGATCCTCAATATCACCTTTTTTATGTAGCAGGATCATTATAGCGTTGTTCCAATACTCAGGAATCTTCCCTTCATTAAGGTTTCGAGTGAAAATTTGGGCGAGTACTGTTTCGATTTTTCCACTTGCTTCTTGTATGATGTCTACAATAATTCCATCTTCTCCTGGAGCTTTTCCCCACTTCATGATCTTGATTGCATGTGCAACTTCTGCTGGGAAGACTGGAAGAACTCTGGTACTGGTACCTTCCATGATGTCTGGAGTACACGCATCATCCCTTTCATATAACTTGGAGAAGAAATCTTTTACTCTTGTCAAAATTTCGCCTCTATTTCTTGTTACAGAACCATCTTTTTTTCTCAGTGCCATAATCTGTTTTCTTCCCTTACTGAGATGTCCTTTTGCTGTCTTTAGGCTTTGGGTGTTTTCAATTTCTTTCCTCACTAATTCACAGTTGAATTTCCTTACGTCTTCAGAGATACTTTTTCGTACTGTCTTGCATAGCTTTATGTATTCCACTTTGGAAGTCACATCTTCTTTAGTTGTCCTCATCTCCCTTCTTTTTTGCATCAACGTTTTAGTTTTTCCTGATAGTTTGTTCACATGCAACTTGTTCTTAGACCCAGCTAATTTTGTTGCTGTTTCCATAAGAGCTTTGGTTACTTTCCTGTTAACTTCAGAAATATCCACGTCTTCCGATGTTAGGCCTTCTAAAGCAGAGAATCTGTTCTTCAGTTCCAACTTGAAAGTATTATGGTGTTTTTTAAGGTTGGTTATGTCAATACATTTTGTTTGACTTATTAGCTTGCCAAGTTCGAGTTTAGTGTTGAGGTGCATTTTACATCTGACCAATCTATGGTCACTACCTGTGTTGAACTTGTTTAGCACACTGCAGTCTTCTATCACGAATTTTTTCGTTACACATAATAAAATCAATTTCACTTGTCGTCCCATTTGGATGTCTCCATGTCCATTTCCTGTGTGGCTTTTTCTTGAAAAAGTAGTTCAAGATGGAAAACCCTTCTGCCTCTGCAAACTCAACGAGAGTATTTCCACGCTGGTTTCTGTTGCCGTGACCGAATTTACCTACTGAAGTTTCATTCTGTTGCCGTTGACCTATTTTTGCATAGAAAACACCCATAATTATCTTCAAGTGCTGCTTATCTTTATTATTTAGATGACGAATTTCCTCATAAATTTCTTCGATTTCTTCTCAAGGATGACTTGTGGTGGGTGCACAACTTTGAATAATCTGAGCCTGGTATCTTCTCGAGAGTTGGATAACGAGTCGTGCAGCTCTGTCAGAGGAATTTTCAACTTCTACAACTTTATCCTTCAGTTTTTTGTTTATTATAAATCCAACCCCACTAGTTCTGCCAGTATCTGTCCCACGATAATAGAAGAGATGTCCACTTTTCGGTTCAATGAGATCTTCTCCTTTTCTCCTTACCTCACTTAGCCCGACGATGTCCCACGTGATCCTTTGTAGTTCCTCTTCCAATACAAGAAGCCTTGAATCAGAAGATAGGGGAGCGTCCATTATATGTAGCCAAGGTCAGCATTAGATGGCAGCCTAGTCCGGTCCTCCGGGGATTCTTAGCACCCTCTGCCTTCATGTCGCACTGGCTGCTTCCTTGGCCAGGTATATTCCAGCTGCTGGAGACTGAGGGCCAATATTTAAGTTGTTTGAGTCATTTTGGAGGGGTTTGACCACAACTCACCACGCTGACCAAGCGGGTTGCTGAGTATGGGATAGCATTTCCTCTGATCCCGATGGTATAGTTATACCGCTATTTGCGGTCGTCAGAGCCCCTTTAGTGGGAACAGGATGCACCACGAGAAGGCGGGGTTGACATTTGTCAAGGAGAGGCTGTGATGTTACGCATCACCTGAACTTACATCATTCCTAACCATAGCTTCGTAAACTTATTCCCGTGTTTTTTATTCATAACGGTTCCAATTCCAATATACAGGATTTTGTTATACACCGAAGAACTAAAACATTATCACCAGCACGTCGTTATTCAAATCAAAGCAACTGCAGGTAAACAACGGCACGTGAAAAGGTCATAAAACGGTACAAATAACACCTGATACTGAGCTCTCTTAACAAGTACTATTCCTGTTCTTCAGACGGCAAAGGCATCGGACTTTCCCGTCTGAAAAACAAGAATAGTAGGCAAAGGCAGAATTGTAACGGCCAGACGACTGGATCAAAGCCTTTACGACACGGTATGGCTTGTGGAGTGCTCACGGTTAGCTGTGGTTTCCATCGAAACTGGACCTTGAATGATTGGAAGAAAGTCGTCTATTCCGATTAATATCACCTTGGTTCACAATCGTAAGCACCTACGTTGGACACGCGAGCATCAAAACTGGTCCTTGAATTATTGGAAGAAAGTCGTCTGGTCTGATGAATCTCACCTTGGTTCGCAATCGTAAGCACCTACGTTGGGCACGCGAGCATCAAAACTGGACCTTGAATTATTAAAAGAAGGTCGTCTGGTCCGATGAATCTCACCTTGGTTCACAATCGTAAGCACCTGCAATGGGCACGTGAGCATCGAAACTGAACCTTGAATGATTGGAAGAAGGTCATGTGGTCCGATGAATCTTACCTTGGTTTACACTCGTACGCACCTACAATGTGCACGCGAGCATCAAAACTGGACTATGAATGATTGGAAAAATGTCGTCTGGTCCGATGAATTTCACCTTGTTTCAGAGTCGTGAGCACATACAATGGGCACGCGTTTATCAAAACTGAATCTTGAATGATTGCAAGAAAGTCGTTGGGTCCGATGAATCTAGTTCCCTGTTACACCAAGTGGATGGCCTAGTACGTGTGGTTCGTTTACCTGGGAAATGTTTGGCACTAGGATGCAGCGTGGGATGTAAACAAGCTGGTGGAGGAAGTATGATGCTACGGGCAATGTTCTACTGCGAAACCCTGGGTCCAGTCATTGATGTGTAGGAAACTATGGTGTCTGTTACCTTCCTAAATATCATTCCAAACCAGGTAATCCTTTCATGGCAACGGCATTCCACTCTTGCAGTGCCTTCTTTCAGAAGTATAACGCGGCATGTCACAATGCCCGCTTTGTTCGAGAATTGTTCTCGGAACTTGAGGAATACTTCCAGGTTTTGTCCTGGTCTTTGAATTCCCCAGTCATTAATCCAGTAGAGCATCTGTATTTATGTTGGAACAGATAATCCGATCTGCGGGGGTTCAGCCACGTAACTCAGTAACTTAAAAGAGTTAAATGATCTGTGAGCAACATATTGATATCAGATATTACAAAACACCTTTAGAAAATTTGTAGCGTCAATTTCTTGCTCGGTGGGAACTACATATTAGGCACGTTGTCATAATGTTTTGGCTGTTCGGTGTACTTTCTTTTAAATCCAGGTACATGTGAAGAATAAAAGACTAGCTTACCCAGATCCAAATCCTGCTTTTTTTAACATTCCTGTATCTTGTTGGGAATTTAGGACTGAAAGTGAAATAACCAAATTAATAAAGGCAGTGATCCACATTATCCTTTTGAGCTAAAATATAGCAGAACTGTTATTAAGATCTCTAAATCCGCAAAACTCTTTCCTCTAATGAAACTAGAATACAAGTCGAAATGCTGTGCTGTGTCAGCGATATCACCTGATAAATTCGTTATTTCCCTAAAGATAAAATTTCTCCCGTGAACTATGAATGTTTGCGGAAGCTATCTGGTTACTAGGTGGAAAGGTAATCCTATGCTTGCATTTTGTTGAGCTGCACCATGGGAACCCTAAGTTGCTGATAATGGGCACATGCACTTTAGGTTAGTGACAAGTCACAAAGGTTTGTATCAGGCAATTTAAAGAAAAATTTGTGATCCTTCAACACGGAAACGCTGCATTTTATTTTTCGTAATATAATGGAATACCCGAACTAGAATTGAGTCAAAACGTTTCATTCCCTACAATGCTAATTCAAAATCACTTCAATTGTATGGAAATCTGATAAAGCAGAGTTTCAAGTGATTACAATTAAGAGTGTCAGAGTAGCATAATTAAAAACTAAAACGAATGCTTTCTGTTATGCAATGCAAGAACATGATGCAGAAGTGTTCATATACATCAATTTTCTTTTAATTTCTGAATGAAAAGTACATTTCTTGAACATGATTGTTTACTGAAGGCACAAAAGTTATATTCTCATAAATCCCTGTAACACACTTCTTTGTATTGCTGTATCAATAGAAATGCTCTAAGCGTTCGCACATCTAAGGGTCACTTTCTGGATGTAAACAAATACAAAACCAGGGAGGGACAAAAATGTGTAGGAGAAACGTTGTAACATCACAGACACTCGATCACAACACAAAACATTTATTTCTTTACACAAAAACATAAACTGGAATACACTCCGCGCTACAAACTGAACTTGTTGTCTTAGCCAAAGCTCGGCATGTCCTCCTCCTTCAACATCTCTCTCGCAACTCTTCTCATCACTCACCACACGCTCAAGTCATTAAATGCCAATGTATCCTTCCGCACTTTCGTGCGTGGAAGTCGTACTTTACAACCCCTCCTCACTCCAGAGGAACTTTTTCCAGTGGTAAAAAGTTCTTGTCATTTTACAATACAATAGTCATAGTTCACATAATGAGTCATAATCCATTTACAAAGAGAAATATATGAGTTAATTTAACAATCATCTTTACGTGTTTTCCAACAATTTCTATGTAGTATATATCACAACCAAAAAAAAAAAAAATATTTTCACTAGCAGACACATAGCACGATCAAGGTGGATCATCTAAAGTTGGAACTCTGCTCAGTCCATCTGCATTTTTGTGCATAGTTCCCGATCGATGAATTATAACAAAATCATATGCTTGTAAAGCAAGGGCCCATCTCATCAGACGAGCATTTGAACTTGCGTTGGTGCGTAACTAAACGAGAGGGTTATGATCAGTTTGTATGAGGAAATTTTGACCATCCAGGTAGCATTTCAGTTTCTGCACCGCAAATATAATGGCGGCACATTCCTTTTCACTGGTACTGTATGTTTTCTCTGCTGTCGAAAGTTTTCTCCTTAGATAGAGTACAGCAAACGCTGCCAATCGTTGAGCTCTGACACTTAATGGAATTTGCCAGTACCCTTTTGTTAAATCTAATACTGTAATAAACTTCGCTCCAGAAACCTTTTCGACTCTTTCTTCTATGTTGGGGAATGGATAGAACTGGGTCCTTGTCCCTTCATTTAATCGCCTGTAGTCAAAACATGGGCGTGGATCTCTTCCGGGTACTTCTACCAAAATCATGGGTGATGTATAGTCTGATTCACCAACTTCTATAATCTTGTACTGCAGCATTTTATCTATCTCGGCTTTAAGAATATTTATCTGCCTGGGCGACATTCTATAAGGCTTAACTCTTACAATAGCATTACTAGCTAGCTCGATATCATGTTCGACCAAATGAGTCTTTCCTGGAATATTAGAAAACATTTTCAAGTAATGACATAATAGTTGTTTTCAGATCCTGAATTTGTTGGCCACTTAGGCGCTCTCGAAGTTTGCTGTTCTCCTCGATATCAGAGAAGTTAAATATATTTGGATTTTTTCAACTTGCAGAAATTTGATCTCTAAATCCATTTCACCATTTTCACAACCGGGCAATAAGTTCACAAATTCTGGTCGTTTAGGGTATAGTTTCAGCATGTTAATGTGATATACTTGATGCTTTACATTTTTACCTTCAAAGCTTACTACATAATTAGTCTCAGAAATTTTTTCCTCAAATTTCCCTGGTCCTTTCCACTGTTCCGCTAACTTTTTTGGCCTGCAGGTAACAAAAACAAATACTAAATCTCCTTCTTGAAATTCACGTTTTACCGCATTTCTGTCATACCAATATTTTCTTTTCAATTGAGCCACTTCCATGTTTTTAATGGCAAGTTCTTGACATCTTTTCATCCTATTTATTTACTCAAATACATATTCAGTGACATAGTTTTCTTCTTCAGGATGACCCATCCATTTCTCATACAATAGTGTCATTGGCGTCCCCAAATTTTTCCATGCACCAATTCAGCAGGCGTAAACCCTGTGCTTTCATGTGTCACAGTTCTCAAAGCAAACAGCGCCGCCGGTAACTGTTTCTCCCAATCCGGAGCAGAATCAAGACATAAAACTCTCAACATCCTTCTAATAGTTCGATGGAATCGTTCTACCGGATTACTTTGGGGATGATATACAGAACTATGAGTAACTTTTATTCCACACCGCTCCAGAAATTCTAGTGTCAAAATACTTACAAAACTAGCTCCTTGATCAGTTTGAATTTCTTTCGGAAATCCCATGCGACTAAAAATGTGTAACAAAGCGTCAACTGCCGACTTGGATCCTATGTCTGGTACTGCATCTGGATATCTGGACGACAAACACATAGCTGTAATTATGTATCTATTTCCGCTTGAAGTCTCGGGCAAAGGCCCACAGGCATCAACGTTGATTTTTGTAAAAATTTCAGGAATAATTGGAACTATTTTTAAAGGTGCTTTCTTTTTGTCCCCAGCTTTTCCAGTACGTTGGCATGAATCACAAGATTTTACAAATTCTTCAATGTCTTTATAACAGTTAGGCCAATAAAAATACTTCGCTAGTCTGTCTTTGGTTTTTGTCACTACTAAATGCCCCGAAGTTCCCTCATGACACATGTTTTTTATTTGTTCTCTATATTGTTCTGGAACAACAATAAGATCTTCCTCTTCGCCAATCTTGCTGATCTTCTTCTTCACCAACACCCCATTTCTTGGCATAACCATTTGCCTTATTACAATCTGTTTTCTCTATTTCTTTGAGAATTTTTTCCAATTCAAGCTTTGCCGTTGATCTTCCATGAAACGTTTTGAATCCATTTTTACCAACCCTAAAATGGCTTTATCTTCATCATGCCTCAATGGCATAATTTCTTCTTCTAATTCACATGATTCTTCGGAACCCACAGCCTCTCCTTCAAGGGCTTGTTTTTTTTTCTTCCCTGAATCATTCTTTACTGAATTTCTCTCTTCGTTGTTTCGTTTCTGTTTTTCTTGATACCGAGTAATCACAACATTTACTTGTTCTGAATTAAGTGGCCACTCCATATCAATTTTTTTTAACAAAGCGGCAGTCTTATTTCCAAATAAATATCTACCTTGATCTATCGACTTTCTAGTCACTGCAGCCTTAGTTACAATATGACCTAATTCACATTTTAGTTCAACTTCTGCCAATGGTAAACAAACCTTTTGTTCATCCAGAAGATGCTGTACCCACACATGTTCTCCAGTAAACTCACCTGGAGATACATACTCTTGACAAATGATATCAACTGATGAACCTGTATCCCGGAGAATAGGCATGGTAACTCCATTTATTTTTCCTTCAAAGTTATAGGGTGCCAAGAGATCCCCTTCAGTTTCCTCTCTGATTCTATTTACGCTTCCTGAGTTCTGTGATTTTAGCTTAGGACACTGAGGTCGAATGTGATCATAAGATGCACACTCGTAACATTGAATTTTCCGTCTGCGATCATACTTTTCTTCATTCTGAGATACATTCCGTTTTGACCACCTCTTGTCCTGACTTAACATAATTTTTGACTTAACATAATTTTTGTTATAAAATCCATTTTTCATAAAATTTCTCCGATCATAGTTATCTCTAGTTTTTTTCTCACTGCCTTGCATTTTCTTTGAAGCACAAAATTCATTCGACGAATTTTTCTTGATTCCTTCTCTTACACTTTCATAATTGTCCACCATATCAGCCAAATCTGAAGGTGAGACAATATTTGACCATTTATCAATAAAATACTCCCTTATTTCTATAGGCACTCTCCGCTTCAATTGATCTATGGTCATTAATTTTTTAGCCCTTCAAAATCGCCTATTTCAAGTCCTGAAATCCATTCATTAAAATAATTTTCTAACTCGAAGGCGAAATCTCTCCAGGTCTTCTCTGATGTACGCATGTGTTGTACAAATTTCAATCTAAATTTCTCTGGACTTAACTTATATCTTTTAAGAAGTAACCTTTTAACATATTCATAGTTTTTAGCATCTTCCACATTTTCTCTGGCAATCAATTGTGATATTTCGTAGGGCAAAAGTCCTATCAAATTCGTGACCCAATCTTCCCTTTTATTTCTGCTTGTTGTGCTTGCCTTTCAAATAAAACTAAGTAAATACTTATATCACTGTCTTTTGGGTCAAATGTTTTCATCAAATGACGAAGTTCTAATCTCGGTTTTTGAGAATTTCCATTTTGCTCCAAACTACCTCCCAGCGGCTGACGTCCAGCTTCGATTTTGAGTTTTTCAAGCTTAAATTCCATATGTCTTTCTGTTTCTCTACGCTCTTTTTATACCTGCCAAAAGTTCTTTCACGAAATCCTCTTCATATCCTTCAAAGTTGACAATTTTATTTTTTAAATCCAGAATTTTGATATTTGGCGTAACTTCTATACCCAATTCTTCCGCCAACTGCATAAGTTCTTCTTTGCGAGCTCTTCCTAAGAAAGCCATTTCAACAAGCTCTACGTGTACCCAATGTTTATTTATTATCGTATATGTGTATACGTTCATAGAAATTGTTTACAACAATATTCTACATTTACCTATAATCTAGGCTCAAACAGCTGATCTGAATGTACTATTTCTTGACAGAAATTATTTCCTTCTATTTAATTCCGTGCCCGGAAACTTCTAAAAAACTTGCTTTGATATTTCATTCCTTTGGATCATTCTCTAAGAACAAGAACAAAACAGTACTTACATAAACATCTAATGTGGTGTAAATCCGATACGGAACAACTAATTTCGAAAAAACAAACTACAGTCACCATCCTTTGTTCTTCCCAACACAAAAGTTAAAAAAAATATCCCTGTCGCGTTGGTTCTTTCGCACGCTTGAAGAACTTTCAACTCATCGTTTTCCACGGTTATAAAAAACGCCGCTGAAGTTGCGCTGATCCCCTCTCACCGGCGCCTTCACTTCCTGTCTTTCGTAGTTCGAATCTCACAGGTGCCTCCAATTCTATCTTTCGTCTGTAACATCACAGACACTCGATCACAACACAAAACATTTATTTCTTTACACAAAAACATAAACTGAAATACACTTCGCGCTACAAACTGAACTTGTTGTCTTAGCCAAAGCTCGGCATGTCCTCCTCCTTCAACATCTCTCTCGCAACTCTCCTCATCACTCACCACACGATCAAGTCATTAAATGTCAATGTATCCTTCCGCACTTTTGTGCGTGGAAGTCGTACTTTACAACGTTAGTTAAATTTAAAATAAAATACCTGAGTTGAGTTAATTCGGTTTTCTGCATACGGATCTAAATTTGTAGGCAAAAGTTAGTGAAAGAAAAAAAAAAAAAAAAAAACACTCAACCTTCCTTCCAGAGGCGGTATACACTACACTGGTTTCCAAAATTAAGGACGAAGAGGAGAAATCAGCATAACAGCGGAACGAATAGGCAGAACTGACCAAAAGACCACTCAGGAGATAGACTAGGGTCCGGTACGGTAGGACATGCACATATATGCAGCATGACGTCGGCGGGAACGGGAGGGGGTATAAAGCACACGGGCGGTGTACGCTCAGCAATTCGGTGAAAGCTATTGCACGGTGTGCTTCCATCGTGTGATATGGCCAACAGGCAATCCAGTAGACGACATGTGGATGATTTTACCCGAGGTCGCGTCATTGGGAAGTTGGAAGAAGGTCGAAGTGTGACTAGTGTGGCCGAGGAGTTCGGGATCGCTTACAGCATCGTTTCACGAGCTTGAAGAGCATTTCAAACGACAGGGACAGCTGTCCGAGAGTTTAGCAGTGGTCGTACACGAGTAATCACGGCGGCGGACGACCGGTATATTTTCATACAGGCGAGAAGAGACAAACGGCAGGCAGTGGGAGAAATCACAAAGCACATGCAACAGACAAGTGGACGTCCGTTATCGCGTTTTACCGTAGCCAGGGGGCTGCACAAAGGTGGTCTATTTGCACGAAGACCAGTACGATGTGTGCCGTTAACGCCTGCTCATCGGAGACGGCGGTTTCTGTGGTGCCAGGAACAAAAGAAGTGGACACATCAGCAATGGAGTCGAGTTCTTTTTACGGATGAGAGCCGATTTAGTCTGACGAGCGATTCTGAACGTATACACATCTGGAGAGAGCAGGAAACATGCAATCCCACCTCGAACATCGTGGAAAGGCACCGGTTTGGAGGTGGCGGAGTTCTCGTTCGGGGTGGTATCATGCTTGGTAGACGTACTGGCCTCCACATCTTCCAAGGAGGTTCAGTCACTGGTGTCCGCTATTGTACCGAGTGCCTCCTGCCTCACGTGCGTCTGTTTAGAGGTGCTGTGGGTAGTGAGTTCCTCTTCATGGACGACAACGCTACACCTCATCGTACAGTGGCTGTCGCAGAGCTAGTGGAGAGTGAAGATATTCAACGCATGGATTGGCACTCAAGGTCCCCGGACCTAAATCTAATCGAACACTTGTGAGACCTTCTCGGGAGACGCTTGGCAGCACGTCGCCAGCCGCCAGCATCGATTCCTCAGATACCATTGGCACTACAAGAGGAATTGGCCGAAATGCTTTAACAGCTCCTTGACAACCTCGTCCTCAGCATCGACAGACGTTGTAAATCCTGAAACCCAGTCAGGGATGATCATATCCCCTACTAAAGACTGGATAATTCTTGGCAGCCGCCTGTCACATGGACGTTTCTGTCTTCTGTCCAGTTGTGCTCGAAGCTACCTTTTCAATAAAGTGCCTTTGTATCCTTTGGATTCCTTGTTTGGACAGTTTTGCTCACTTGTCCAATATTCTTACATCTTGTTGATCTAATGATATGATTTGAGTCGATGTGGAGCACTTCTGCACGACGTTACATTCGAAAAACCGTCTTGTCCTTCATTTTTGCACGGCAGTGCATATGATCAAAAGTATCCAGATGCATTTTTTGAGGATTGGATTTGCCTATATAGGCCACAACCGTGGCCCTTACGGGTATAACAAGAAAGATGACACCGAATTTTCGGTTGCAATGAGTACATCTTTTGAATCCGTTCTGATTCGAATTAAATTTATCAAAGCTATTCAAAGTTAATAGAACCGGTTAGGAAAACAATCAACCGGTTTCTACAATCGATAAAACATCAAGAAATAGAAATATGTATTTAGTTCAACCAGAGGCAAAAAAGCATGTTACGAACATTAACGAAGGCGCACAAAAAGTTTCTCATAGCACAAGTAAGGTATGAGCGACAAAAGGACTTTTAAATGGAATAGTTAAATGAAATACGGAAAGAAACATGATATTAATCTACGTCTGCTAGTGGAAGAATTTTGCGTAATGGAAAAGTTGTAAGTAGGCGAAGAATATTCTTCCTAAAAAAAGCTATGCTGAAGAAAAATAACTTTTCACACATAGCGGTGTGCGAAGGTATTGCATCACCTGCGAAACCGTGAATTGCTAAGTTTAACACTTTATTTAACTAACAAATTTTCATAGTTACTTCCTTATTTATATGTCATAAGATGCAAATTTAATGGAGACTTCAAAAAGGTCTTAGTTTTTCCTGTAGCTACATCTGTTCTTAAAATACATAACAAAAATCATGACTAAGTCGAAATTATTATGAAAAGGGTCATTTATCCAATACTTAGGTTTAGAGCAACAAATTCTTTTTGTAATTCATAAGAAATGAGATAACATTTAAATACAGAAATATAATGAAGCAAAATTATAAAATGTATCCAATCTTTTGTTGTCCAGCCTTTAGCTTTAATCACAGCTCTGCATCTTGCTGGCATACTGTGAACAAGGTTTTGTAAAAGATTGGGTTGAACAACACGATTACAAATTTGAATTACATCTTTAATGAGTTCACATTTTGGTTGCTGGCTTCTTTTTTGATAGTTCATACGACATAATGAACCACAAATTTTCGATCGCGTTTAAGTCCGGTAACTGTGGCGGCCAACAAAGACTGAACTTTTTCCCAGAAACCATTTTTTGAACTGCTTTAGCTCGACGACAAGGAGCATTGTCATCTTGAAAAATAAAATTGCCATCCTAAAGCCTCCTAGATGATGGCAACATCTTGTTTACTAATATCCAGATGTATTTCTAGGCATTTACCGTACCATGGACAATATGGAAATTCCCAACGCCATGTGCACACATGGAGCTCCAACCCATGACCTTCACCGAATGCTTACATGTAGTCTCTAAGCAGCAAGGATGGAATTCCTGATGCTTGAATCTCCTTACGCAGCCACTACTCTGATTGCCATTAAAGCAAAATTCTGATTCATCACTGAAAATAACATTTCCCCATTGTTTGGTTGTCCATGAGACATGCTGTTTTGCCCGTTGTCTTTGATTTGCAGTCAAAAGTGGTTTACGCCTGCGTTTGCAGCCACATAAATCATAGTGAAGCAGCCTCCTCCTAACAGTAGATGTACTAACAGTATCATCATGAGTCACGTCAGACCATTTTTGAAGCAATTCTGGTGAGTTGAACCTCCTATCTGCCAAGCTTAGCTTTCTGAGCACTCTGTCCTGCCTGGTTGCAGTGGGCCTTGACCTTCTATTGCGACGCATGCTTTTAATACCACCAGTGTCGTTTACTTTTTTCAGTAATCTAATAACTGTAGATTAATTGCAGACCACTCTTTCAGCGATTTACCTTGGAGAATATCCCTCTTCTGCAGAGCAACTGTTATATTTTTACTCTGTCCGCTGTGGACAATTCCGCAGTTTTAACCATTATTGAGAATGTACAGAGGTTATGTCGTATTAACAACAATAAGCGACCATTACAATGTTCTAGTAGATCAGATAAGATCAGATAGAGAGGCTTGTAGGAAGGGAATGTATGACCCCAGGTCTTAAACATCCCTTAGAAATAGGAAGCTACGAGATTTGGGCTAGAGTGCCCAATAGGAGAGAGACACAGAAGTGAGGTAGAAAGGCGAAGAAGATACCCTTAATTATTACCGGGGTCCAGTAAACGAGGTCCGACGGCTTAACGTTCCCATCCTACGCACGGCGGATATTTAGTGGTTCTAGCATTCGCACCTTCTGGGGTCAAACCTGAGATTCCTCCGTGGCAGTCACGAATTTTGACCACTGGGTCATCCGCGGCCCTACAACGCTCTAGTACGATACGATACGATATTTGTAGAAGTTTTAATAAGGGAGTGTCTGACCCCAGGTCTAAATCTACACTTAGAAATAAGAAGCTAAGAGATCTGAGTAAGTGAACTCATAAGGAAAGACAAAGAGAAAATTGTCTGAAAGGAAAGGGTGATATATCTTTCAAACTGTGAACCGTGCACCAGTCCGTGGGGGTAGTGGTGCAAGGGGACCCAAGCACCGCACATCATCTCAGAGAACTATAACACCGCCCGGTCGCCGACGCACCAGGAAATAACTGAAATTAAAGGAGGTCAAATCTAAGTGCCGGAGCAGCAAATTCTCACCATCTTGATGCCAATCTGAAAAAGAAGGGGGTGACGGTCTGTCTAACACCCACCATTGATCACATGCTTACTCTCTCTGTCAAGTAAGGTCAACGATCGCCACCTTAGTTCTGGGATACCTAAGGAATTCACTGGGATTGTAATCAACCGCGTCCCTAACAAGTCCATTAGGGTGAGCTTTTGCTTTCTTGAAGAACTTTTGGAAAGTCTGGTGGAAAACTCATGCACCTTCTCAATTCCAAGTCTGTTCCGCAGGTTCCGGAGTGAGGTCCAAGGGGAGCCCCAGTGATCATACGAAGTGTTCGGCTCTGCATCCTCTAGATTCCCTCCCGCTGATTCCTACTAATAACTATCCAGATGGGTGAGGAGGAGGTAACGACCGGCCTGACGACTCTCTTGTACAGCAGTACTTTGTGACGTGTTGTAAGGAAACTTCTCTGGCGGAGTAGTGGAGCTAGCTGTCCAAGGCATTGTCTAGCTTTATTCGTGTGGTAGCTGGTGTTCGCCACCCACGAAAGTCGAAAATCTAGTTGGAGCCCTAGGTACTTAGTGGAAGTAGACCAGGGGATTGTCTCTTTAAACATAACGAGTTTCGGTACTCCTTGGAGAGATCCAAAAAACATCAGCGCACTGCTTTTAGACGGATTGATCTTGAACCGCCAGTCAGTGTAGTAGGTTTCCTGGAGGAGCTTCACTGCTCTGTCTTTATTCAGGGACCTGATGACAACAGATATATCATCTGCGTACATCATGACCTGCCCTTGTTTGGGTTTGGGAAAGTCGTGCAGATAAATGGAGAACAGCGTTGGTCCAACAACCGAACCCTGAGGAACGCCAGCCAGGATCTTCATTTCCAAAGAAAGCTCACCGTTATTTTTAACAGTGAAACTGCGGCTGTTGAGGTACGAGCCAATCAACTCAACAAGCGGGCGAGGGCATCGAAGCTCCAGCAACCTGTGTAGGAGACCATCATGCCAAACGCTGTGAAAAGCTTTGCTGATGTACAGGAAGGCAGAAATGGAATGATCGCTCTTATCTCGTCCTTCAGAAACGAGTTCTGTAAGTTTGATCAACACCCTGTTCGTCAGGAATCACGCCATTAGCTTCACAGAACTCTAGAGGCCAAGAGAACATGACACTCTTCAGAGCTTACCCAGGATGTGCAAGAAAGATATTGGACGGTATTCTTCAAGTAAGGTATGATTGGCTCCAGGTTTGGGAAACACCACTACCACTACATTTTCCAGGCACTGGGGAAATACTTCAGCCAGAGAAACGCGTTGAAGAACTCCAACAGTACCAGAATCCAGCTGTCAGGGAGCAGTTGAAAAGCTCTTTCCTTAACTCCATCTCTTCCGGGAGCAGTTGAACAGCTCTTGCCGAAACTCCATCTCTTCCGGGATTTTTTCTTCAATTTTAGCTTTTTGATGTGTCGAGTTACCTGGCGGTGACTAACAGGCGAGATTACCTCGTCTGTATCATCAAGATCGCATGAAGCTAAAGCCTCCATGACTCTATCCGTGTGACTAGGATTTTGGATGTCATGGGGTGAGAACTGCTCCTCCAATGCACCAGCAATGACCCCAGCCTTCTCGTCATCACCGTACACCAAACTCTGTGGACCGAAGATGGGCGGCATGACAGCCTTAGTTTTCGAAGGATGGTCCAGACATCATCCTGACGAAGTTGATCCGCGATGAGAAGGTACTTGTTCCATTGAAGTTCTTTGAACGCGCGGATTTCTGCCCTAACAAGATCGCGACACGTGTTATGACAAATCCCATCGTCGGCTAAACTCGACCACTGCCAGATCCTCTGGAACTTGTTTTTCTCCCGCATCATCCTGACAATACGTGAAGGAAGTGCATAAGGTTCTCGGGCAGGAGTTGAAGGCTTCTTGCGTCGATCCAAGATTGCCTGCATTTAAAGAGTGCGTTCCTCCACCGCACTCTCGACGTTCGAGCGAGTATTAGTGTCCACAGTAGGCGGATCAACCTGAGCAATAATTTCCTGGAACAACATCCAATCAGTATAGATGATCGTCCGCCGGGTGGCAGCGACTCCGTTCAATCTCAGTAGGACCGGTTCATAATCAGAGTCAAGCCCAGAGACCACAGAGACTTGATGAAAGTGCCTCACCAACTTGAGGACAGCACAATCAATGACATCGCCTACCCTGTGTGACGGAATGCAAGTTGGATGGACCGGACTTGCACCTGTAAAATCCAGCTTGTCAATATATTGTGATAGTGTCCCCCCAGCATTGTTATTTGAACGACTGAACCAGTCAGCATGTTTAGTATTCCAGTCACCAGCCACTACAGTGGGGATGGGTTCCTCAAAAATGATGTCAAGATCATCGTCAGGAAGTACCTTCCTTGGACTGTTAGAAACACAATCTAATTTAATCAAGCCTGAGTTTGTTTGTAGCTTAACAGCCAGAGCCTCAATATCCTTGAGATCCTTGAAGGGTGCGATGGATGCACTTAAACCATTTCTGACTAAAATGACATTACTTCCTGCTGCTTGTCTGTAGAGGGCCGGATCTCTGTCTTGCCGGAACACCTGGTAGTTCGCAACACTGACTCGCTTGATAATAGGTGTGAGTTTGGACTCACAGATAAGAGCAACGTCGATGTTATGATCTTTCAAGAACCTTGCAAATTCAGCAAATTTATTCCTGATGCCGTTCGCATTCCAACATGTTGCGTTAAGTCTTCCACAATGCGTTGCTAGACACAGGAGCTCAGGCTTAAGCCGCCAGGCAGGCAAAAGAACCCGTTTCAGGACAGCGGGATCAACGCTCTCCACAAGCTCTGAGAGCAACTTTTGATCCGTGACCTCGGTAGAGGTGGGGTGCGGGAGCAACTTTTGTTACTGGTTGACCAGTAGTCTTCTTTTGGTTCTTTTCGCTTTTCCCTTTCCTCCTCTTGGAGTTTGTAGCAGAGGTGGAAGGCATGAAAGCAGCTGAGGGAATCTCCTTTACCGGTTCGGGGTCAACTGCAGTAGGTTTTTAGGGGCCCTACGTTTTATTGACATCTTCTTTAGCTTCCGCTCTGGTTTCTGCCAGTTGTTTTTCGGCAGCTTGTTGGCGAGCTGCTTGTAAATGGGGCAACCACGCCAGTTAGCCCCATGTTCACCACCTCAATTGACAGAGAAACGCTGTGTCTTCTTGTCAGTCGTGCACTCCCTGCGGCTATGATCATTGCTGCAGTGTACACATTTGGCTTCTGTCTGCAGTTGGACATGGCGTGACCAAAGCCTTGGCAGTTGAAGTAGCGCTGTATTCTGCCCTTAGTTCGGTAGGGTTCAACCGAGATTGAAACCCCAAGGTGAGATACCAGCCGGTTGATGTTCCTGCTTTGTTCAGTGTTAACGAGCTGAACCATGACAGGTGGAAGGTCCTGTTTGCGGCTGTTTTACAGCCGACACACCTATCACTGCAAATCCTCAGAACACATTAAGAACACATTAAGACCTTATTTTAGAACGCATTGTGTGCCAGATTAAGAACACTTTAATGTGTTCTAATTTAGAACATATTTGGAACACATTTTAAGAACATATTTTGAGAACACATTAATGTGTTCCCAAAGTGTTCTTGCTGAGAACAACATATTATGAAATGTGTTCCCGATGTGTTCTTGTGCAGAACACATTGAGAGAAAGTTTTAGAACACATTTTGTTCGAGTTTAAGAACACATTTAATGTGTTCCCAGTGTGTTCTTGCTGAGAACACATTACCAAATGTGTTCCTAATGTGTTCCCAACGTGTTCTTATTTAGAACATATTCTCAAATGCGTTCTTAAATGTGTTCCCAAAATGTTCCAATTAGAACACAGTGGGAGTAAAATGTACAACGCATTCTGTGCCAGATTAAGATCACATTTCATGTGTTCTTAATGTGTTCAAATTTAGAACACATTAGGAGTAAATTTTAGAACACATTTTGTTCCAGTTTAAGAACACATTAATGTGTTCTTATTTGGAGAACACATTGAGAACATATCAGGAGCACATTCAGAATTGATTGGGAACCTATGCGAAACATGTTAGGAGCCCATTACCAACATATCGGAAACACAAAACATATTTTGAACGCATTCTGGGTAACTCGTGGACAAAATGCATTGTTGTGAAATGCAGGTGTTCCATACCAGCAAGCTTTCAAGTATGTTCTGTGATGGATTAGAAATGTGTTCAGATGTGTTTTCCTTTGCGGGAACGTAATGAAAATGTTGAAATTTGAAACAGCTACTGTGACACACCTCTTAAAGATGAGTAACATTCATCTGAGGCAGTTCATTTTCAAGCTAAATTTACCGTTCTGCGATCAGTATTGTACAATGGGATGAAATATGTTTTGGATGTTTGTGTAGTAATAACATATTGCTCTAATAGGAGCAAAAAATAAATGTTCATATTAATATAACACAAACCGTCCACCAGCAAAAGAATTGACTGACAATTTTGTTTTTAATTTTTTATGCATTTAATTGAGCCAACAACCTTTTGGCTTTTTGGCCTAGTGAATAGTACTTATGGCCAAGAGTGTAAAATGCCAGTGTGGCCATTGCCTGCAGATATTTTTTTGGATAATTCAGTTCATAGGTATAATACACTGCCAGTAGCACAGTTAAAAGTGACAGTGTGTCCTTTTGAGCAACAGCTATAAAGCTTCCTTGGAATACAACTGCAACATCTTTTATTCCTCTGAGCTGTATTTACACTATCGCATGGGGTGGAGCATGTTTATCAACACTCTGTATTTGTTTGAGAAATTCTGCAGCATCCTGAAATGAAAAATACAAAAACAAATAAGCTACATATGCCACTCTGAGCAATGATTTCATATATTTGAAATTATGGACAACAAAACCAAATTTGGCATTTCTAATATAAAATTCAGGACAAACATGCTATAAAAATAGCACAAAATTAATTTCAATGTGCATTTGCAGCATTAAAAGTAAATCACTTGTTTAATAGAAAACTGATCTCTTCCCATAGTTTGCCTTCCCAGAAGAATATTTAAGAAAACATACATATTTTATGTGAAACCTAACATTGCTATTCACTTGTGTTATCTTTCCTCCTTTAAAATATGTGCCCTTTTAAGAAAAGCAAAAGTTATTACCTTACAGTACCAGCTCATACAGTCTATACGTGCTAGCGTAATGTACTGTTCATCACTTTCTCATTGCCACAATTGTATACAATGAGTTTTACGGGGACACTGTAAGAGGCTATATAATATATATACTAGCTTATTTGGATGTCATAAAATATTATGTTAAAATATATCACATTGTTTCTAGTATCTATCAAAATATTCTTAGTTATAATCACTGTAAAAATGTGATTCTGGTATAATGTGAAATATGAGCACTGCCCATTCTTAAAGCTAGGCTGCAACATAATAAATATAAACTTTTCTTTTTAGGAAAAACTTCTATATCATGACTGCCCAGCATGTAAAATGTTCAACTAAACAATATGTACCCAATAAAGTGTTAACAAAACCATCAGAGATTTTCATGCTATAATTTTGAAAATTGTTTTACCTGAATTTTGGGTATGGGGCAAGACTAATATCATTCAGTATAACCCAAGTTTTTTTTTATTGTGCGTGTGTTTCGTATTAATTGTGTGATCTTTAAGACTATATGCAATGTAAAAATATCATTACATCAACAGTGCAGACACCATGCATTTCTAAAGTCCTTTGTTTCATATAAAAGTTGCTCTCAATGGCAGCATTGTGGATACACTAAGTCAGAGCAGTGTATCAACAAAAACAACTTTAAAAAAAGTCATATATTGTAGAGATCATTAAGTGACAGCACCCCTGCTGTCCCTTAAAATTTTAAAGAATAATTTTTTCTCCCACACCCCAGAAAAATGTGGTGAGACATGTTGAAGTAGATATTGCAATGCTTGAATAACTTTCCATATGGAACAAATACCTATCAAAACACTCTTAACGTACCAAAATTTTAGATAATGCTCTTCATTAAGTGACAGCTCTATGAACAGAAATGTGAAAATCACACGAAAGCATATATGTGGTTATACTGTTGTGGCAAGAGACGCATGTCCAATATGCATCAGTCACTTACACCACTGCCTAATGGACAAAATTTATCAGTTTCTAGGTCCACAGTAAAAGCATATAATGCAGATCTGGAAAACAGAGAATAGCTATGCTTGTGGCATAACTTCTCCCTGAAGAATTAAAATATTCATTGAAGCAGTTTTTGGGGAAAGGTGACAAGCCTTGCAAAATATACATCCTACGGAACATTTATCGAAACTTGTTGTTATGAAGCCAAATGTGTCAGTATGCAGGATTCCAGGAAAACTACAATATCGTGTAAAAATTGCAACACCATGAAATACTGATGTTGGCTTTATACTCACAGGATGTGTACAACAGGCTGGGACATGCAAATGATTAAAATGTCAGTGAAAATGTGCATGCAGTTTCAGAGCAGTGCCCTCTGAACTGTCCGGTCTTGGGTATAAAGAGTTGGCTCAAATGAGATCTTGCAATCAGTGAAGAACTGACATTGAGTACAAATGGTGTTTCTTGTGTCCCACTATGTGCCCCATCTCTGCAGAAGGTCACATTATAAATACCTGATGGCCTTTGAGTAAGGAAGGATTGTTGGAATGGGAGAAGCTGAATTTTCCTACCACAGAATAGCCACTAGTGCTGGGGAAAATGTCAGTACAGTGATGCAAACGTGGCATCAGTGGACAGATAAGGCTCAGACACACAGAAATTCAGGAAATGGACTGCAATATTGCTTGCTCGACTACACAAAATGACAGACACCTTTACCACATGACAGTGACCAATTGCACACTGACATGCATTGTATTAGCGCAGCAGTGGAGAACTGTCAGAGGTCATGGTTTGTCCTTCAACACAATTAGATGTCATCTGCTTAAGAGAGGACTGGTCACTAGCAGCCCATTCCTTTGACCCTCAATCAGAGATACCTCCAAGTTGCAAAGGGGTCTCAAACAGACATTGGCATGCTAATTGGCAACAGGTCATGTTTTCTGACGAGTCACGATTTAACTTGATGCACCATGGTGGTACCATATATGTTTGAAGATATCATGGTGAATGGCACCCTGCAGCATCGTACCAACCCAACCCCAAGCGTCATGGTTTGGGGCACCATTGGTTTTAATTCATGATCTCATCTGACCCAAATTGAGAGAACCTTCAACAGCCTGTGACGCATCAGGGATGTTTCAGAGGCAAAGCTGTATCATGGTGAGCCAGTCTTAGCATATATAATATATGCAGAATACTCTTGCAAGAATATCAGTTATTCACTGCTGAAGATGTAATTTTGAAAAAAAAATAGTTCTTCAGCATACCATAGCTTCCATTCAGTAATTGTGTACATTCTGCAAGTGAATCATCTGCATTTACTGGTCTCCATCACTAGCATTTGCAATAGTACTCATCTGAACACCAGTAAGATTGATTGGGATGGCTTGTAGAAGATAAGAATAAAAAGAGTCAGCTTTTGGAAACAAAACTGTACACTGTTGGTGTAATAACTTGAGCAAAAACACAAATCATGCTACATACATGTGTTTAATGCAAAAATTATTAGGTTACTATCTCTTTATGATATTATTGAGTGTTTTGTTCTTGTAACTAAATTTAGGGTACATATGACTATTTACCTATTCATTCACCATGCATGAGTAGAGTAATAAGTTAGTAGAGCACCATGCACACAAATTTTCATTCCACTTTTGCAGCTATTGCAAAATCATTTTTCCTAAATGTGGTAGATTCCTCACTTGACTACTCAAAATTTTTTAAATTATTTCTATCTTTCCAATGCACCAATAAAAATGTTAATCAGCAGTTCTTGGATTTTATGTACTTTTGTAGTAAGTGCAATTTTGGGATAGCCACGATTTTGAGGTAAAAATGGTCCACTATGTATTTTATTTTATTTTTTTAATACTTTCGCTTCAAATGGAAGTTTTATTGAACTCACTGGGTGATTCATCATCAGCCTGATCTAAATCTAACCTAATCCACATAAAAGTGTTTCATGTAGATTTGGCAGACGACAAACAACTAAGTGAGTTCAAAAGTACTTCCATGTATAATTTCATTGTTACATAACAAACAGTAGTTGATTTAAAAGCATTTTATCAAATTCAATTGAAATAAGACTTTTGTCTTTTTATTAGCCACTGCTTTAAAAGACTTCAATAGAATTTGAAATAAAAGGCTTTTTAATCAACTACACTGTTTATTATGCAACAATCAGATTAAAGTATTGATCAAATTTTAAAAGGATCAAATTATAAAAAGGTATTTTCTTAAATAGTTTTAAATTACTTAAATTCCCTTGAAGAAAGTATTACTTTCTGCATTTCTATACACTTATATCACATGAATGCCAAAAGGAATATTATAATTTCACTTAGTACAAATTGCAATTACACTTTAAAATACTTGAGATACTAAACTTATAGAACTGCTAAAGTTATTTGCAAAATAAGAATACATTTTCATTTAATTCAAAAGAAAGTAGTCAGATGATGATCTTGCTATGCATATATTCTACAGTCCTATAGTGACACTGCATGATTTTTTACATTACATAAACCCAATTATTTTCTTACCTCCACAAATTCAATAATTGGGCAGGACTTCTCTCCTTTCGTCTGGAAAATCCCACATTGATTTTCAAACCACAGCCATGAACCCAGAAATTGGTCTTCATACTAAGAAAGGAAACAAATAATATTCAGAAATATTCTACAAAAATCAATGAAATTAAAATGATTGTTCAACAAATTAATATGTTGATAAAATAGAAAATAATATAGTGCAGTGCAGACATAATTCACCAGTGATATGTTTGCATTGGGGGTGGGCTGGGGGACAAAATAGTGGCTTAGATTTCTGTACTTTACATCAAAGAAATTTTGACTAAACACTAAAATCTTTACAACACCTGTCTCTGGGAATCCTCAAGTAATATATATACTGCCAAAGTTCTATTCTAATATGATTTTTAGAACTGGTTCTATTTTTCTTCCATGTCATTTTAAGTTAACAGAAAATTTCTCAATGCATGCTAGAAAAGCATGGGGCTTCTAAGATAAAGAAACTATTAGTACCTAATATATTTTGGAGGGGGAGGAGGGAATATGTATATATATATATATGTGTGTGTGTGTGTGTGTGTGTGTATTTAAAGAAACCTTGTTGATACACAATAGAAAATAATGCACTTACCACAAAAAAAGGACCACATTCAATTTTAACTTTCTTACTGTTAATCCCATGAAACCTGTCATTTAGTGTTAGATGACTGATGACAGGATATTAATATCCTGGAAATATTTTAATTTGATTGAAGAATATACACAACAAACAGTAAGAAATGGATGTTGCACATGTTCCCTTTTTTAGTGGTAAGTGTATTATTTTCCAATGCGTATATTTAGTTTGTATATTTATCAGAACTATTGATCTATACTGTAACACCTGTTCATGCTTTCAAATATTTAGTGCATGTCCGACAGTTAGCGTGAGGTGTTGTTTCTTACAGATCTTGGTAAACAGACAAATATTAGTTCATATGATAATTTAAGTTCCTCACATCAAATTAAATATGGGAAAATTGTTATTACACACTAAGTACTGCTACCACAAAACTATTATATGCAGTGGTGTACATATGGCCTCTGCACAGCCTGTGGCATCCACTGAGGTTCAGGGGGCCTCCCCAAACATACAGAATACTCTAAGTCTTTCCGTATAACAATTACGGGGCACCTCAGATTATCAAGTTAACACCCTCCCCCAACCGATTGTCCATGCTATTGATTGCATGAGTGTTCACCTTTCTAAAGCACATTTTTTCCTCTTTTATAGTGAATCACATCTTATTTTTACTCTGTTTTTGTAGGTTCAAAGTGGTCAGATGCACATGTCTACATGATACTTCCCTTTCAACACTTGTTTCAGGCACATGGGCCAGATCCCGTTTTTGAGCCATTACCAAATATGCATTATTGAAACCACAAGTGACTTGTGCATAGTAGCCTAAATACTTTTTCATCTTGCTAATTTTTTCTATTGCATCATCCATATCTGTCACTTCATGTTTGCAATTTTGTTAATAATCCATGCATTATTTTTTTTTTTTAAATCGTTCAGTTCCCACAGTCTAGCTACATGTTAATGGGAGATACAGTCATAAAATACTTAAAAGAGGAGAAGTATAGGTAATGCTCTGATTCCTATTGTCCAGTGGTAACTGCAATTGCTTCTCAAAGCTATTTGTGCTAGATACTGACTGTGCAACTTCAGTTTACTTGAATGACAAAAATGTGAAGAATTCAAAAAGTGGTATTTTAAGAGCTATATACATACATTCAATAAATTTACATGATCTTTACAACAACAATGTGCATGATTAGAAAAAATAATTAGCACTTTTTCTGGGAAAGTATTATTGACCAATATTAAATGGAGATTTTGCAATAAGAAATCAGTTGCTACATTTAAAAAATTTAACACCAGTTACCAAACATTAAGTTAAATCATATCTGAAAACTTACCAGTTCAAAACTGTTTGCACCTGTAGCACACAGGTCAATTTTTTCAAAAATATTTTCCTCTTCGACTTGAAAATTTCCATTTGTTCCCTTCCAATTAGCATTGAAAACTCATAGATGAACTAAAAAAAAACATCAATAAAAGGAACAGATTAATCTTTTTTTAATTCAGTTATATTTAATCAAACAAACTATGTTTTTTAATGTGAGGCATGTAGGAGCTTTACACAGTAAATCACAAAGATAGAAAGAAGAAAAAAGCAGAATTTATTATGTAATGGTGCCGCCGAACATATGCATTGAAGATTGCACAAAGTAGTCATAACTACAAAGAAATGTGAAAACAAAGCACTGCTATTATGTATTTCATTATATCATAAGTCTATCCAAAGCTGTCCAGATACTGTGCAGATTTATATGACATAATAAATTATACAACAGCATTGTTATATGATCCAATTGCTTTCTATTCAAAAATGATAATTTGCTTCCATATGTGTAGTATCTGCCTATTTTCAACAGAATTACAGCTACAGAAATCGGTATACTTCTCAGCTATCTCTCATACACCAACTCCAACCAGAGTTGTTGAATTCGCCAGCTTATATTGCTTGAAAAATGCAGGATGGCAGACTCACCAACTGGGGTAACCATATACATGGTAGTAACATCTCATAGAGAATAGCTGAGATCCAGTTATTAGCCTCTATCATTTCCATTACCAATGAGATATTTCATCATATTAAGCAGAGGAAGTGAGAGGCAGTTCATGTAGGATTACCCACCCCACGCACACACACACACACACAGTCACCCATCTCAACTAGTGATTTTTAAGACATTTTTTTTCCAGCCATGGTTGCAAATTACAATACATTCTCAGTAACAAAGTTCTGCTTAGTTGTAGTCATACTGATAAAAAATTAAATAGCCAAAACAGCGATATAGTTTGTAGCTGTGACGACTTAATGAACGCCAAATTTCTGTTTCACACGTTTGTTTTAAAGTATTTAAACACCATGGAATGTCCCTGTATAATATGTATCACGAGATACACCATCTAACTATATTCTGTAATTTGAAAAATTGATTGATAGAAAAATTCTTGAAAAATGACTGTTCCCATAACACTTACTATAGAATACACCCTTACAGAGTTTCATAGCCTTGCTACCTGTTACAATTATCTGATATTCTTAAAATGGGCATAAGACATTGCTTTAGAAACACACACACATGCATACACACACTTATTTATTTATTTAACAGCAAGTGCCTTTCAAAATGTATAAATATATATCAGTTATGGCCAGATTAAGACTTTTTTAGGCACTAGGACAAGAATTTTTAGGGAAGTCTCAATGGCCTGTCTCTTACCATTTGTTGTTGGATAACTTATTTCTAGTGATTTTCAAATCTCTTTTTTTTTTGCTGCATTAGACCATCATGTTGACCGAATGGTCATTTTGAAGGGTACTAAGGTGATAATTGTGGTATTGGCTACCTTTTTCACCAGCCCCCCCCTCCTCCTCCTCTTCTCAGGTTTTCTTCTTGGATATTCAACACCAATGTCCTGTTAGTTCTTCAATGACAACTTTATCTTTCCTTGGGGTTTAAGTGCAAATTCTGTGCAGTTCCTTAGGACCTAGGTGGTACATGGGTAAGATCGAAATAATCATTAATACCCTATTCAATGCTTTGTCCCAGTCTTAAATCTGTTCTAAGGTATTTTGAATGAAAGCAGATGCAGAAGAAATAACAAGGGAACTATTTCTTAAATTGATACTCAGTAAAAATAAGAAAAATGTTGTATACTCCATAAGAATTCAGTTTGACACATTTTTGAATACTTTTTCATTAAAATTCCTTATAGTGAGATTCTTAAACATGTAACGAAGCTTCTGTATGATTAGGCTATAGTCTTTATGCCCCCACCCCCATCCAGGGCTGATATCAGCATGCACTTAATGCATGGATTAATGAAAAATAATATCAGTAAAATTACGGGTATGTAATGTTTGTCATATCTAATGAAAGGAATGAACTGAGTTATTTATATTTCCTAATTACATAAGAAAGTTTGCAATTATTTGTGACATATTCAGTTGCCCCAAGTTTTTGTATGCACACTAAAAATTTATGAGAAAATTGAAAACCTTTTACAGTCTCCTCAGGTACCATAATCTTTCGGTTCGTAGTCAAATAAATCAACACTCTAGGCAATATTGCCTAAGTCATTGAGAATGTATCAAATATATTTCTGTTATTCTGGATGAACCAGTGAGATGCTAAATTTTCAAGTTCACCAAGAAATTTTAAACATGAATTACACACCATGTGAGGGCACTCTATGAGGTAGAACTATGTCTTTTATGTAAATTAGATTTATAAAATAATTTCCTTGATTACTTCTATTATGGTTCAGAGAATTCCCAATATCTCATTTATGAGTCAGTTTATATAATAACAATTGTTAGTCTAGGTCGCCAGATCAAGAGGTTTGGGGGCTCCAGGAAAGAACCATGTTATGGAGCCACTGTTCCTCTTAACCAGACTTTTCAATAATTTTGGAAAATATAGCATAGGGAAATATTTACCTCTGAAATTAAAGGGGAACATATTTAATGTAAGAAAATTAGAAGGAACAGTAAAACTGTGAAGAGGGGTGTATTTTGTACCTTTTAAACATTTTGGGTAGCTTTTTAACTATCTTTTTCACATATATGGCACTTGCAGTAGAGATAGAAAAATAACCAAAAAGTGCCTGAAAATGTTATGCGTATATCATGAGGAGTACTTATATATATGAGGGGCATTAAATAAATAATACTGCAATTAAAAAAAATCCGGTAAGTCAGTTGATATCATTGACAAAGAGAGAAACTAGATGCTCTTTCACCCTACCATAAAAATTTCGGCACATTTATTCCTTTTAGGATAGCAGTCATGTGCAGTACATGCAAACTAAAAAATATATATGCATATTTTTTAAAAATGTCAATGGAGGTGCACGCCTCTGAGGATGTGCCCCGGGACTCTAGCTCTGAAAGTTCCCCCCCCCCCACACACACACACACACACGCGCACCACCACTAATCTGGCTCTGAACATGAGTTTGAATCTGAAGGATGCTGCCATGAGAACCCTGGATACATGGAATTGATATTTCTCAGGGAGAGAGGGACTACATATTTATGCACTTTATTCATATTTTGAATCTGATTTTCATCAAAATGACAATCAGTGATGGAATAAGAAAAACTGATGTATATGCAACGGAAAATTAAAAAAAAAACTTCGATTAAAAAATCAAAGCTTGGGGGCCATCCCTGAACCAGGGATCCTAGGCAGTTGCCTGGACTGCCCATACCTGGATCCGGCTGTGGAAGGAGATTCATAATCCAGATGATTGCCCTGATGCTAATATAAAGTTCGAACTTCTTTAAGGCGTTTCTAGCGTAATACGAGAAATATGACACGCAATTTTCCGTTGTAATGAGCACGTGTTTTGAATCATTTCTGACTTGAATTGCATATATCAAAGTTTATCAAAGTCAATGCAATCGGTTAGGAAAATGGGCAACAGAGTTTCCACAATCAATAAAACATCCAGAAACAGAAACAACTGTTTACTTACAAAACGGCTAAAACGTATGTAACGAAAATTTACAAATGACACACAAAAAGATTTTCATTGCAAAAGGAAGGTACCAGAAACAAAGAAATTTTTAAATGGAGCAGTTAAAAGAAGAAATATAGAAGAAAGCATGATATAGCTCTGTGCTTTCTAACAGAAAAATTTTGCATAATGGAAAAGTTGAAAATAGGAGAAAAATTTTATTCATGCAAAAAACTATGCTAAGGAAAATGAACTTTTTAAATACATCTTCCGGAAACAGAGATAGAGAGAAAACGGTTTTGACCTTTACGACTCTTAGCGGAAACTCTGTGCATCATTTAAAGAGGAAGAAGCTGATTGAACGTTGGCTCCCCATAGCAAAGAAAGTATGGAAGAAGCTGATTAAGCATTGGCCCCCATAGCAAAGAAAGTATGAAAAAGCTGATTAAACATTAGCTCCCCATAGCAAAGAAAGTATGAAATAAGCTAATTAAACATTAGCTCCCCATAGCAAAGAAAGTATGAAAGAAGCTGATTAAACATTAGCTACCCATAGCAAAGAAAGTATGAAAGAAGCTGATTAAACATTAGCTCCCCATAGCAAAGAAAGTATGAAAGAAGCTGATTAAACATTAGCTCCCCATAGCAAAGAAAGTATGAAAGAAGCTGATTAAATATTAGCTCCCCATAGCAAAAGAAAGTATGAAAGAAGCTGATTAAACATTAGCTCCCCATAGCAAAGAAAGTATGAAAGAAGCTGATTAAACATTGGCTCCCCATAGCAAAGAAAGTATGCGATATTGTGCGGAAGAAAATCCACATAAACAGTTTTTGTAGCTAGTAGTATCTCCCCGAAAAAAAAATTTCAATCGGGATTTTAGTGTCGCAGATATTGCTGTAAACGAAAGCATGAGGTTACGTCCGCTTCTAAAAATCCTGTTGAGAAATTTCTTTTTTATTATTGTACGCCATTCAGGACAATAAAAATGTGGAACGTTCCCTTTAAAGAATGCACAGATTTTTCACTACAGGGCGTAAAGGCCAATTTATATTTTTCGCTCTTTCTGCTTTCGGCAGTCGTATATGAAAAGTTCATTTCCTTAGCATAGCTTTTTCCATGAAGAATATCTTTTGCCTGTTTTCAACCTACACATTATGAAAAATACTTCTGCTAGAAAGCGTAGAATTAATATCGTGTTTCCTTCTATATTTCTTCTTTTAACTGTGCGATTTGAAAATCCGTTTTTCTCTGATACCTTCCTTATGTTCTGAGAAACTTTTTGTGTGCTATTTTTCATTTTTCGTAAATTTTAACGACTAGGGGAAGTAAGTAGTTGTTTTTGTTTCTGGATGTCTTATCGATTGTAAAAATCCCATTTGATTCTTTTCTTACTGGCTGCACTGACTTTAAATAAATTTGCATTAAATGTATCTACTATTTGTTTAAAAGTATTAGTTAGATATAATTCGCGTCAGAAAGGATTCAAAAGACGTGCTCATTACAACTGAAAATTCGGTATCACCTTTCTTGTTAATATCACGTAACACGACGTACGATGCTGTCTAGATCATCATAAAGGAAAATTAAACAATTAATGGAATGCATACATCCCTTAGTTTCGCATGTCTTGAGCCTGCTTTGTACGAAATAACACACTTGCATACCCTGTAAACCTCTTCAAATATCGAATTCCACTTTATGAAACACTTTCTTTAACATTGAGTATACGGCCAGTGTGTTTCCATCACGATTCAAAAGAACATTGTTATTCTCTACAGATCACGAAATAAAGGAAGTAGAAACCAAAAGCATTTCTAGCCAAAGCGTTTATAAAACTTCAAGGTGGACTTGATTAAAGCTGTTGGAGATCACGTTAGTAGCAGCACCGAGGAAGTTACAACATTTGGAAGATCAGGCTTAAATTTAAGCTCTTCGTTATGATATGCATCTGGTTTTACTTATTGCCCTAGAAACACCGTAAAGTTCTTAGAAGTAGACATGTTTTAATTCTGATATCCAGCTCGAAACCGAATCTTTTCTTGCCCACACGGTAGCAAGTAGGAACAGGGCAAAAAGCAGGAATACAGCGGCGGCTCAACCTCGTAACTTACAAGAGTTTAAATATTTTCTGGTAAAGTGTTGGAATCCAATACCACACAAGACTCCTTTAGAAATCTTAAAGACTCCACGCCTTGCTGGGTGAGGCCTGTTTTGGCGGCACGTGGAGGACGAACATCGTATTAGGCAAGCTGTCATAATCTTTTGGCTCTTCGGCATCTGTTTCGGAGTCGTATGTAACAGTTTGCAGCGTTTATTATGACTGTGATTAATTAAATTTAGCTGATATCAAGTTTTCTGATTGAAGATAAAACTCTTTGTACATCACAGAAGTAAAAACAAGAAAGATAACACCGAATTTTCGGGGTTAATGAGCACGTCTTCTGAATCCGTTCTGATAGGAAAATAATTTACCAAAGCTATTCAAAATCAATAGAACCGGTATGGAAAACAGTAGTATCTGACCGAAGAAAAAATTCAATCGGGATTCTAATCCCGCAGATATTGCTGTAAACGGAAATGTCAACTTACGCCATCTGGTGGCAGACTTGGGCGTTAAGAAAAAGTTGAATTTATATGAGATACATTTCGAAGCGGAAACTCTCTCCAACAAAGAAATAATTTTTCAGATCGGGCTCTTTGAAGCGGAGACATCGACAAATATATTATATGCATCTACTACCCCCCCCCGCGAAAAAATGCATTATTTTAAAAAGAAAGTATTTTCAAAAGGTTTTTCGATGTGAGCAGCATCGGTCCATGAAATAAGTTTTTCAATCGAGTTTTCAGGAGTTCATATTTTACTGCAAACACATCAGACACAGAAATTAAGTCTTACGCCACCTGGTGGGCAAACCATTCTTTATCAAATATCAGAAATCATATGCTGAGAATTTCCTATCAGGAGCTGTATCCGGTGCAGAAAGAATTTTTCAAATCGTAGTTTTAGATGCAGAGATATTGAAGAAAACGCAATTTACATTTACGCCCCCTAGCGGTAAGTCTATGCATTACTTGAAAATTTTGAACTTATACGAGAAACATTTTATACCGGATACGCTATTTGACAAAGAAGGAATTTTTCAAATTCGAATTTTACAGGCAGAGATATTGACAGAAACAAGATAGACATCTACGCCCCTGGTGGAGACCACAATGCATTATTTTAAGAAGTGAATATTTCCAAATGTTTATCGACAAGTGTGGTATCGGTCCACGAACGAATTTTTTCAATGGGGCTTTTAGAAGCTAAGATTTTGCTGCAAATACCTACGAAGCAGAAATATGACACTTACGCCACCTGGTGGCCAAACTATATTTTATAAAAAATTAGAAATTACAATAAAAAAAATTCCCACGGAGTTGTATCTGGTGCTGGAAGAAATTTTCAAATCGGAGCTTTAGAAGCAGAGATATCGGGGAATGAGCAATTTACCTTTACTCCCTGGCGGAAAGTCAATGAATTATTTGAAAATTTTGAAATTATATTATATATTAAAAACATGCCGCACCGGAAACTCTGCCCAACAAAGAAGAAATTTTCCAAATAGGATCAGTAGAAGCAGATATATTGAAAAAGCAAGATATATATAGAAACAATGCATTATTTTAAGAAGAAAATATTCCGGAATTGTTTCTCTACGTGAGTAGTATCGGTCTACGAAACAATTTTGTCAATCGAGATTTTAGAAGTTCAGATGTTTCTGCAAATACATTAGAAGCAGAAATCAACACTTACGTTCCTTGGTGGCCAAACCTTTTCAATACCAAAAATTAGAAATTATATGCAAACGATTTCCCATCACGAGCTGTATCCGCTGATGGAAGCATTTTTCAAATCAGAGTTTTAGAAGCAGAGATATCTGGGGGAAAAAATTTACTTTTTCGCCCCTTAGCGGAGAGTATATACGTAACTTGGAAAAGTGACTATACCTAAAATAATTTTCGACTTGAATGGAATCGAAAAGTGAAAGAATTTTTTGAATCGGATGTTTAGAAGCAAAAATATGGATTAGAATGTGTTTTGAATTCGATATCATCTGCATTTACGCCCTCTAGTGGCAACATTTTGCATCGTAAGAAAAAACGAAGTAAAAGTTCATCATTCGCACATTTCAACCTTTTTTTATCTTTGGTTGGAAGTGTAACGACCACCGTGAGCAACTCAATGGGCTATAAGCAGTCGCCCGTCCCTAATTTAGGGTCACTGGTTCCAGGGAAGGGAAAGAGCCAGTGCCGTAAGACAAACACAACATCCATGCCTCACCGGGATTCGAACCCGGACCCCGTTCGGACGAATGATCAGAGGCCATCGCTGAGACCACTACGCCACCGGGGCGGCCCATTTCAACCTTCCAAACGCAAAAAGGGGTTTTTCAAATCGTACTATTAGTTACACAGATATCGTGTCTACAGGCGGACGGACGGACAAACAGATAACAAAAACAATATCTTTTTTACGCTTTCCAACCGTAGGTTGAAGAAGCGTTTATGCTCCAGCTTTGTCCGTCTGTCTGTCCGTCCGTCCGTCTGTTTGTCGGCACGATAACTCGCGTAAAAATGGTTCGATTTCGATGAAATTTTAATAGTGGTAGGGGACCACCTGGGGACGAAACCTATTTAAAATGGACGAAATGTGGTCAAAGGTCACGGCATAGGAGCGAGATCCATTCCATTGCTCTTGTGCGTCATTACTTGCGTAAATGTGGTTCGATGTCGATAAGATTTTAGCATATTCTAGGGGACCACCTGAAAATTACCCCTATTGAAAATGGGTGAAGTGGGGTCAAAGGCCACGGCATACGAGGGGGATCCATTCCACTGGCCTTACGCGTCATAACTTGCGTAAATATGGTTCGATGTCGATGAAATTTTAGAGTATTGTAGGTGACGACCTGGGAATGAACCCTTTTAAAAATGGGTGAAGTGCGGTCAAAGGTCAGGACATAGGAGCGGGATGCATTCCATTGCATTTATGCGTCGTAACGTGCGTAAAAATGCTTCGATTTCGATGAAATTTTATTATGTGGTAGGCGACCACCTGGGGACGATCTTTTGATGTCACAATCTCGCACTTGATATGTTGGCGCGCGGTCACGCCATCTGTCTCATTACGTCACGCGTTGTGTGTGGATCCTATTAAAGTTTTATGACATCACACTCTTGCGAGCAGAAAGTCGCGATTCCCATCTGCCTCATTACGTTACGCTTTGTGTGCGTATGTTCTTCCGCACGATAAATCGCGTAAAAATCGTTCGATTTCGATGAACGTTTAGTATGTGGAAGGGGATCGCCTGGGAAGGAACCCTATTGAACGTGAACGAAATGGGGTCAAAGGTTAGCACATAGGAGCGGGATCCACTCCACTAGTCTTATGCGTTATAACTAACGTAAAAATGTTCGATTTCGATTAAATTTTAGTATATGGTAGGGGACCACCTGGGGACAAACCCTATTGAAAATGGGCGAAATGGGGTCAAAGGTCAGGACATAGGAGCGGAATCACTTCCATTGCCATTATGCGTCATAACTTACGTAAAATATTCTTCGATCTGGATGAAATGTTAGTATGTTGTAGGTTCCTGCCTATTAAGTGGGCGAAATGGTCAACGAATCCTATTGAAAATGGGCGAAATGGGGTCAAAGGTTAGGACACAGGAGCGGAATCTATTCCATAGCCCTTATGCATCATAACTTACGTAAAAATGCTTCCATTCCGACAAAACTTTATCATGTTATTTCGGAGGTATAGTAAACCGGTTCTGTAGAATATAATCGAAATGGGATCAAAGTTCAGGGCACAAGACCGAGATTTATTCCACAGCCATTATCATCATAACTTGAGTAATGATTTCTGGTATGTTGGAAGCGTATCATAATCAATGCATTGCATGATTTTACTAACTTGTTTAATCTTTGCAACAGTAGGTTGAAGAAGCGTATATGCTCCAGCATTTTCCGTCTGTCCGTATGTCCGTTTGTCCGCACGATAACTCGCGTAAAAATGGTTAGATTTCGATGAAATTTTAGTGTGTGGTAGGGGGACCTCCTGGGGACGAACCCTATTGAAAATTTGCGAAGTAGGGTCAAAGGTCAGGAAATATGAGCGGGTTGCATTCAATTGCTTTTATGTGTCATGACGTACGTAAAAATGGTTCATTTTCGATGAAATTTTAGTATGTGGTAAGAGACCACCTGGGGACGAACCCTATGGAAAATTAGTGAAATGGGGTGAAAGGTCAGGACATAGGATCAGGATCCATTCCGTCGCCTTTATGCGTTATAACTTACGTAAAAATTCTTCGATTGAGACAAAAACTTTATCATGTTGTTCCGGAAGTATACTTTACCGGTTTTGTTGAATATCATCAAAATGGGGTCAAAAGTCAAGTCATAGGAGCGAGATTTTTTCTACAGCCATTATCCTCATAATTTGAGTAATAACATAAGTAATGATTTTTGGTATGTTGGAAAGCGTATCATAATCAATGCATTGCTTCATTTTACTAATTTGTTTTACAAATGGCGTACTAACAAGAGCATCATTTGATATACGGTGTTAATTATAAAACTAATACTTGCAATAGAAGTTGAGGATTACCGGAATTCATTTGTATAAGGATCGTTTCATTCTTGCCCTTTGCAAATTTAGAACTTGTTAAGAGAACTGCTTTTCTTCTGAAACGGAGGCATTTCAAGCATTTATGTGAAACATAAAAACATATTTATACTTAAGGAAGTTTACTTCAACGATTTCCTACAAAAAAGAACTTCACACCTTGTCGAAATCCAGAATTTTTAATTAAAAATTCACCTAATTCCTTAATATTCTATTAAAAGTGCATCACCAGGAAGATCGCATCCCACGGGCTCAAAAGTTGGCAGAAGAGCAGAACACGGGCGCACATGTCAGTGATTAACCGTGCAGCAAATATGGAAATCATGTGGGACAGTAACGCCCCCTGGAAGTCGTATGATGGGGTGAACAAGGAGCCAGTAGTAAGCATTCAAAGTGTGTTTGCTCGCCGTTCCTGGCCACGGACAGCTGCATCATGCCCCGTCGAAGACGACAGTAACCCTGTCAGCAGGTTTCATACTTTAATAGTGTCAGAATTGTTGCATAACGGGATTGCAGATTATCACTCCGAGACTTCGGTGCTTGTGTGGGAGAGCATGCGTCCACGGTGGGGTGAATATAGCGGCAGTGGGTAGCGGAGAGACGAACATACCGACGTACGGGAATCCAAACGCCCCATCACGCCATTTAATGAGGAATCCGACGTCTGGTGCGCATAGCTGTTACGGATCGCACAGCCACATCGGCTACCACAGCTCAGCAGTTCGGGTGTGCGGAACAATACCCAGTTTACGCACGGACGGTCCGACATCGCCTGCAGCGACGGAGCATTTTTGCACGGCGCACATTTCTTCGGCTATTTTCGACAGTAAAAGATCGGCATCTGCGGTTGCAATGGCGACAAGAACGTCGCGCATGGGAGAGCGAATGGTAAGGCATCGTGTTTTCCGACGAATTGCGCTTCGGTTTGCAGCACCACGATGGACAAATATGTGTCTGGAGGTATCACGGTCACCGGCTGAGTGGGTTCTGCATTATGCTGCACCAAACCGGTCCAGCACCCGCTGTTATGATATGGAGTGCCATTAGATACCACTTTACCACGCGCCTCATCCGCATTACCAGTACGTTGAACAGTCATCCTTAGATCTCTGAAGTGTTGGGGCTTGTTATTGTACCATATCTTTCGGGACTGTCTGGTGCCATTTATCAACAGGTTAATGCGCGACCGTATGTGGCACGCAACGTCTAAGACTTCTTGGATCGCCACCATATGCCATGTCTTTCTTGGTCTGCTCGGTTCCCGGATATGTCGCCTATTGAGCACGAGTGATTCATGATCGCTAGACGTCTGGCACGCCAGCTACCACCCTCGGCTACAACATAGGAACTGCGGCATCGTATGGAAGCTGCGTGGACGGACATTCCCCAAACACACATTCAACGTCACTTCCTCTCGATGCTGGGCCGTGTAGCAGCTGTAATAGCCGCTTGCCGCCCATGGTGGTTACACCAGATACTGATTGTTTTGTGTTCCCCTCGTCTCATAGTGCTGTAACTTGTAATCGATTCACACTTATATCATCTGCTTTCTGTACAATAAATATGTCTTTGATATCTCTCTTCTTTCGCGGTGTTGCATTTTTAATTCTTAGCAGTGTACTTTAGGGTGGCTTAAAATTGTTTACGCTCGTCATGTCTTGGTGTCTTTACGCCTTAAATAAACCAAATTTCGCCTGTATTCTGGCTTCAGATGAGCAGATTGTTTGCAGCTTATTTAACACACCCAATTAGTAATGTGTGGGACCACATTTCCCTCTCAGCATCAGCATTTGGTCATGGCAACGGAATTTTAAGGGCTGCTACGGTAAATCTGGGAGCAAAAGATACCTCATTAACCTGGTTGTCAACTGTATGTCTATCTGAATGCGTTTGAGTGAGAGAAAGAGAAACAGAGGGACAGATAGGAGAGGGCCAGAAAGGGACAGAGATAGAGAGGGGGGAAGAGAGGCAGACACAGAGAGAGAGAGATAAGTAAGTACTTGGTACCGGAGCAGCTGAACGTTGATGACAACGTTGCTTTCAAGGTGAGAACACCAGTCAAAGTTGTAAGGCCAATAAAATCAGCCACCCGCCAGAATACATCGATTTCGCGTATTCGACACCAGAAAACAGTGCGGCCACCAGATACTTCATAGAGAATTCAGCGAGCTGCAGAGATGACAAAATACATCCCATGAAGGCATGGTCATTTAGCGGCAGATTGGTGGATGAAAGCATGCGGCTGGTATTAAGGAACATGTTTGCCATATAGCCGTGCATAAAGCGCAGAGAGTTGAGGATGACAGGTTTCCTGCTCGAATTCATCGACTTACTTCGTCTCACGGAAGCTCAAATGGGTTCAAATCCAGTTAGCGGGAGGAAAATACTCTGGTTGCTCACTCATTGGATGCCCTCCTTCCAGGCTTTGGCCAAAGCGGCGCGATGGTATGAATGTTGTTAAAATAAGGCATGCAACTGTAAGAAATGAGCGTTTATGAGCAGATGTAGCTGGTTGACGAGTACGCAAGCTGCAATGTTGGACATAATTTCTATACTGAAGTGCCAAAACATTGTGACGGGCTCCTCTTTATGAAAACCGAAATAAGTCCAGGTGAACGAAGGCTGTTGTGAAGGTTATGAAATGCTATAAATAACACCCGATACTGAACTCCGTTATTCGGAGTAATTCACTTTGTTCAGATGGAAATGGCAGTGGATCTTGGAGAGTTTAAAAGGCCAAATTGTAATGGACAGACGATTGTGCCAAAGCATTTCCAAGACGGCAATACTTGTTGGATGCCAACGGTAAGCATCCGTTTTAGTATTTCAAAAAGGTGGTGCTAGGAGGGAAAACCACGAGCCACGGGAAAGATGTTGGCCGATCACGTCTATTGGTGAGCGAAGACGATCCTTCTGTTGGCCTGCACATGTTGCAGGCCAACAGAACGGATCCTGTGGCTTAAGTTGCCAGTAACTTCGATGCTAATGACAGTGAAGTTTGTCACAACACACAGTACATCCAGTTATGCTGAAAATGGGGCTGCGTAACCGCAGGCCACTCCGAGTGTCCATCTAACCTGAGTTCATCGCCCAAAGCGCATACAATGGGCAGGGAACCATCGAAACAAGACTGAATTATTGGAAGAAGTTCGTCTGGTTTGATTAATGTCGTTTTCTGTTGAACTATGTGGACGGCAGAGTATGTGTACTTCCTTTACCTGACAAAGTTTTTGCACTAGGATGCATATTGGGGTGAAAACAAGCGGTGGAGGAAGTGAAATGCTTTGCGGGATGTTCTGCTGGGGAAACCCTGGGTACAGTGATTCATGAGGAGGAAACTATGAACTCAACCACCTACTGGAACATCAATGCACACCAGGTATGTTACTTTTATGGCAACATTATACCAGGTACCTTTACCTGGTATATGTTACCATTTCCAGATGGTTCTGGCCTCCAAATTCCCCATACATTAATCCAATCGAGCATCTGTGCTTTGTTTTCAAACAACAAATCCAAACTTTGGTGGCTCGATTAGATAACGTTAACCTTATGCTGGTAGCGTGTTGATACCAGACACCACAAGACACCTTTAGATATCTAGTAGCGTCCATCCTTGCTTGGTAACAGCTTCTTTGTAGGCACGTGGAGGACCATTAACATATTTGGCAGGTGGTCGTAATATTTCGGCTCTTCTGTGTACTCTGTTCGTGTTAAAATATATAATTTTAAGAGTAAGTTATATTTTTTTCAGAGAACTGAATAAGAACTTTGCAGAAAAATTGCTTGGTATTGCAAATTCTGGAATATTGACACCACCCACGCAAGTTGTATGGGTGATGTAATTTGGCGCCAATTTACGCAGCTCTGTGAATGTGCCTGATGTTTAAACACTGAACAGTTGCTCTAAATCTTTCTCACAAATTTCAAGTTCTCGTCACTCGTGACTAAACACCCAATCTGCATTTTTTCCCCGGCATCCGATCGCAGGTACAATTCTGTTGGTAGGAAGAATTTTTTTGTTTTTACTCCCGATATATATATACCAGGTTTGTAGCAGAGTTGGGTAAAATCGTAAATGAATTAATTTGTAATGCATTACAGCGTAATGGTAATGGGAACAAGAACTTAGCGTTACCATTATGTGGTAATGGTGAACTGGTCAATAGAATTACATGGTAATTGTAATGACATGTAGCAGTTACCCATTATAATCGTAATGTTTAATGGTCAACTACATGTTGTTAATTAACAAATAACTTATGGGAAGCAATACAACATGAATAAACTAGCAACCAGTACACCCTTACACGTTGTGTAGGTTATTTGACAATTCTTCCACTCCTCGGACCTCAAATGCGTGTATGTAGGTATTGCATATTGTACGTGTATGGCATGCGTAGTTGCCCAGTCTTCGCCGCAAGTAAAGTGATTTGAACGAAATAATACATATGAAGTAAGTACGAATGGGATGTTTCTTTCCTTTAGAGATACACATTTCGTCCATCTCCAGTACAGTATTCTCGTCCATTACATACGTTTCAGTGTCCAAAATAATTACCCCATTATATCCACAAGCACACATTAGCACTACATTCACAGTTCAGCAACTCAGGGCGCAATGCCGAATATTACAGAAATTTGCGAACTCTTAACATTTTTGCCGTACTTCTCAAGTGTTGTTGTCCATTACTTGTCCGATACGAACACTGGAGTAGCGAGCGACTGACCCCTTTATATGTACTTCACGACAGGACCTGAACCTTCTGGAATATTCTTGATTTACCTAAAGCTCTCCAACTTCCCACTGCGCGATCATTCTGGAACATTCTACAAACGTCTAACTCATTCTTGCCGCTTCTAGAACATTCTACACGACACTTCGACCTCTGTCTGCCATGTTACATGGCCGACTTTTCTAGACATAGCTTTTGGCACACGTACATTTCTATAAACTATTAATATGTAATTATTATTTGCAAATTGGGTAATTTCATTACCAAATAATTTCATTGCGTTTGAATGGCATTATTAAATGGCTCTTCATTGTAATGCATTGCAGATTAATTCCATTACCTTATGAAAATCATACTTGGGATTACATTGTAATACATTATCTGTTACCGCATTACCTTGTAATGAATTACACGTTAATTGTAATCTGTACTTCCATTACTTTGTAATGCATTCCTGCCCAAATCTGTTTTGTAGTTAAATTTACAGCATCTGATAAAAACACTTGCATAGCCACATACTCACTACAATAAAAAAGAATTAATATCGAGAAGGTGGTCTCTTTCCTGCTATTGCAGGCTCCACTCTTCTGAGATGGCTTTCCTCTAGACTTTAACAATTGCAGCACGAATTGCCTTCAATTCTGCCAAAAGAGCTGTAGACAGCTAGATTACCGACGTAGGGCAGTTCGGCTTGGTTTTCAGTTGTGTCTTCAATTCTTCCCAAAGGTGTTCCAGTTATTTAAAATAGGGCATCTATTCAGGGCAGTAAAGTTCTGCCACTCCCATCTCAGCAAACCATTTATGCACGATCTCGCTTTATGGACGAAGGCATTGTGCTTTTGGTAAGGGAAAGGACTTGTTGCCATAATATTGGAAGCACAACATTGAGGAAAAGGTTATTGTACGCTGCAGGATTAATATTCCCGGGCACTGAAACTACTGGGCCTAGTCCCGACTGTGAAAAATTGCCCCAGAGCATAATATTTTCTAAAACCAAACTTTACAGTTGACACAACACAGCTGAAAAGGTAGCGATGACTTGGTATCCTTCACAACCGGACTCGTTCGTCAGACTTCCAGACGGTGAAACATGAGTAATCAGTCCATAGAACGCGTTTCTACGGATTTTGTACCACTCCAGCCAAAGCTTTGCGCTATTTTTTACTGAATTTAGGCTCTTGTGCGTCTTCTCTGCCATGGAAACCCAATCCCTTCAACCCTTGACGAACCGTTTTGATACTTACTTTGCTTTATGGGGCATTTGGAACTCGATGGTGTGTGTTGCATTCGAAGACAGTCGATCCTGGTGCACACCTGTGTCAGCACTCAAAAGTCCCACGGTCATTTTACGTTAGTTACCAGTTCGCTATAGCGCTGTTGTTGCTCCTAGGCGTTTCCACTTTAGAATAATATCATTTACAGTTGATCGGGGAAAGTGCAGGAGTGTAGAATTTCCGAACTCACTTGCTGCTAATATGGCATCCTACGACTTTTCCAGGTAAAGATTAATGATTTCTGATGTACGGCTCCTAATACTGTCCACGGTTGTACATGATGGTTCCTTTTTAGACCTGTAAGGGTCATAGCTGTGACGTGTATGGTCAAATTGACTACCTAAAAAGGCGTGTCCGGATACCTTTAGTCATATATCTGTTTCGTTCAGCACGTTTCTTCACGCCATGATGATTAAATTGAATAATATTTAAATTAAGCCATTTCAAGCTTTGAAACATATCAGGTGTGTGCAAAAGCTTGACCCGCTTTTCGTGATGCAAATTCCAAGTAAAAAAATTAAGTAACAAGTGGAATAAGAAATGACGCGTGTGACTGCCAAAAAGATTCGAGGAATAAGTTATATATTATGCAGGTGCACCTCACTCGTAAACAAGTAACACAAGGGTTAACGTCAAGTAATAAGCATCTTATAAAGCATTGCTTGCTTTGTGAGTTCAAAAAAGGCAACAATGCAGCTGTAGCCTGCTGTAATTTATGTGAGGTGTATGGCAAAGATATTGTATACGAAAGCACATGTCCCGTTGGTTCCGGAAATTCCATGAAGGAGACGGAAGCTGCACAGATCTACCGCGTTCTGGAAGTCCATCAGAGGTTTCTGAAGAGCTCAGCCAAGCTATATCAAATGACCAACATCTAACCGTTGAAGAATTATCAGAAATGTTTTATGTGCAAAGAAAAAAGTAGAAAGCAAAAGGATGCTTGGTTTTATCACTAAGTTACAAAACGCTTTATTTTATCACTAAATTCGGGCAGTGAGTATCATATGACCTATCCGCAAGAAATCGATCGGACAGAATAACCACCTATCCTTCTTTGCTTGCGCGTCACAGCAATGAGCCTTTCTTAGAACGATTATTTACGACGGATGAAATGTCAGTCCTTTATAGAAATGTAAAGCGTCAAAGAACTTTATGCCGAGCTGGAGACCCTGCTCCATCGTCTTCAAGAGGAGGACTGCATCGGAAAAAGGTCTTATTGAGTGTACACTGAAGAGCAATTGAATTAGAGATACCTGTCTAGTAACGTGTAGCACCACCTTTCGGCCTGATGACGGCGGCGATTCGTCTCGGCATGAACTCGAAAAGACACCGGAAGCGTTGGGAAGCCATACGGATCCACGACCCCTCAACAAGCTCCTATAGTTCACGAAGATTTGATTGAGGGGGGTCAGAGCCTCGAACATCTTTCTAGATGGCATCCCAGATGTGCTCAATGGAATTGAGGTCCGGTGATCTAGCTGGCAAAGGAAGCAAGGTCACATCGGTGGAATGATCATCCAACCATTCCGATACAATTCGAGAGCGATGGCACGGCGCATTGTTTTGTTGCTGGATGAGGTCCCAGTGGGATGTTTAAGACGCACAAACGGGAGCAAATGGTCGTCCAGTATATCCCAGTAATGTTGACCTGTGAGGGACGATGTCATACATACCAAGGCTCCCATTTCAGTCTACGTAAACAGTCCGCAGGCGAGAATGCCACCAATTCAAGCTTGAAGGAGTACCATGCTGGAAAGAAGGATCCATCGCTTTATGTCGTTTGTGCCGTACTCGTATCCTGCCACCCGCATGTGCCAACGCGAATCTCGACTCATCAGTCCAGGCAACATTTTCCCACATGTCTAGGGTCCAGTGGCGTTGTTCCCGCGCCCATGCAATTTTTGCACCCTGCGATGTGCGGTCAGCAGCGGTGCCCTCGTGGGACGATGGGTTCTGTACCCCATAGGGAGGAGTTGGTTCTGGATGATGTGGCTGCTTACACGTTTTTGTGTACCAGCGTTAAATTACCGAGTTATTTTTATGCGCTGTGACCCATCTATCCGCTGTTACAATGCGAGCTAACCGACGATGCTCATCCACACGCTGTTGTCCACTGCAGTTTGCCCTTGTAGGGATGGTTTTACCGGATTCGATGTACTCACGGTGCACCCATGATACAGTGGCTCGTGAAAATACCAGTGCCTGCACGACTTCCGAGATGGAGTGACCCATTCATCGGGTTCCGGCTGTGTGCCCACGATCAAATGCGCTTAGATTCTTCGTCTTATCCATACTGCGTCCGACCCTTACTGATTCTCGTCGCATCACTCCTTATATTGTCAGATCGCTGTATACGTCAAGTCGTTTCCGTTTACAGGGCCGCCCACAGCGTCACATTTGCATAACGCCAGCTGTCTCTAATTCAATTGCTCTTCAGTGTATTGTGTGATGTTAAGGGGATAATCCGCTGGGGGCTGCTTGCACCTAACCAAACGGTAAATGCCAACAGCTGGAAAGGTTGAAAGATAAATTTAAATCTAAGTGTCCAGCGCCGGTTAACCGCAAAGACGTCACTTTGAAACATGATAACGCAAGACCCCATACGGATCTAGCCACTCAGAGACATTTACTGGACATTCAATGAGAAGTGTTACATCACCCCCGTATGCTCCAGTACTTACACCTACGGACTACAATGTTTTTCTATCTCTCCAGAACAGCTTCGTTTTAGAAACCTTCGATGAAGTTCTAAATATTAAAACCGCATTGCAAGAGTTTTTTGACTCCAAAATGGAGGAGATTTACAGAAGAAGAATTGAGTTACTAGCAGAAAGATGGCAACAGGTCATGATAAGAGTTATGTAAATGAATAAAGCTGTTATTTATTAAAAAACCGTTTTTCTTGTCTGCTAAAAAACGGGTATCCCTTTTGCCTGCATCCAACAAATCATGGTACACTGTTAAAAATTTTGTGGTAGGTTGACGACAGCATTATCCATACAAAGGATTAAAATATTTAATGAAAAACGCAACTGTGCTAAGAACGATTAAAGTACTGTATGTACACTGTATATACACTCATTGTCATAAAAAATCCCCGTACCAAGAAGCAGGCGTCGGATTGAAATGAGATTTTAGTAGTGAGATGGTACATAATAAGGACAGAAGTGATTTCAATATCACAGCAGCAGGACGATTTCCAGTGGACATACGGTACATATTCCGGTCAGCGTTAGTACCGCGTCGCACCGCCTCGTGCTCGGATTCATGCGGTGATACGGTCCGGCATGGAGTCAAAGAGACGTCGTATGTTATCCTGGGACAGATTGGTCCACACTTTTTGCAACTAACGCTCTCAGTCACGAACACTGGTACATGGATAATGCTGTCGTCTTATCTGCTCCCACACGTGCTCGATGGGCGAGAGATCAGGCAATCTGGCAGGCTACAGAAGCGTCGAAGCATGAGGTAGACAGTCCTGGGAAACCCCAGCCGTGTGCGAACGGGCGTTATCTTGTTGGAAAATAGCTCCAGGTCACCTGCTTAGGAAAGGCAGCAGATAGGACCCCAGGATCGCTTGTACGTAGCGCTTGACTTTCAACGTCCCTCGGATCAATGCGAGGGAAGTCTAGCTGTCATATGCGATTGATCCCCAGACCTTCACGACTGCAGTTCGGGTCGCGTGCTGCTGTACACTGAGGTTGGGACTGTAGAGCTCACCTGTGGTTACTCTGACGAGGTGGTCCTCCGTTACCATACAGAAGCAGAATTCATCGCTGAACACTATACGTCGTCAGTCGGTAGCATTCCACTTGCTTGCTGCTGACACCACTGCAATCGACGCCGATGATGCTCAGGTGTTAAAGGCAGAAAACGCAAGGGTCTTCGAGAGCGCAGATTCGCCTTTGCCAGGTATCTGGAAAAGGTTCTGGTGGACACAAGAATGCCTTGTGCAGCCGCCGCATGTCTCTGGGAATTGGACAAGGACATCTTTACGTCTCTGCGTGCCACTCTTACGATCCCACGATCTTCTCTGCTGATGGTGTGTCTGGGACGTCCAGAGACAGTCCGCCGTGTCCATTGCTCCCAACACGATCGCAGTGACTGTTCGATCGGCCCAAACGGCGGTCAGTTTGGCTCGCCGGCCCCCCTGCCCCTCTCATCCCGACAATACGGCCTCGTTCAAACTCCGTCAGTTGCCCGTACGCACATCTACGGTGGCTCCTCGGTATATCTATCGCTCAGAGATCTCACCTGACTCTTACCGTGCACTTCGGCACGAATGTGGAGTCTTCTGCTCGGCGCCTTACAAGCCCAAAGTATTGCGATGGCTGCGCCGATCTTGGAAATGTGGGCATACGGAATCGCACGGAACTTTAATCATTTCCATGTCTGCCCTCCCCGAAGCTATTCGCCGAGTTTCGCTTTAATTGTTCGGTTTTTTCTTGGCGCGCTGATTTTTAAGGCGGTGGGTGTAGTACAGTTTTGTTCTCATGAACTGGTTTCCTTCCTAGTGTGTATCATCCTTCGAGATATGTTATAGCAGAGATTAGCGGCTAAAATCAAGAAACACATGACAGAATAAGTATTCATGGTGGTTTTATTGTTTATCTACATTAATAGCTCACCTATATTAATATAATGTTTATCCTTATTTTAGCTCAAAGAATTAAAGCAACAATTTCAAGTGTGAATCCAGATTTTAGATAAAACCTGGGAAGTAAACATCTCGCAACAGCTATTCTTGCGGATCGGAATTCACTTCTTGAGGTGATGTTTGATCAGCTGAATTCATTTCTTGAGCTGATGATTGATCAGCTGAATTCACTTCTTGAGGTGATGTTTGATCAGATGAATTCATCTCTTGAGGGGATGTTTGATCAGCTGAATTCACTACTCGAGGTGATGTTTGATCAGCTGAATTCACTTCTCGAGGTGATGCCAGATCAGCTGAATTCACTTCTTGAGGTGATGTTTGATCAGCTGAATTCACTTCTTGAGGTGATGTTTGATCAGCTGAATTCACTTCTTGAGGTGATGCTTGATCAGATGATTTCATCTCTTGAGGGGATGTTTGATCAGCTGAATTCACTACTCGAGGTGATGTTTGATCAGCTGAATTCACTTCTTGAGGTGATGTTTGATCAGCTGAATTCACTTCTTGAGGTGATGCCTGATGAGCTGAATTAACTTCTTGAGGTGATGTTTGATCAGCTGGTCTCTGTAAATAAACATATAAAGAAATCTTAGCAACAAAATGGTCATATAGAAAATAATTTCATGTAATGCTATATTCTTTGTATGCCAAAGTTGAAAAGACAATTTTTAAAGTGCCTTCAAGATGGGGACCTTGCACATTAAGGAGTTATTTGGACCCAAAAGAAATGTTTTTTAAATTGACGTGAAATATGATATACACTGCAATGCAGCCTAATTTCACAGTTTTACCGTTAACTTACAGCCCTGAACAATACTAGGGACATTTTAACTGGTTCTGTGATGCTCTACTACGTAGCAGTTCCGTTAATACAGTTTATTGACAAACGTTGTGTTTTGGTCCACTACAAACTTTCACCTGTACGCGTATTTTGTCTGACGTTACACCACTGGCAAGTAAACATTTCAATAACTACAATATCTGGCTCAAAATTCAGCGATAAAGTTTCTGATACATATTAAGTTTGCTCTAAAATTTTGTATTTTGTAAAATGTGCGCAGATAATGCTGAAAAACGGGTTTCTTGGTCCAACGCCACAGTGGGTCTATGTAACTCGCAAACACCGGTTTTTCATTTGTTTTTATAAATAACATATAAAAGCCACAAGTATTAATAAAGAGGAAATTATAAGTCGATTGCCTAGTCAGGATAGAGCGGTAAATTTGCACTTTGTTGGAGAAATATTCCTGGCACAGCTTCAGGAAAAACGAATGTAGTTTGTTACCCCTCGTGTCAACAGAAAGAAGAAATTTCACGTGCATGCTGGAAAATGTGTTTGTGAGAGTGACCTCCAGCCGCAAGAAGCTTCCAATTTTAAACAAGTATGCCCACCTAAAAAACGAAAACGCCTAAAAAAGAAAAGTCAGGAAGATTCACTCCTGACGATCCTTTCAGCATTCAGTCTTCGGGACAAAGTGGTTTAATTTTTTTAGCAGTGACGGTGACTTTGTTGAATATTTACCGAACTCAAGGTGCCAACAAAATCATCTATCTCCTATTTATTCCAACAAAGTAAAAACAACACGTGAACTCCCCTTCAAAATATTTCAAAGAAGGAGATTTTATTCTCGTTCTATAGAAAGGAAAAAAAAATTCTTGGTAAGATAATCAGTGTTAGCCCAGACACTGGGACTGTGCTCTGTATGGAAATTACCAAAAAAACATGGAAATGGCCGAAAAAAGCGGACACTTTATTTTATAAATTGTGTGATATTAAAATGAAAATCGATCCTCGCAAATTAATCAAAAGGGGTTTGTTTTCACTCCTTTCACTGGAGGCTTTTGTGTTTATTTTCAATTCATAAATTTATGATTATTGTGTTTAGTTATTATTATGATATCATCATCCTCATTTTTACTACGAAAATCTGTTTGGTTTCGTATGTAAAAAAATGCTGATTTTCGATAACCTACACATTTTATGTGTTTTGCAGTTTATCTAAAACCTGTTATTGAACAAAACTTGGTTCTACTTGGTCGGAAAGCATTTCTCAATAGTTTTTAATAGAAAAATGTGATGGGGTCAAAGTAATCCAAACGTTACCGTTAGTTGGACTCATTTTTTTGAAAAACTGCCATCAATATATAATATTAAATTTACTCTACTACTGCAAAATAACCTTGCAGTTTTAGAAAACATCAATTTTTAGATCTTTTAATAGTAAAATACAGAAGAAAACAAAAATGAAATGAATATTCTGGTTCAAGTAACCCATATTGATGGCACTTATCGAAGACTTAACGAAGATACACTTTATGAAGTCACACTTTTTCTTTATTGGAGGTCTACAAGCAGTCGCCCGTCCTTCATTTAGGGCCACTGGCTCCACGGAAGGGAGAGAGCCAGCACCGTAAGACAAACACCACAACATCCGCACCTCATCAGGATTCGAACCTTACCCATCTCGGACGAATAGTCATCAGCCAGCGCTTAGACCACTGCGCCACCGGGACGGCAAAGTCACACTTTATTTTTGACAAAATTAGGCTTAAGCTGTCTTTTCCCTCTGTTTGTTTTGTTTTGTTTTGGAGTTTAAGAATCACCCTAAGCAACTCGGTGGGTTATAAGCAGTCACCAGTCTCCAATTTAGGGCCACTGGTTCCAGAGAACAGAGAGAGCCAGTGCCGTAAGAGAAAAAATATCCATGCCTCACCTAGGATCCTAGGATCCACTGCGCCACCGGGACCACCCATCTCCGATAGGCGGTCCCGGTGGCGCAGTGGTCTAAGCGCTGGATTCTGACAATCGTCCGAGGTATGTCCGGGTTTGAATCCCGTTGAGGCGGAGATGTGTTTGTCTTGCGAACTTCGCCCCTTTCTCTTCTGGAACCAGTGGCCATATCTTAGAGACGCGTGACTGCTTATGGCACACTGAGTTGCTCACGCAGTGGTCGTTAGATCTCCAACAACAACAAAATCTCGGATGGATGGTTAGATGCCAGAGCTTAGACCACAGCGCCATCGGGCGGCTATGTCTTCTTTGAATTAGTGATTAGGGTAATATCTCTGGAGAATTTCTGCAGATACTAGACAATTATTTTTCCATTACTGTTATTAAAATCAAATGTGAAATAAGCTCGACAAACAATAAATGCTCAAACAGGTAACAGACTTTCAATGCTTTACTATCCTAGTGCCTATATACTCTAAAGGATGCCAGTCAGCGTTGTCTATTCTTTTATACACTCAAATAAAAAAATCCGCACACCTTTATAAAATTATCTGCGGACTGTGAATGCCAGTGTACAAAAATCTCATGGACAGGCATAACAATGGCTAAAGTTTCACAGCCAATGAACGTCCAGATCGCCCTCAGAGCGCATTTGAAATGGATATCTACTGGCCAAATAAGGGCTGTTACTGTGAATATTCTTGAAACGATATCAGATGCGTCCACGTCTGTGGCCGCTAATCATAACTCGATGACGCCTTAGAATATCCTACGAAAGAGATAATGTATTTGAGAGGTACCTCATCGAGGGACTGTGGGAAGCAGTGTGGTAGTATCAACGAATCACCTTCCACCTAAAACCAGTGAGACAGTTTTGACAGTATTGAATACGCAAGAGCACGGATACACGCCGAGAAAGTTCTGTTAGGCTCAGCCAGAAACATGGGCGTGAAGGCGGGTAACTGAAGGGGGGGGGGGAGGAGACGTATCAAGCCCGAGAGAACCACTCCGACGATTTCCCTTTCAATCATGCAGCAAAATGTAGCTTCCCTAGACAGCATCCAGTACCACTGCGAGACAACGTGATAAGGTTGGAATTCATTCTTGTTGAACTGTTTGACGTCTGCCATTAACCACCCTATATCAGCAGCTCCATCTGAAGTGGTGTCGTTGCCACAAATATTGGTGAACCTGCAAATGGTGTCCATTCGCTTTTAGTGACGAATCTAACTTCTTCCTTGTAGAGGATTTCCATCGCAGTCACATACGGAAGTGGACTAGGCACGGCTCCCTTCTAGTACAAAACACCGACATGTTATAGTACCATCAATACTAACACCGACAAGTCGAACAACGGACATTTCAAAACGCCGACAGGTCGAACCATCTACAATCAAAACACTGACAAATCATAACACTGAACCTTCAAAACACCGACAAATCATAACATTGAAACTTCAAAACATCGACAAATCATAACACCAACATTTATATAGCATAACAAGCAGCCCTTTTTAGCAGATTTGAAATTACAAGCTTAATATTTGGTATGTGTAAAAACGTTATAGAGTATAATGACGGGAGCACCACATATCAATCCTCAGGTGACCGAAAGGCTTGTAGGTCTCCGGACTTTTTAGCAGATTTAAAGTTACAAATTTCATATATGATATGTGTAAATTATTAACGGAAAATAATAAGTGCAATAATACACCTCAATCCTGAAGTGCACACATGGCCTATAGGACGCAATTCAAATTTGGCAGTGAAAGTTTTCATGACGATTTCCACAGCAATATAATTTAAGTGGAAAACTAGCACTCGGTGTCAGTTTATCTGGATTATAGCTTTCGGTATCGAAGAGTCCGTTGCAATGTAGCCAACACGCCGGTGGATTTATCGCTCATTGTTTCGTTTTGGACGGATTTTTCACTCTAAACGTCATCATCGAATGCGATTTCACAAGCCATCGTTCACACCAGCCACTCGGTTTCTTCTCATAGGAAATAGAGTGTGTAAGAAAACTCTGCGGCAAACTAGTTCTAACCGGCTACTACTGATTCGAACGCGAGGCGAAACAAATCTGCTTCATACGATCTAGCTTTATACTACTTTTATTTCGCACTCATAATTTTTTTTTCTGAGATGCTTGTGTTTGGACCAACCCTTATTTTCTCGGATTGTCTCTTTCTTTTCACAGATGTGGATAGAATGAGTTCTGTAATTTATTAATTATAGGATAAAATTAGTTGTCTGGAAAAATAATAAAGCAAAAAAAGCACGATTGTAGGTACCTACACCGGTTTTATTTGTCTTATATTCCGATTTCTCTCTTGATTTGCATTTTTGGCAAAAACAAATTGATGTTTTCATCGATACATCGGAAATTTGCACCGACAGCGTCGAATAATCAATGTTGGGTAAATCAGTAATCAACGATGGTAAAAGTCGGTGTTTTTAACCGATGTGCCCAACCTTACTTCGCACAATCAATACATACACTGGCGTCCTTCAAGAGACCAGGCTTCGGGCAACTTACTTCTGTCGAAGGAGACTGACTTCGTTATCCGAGAAAACGGAAACGAGATAAGTCTCCTCAGGCAGCAGTAGATAAGAAACAGCATTTCCTTCCAGTAGGATACAGGAAGTGAAGGAAGGAAATACAGACAGGACACTGAATTTCGTGTCTCCTATTGATATGGTTACATAATCACTGAACTTTTCATTTCCGTTTCGCAGCTCTATCGAGGACTATTTTCAATGAAATCTAATTCACGATTTTTTTTATCTGTGATGAATTTTGTGTGAATAATTAATGTATTGAAAGAATCATTCCTGAAATTTGTGAGTTAGAACCATCACAGAAAAGAAGGGAAAACTGGGTGTAAAAGGGCATTTCTATTTAAAAGAACGTAAACGCAAAGACCAGTTCTTCTGGATTTGTGATCAGAAATTGAAAAGATGCAAACGCGGAGTCCGAATGTTTTGTGTGATGGTGAGTACCACTTGACAGACACCGAGCACATCCGTGCCCTAGATGCTTTGAAATCTCAAATAGCGAAAATAAATGGCAGAAGTAAAGGAAAATGCTCGTTCGTCTAACGGTTTACCAATTGAGCTGGTTCAACAAACACGGGAGTAAATTTAGTCGCTTCCATGCGATCAAACGTTGCCCTGAGACACTTAACGAATGACCACGATGCAAAGACACGCCTCAAGAACGAGCTTCACTCGAAAACAGAAATATTCCCGAATTACTGAAGCATGTAATAACAGGGGATTTCTTTCTGGAAAAGGAATCCATTCTAAGCGAGGACAAAATATTAATCTTCTCCACAACTGCGGACATTAAAAGGTTTAGCGAAGGCAAGTTCTGGATCATAGATGAAACACTTAAAAGAGTGCCGACAGTTTCCATCAACTACATTCTATTCATGCCACAGTTGGACCAGAAAGTATTTGTCGAGCACTTCCCTTAGCTAATGATTTTATGTCTAGAATGCAGCAAGGCAATTAAACAAGATTATTTCAAGATTTATTTAGTTTTTGAGACAGAAAACAATTTGCAATTACAGCGGGAATACATTATAACTGACTTTGAAAATGCTCTTGTAAAAGCTGTCTAGAACGTGTTCCCTCAGACTCAACATCACTGCTGCTTTTTCCATTAAGGGCAAAACACATATCGTTAATCAAGGACTTCAAATCTAATGCGTAGATATGGAAAATACAGTCTTTGGGTTCATCACATCGCTGCTCTGGCTTTCATCTCTCCTGATCGAATTTCTGCAGCGTTTTCTGAAATCAAAACATTATTCAATGAACAGTCGAAAGACTTGCTCCAGTGATTTGAAGACTTGTCGACCGATACAGCGAATATTATATAAGGGTCAGTCTAAAGTTTTGGAATATTTGGATCACTTTATGTCTTCACACGTACCTCTACAACGAACTCTGACTAGCATTCAAAGTATAGGCCATCGTGTTGCACCGTCTTTAGCCATCTGTCCGCCAGTTCTTCGATTGTGCGGCGGTACCAGTTCTTGTCCTTCAAGGCGAAGAACTATTTCACCTCAGCTCCACCTCCTCCTGGTTGTTGAAGTGCCGCCCGCGAAAGAAGTGGGACATGGACCGGAACAGGTAATAATCTGACGGGGCAAGGTCCGGACTATATGCTGGCTGTAGCATCAGTTCGATGCCCTCAAGTTCCTGGAGTTTTACCAGAGTCGTTTTCGAGGTATGAGGCCAAACGTTGTCCTGCTGTAAGAGATCGCGCTTTCTGTTCACCAGTGGCGGGTACTTCTCCTCCAAAACGGCATACACCCGGTCCAGACGCTCAGAGTAGAGGTTGGTGTTGATGGTTTGCCTTCACCCCATTGTGACGCAGCTTCCGAATCCACGGTTTGCGGCCTACTTGATCTTGGCTGATCGTCGCGGTTTCTGTCACCTGAGCGAAATTTCCTGAACCATGTGGTTGCGGTGCTGTGGTCCACGGAACCTTGTCCTTTCGCATGATAAATGTTTTGCGTTGCTTGAGCAGCGTTATGTCCGAGTTCAAACTCGTAAAGCAAAAGTTTCCTAATTAGCCGGTTGTGGCTGTTCATTTTTTATTCGTCCCAACAACAGACATAATGACGACATGCAATGCTGTTCACAGCAACGACTACCACATTATATCCCTTTCGACTGGCTGCATTTTGCGATTTGAACTAGTTTAAACACGTGACATATCAGCCACAGCACATGCGTTTGTGCAAATATTGCAAACATTCGGCTCACCCTTATATAACGGTGAAGTTCAACGATCAGAAGCATTGTTTCCCCACAAAAATCTGGTCACATCACCTAAGTGATATCCCTCGAGAACCAAGCAAAGTCGACGCTTGGCATTAGCGATGGGAAATTTTGGGTAGACGTCCGTACGTTGTATCCATTTAATAACAGAAATACGGAAGGAACATAATGGTGTCGAACAGGCGAAGTTTTCATACCTCCAAGGAAGGAGTGAATTATATGAGATAAAATAGTTCAAAGGATAGTGGGAAGTCGGAACTCACGTTCTGCTGTAGATTTTTGTCGCGGAATAGCGTACGACTTATCCTTATATCTGAGCATTTAATCATTTTTTAGGGCACAAAAGGAGAAGAATATTATTCAAGAAATTTTTTTTCTGAAATCTGTGTTTTTGTAACTCGCATAGTTCTCATTTTGTTTCTGTCTTGCAGTTTTTTTTATTAAACTTAGCTGATAAAACGTTTTCGCTTTTGCGCTGAACTTTCTGTATATATTTTAATTATCAAATACATTGTTAACTTTAATTAAGTAATTTTGATGAGTAATTGAATATTTAAAACCTCAGTGCCGGAAAATGCAGCAGGAAAAACTTAGCGGCTTTTGTCACCACAGAGGATGAGTAAATTTGTTCTGAATTCAACTTGTTGGTGAACTTGATTGGTAAAAAAGACACACTTGACGAATTTAAAGGAGATCTACATATCTGTAGGAATTGAATTGAAAACTGTGGCATATCCCAGCAACAACAGTCTTGCTGGGCCAGCAGTGGGCCATTGCTAGCGCCAGCCCTGCCAGCAATGGCCTAGCACTATGCTGCCCTTGCCGAACCGTCAATAAAATGTCCGGGAGGCCAACAGAAGGGCCAGCAGTTCAGGCCAATATTTGGAACCTCCATCAGTTGTCATATGATACAACAGGGCCATCATGTATCCATCAAAGGAAGTAGCTGCCACAAGTGGCCCTTCAGCGGCCCTGAAAGCACATGCCATAAATGATGGCTAGCCTAATGTGATCCGCTAGTAGCAGCCGGCAACCACGTGACGTATCTGATGGCTTGCCGAATCTTGTCCGCCAATTTCCCATAAAAAAATCGAGGATGATAGCCATAAAAAAATCGAGGATGATAGCAATTTTTCGAAGCTACAACGGGTTTTCCCCCTTACGAAACTTGTGAATCCCCGCACTGCGCTGGGGAAATTTTCTCAACAGGCCAGGAAAACACCCGTTTGGAGTTGAGTGGAAACGAACCAGGGCTGTCCGCGTGGAAGGCGAACTCTTTTCCGACGAGAATAATTTGCCACGCCCGAGCATATGCTTGAAGCTATCTCTTTCTTGCGGAATGTGTAATCGAATGGTTCTCGCTTTCATTTTACAATATTGCGAGATATTTTTCATAAAAGTCAGTTTCATATAATTCATAAATTTATTTTTTCAACGTAACGATGTTTTTTTTACCTTAAGGGAACTTACCAACTTAAAGTCGCTTTCCAAAGTCTTGTACTGTCCTTGTCGTCTTGAAAGGCGATTGTTGAATTAATATATATTGACCCGGGTTCATGTCCCATTCTGTTACATTTTTAACGTTGTATCTGTCCTTTCCGTTGTCCGAAGCTACATTTGTTTTAAAGAGGAAAGATATTTTATTTTACTTCTCGTTATTTTTAGAAGCGAATTCCTTCCAGTCTTATGTATTCAACCCATGGATGAGTACATTATAACCGCATAGCGTTGCTTTTTTTCTTTCAAATAATCAATAAATTTTGTACGCGTATAATTCTTTTCTCTTTTACCAGCAAACGTTTTTTTAATGTTTTTCCAGTACATTTATTTCAAGCGGTTTCATATTATTTCTTTTATTCACCCACTCCATTCCATGAATTGTTATTCATAGGAATGGAGTGGGTATATTTCATGGCTGTAATCTAGTATTTCATGGCTTAATCTGATATCTTCGTCGACGTGGAATTTAATTAGGAAATTAATTCGCTTCCCTACATATGCCTTTTTTCTCTTAACATACACTAAAATAACACGATGGCAATAGCGTCGTTTTCAACTAACTGATACCATGAGAGACACAGCAAGTTTTGCTTCTTCGCATGCGCAGTCCCGTGGCTTCCACCTACTGTTGGGGTTGCATCGGTTGCCAGCTACGGGCCACTAGTGGCACTTGCTTGGAGGCCCATAATTCACGGCGATGATGCAGGGCCATCAATGGCTCGCCAACTGATAGCGCTGCCACCAACGGACCGCTACCGCGCCGTGAGCGGCAGATTGCAGCCAGCAGTTACCAATCACTGCCAGCTGGTGGTCAGCAGTTTCCCAGCACTTGTGTTGTTGCTGGGATAAAAAGGGCACTGTACAGAGTACAAAACACCCCCACACGTCATAACAGCGACAATCAAAACAATAATACGTACAGTTCAAAACGCCGACAGATCAAAATGCACTGTGTTGTGAAAGACCGAAACACTGTGTTGTGAACTTTCGTTGAATGGATTCTCATGATTTTGATCTGTCGGCGTTTTGGTTGTCGGGATTTTGATCTGTCGGTATTTTGGTTTTCGATATTTTTATCTGCCGGTGTTTTGAACTGTCGGTATTTTGATTTGTCGGTGTTTTGGTTGTCGGTATTTTTATCTGCCGGCGTTTTGAACTGTCGGTATTTTGGTCTGTCGGTGTTTTGTTTGTCGGTATTTTGTTCTGTCGGCGTTTCGAATTGTCGGTATTTTGAACAGTTAGTGTTTTGATCTGTTAGTGTTTCGGTGTTCGTGTTTGATTGTCGCATTTTTACAGGCGCCCGCAGGGATCATATCCAGACTCAGTTGTAAAGTAGCACATAGCCACCAATATTAGAGTTAAGGTTTAATAAACCATCTCCTACGAGAGCCGGACGCCCCTAGACCAGAAATAAGGTTAACAACACAGTGATACCTTCAAGAAAACCTACGGCCCGTCACTTTGTAATTTATTTCTCATCTGCCGTGGAGAATTCACGAGCAGAGTGATGTCCCACTACATATGGCTCGCCTGTGTTGCGAGTTCCTCAGTGGTGTTGCAACCCAACTTTGGCCAGCTTGTTCCCAGGATCTTTCTCCTACTGAGCACATTTCTGAAGCCAGCTGAAACTGTCACGGAATATCGGTTATACTGTGCAGCAATATCAGGACTCCTGGCATAATCTATTTCTGAAAAATATCGGAGAATTATTTGTGTCCATTCATAATGTATAACACCGTACAAAATAGTCAGAGGTGGCTTTACGAGGAAATAAAGTGCAAATGGTATGCTAGAATTCTTCTGCAACGAAGAGTCGTTTTGCTGTGATATCCCAATCACTTCTTTTTCTCTTCTTTCAGAATGCACGTACGAAATTTGATTACAATGCGACACTTGCTTTGAGGCCCATCGATTTTTTGTGTAAGAGAGTCTTTGGTGTCTTTCTGGCCTCTTGCTACCGGAGGCATGCCATTTGTGTTTGTGGAGAAGAACACTGCGGGGCCAAAATCATGAATATTTCCAGTAGTGATTTTATTTTTAGGTACAATAAGGTCATCTGTGTTACTCAGCTAGACTTGTTCGACTAAAAATATTTTACAACACTCAGTGACGTTCGCATGGATGAATAAATGTTCGAATAAAAAAAAACCTTAGCTGTTCGAAATATTATTAGACCTAACTCAAGTCTGTCAACGAAACAGACCGAGGAAAGGTGCTAGAATTGTGCTTCGTATTTCTTTAACTGCCTTTGAAATAAGAACAATTGAATGAAGGTTTCGATCCTAGAATATGCTGTGAAGATAAAGACATTTTTTGTGGTTTCTGGAATTTGAACACACGTCTCCCAGCTCAGGTTATAATATGTCTGACTGAACTACACGAACCTTAACTTGCCAAAGCAAATTTCAGTTCTAACTGTATCCTCCTTTGAGTGGTACGTTAACTATATCAACCTCTCCCCATTCTGAAAGGTGGAGCATGAAATCGCAATTTTCGGGTCCGCCTTTAAGCCATGCTTGAAGGAAAGCTCACTAAAAGAAGGAATTCTAATTATCCTCAGATGATGTGTGGAAGAAGCATCACACGCTTTTCTTGAGCCTCACGGCAGAGAGATTCATTTTTACTTTCGGGTGCAATGTAATAATAATACCCTTTTATCCGGTCGTGGGATTCGGACCCAGGTTTTTTCTTTCCGGATCCGGTTATGCTCCCGACTGAACCACACCGACCTTGGGTTACCGTAGCAACTTACCGTTTTGATTTTTGCGTCAACATAGTGGTACGTCAAAATGCAAAAAGTAAAACAAACAAGTTAGTAAAATCATGCAATGCATTGATTATGATACGCTTTCCAACATACCAGAAATCATTACTCAAGTTATTACTCAAGTTATGAGGATAATGACTCTATAATAAATCTCGCTCCTATGACCTGATCTTTGACCGCATTTCGATGATATTCAGCAGAACCAGTAAAGCATACTTCCCGAACAACATGATAAAGTTTTGTCTCAATCGAAGCATTTTTACGTAAGTTATAACGCATAAGGGCGATGGAATGGATCCCGATCCTATGGCCCGACCTTTGACCCCATTTCTGACCATTTTCAATAGGTTTCGTCCCCTACCACATACTAACCACATACTGAAATTTCATCGGAATCGAAATATATTTACGCAAGTTATGACGCATAAAGGGTATGGAATGGATCCTGTTCCTATGTCCTGACCTTTGACCCCACTTCACCGATTTTAATAGCGTTCGTCCCCAGGTGGTCCCCTACCACATTCTAAACTTTCATTGAAATCGAACCATACGCAAGTTATGACGCATAATGGCAATGGAATGGATCCAGATCCTATGTCCTGACCATTTACTCCATTTCACTCATTTTCAATAGTATCCATCCCCGGGTGATCCCCTGTCATATACTGAAATATCATTGAAATCGAACCCTTTTTACGCGAGTTATCGTGCGGACGGACGGGCGGACAAAGCTGGAGCATATACGCTCCTTCAACCTACGATTGGAAAGCGTAAAAAATGAAGTCAATTATGGAAGACGAATCACTATCAAAACAGCTCTTTTCCTGTAAATTGTATTTAATGTATGTGCAATATTTCAGAACGTTAATCGGTTGAGGTAACATGTAACGTGTATTTATTGGTCACACTACAAGAATCCAGTTCTCTACGTTCCAGTTTTGCTCTTTTTTGCAGGATCATAAAAAAAGCAATAATAAAGAGCCTCATAACGTCTTCACTGTAAGCAGCAACAGGTTCTATCAGTTGGCTGTTAACATGATAGCCATGAGATGAACACCACACACACATACATACAAACCGTCTTTGTATGTTCACTGGGTTATCAAAATAATGGGAACACCGACTTCGACGACATAACCCGCTTATTGAAGTACATAATTGGTTGCAGTAGGATGTCGGCTGTCACGTAGAAGTCCCATAGTCGCAGTTGAAGCAGCTGTTGTGGAGTTATTGTCGACAATGCCAGATCTCAGTTAACTCCAAAAAGGCATGATCATTGATGCGAGTCTTGTATGAAAAACGGAAGAATCAGTAGCTGTAAAAACTGTATCGATGATTATGCTTACTTTTTAAAAAAGGAAACGGAGTTACCTCCAAACTTTCAAATTGTAGACGCCATACGAATATAACTGATAAGGATAGCGAACATTCATTATTTCGTTAATTTTTAGATACCCCATAGTAGGTGGTCCTATGTCAGTGAATAAAACTTAGGTGGAAGATGGCATGTGATATTGGTCTCCTGCTAAGAATATTAAACGGGAACAAAAACATCATCGGATATTAAAAGTGCTTGGTAAGTATCATATACGATACTAGCTGTTTTAAATGATGTATCTTTGAATTTTCTTTAAAGGTTGAGCTTAGCGTTCGCTATTGACACAACGAGTGCACTCCGTGTAGAATGTCTCCATTGGCATCTACTCATGGATCATTGTGAATTAAACATCATTACGCATTGTTCGTCATGGATCATTGTGAATTGAACATCATAAAGCATTGTTCGTCATGGATCATTGTGAATTAAACATCATAACGCATTGTTCGTCATGGATCATTGTGAATTGAACATCATAAAGCATTGTTCGTCATGGATCATTGTGAATTGAACATCATAACGCATTGTTCGTCATGGATCATTGTGAATTAAACATTTAATTTGGATGCAAGTATCCTCTTCTCTTGCACACACACACACACACACACTTCTTTATTCCAATATTTTTTACCGATAAAACATTTTTGTTCGCATATGACAGTCGCATATTCTCACCCAGCAAAAAATTCTTGCTGGGCCAGCACTGGGACATTGCTGGCAGCCAGCACTGCCAGCAATAGCCCAGCACTATGTTGCCGCTGCCGAACCGTCAATAAAATGTCCGGGCGGCCAACAGAAAGGCCAGAAGCTGGCCAACAGTTGGCACCCCATCAGTTGTCATATGCCATAACAGGGCCATCAGTGGTCCATCACAGGCAGTAGCTGCCACAAGTGGACCTTCAGTGGCACTGCGAGCACGTGCCAGAAATGATGGCTAGCCTGATGTGGTCCGCTAGTGGGCCGTTAGTGGAAGCCGGCAACCACGTGACGTAACTGGTGGCTTGCCGAATCTTGTCCGCCAATTTCCCAGTAGTAGCCATAATAATAATAATAAAAAAAGCAAGGATAACCGCAGTTTCCCAAAGCTACAATTTTTATTTTCTACCCTTACGAAGCTTGTGAATTAACGCACTGCGTGAGCGCCAGATTTCAGCCAGCAGTTACCCATCACTGCCAGCTGGTGGCCAGCAGTTTCCCAGCACTAGTGTTTTTGCTGGGCATTTGATGTTGCTAATTATTTCAAAGGATCAAGTCAGTTTTTGTATTTTTTTTTTCATTCCACAACTTATGATAACGAGAGCGGTTTCATACGTAGTTCTTGGAATTTCGGGCGAACTTGTTTCGGTGGATTACAGGATACAACTTAATTCTTTTCTACCGTCACTCAGAAATATCTGTAACCTAGTTTTCTGTGAAGGAAAGAGAATGGCATCAAAAATGTGAAGGAAGGACATATGTAGTTTATTACCGCACGATTGATACCTTGTGACTGCACTGAACCCAATGTAAATACGTTCAAACCTTCACCAAACCTGCAAAAGAGAATAATGTGATCAGTTATGGACAAATTAATAACTTGAATTACTATGATCTGGCCTAATTAAGAAAATTCGTTTATGATACCATTTTATAATGGAGAATCAACAATTGTGTCATTCACAGTAAAGACGTATTTGTGTATCTTAATCAAAAAGCGCCGTTGGCATGCTTTATGCAAAGATATATCAATATTTTTGAACGAATTTGATTTCCAATAAAACAATGAAGCCATAGAGCACATGTTATATTGAATTTTAATGTTGAATTAAAAATCAGTTCATCCGATAACTGAGAGTTCTTGCGCGTGAAAATTGTATCATTTGTACGAGGTGTAGCAATTTAATTCCCGGAATGCACCTGTAGCAAAAATGCGTGAATACCCGTACACTAACGGTTACTGTCACCTTTGAAGTAATCCCTTTCCGCAGTTATGCATTTAGTTAGACGTTGCTGCCATTACTGGAAACATACCTGGAACTCTATTTTCGGAATACCCTTGTGTTTCTTTATCACGTTACGCTGGATGTCAGAGAAATGTCTGCAAAGTTTCGTCCTTCCCTTGCAGCGTTTAGTTTGGGAAGAGTAAGAAATTATAAGATGTTAAATCAGATTCATGGGGTGGATGATTTAATTTGGTACTTGATTTCTGATTCAGGAAGTCGTGAACACTGAGTGCATATTGACTTGTGACATTGTCAGGCCACGATTCAGCTCTTTTTCTTTCCTTCGAACACAATCCCATAAGCTTTCCATAAAATCTAAATAGCATTGTTGGTTGGCTGTTTGTCCCTGTTCAATGAACGCAGGACGAACTATTCCCTTGTGGTCGAAGAATCCCATAAGCTTTCCTAAAAATCTAAATAGTATTGTTGATTGACTGTTTTTCTTTGTTCAGTGAATGCGGGATTGTGGTCGAAGAAACACGCAAGCATTATCGTGAACTGCGAGAAGGATATGGGTACTTTTTTCGGTGCCACATAAAGACACTTGACTTTTTCATAGCATCCTCAACCTACGCCACTTTCAATATCTCTAACGTTTCACTAGCACTTTTACCGATCTTCACGCAGAATTTGACGTTTATGCCCTTCTCTCAATTTCTGTCACTCATTTCCCCTCAAAACTCATTCACATACTTGCATTGCTTACGCAACTGCTCACTTACGAATTGCTCTGCTTGTCTGCGGTTAATGCATGCACTACTTGAAGCATGTCCAGACACGCATACGCACTGATTCGGCACGCATTGCTACAACGGGGCAATACGCCGCCGTTTCGGAATTAAATTGTCAAACCTTGTATATATGGAATACGTTGAAATCTCCGACAAATATATGAAATTAAGGGTATCTTTCGTACTAGATATCATGCGTTTTGTTAAACTGCAGAAAAAATATTGAAAGTTTCCTCACGGAATACGAAAATCTAAGTACACTATGCACAAGTTAGAAAATAATGAGATATCAGCATGAAGTAACGGAAAGTCTACAATGTCCAAGTCTGCGATGAAGTTTTAACTACTGTGCGGCTCATTTCAACAACAAAAACTGAAGCAGAACATGCACGTGAGGTGCTCTGAGGTGCCTGAACACTTTACGGAAGATCAAAGCAGGCTATAAATATCACCCTTGATGAGTTGTTCTCATTTAATATGAAATTACAGGTGGAGGTGTGTTACAGTTGAGCAATATATCAGCAAATTAATTGCCAGAATGGCCAGTTTAGAGAGCAATCGGAAGACTGGAATTCCGCTCCAGAAGATGTTTGCAGGAACCTTAGCTGATATATCTGGAGATCGCAGAAGATATTTATAGGAACCTGTTGAAGTGTCTCCAAGCGTTATAATAGAATATAGAGAGGTTTCCAGGAGGTGAAACAATATGAAGTCCATTTCAGTGTCAGCAAATAACAACATCAGCATAGGACGACCTATTCTTTGGTTTGCTGTCTCGTAGGAACCTCTGATAAAATGCAATTGAATTGCAAATTATTCTTACTGCGGCCACAGGAGAAAGCGTATGAAAAGAAACCCCGTTCAGTCGGCTTTACCAAACATGACTGTATGTCCGGTAATCAATGATCTGCGTGCCCCTCTCTCTACATTAATGAAATACCTGCACAGAGTGGGTTAAACACTCTTGTGGGTGGGACCATGGGAAGTGCAGCTCCGCTTTTTTTACGTTTGAGTCTCAGTTCAGCCTGCATTCAGATATTCGTCGTGTCTTTCTCTGACGGGAATAATCCTTCAATGGTTGTGTAATCTTCGTGAGAGAGGACATCAACATTAGTGGTCGTGTAGAACTCTACTTCATCTGGAAAGAACCATTGACGTGGTGAGATATGAAGTTGAGATCCTGGGACGTATATTTGTACCATATGCCGCAGCAGTTAGAAACACGTCCTTGATAAATGAAACTCGCGCTCGCATCGATCGCAGCTACCTCAGGAGAATGGCATCTTGCGTATGGACTAGCTTTTGCGCTCTTTGGACCTCAATCTCACTGACCTCTAGTGGGACTAACTGGCGAGTACTGTTGTAGCTCACCCGTTCACATGCAGTAGCCTTCAGCAGGTGGGGCTGAAGGAGGCGTTGTACAGAATAATCATTCTGGGTAAACTCACCTTTTCGATGACTGTTTCAGCGTTTTCGATTCGAGAAGGCTGGTAAACATATACCAAACTAGAGGTATGTACACTCAGTGGAAAAAAACATTAGAGGTAAGGGTGATGAGCAGTTCACATGGGCCTCTCCCGCGCAGAGTGGAACAGACAAAACCGAACGCATGCGATAAATAGGCAAATAGAGTGGCCTTCCAACTGTATTTCTCAATCTATTAACATCAGTAAGCGTAGTGATCTGAGATACTTTGATAGTAGGCGCACTGTCGGCGCAAGACAAATGTTCCATTCTATCGCCGAAACTGTAAGAACGGTAGACTTTTCGAGTGAAACCCTATCAAGGGTGAACCGCGAGTATACCATCGACAGATACCAGCGCTTAGAGAGCAAGCGATGGCTGCTCTCTAAGCGCTTACTGCTGTTCATAATTCCCAAGACATGATGCCGTCCGAAGTGCTAACATTAATTCCATTTCCCTAATAATAGCATTTGTGATTTGCGAGGAATTTAAATACTTTAAAATTCGAGGGGAACGGATGTTCAAAAATGAAATTAGAGTAGTTCTGCAGAAATGACATAGTTCTTGGGATTAATTATTAAAAAGGTAAAAAGGGAGGTTATTCTAATTTTAGATAGCAATAATGCGATAAGTATCTATAAAAATACCTTATTATTAATACAAGATGTTTGGCTTAAAATAGCAAATTATTTTTTGAGTATACTTTAGGTCATCAGAAGGCAATCTCAGCAAATAATTAACACTGAAGAGTCAAAAGATTATCACCAGCGCGTCTTTATGTTAATCGAAGCAAATGTAGGAAAACAACAGCGCGTATGATGGTCACGAGACCGTAAAAATAATTTCTCATGCAGAGACCTGTTAATTAGTATTGCTCTTCAGTTGAGGAGTCCAGTGGTCTAAAGCAAGTTTGACAAATAATAATGGGCAGACGACTGGGTCAGTGTGCTTCTGAGACGGCAAGCAACGCTTGTGCGGTGCTCAGGATCAGGCGTTTTTAGTACTTTCAGGAAATCATTCGAGGAGGGAAATACCACGAACCGCAGGCAAGGTCGGGGCCGACCACGGCTCATAGATACTAGACGCGAGCGAAGGCTTTCCCGTGTTGCACACGCCAACAGAGAGCATATTGTGGCGTAACTCGCCGGTAATTTGAATGTTGGTTACAGAAGCAATGTGTCCCAGAACACAGTACATCGAACAATTGCAAATGGGACTGCCTAGCCGCAAGTCCCTCCAAGTGCCCACTCTAAACTCGGTTAACCGTCGAAACGTCTACAATGAGCACCGGAACATTAAAACTCGATCTTAAATGACTAGAAGTAGGTCGCCTGGTTGGAAGAATCACGTTTCTTTTGCACCATGTGAACAGTTTGGTACGTATGCGTCGTTTACCTGCGGCAGGGACGAAATGCACAAAGGGACGAAAACAAGCCGGTGAAGAAAAATGTAATACTTTGGACAATATTCTGCTTTAAAACCCATGGTCAAGTCGTTGATGTGTAGCAAATTATGAAGTCTACCACTTACCTTAACATCATTCAAGACCAGGTTTCCTTTCATGGCAATGGTATTTTCCTCTTGTGGTGCCTTCCTTTAGCAGCATAATGCGTCATGATACACTTCCCGGACTTTACAGGCATGGTTCGCTAAACATGAGGAAGACTTCCAGGTATTGTCCTCTCCACCAAATTCGCCTGACATCAATACAAGCCAGCATCTGCGGTTTGTAAATGGAAAGGAAATTCGATCTGCGGATTTTCTGACCCAATATAAAATGTAGTTACGCGAGGGCTTAACCACGTAACTTACAAGAGTTAAAGGATCTGCTGTTAACGTGTTGGTACCAGATGCCACAAGATACCTTTAAAAATCTTGTAGCGTCCATTCTCGTCGGGTAAGATCTGATTTGGCGGGACGTGGAGGACGAGCATCATATTAGGCCGGTAATCATAACGCTTGAATCTTTGGTGTATTTCAGTGCGGAAAAATCAAAGAATGTTTCAGGTACGATTGCTTACTCCTTTCCTTCCCCCTTTATTGTACCCACCTTTTCCATTGCAGAAATTTCTTTTTAAATATTTAATTGTAAGTTTGAAGGTCCCGAAACCCACGTCGTCATCAGTTTCTTGGCTGTTGTAGGTAACGCTGGTCAGACACTTTCTTACACTGATCATACCAACTGGAAGGGCTAAGAATATTTAAAACCTTTTGCCCGGTACGTTGTGCCGCTAAAAATGTTTTTAAACTGTTTCAAATTACAAAACATTCAAGCTCCTTTCAACATATTGTTTAGTTATCACACGGACACAAAAACTCATTTTCCATAATACATAATAAATTGCTGCTTTAAACGAATTTTGACTCTGCAAACGGCATTCAATTTGGGCTACCATTTTGCGTTCGGAGTTATCTCACCGTAGATGAAAATAATTTATTCTAAAACCTCATCGTAAAATTGCATATAATGGAAAAATATGAGGATGTTAATACTCCAAGTGAATATCTGACTGACAAATGTTATGACCCATGAAAATTCCGCGCAAAAATATGATCTATTGAATTGACCAATGCTGTGTTCGATCCCAAAGTTGAACTGTAGATGCAAACAAGGTTAAGCTTGATTGATTCGTCTGAGGCCAGTTATGTGTGAACATATCAAATTCATAAACAATTCACATTGTGCGTGAAACATCAGCAAATGCAACGTGATATATATTAGAGGCAGTATCAACTTGTCCGGGATGTAAGGTCAGGTGATGCGTAACATCACAGCCTCTCCTTGACAAATGTCAACCCCGCCTTCTCGTGGTGCATCCTGTTTCCACTGAAGGGGCTCTGACAACCGCCAATAGCGGTATAACTATACCATCGGGATCAGAAGAAATGCTATCCCACACTCACCAACCCGCTTGGCCAGCGTTGTGAGTTATGGCCAAACACCTCCAAAATGACTCCACAACTTAAATCTTGTCCCTCAGTCTCCGGCAGCTGGAATGTACCTGGCCAAGGCAGCGGCCAGTGCGACATGAAGGCAGAGGGTGCTAAGAATCCCCGGAGGACCGAAATAGGCTGCCATTTGATGCTGACCTTGGCTACCTATAACGGACGCTCCCTATCTTCTGATTCAAGGCTTCTTGAATTGGAAGAGGAACTACAAAGGATCAAGTGGGACATTGTCGGGCTAAGTGAGGTAAGGAGAAAAGGAGAAGATCTCATTGAACTGAAAAGTGGACATCTCTTCTATTATCGTGGGACAGATACTGGCAGAATTAGTGGTGTTGGATTTATAATAAACAAGAAACTGAAGGATAAAGTGGTAGAAGTTGAAAGTTCCTCTGACAGAGCTGCACGACTCGTTATCCAACTATCGAGAAGATACCAGGCTCAGATTATTCAAACTTATGCACCCACCACAAGTCATCCTGAAGAAGAAATTGAAGAATTTTATGAGGAAATTCGTCATCTAAATAATAAAGGTAAGCAGCACTTGAAGATAATTATGGGAGATTTCAATGCAAAAATAGGGCACCGGCAACAGAATGAAACTTCAGTAGGTAAATTCGGTCAGGGCAACAGAAACTAGCGTGGAAATACTCTCGTTGAGTTTGCAGAGGCAGAAGGATTTTTCATCTTGAACTCCTTTTTCAAGAAAAAAGCCGCACAGGAAATGGACATGGAGACATCCAATTGGGACGACAAGTGAAATTGATTTTATTATGTGTAACAAAAAATTCGTCATCGAAGACTGCAGTGTGCTGAACAAGTTCAACACAGGTAGTGACCATAGATTGGTGAGATGTAAGATGCACCTCAACACTAAACTGTAACGTGCCAAGCTCGTAAGACGAACAGCTGTATTGACATAACCAACCTTAAAAAACACTGTAATACTTTCAAGTTGGAACTGAAGAACAGGTTCTCTGCTTTAGAAGGAATAACATCGGAAGAAGTGGATATTTCGGAAGTTAACAGAAAAGTAACCAAAGCTCTTATGGAAACAGCAACAAAATTAGCTGGGTCTAAGAACAAGTTGCATGTGAACAAATTATCAGGAAAAACCAAAATGTTGATGCAAAAAAGAAGAGAGATGAGGACAACTAAAGAAGATGTGACTTCCAAAGTGGAATATATAGAGCTATGCAAGACAGCACGAAAAAGTATCACTGAAGACGTAAGGAAATTCAACTGTGAACTAGTGAGGAAAGCAATTGAAAACAACCAAAGCCTTAAGATAGCAAAGGGACATCTCAGTAAGGGAAGAAAACAGATTATGGCTCTGAGAAAAGAAGATGGTTCTATAACAAGAAATAGAGGCGAAATTTTAACAAGAGTGAAAGATTTCTACTCCAAATTATATGAAAGGGATCATACATGTACTCCAGACATAATGAAAGGTACCAGAGTTCTTCCAGTCCTCCCAGCAGAAGTTGCTTATGCAATCAAGAACATGAAGCGGGGGAAAGCTCCAGGAGAAGATGGAATTACTATAGACATCATACAAGAAGCAAGTGGAGAAATCGAAACAGTACTCGCCCAAATTTTCACTCGATGCCTTAATGAAGGGAAGATTCCTCAGGATTGGAACAATGCTACAATGATCCTGCTACATAAAAAAGGTGACATTGAGGATCTCGGAAACTACAGACCTATCAGCCTCCTATCAGTGGTTTATAAAATCTTCACTAAAGTTCTTTCACACAGCTTGAAGGTAACACTGGACATGGCTCAACCGAGAGAACAAGCTGGATTCAGAAGTGGCTACAGCACAATAGATCATATCCACGTACTGAGAGAACTAATTGAAAGAGCGAGGGAATATGAACTTCCATTGTGCATGGCTTTTATCGATTATGAAAAAGCCTTTGATTCGGTGAAACCATCAGCAGTTACTACGGCTCTGAAATCCTGCGGTATTGAAGATGCATACATTAATATTATTAAAAACATCTATGAAAATGCAAGTGCAAAGATTCGGCTGTTTGAAAATACAACACACATAAAAATTGGAAAGGGAGTGATACAAGGTGACACCATATCTCCGAAGCTCTTTAATGCCACATTGGAAAATGTCTTTCAATCACTGAACTGGGAAAACAAAGGGATAAAGATTAATGGCGATTATCTAACCCACCTTCGTTTTGCTGATGACGTAGTCATTTTTGCAACTACCCCATCAGAGTTGCAGAGTATGATCCAGGAACTTGCTGACAAGAGTAAAGAAGTGGGATTAAAAATGAACTTTCAGAAGACAAAAGTGATGTTCAATGCTTTTACAAGAAATGAAGATTTATCGATTGATGGAGAAAAACTGGAGATAACAGATACGTATGTTTATCTTTTACAGCAGATATCAAGTGAGGGTCACATTAATGAAGAAATTAATCGGCGTACAAAACTTGCCTGGAGAGCTTTTTGGAAGAAACAGCATAATTTTCAAGAGCAATATGCCATTATGTCTTAAAAGAAAAGTGTTTGATCAATGCATCCTTCCAGTGCTTACGTATGGTGCAGAGACGTGGACCTTAATTAAAAGAGACATACAATGGCTGCAAACAACTCAAAGCAGCATGGAGAGGTGCAGGCTTTGTGTAACCAGGAGAGATAAGAAGAGGAACTCGTGGATCCGAAAAATGGCGAGAGTGGAAGACATCATGATCAGAGCTAAATCCCTGAAATGGCAATGGGCTGGACATGCTGACAGACCGACAGACCATAGATGGTGAGCCGAAATTTTAGATTGGATTCCAAGGGACAGGAAAAGACCCAGAAAAAGACCACATGGTAGATGGGTGGATGAAATTCGTAAATATGCGGGAGTGACATGGAGGAGACTGGCACAAGACAGACCGTTGTGGAGGAAACTTGGGGAGACCTTCGTCCAGCAGAGGATTGATAATGGTTGACAATGATGATAATGATGATCAACTTGTCCAGTAAGCTTTATTCAGTAAAGTTCAATGAAGGAAGTACACTAGTTTTATCACTTTAAGGATGTACATAATTTTTATTACCACATCAAAGAAATTTTCGAATCACACACACCGGCCACTGTATTATAAAACTTTATGCAGATATACGTAAACGTCACTTATGCAGAACATATGCAAAATTCGAAGTAACGTGCGTCGCCACGCGATCCGGACAACAATTTAAGATATCAGTAATCGTCAGTAAATCGCAGTGGGGAAAACAAGGATTTTTGAGAGTTTGATAAAGATCTTGTCGGTGCCCGTCTATCTTAGAAGGCGATTTTGAAAGCAACAGAGCTGACTGGTTTCTCAAAAGATGAGGTATTCTGGGTCTTTGATCAGTGGAAAAATAACTTACATTGCTTCTCTAAGAAGCGTAATTGTGGTTCAACGACAACTTGTCAGGAACGAGATCGCCCTCGTCTGAGAAGGCTTGTACGGAGAAACAGGACTTTCTATGTGCAGCAATTGACCGAAGCATTCAATGAAAGCTGCTTCGGACCCACATCGCAGTGAACTATGCGCAAGTAATTGAAGAGGATCGGTATTTGCAGTCACATGGCTATATGGAAACAACTGATTTTTCGGGAGAAGTGAAACTTCGTCTATAGTAGCGTAAGGAACCGTGACTGGAAGATTCGACAAAAAGCCGTTTGGCCTGACGAGTTGCGATACACGTTGTTCGGTACCAACAGTAGGCAGAGAGTTTGGCGCGAGCCCCATGAAAAGCAGTGGACCCAGTTTGCTTTGTAAACCCAACTCAAATATCTGGAGATGGCGTCATGGGATAGGGCACGTTCTGTTGCTACGAATGGGTTCCCTGATATTGATAGAAGGTCAGGTGTATTCCAAGGATTATCTGAACATTGTTGCCGATCAATTCCATCCTGCAGTGTTGACTTTTTGTCAAGAAGGTAACATCTATTTCATTGAAAGATCGCTGTATATGTCGCAAGATGTGTTCCGCAGTGGATCAGCGAGCATGACAGCGACTTTCGCCATTTTAGATGGCAACCACAAAGCTAGGACCTGAACCCGATTGAGAATGTGTGGGACGTGCTAGAAAAACAGATCAGCGAGCAAAGTCCTCTTCCGTTACATCTCAGTTCATTAAAGGATTAACTGGTGAACACCTGGCATGGTGCAGACGTACATGCACTTGAACACCTTGAGCAATATATGCCAAACCGCAAGCCCCCTGTAATTCACAATAAAGGATATCCAACTTGGTACTGAATAAAAGTTTCTAGTTTCGTATCCGGTATGTATAGCTAAGCCTATGAATCGTATAGGAGAAATGAAAGATTCTTATTTAAGTATGTTGCGTAATTTATCTCCTGTTATCTTGGCTCTTGAAAGTCATAAGTTGACTATTTATACTGTCTTGATGGAGGATCATTTTAGTTTCGTGAGAAAATCAGCTTCCTGTTCTAAAATACTTAATAAGCTGGTCAGCCTTCTCCTTTCTTCACAATCCAGCATGGCCTGGAATCCACCAACTAACTATCCTGCCATAGGCTGCAGCAACTTGGGTCAAGGAGAATCAAGTGACGCTTCAAGGAAAAATTGGCATCCCCTCCAAAATAAACTCAAAATTAAAATAAAGACAGAATAGGAAAGGGATGAATTTTAATATTTTTTCTAAGGACCATGGGCTGCGCCATGAGGCTTATTCAATATACTCCCTATGGCAAACCGCGTTCGCTGCAGTCCCAATGGACCTTTGAACCGCCCAAACACTATCTCTGTACAGGTGGGATCTCATCTTGATCTCTGGGCTGGTGGCGGTAGTTATGGGACATCACGTGAGACGTGCTATCGAGCAGATAGAAATGTTGCAAATCCTTGGGCTAAAGAAAGGTTTGAAAACTTCTACCTGCTCTTTTTCTTTCTTTTTGAATGGGGGTTTAACGACCACAGTGAGCAACTCAATGAGAAATAAGCAGTCGCCGGTCTCTAATTTAGGGCCACTGGTTCCAGAGAAGGGAAAGAACCAGTGCCGTAACACAAACACGTCATCCATGCCCCACGAGATTCTAACCCGGACCCAGCTCGAACAAATGATGAGAAGCCATCGCTTAGACCCCTACGACACTGTAAATAGACAAAGTCATCGCTCTTTCCAGGTTTTTCTTTAATTAACACAGAGTAACCGAAAAATTGTTTTCCGGACACCGCTGGGATCATTTTTAAAAACAAAGGAACAGTTTTTCGTTGCTGTGTGTTAATTAAAGAAAAACGTGGTAAGAGCGATGACTTTCCTAATTTATATTGTCTCCACGTATTTGGTAGATTTTCATCATTACTCCCGCCCTTTGGATTTATTAGCTACAATTAAATAGCTTTTGCCGTTAGGCGTTAAGCACCACCAGCTGCAGACGTCTCATTTGCTGAACCCATCCCTACGGTTTTGTGAAGTTAGATGCTGACAGATAAACACACAGCGCCGTGGAATGTTAGGCACCGTAGCGTAATACCAGTAATACCAGTAACCACCGCGTGTACCGCCAGAGGCATAACAGGGATTAGTTGAACTCACTTAAGTAATGGATGGAATGAAACAATAGTTACCCCGCCCAGCAACTGCAGCTCCAAACAATCGATAAAACCAAAAAAAATTAATAACCCATCCCAACCGGAAGACCTCGCCACACGAACTTCGTGACCAACTTGGTCCATTATTAACAATGGATTTACAACGCGTAAAGTACAATACAAATCTAAAATGAAACAAACAAACAAATTAATCAAGTGAAACCATCACAATTACAACACCAAATTTTGGGACAATTTTCCCAACAACTAAGTTCCTTCACTTAGGGAATACACAAACATGGGTTCGAACTTAAAATTGCAAAATTAAATAAATTGACATCTAATTACAAATATCAAACAATTACAAAATGAACTCAATTATAACAAGCAGAATCTCTTTGGAATTAACATGTCAGATACAATCCCAAACCACGGTACTCAATGACAGCGGTCGGGTAAAAACAAAAACAAATAAACAACCAGCAAACAATTCAATGGAAAAATAACAAACACAGTAAAACAGTCCAAACAACAACAATCCAAACACAACATCCAATAAAATTGTGAAAATCGTAGCGTAATACGAACGCACTCGACTCGTTATCGAGAGATCTGGGATTCGATCCCAGCGGTGTCCGGAAAACAATATTTCGGTTGGTATGTGTCAATTAAAGAAAAATGTGGAAAGAGCGACGACTTTGTCCATTTATATTGTTTCCACGTATTTTGAAGATCTTCACCACTGCGACACTGGAGAGGCGGTACCTGCTTCAACTGCGTTCTGTGTTGGAAACAAGTAGAGGTTTTGAGAGTATTCTAGTAATGATAGGGAACATACTGTATGTAACAGGAAGCCTATTGTCATATTAATTAAATGACAAGTTAAGAGATGAGCAGCATAAGTTGTAAGTTAATATTATGGAAAGCTGAGAATTCAGAGTCTGTGTTTAATTCAATATTTTCGTTCAGCAAGTTTAAATATAAATCAAGTGAAGTCTTGACTCCGACACCTCAGCACCTGTCCATGCTACCTCAACCATACTTGTGCCCTACCCAAAGAGGGCTCTACCTGATGCTGTAAATCCTGACTGGCTTTTGGACCTGCTTTCGAACATTAAGTATTGGATAAAAACCTTCAAGAGAATATGTTCCCACATCTCATAGACCTGAGCGTGTGAGGGAGATTATCACCCCTGAACTTACCAGGGTGTCAGCTGCATGAAATCTATACCCCAGACCCTCTTCATCGTATACACCCTAAGCGAGCTCTTCAAACACCGCCATTTCACTTGTCTCAAAATCTCAATAATCCAGCAAGGATTCCAGGAAGGCAGTTCCTCTGTTCAAGCCATTTGCAACTCACCAAGTGTCTGAAACCAGCAAGTCATCATCCTCCACAAGGCGGAGTGCACCAAATTACCTCCTAATGTTCTTACCACTTGTTCTGCCAGTGCATCCTTAGAAAAAGCATCTGTCCCTGGGTCTTCACAGCTTCCTCAAAATTTCTCTAAATTTTTCTTGGATGGGGGTGGGGTGGTGGGGGGGGGCTGATCTCATCGGTTTCCAATGAGGTATGATTCAGTTCTGCCAAAGCTAAGAGGATCGATTTTGAGAGAGCCATCAAAATGCGGCTCCCTGAAGGCCAAAGTTTTATTGGGTCTTTTTGCTTCATGTAAAATCCCCTGAAATGCCACAAAGCACTGAACTACTCGGGAACACCTTGTAGGTTCAGATGCTTGTGAAATCGGAATGGGGAAGAAGGTTCACTACAAGAACTCCACCTTTTTTTGGTAGGCTTATTCCAATTTTTTTATCTTTTTGCTTTTGCCGCAGTGGGTGGTTAGGTTTTTCTTTCTAATTATATTAGGCGGCTTTTTTCTCGTTTTGTAAGCCCTCCACTTTGTTTATTTGAGACAGGCTGGTCTGACCTTTAATATTTCTATTTCATGTTGAGAGATTCATGTGTTAGCGCATCTTGGTACCACTTCCTTTCATAGGTAAAGTTCAGTTTCAGCTGGTGGGGTTGTTTTAGAGCCATTTTACTGTTTTTGTTAATTAAACTTTTTTAAAGTTCAAATTCAGTTCAATTCAGTCTGAAGTGTGATTTTATAAAATGTAATTATAAGATGATTTTTGAAAAACACGAAGGTGGACGAAGAGAAAGCAGATACCGCAAGGCCTACGACAAGTGATGCCATTGGTTACAAGGCCTACGACAAGTGATGCCATTGGTTACCCATTGGAGAAGGTGCATCAACATCTAAGAGCGCAAAGGAGGATATTGCTGGGAATTAAGTGAGTGAATTTGTTATCAGGAACTTTTTCAACGTCTCTGCATCCGAGCAATTGAGATGTAAGTTATTATCAGAATCTTGGGCCCACAATGAAAACTCTAATTTTAAGATCTACAGCTTTGGAAATCGAGCATTTAGACAACAGTGGTTGAATGATTATCCCTGTCTGGCGTGCTTAGCCAAACTCAATGACTGACCTTCGCTGCAAACCATGCGTCATTTTCCAGTCTTCAGTCCATAGGGACATTCTTGGAATATTTTTTTCTTAAGCCATGTACGCCATGTACGAAAGGTAGCGATTTTACCAATAAGGGTAAAAAACATATGACACATGATCCACATAAAGAGTTTGATGGTAAAGTCAGACAATTTCATGTCTCTTATGGATAAGACACCATTGATCAAAGTAGCGCGCTACACATAGCGCTGCTAGAGTAGCTCATTACATTTACAGTAGCGTGAAGTGTAGCATCGTTACAAATAAAAACTGTAGTTATAGCAGTAGAATACAAAAAGTAAGGGAGCTTGTAGCAGAAAATTACGCTACAAATTGAGCTACTATAAAAAAGAAATACAGAACAATTCTTCAAATCACGTACTTTTTCCAGATTTATTGAGGCATTATTCCCTGGAACAGTGGAACTAAGTTTACCCTGCCTAAAGTAATGTACCCGACTTTGCTTACACTCTTAAACATTTCCAAAACTGTTAACCGTAAAGCATTATCTTCCTTAATTTATGATATTAACAGGGAAGTATTCTCAATCAACCTGGGAGCAAAGCGTGTCCGAAATGATCGCGAAAGGGTTTTTATTGAGGACAGCTATAACAAGATTCGATTGACTTTTTCAAATTAAATGAATTCGAAGGTACAATTTGTTATATAAGATAATCAGAACTGGGGTAAATGCAAAGATAAATTACTTGTGTAACTTACATTAGCATTTAGCTCTGAACGTTATATGTAAGAACGTACATATAAAGATCATCTTCAGGATCTGCACTTTTAATTTAGAATGAAATGTAGAAAAAGTTGCTGAAAAGTAGCGAAAGTAGCTACTTTTCAGAAATAGTAGTCGCAAACTACTTTTTTCAAGAATGTAATTGTAGCAGTTGCTAGCCGCTTTAAAAACGTAGCTTTCCAATCACTGAAAGAGTCTGATGTGTTGGATTTAAATTACCAAACTATGATAGAACGAAATAGAGCTAAGTTTTATCCATTCGTTAAGACAACAGTGTTTTGCAGAACACATAGCCTTTCTCTATGAGATAAGACAGAAGGCTTATCTTCAGATAAACGCTATGAAAGGTCTTCAGGTTGCTTACTCTATGAGATAAGACAGAAGGCTTGCCGGGTGTTTACTTCTCCATTCCACTTCCGCATCGACTCAGGTGATGCCATTTTGAAAGATTAGCTGACAACTCGACTCAAAAAGGGCAAAATATATTTCCCATCGCATACAAAATGAAATTATTGTGGTTTAGAAGATATTTTGTGATATTTCTACAGTGCTTGCTGGTGAAACTGATGACGTGTTGGAGATTAAGCAGCTTTGTCTAAGATTTCTTGACGGAAGTCATTCCTTTCGAGAAGAGATTTCAGGGTTCCAAATGTTCGAAAATCAAAGTTTGAAAGAAGAATCGGAAGCAATAATTATGGTTATGAAAAAATATGGATAAGCGTTATCAAAAATGGTTGGACAAGGCTATGATGGCTTGTTCTGTCATGGTAGGCACTGAAAACGATGTGCAGAAAGTAGTGAGAGATCAACGTCCTTTGCCCCATTACAGTACTTACACAGTTCATCTCTTAAACTGAAGCGTGTCATAAATGATTTAAACCCAGTAAGCGGCATACAGAAAACGATTGGTACTATAAAGCACACGATATATCTTTTTCCGGAGCAAGTGTTGCCCTTACGAAAAATGGACCAAAAAATCCTGTATTGTGTCAAACAACATGGTCCAAAAACATAAAAATATACAAAACTTTACACCCCGTGCTTCGATTCTTTGAAAATTTCTCTTCAGAGCAGATTCTCGAAAAAGAATGAATCTTTATCTTCTCTTTTAAACTTACTTCGCAAGCTATTTGTAAATTTGAAGTTAAATTTATTTTGCAATTCGAAGACATGTCAGCAGCGTGCAAGTGTAAGTTGATAATTCAAACGCAAGATCAAGGTCGTGGCTCTACTTTTTGACAGACAAGTCGGTAGCGGGCTACCCAGGTGGTGCAATGGTCTCAGAGCTGGCTTCTGAGTATTTCGAATTGGGTTCGGGTTTGAATTCCGGTGAGACATGGACGTTATGTTTGTCTTATGGAAATGGGTATCTACTCTAAATGGAGCCCGTGTGCCTAAATTAGAGAGGGACGACTATTTTATATCATATGAATTTGCTCACAGTGGTCGTTAAACTCCCAAGCAAACAAACAAGTCGGTAGCGGAAACAAAAAAGATTTCCCTTTAAGGAAGTTTGTATGAAGCGGATAATTCGCAGTCGCGCTCCTCGGAATGGCATGCATCATTGAAAAATCTTTTAGTACCATGAGTACGGTAAGGTATTAGGTGAGATCAACCATGACTGCGGAGAAACTGGATAGTTTATGTATAGTGAGTGTTCACCAAAATTGGGTGAGATCAAATATGACTGCGGAGAAACTGGATGGTTTATGCATAGTGAGTGTTCACCGAAATTGGGTGAGATCAACCATGACTGCGGAGAAACTGGATGGTTTATACATAGTGAGTGTTCACCGAAATTGGGTGAGATCAACCATGACTGCGGAGAAACTGGATGGTTTATGCATAGTGAGTGTTCACCGAAATTGGGTGAGATCAACCATGACTGCGGAGAAACTGGATGGTTTATGTATAGTGAGTGTTCACCAAAATTGGGTGAGATCAACCATGACTGCGGAGAAACTGGATGGTTTATGCATAGTGAGTGTTCACCGAAATTGGGTGAGATCAACCATGACTGCGGAGAAACTGGATGGTTTATGCATAGTGAGTGTTCACCGAAATTGGGTGAGATCAACCATGACTGCGGAGAAACTGGATGGTTTATGCATAGTGAGTGTTCACCGAAATTGGGTGAGATCAACCATGACTGCGGAGAAACTGGATGGTTTATGCATAGTGAGTGTTCACCGAAATTGGGTGAGATCAACCATGACTGCGGAGAAACTGGATGGTTTATGCATAGTGAGTGTTCACCGAAATTGGGTGAGATCAACCATGACTGCGGAGAAACTGGATGGTTTATGTATAGTGAGTGTTCACCGAAATTGGGTGAGATCAACCATGACTGCGGAGAAACTGGATGGTTTATGCATAGTGAGTGTTCACCGAAATTGGGTGAGATCAACCATGACTGCGGAGAAACTGGATGGTTTATGCATAGTGAGTGTTCACCGAAATTGGGTGAGATCAACCATGACTGCGGAGAAACTGGATGGTTTATACATAGTGAGTGTTCACCGAAATTGTTTGAGATCAACCATGACTGCGGAGAAACTGGATGGTTTATGCATAGTGAGTGTTCACCGAAATTGGGTGAGATCAACCATGACTGCGGAGAAACTGGATGGTTTATGCATAGTGAGTGTTCACCGAAATTGGGTGAGATCAACCATGACTGCGGAGAAACTGGATGGTTTATGTATAGTGAGTGTTCACCGAAATTGGGTGTACGGAAATGCAGATTTAAGACAAAAAGTTTGGCAACCAATTCTGGAAAGCAATGGGAGACTGAAAGTTTTGTTTTCTTCCAAACAGGAGTGATACTACGATGATGCTAATATGCATCATAAAAAAAATAGAATAACTTACGCGTTATGTAAACAATCGCGCCCAGCGGATTTCAATTGAGCAAAGCAGTGAAAGCTTTTTGCCATTACATTAAGTGCCAAGTGATCTGGCATTTTAGTTCGTGGCCTTTGTTTAAGTCTCTGCTGAGACCTGCGAACGAATGATGAATTGTTAAACCAAGAAGAGTTTCGGAGAGGAGTTGGTTGGTTTTGAAAGCAATGTGGGCAGACAGATGTTGCCTAGCGTCTTGAGAATATTGTAATTTTGATGTTCTATATATGTTGTACCGTACTTGTGTTTGGGTGGTTTTATATTTTTAAACCCTTTATTTAACTCCTTGCATTTCATTTGCTAAATGTTCATTTGCGCCGTCCTGTAGGAAGTAGGAAGGGCTGGTTATAATAAGTGTCAAATCTGTTTGGATGACAGTACCAACAAAAAATAGTGTTAGTGGAACCAATGTAATTATTTTAATACAGAGTGTATTAAAATTTATTTGTGGTTCTCTGTGGGATTAACACCGCCACCAAATCTTGCCATAACAGACACAAACTTAATCCGATATACTAAGCTTAAGAAGTTCTAGCAAAGTAGGTTTAATCACATATACTGTATTTCATTATTTTGTATTTCAAATTGTCACTAAATACTCCGTAAGACCATTTTTTTTTCTCTGTATTAAAAATAATTACATTTTTCTTTAAACAGTGGGAATGAGACTAGATGTCTGTCATTTATCTTGAATGATTTAGAGCTTAGAGAATCTTGTGTACTGGAACCTTCTCCTCTTCGTATTAATAACTAAATCTAGTTCGCTTTACGCAGTGGGACTGGAACTGTATTTCTATCATTTATCTTGAACGACTTACAGCTTAGCGAGGTCTTGTGCGCTGCAACTATTTTTCTCTTTGTCTTAATAAATAAATATATACGAGAGTTGTACCGAAGGCAATGTAAAAGTAGGCATACCTTTTGTATTAACTGACAAAGGTCGTTCAAACTGCACATGTTGGTAGAGTAACTCTTCCTCTATAGTAACACTTCTTCTTCATTGAAGGTAAATAATGGATTCCAAGTAGAAGCAACGTGTGGTCATTGAGTTCTTGACGAAGGAAGGGTGCAGGCTGTCCGACATCCCAAGAAGGCGACAGAAGTTTTACGGAGATGACACCATTGAGAACAGGAATGTGCACAGATGGATGAAGAAGTTTAAAGAAGGGGAAACCAGCATTGAAGACAAACCACGCAGTGGGAGACCATTATCTGCGACCACTAACACGAATCGTCAGCGAGTGGATGAACGGATTCGCGCGGAGAGAAGAATCACAATCCGTGAGCTTGTTGCACAACTGGACTGTCGTCACAATGTCATACAGAAGATGATGGAAGATTTAATGTATCAGAAATTTTGTGCAAACTGGGCACCTCGGCAGTTTACACCCGATTTGAAGAAGAGAATGGTACAAATAAGCTCTGATCTACTGGAAGCGTTTTATGGCAATGAAGACACATGTTGTTTCAATCTAGTGTCAGGGAATGAAACGTGGTCGTATCTTTATGATCCGGAAACGAAGAATCAATCCATGGAATGGCATCACACCTCTTCACCAAGTCCTAGGAAGTTCAAGAGCCAGCGACCAGCACAGAAAGTCATGGTGACTGTTTTTGGGGATGACTGTGGCGTCATTCTCTTTTATTTTCTTGAACGGGGCAATACCGTGACCAGCGAGCGGTACATTGAGACACTCAAAACGCTTGGAGAAGCCATAAGGAGGACGAGACCGAATAAGAATCTGAAAAAGATCCACATTCATTATGACAATGCGAGAACACACACATTGTCGGCAACAAATCAGGCGATCAACAAATTAGGCTTATCGAATATCTCCATCCACCATATAGCACAGATCTGGCGCATCCGACTTCCATCTATTTGGTCCAATAAAGGACAGTCTGCGGGGACAATGATTTGAAGATACAGACGAGGTGAAAGTGTCTGTGAAAAAGTGTGTAAAAGGTCTACACTTGAAAATTTTCAAAGATGATTAGAGAGCTGGGTTCAACGATGGCGCAAATGCATCGCTGATGATGGAGACTATGTTGAGTTGTAATTTTGTAAAGAGAAAATGTTACTCTACCAATATGTTCAGTTTGAATGACCTCTGTCAGGTAATAAGAAAGTTACGCCCACTTTTGCATTATTTTCGGTATAACACTGGTATTTCACTTTACGCAGTGGGATTGAGATTGAATTTCTGTCATTTGTCTTGCATGACTCAGAGCTTCGAGAGATCTTGTGTGCTGGAAATTTGCTTTGACCAATCTGGAAAAAAATCTGCTAACGCTCACGTAATCTGCTGTCGCTATTTAAATGGTTTAGTTGTTTTTCTCTAATTACTTTTTAGGAGATCAGCAACGTTGTGACATATTTTAATGCAATTAGTGTTTACCCCGTTTCCTAGAGCTTTGCAGATGAATGTAATTGTGTTATGAATAATGAAGCACAATTGGGATTTGGTGCTGGCCATGAGTAAGGAAGTGTTCTTGGAGTTTCATATAATGTTGTTGAATGTTTTCCACTGTTACATAGCTGTCCTTCGTAATCTAAGAAGACTTCCTGAAATTTTTTATTTGCCACCTATTGTCATATTCAAAGAAACATATGCTCTCCTTTCTGTCTAAGAAATTTATAGTGTTCCATCTAAGAAATTTAGACTTTTATTTTTTTTATTGGAGGTTTAACGACCACCGTGAGCAAATCAATGTGCTATAAACAGTCACCCGTCACTAATTTAGTGTCACTGGTTCCAGGGAAGGGAGGGAACCAGTGTCGTAGGAAGAACACAGCATCTATGCTTCACCGGGGTTCGAACCCGGACCCATTACGGACGATAGATCAGAGACAATCGCTGAGGACACTACGCCACCTGGGCGGCAAATTAGACTGTTGCTCTGGAAAGTGTTGTTAAATGTTTTGTAACAATATCTTAATAGAGATATGTGCATTTCTGCCACTTTTATGGGTTACGAAAAAATATGCCATTTTGCTTGCTTTGTGCAGCATTTAACTCCGAGTTTCCTCGCTCAGTACAGTTGTTCTCTTGACTGAAATACACCGACCTTGGATAATCGCTGCAACTGGCCGTTTTTATTCTTGAGTCACCTCAGTGGTTCGTCACACACATCCTTTCCTCCTCCCTTTTCCGTTTTGACCCTTGAGTCACCTCAGTGGTACGTCACACCCATCCCTTCCTCCTTCCTTTACCGTTTTGACCCATGAGTCACCTCAGTGGTACGTCACACATATCCCTTCCTCCTCCCTTTTCCGTTTTCACTCTTGAGCCACTTCAGTGGTAAGTCCCACATATACTTTCCTATTCCCTTGAGAAAGGACTGGGAGGGAATCATAGTTTGCCGTTTTGAATCTCGAGGCACATTAGTGGTACGTCACAAATATCTTTTCCCCCTTCCTTTTCCCTTTTGACACTTGAATCACCTCAATGGTACGTCACACATATCCCATCCTCTTCAATTTTCCGTTTTGACTCATGAGTCACCTCAGTGGTACGTCACAAATATGCCCTCCTTCTCCCTTTTCCGTTTCGACCCTTGAGTCACCTCAGTGGTACGTCACACATATCCCTTCCTCCTCCCTTTTCCGTTTTGACTCTTGAGCCACCTCAGTGGTAAGTCCCACATATACTTTCCTCCTCCCTTGAGAAAGGGCTGGGAGGGAATCATAGTCTGCCGTTTTGACTCTTGAGTCACATTAGTGGTACGTCACAAATATCTTTTCCCCCTTCCTTTTCCCTTTTGACACTTGAATCACCTCAATGGTACGTCACACATATCCCATCCTCTTCCCTTTTCCGTTTTGACTCATGAGCCACCTCAGTGGTACGTCACAAATATCCCCTCCTTCTCCCTTTTCCGTTTCGACTCTTGAGTCACCTCAGTGGTACGTCGAACATATCCCTTCCTCCTCCCTTTTCCGTTTTGACTCTTAATTTGCCTCAGTGGTACGTCACACATATTCTTTCCTCCTCCCTTGAGAAAGGGCTGGGAGGGAATCGTAGGTTCCCGTTTTGACTCTTGAGTCACCCCAGTGGTACGTCACAAATATCCCTTCCTCCTCAATTATCCGTTTTGACTCATGAGTCACCTCAGTGGTACGCCACACATATCAATTCCTCCTCCTTTCAGAAAGGGCTGAGAGGGAATCGTAGATAGCCGTTTAGACACTTGAGTCACCTCAGTGGCACGTCACCAATATTCCTTCACCTTCCCTTTTCCGTTTTGATTCATGAGTCACCTCAGTGGTACGTCACTCATATCCGTTCCTCCTCCCTTTTCCGCTTTGACTATTCAGTCACCTCACTGGAACGTCACACATATCCTTTTCTCCTCCCTTGAGAAAGGGCTGGGAGGGAATCGCAGGTTGCCGTTTTGACTGTTGAGTCATCTCAGTGGTACGTCACAAATACCTCTTCCTCCTCTCTTTTCCGTTTTAACTCTTGAGTCTCCTCAGTGGTATGACAAACATATCCCTTTCTCCTTCCTTGTCCGTTTTGACGCTTGAGTCACCTAAGCGGTACGTCACAAATATCCCTTTCTCCTCCCTTTTCCAGTTTCACTCTTGAGTCACCTCAGTGGTACGTCACACATATCCTTCCTCCTCCATTGTCCGTTATTACTCATAAGTCACCTGACACATGAGTAAACGGAAAAGAGTGGGAGCAAGTCCCTTCCTCCCACCCTTTTCCGTTTTAACTCTTGATTCACCTCAGTGGTACGAAAGAGATATTTTTTCCTCTTCCCTTCAGAAAGAGCTGGGAGGGAATTGTAGGTTGCCGTTTTGACTCCTGGGTCACCTCAGTGGTACGTCACAAATATCCCTTCCTCCTCCATTTTCCGTTTTCACTCCTGTGTCACTTCAGTGGTACGTCACACATATCCCTTTCTCCTCCCTTGTCCGTTTTTCTCTTCAGTCATCTCAGTGGTACGTCAAAAATATCGCTTCCTTCTTCATTTTCAATTTTGACACTTGAATCACCATAGTGGTACGTCACACATATACACTCCTCTTCCCTTTTCAGTTTTGAATCATGAGTTAACTCAGTGGTACGTCACACATATCCCTTCCTCTTCCCTTTTTCGTGTTGACTCTTGAATCATCTCAGTGGTACGTCACACATACCCCTTCCACCTCCCTTTTCCGTTTTGACTCTTGATTCACCTCAGTGGTACGTCACACATATCTTTTCCTCCTCCTTTAAGAAAGGGCTGGGATGGAATTGTAGGTTGCCCTTTAGACACTTGAGTCACCTCAGTGGCACGTCACAAATATTTCTTCCCCTTCCCTTTTCCGTTTTGGCTCAATATTAACCTCAGTGGAACGTCACTCATATCAGTTCCTCCTCACTTTTCCGTTTTGACTCTTCAGTCACCTCACTGGTACGTCACACATATCCCTTTCTCCTCCCTTGAGTAAGTAAGGGCTGGGTGGGGGAAACGTAGGTTGCCGTTTTGACTGTTGAGTCACCTCAGTGGTACGTCAGAAATATCTCTTCCTCCTCTCTTTTCCGTTTTGACTCTTGAATCATATCAGTGGTACGACACACATATCCCTTTCTCCTCCCTTGTCCGTTTTGACTTTTGAGTCACCTCAGTGGTACGCACACATATCCTTCCACATCCCTTGTCCGTTTTGACTCTTGATTCACATCAGTGGTACGTCACACATATCCTTTCCTCCTCCCTTGAGAAAGAGCTGGAAGGGAATCGTAGGTTGCTGTTTTGACTCTTGATTCACTTCAGCGGTACGTCACAAATATAATTTCCTCCTCCCTTGTCCGTTTTGACTCATGAGTCCCCTCAGTGGTACGTCATAAACATCCCTTTCTCCTGGTTTTTCTGGTTTGACTCTTGTCACCTCAGTGGTACCTCACACATATCCATTCATCCTCCTTTATAAATGGTTGGATCGAATCGTAGGTTGGCGTTTTGACTCTTGAGTCATTTTATTGGTACGACACAAATATACCTTCCTCCTCCCTTTTCGAAATTTTGACTCTTGAGTCACCTCAGTTGCACGTCACAAATATCCCTTCCTCCTCCCTTGTCCGATTTGACTCTTCAGTCACATCACTGGTACGTCGCACATATACTTTTCTCCTCCCTTGAGGAAGGGCTGGGAGGGAATCGTAGGTTGCCGTTTTGACTGTTGAGTCACTTTAGTGGTATGTCAGAAATACCCTTCCTCTTGCCTTTTCCGTTTTGACCCTTGAGTAACCTCAGTGGTAAGACAAAGATATTCCTTTCTCCTCTCTTGTCCGTTTTGAATATTCAGTCACCTCAGTGTTACGTCACAAATGTCCCTTCCGGCTCCCTTTTCCAGTTTGACCCTTGAGTCACCTCAGTGGTACGTCACACATATCCTTCCTCCTTCCTTGTCCGTTTTGACTCATGAGTCACTTCAGTGGTACGTCACGCAAATCCATTATCCTTCCATTTTCCGTTTTAACTTATGATTCACCTCAGAGGTACGTCACGCACATCCTTTCCTTCTCCTTTGAGAAAGAGCTGGGATGGAATTGTAGGTTGCCGTTTCAACTCCTGTGTCACCTTAGTGGTAGGTCACACATATCCCTTCCTTCCCCCTTGTCCGTTTGGAGTCCTGAGTCATCTCAGTGGTACGTCACACACATCCTTTCGTCCTCCATTGAGAAAGGGCTAGGAGGAAATCGTAGGTTGCCGTTTAGACACTTGAGTCACATCAGTGGTACGTCACAAATATCGCTTCCCCCTTCATTTTCCCTTTTACCACTTGAATCACAGCAGTGGTACGTCACACATATCCCATCCTCTTCCCTTTTCCGTTTTGACTCATGAGTAAACTCAGTAGTATATCCCTTCCTCCTGCCTTTTCCGTGTTGACTCTTGATTCACTTCAGTGCTACGTCACACATATCCTTTCCTCCTCCCTTGAGAAAGGGCTGGAAGGGAATCGTAGGTTGCCCTTTAGACACTTGGATCAACTCAGTGGCACGTCACAAATATTCCTTCCCCCTCACGTTTCCGTTTTGACTCATGAGTCACTTCGGTGGTACGTCACTCATGTCCGTTCCTCCTCCCTTTTCCCTTTTGGCTCTTCAGTTACCTCACTGGAACGTCACATATATCCTTTTCTCCTCCCTTTAGTAAGGGCCGGGGGGGGGGGGAATCGTAGTTTGCCGTTTTGATTGTTGAATCACCTCAGTGATATGTCACAGATATCTCATCCTCCTCCCTTTTCCGTTTTGACTCTTGAGTCACCTCATTTTTACGACACACATATTCCTTTCTCCTCCCTTGTACGTTTTGACTCCTGAGTCACCTCAGTGGTACGTCACAAACATCCCTTCCTCCTCCCTTTTCCGTTTTGATTCTTGAGTCACCTCAGTGGTACGTCACACATATCCTTCCGAATCCCTTGTCCGTTTTGACTCTTGATTCACCTCAGTGGTACGTCACACATAACCTTTCTTCCTCCCTTGAGAAAGAGCTTGAAGGGAATCATAGGTTCCTCTTTTGACTCTTGAGTCACCCCAGCGGTACGTCACAAATATCCTTTCCTCATCCCTTTTCCGTTTTGGCTCTTGAATCACCTCAGTGGTACATCACGCTTATCCTTTACTCCTCCCTTGCCCGTTTTGACTCATGAGTCCCCTCAGTAGTACGTCATACACATCCCTTCCTCCTCGTTTTTCTGGCTTGACTCTTGAGTCACCTCAGTGGTACGTCACACATATCCATTAATCCTCCCTTGAGAAATGGTTGGATGGAATCGTAGGTTGGCGTTTTGACTTTTGAGTCACCTTAGTGGTATGTCACAAATACCTCTTTCTCTTGCCTTTTCCGTTTTGACTCTTGAGTCACCTCAGTAGTACGAAAAACATATCCCTTTTTCATCTCTTGTCCGTTTAAACTCTTGAGCCACCTCAGTGGGACGTCACAAATATCCCGTCCTCCTCCCTTTTCCGTTTTGACTCTTGAGTCACCTTAGTGGTACGTCACAGAAATCCTTCCTCCTCCCTTGTCCGATTTGACTCTTCAGTCACTTCACTGGTACGTCACACATATCCTTTTCTCCTTCCTTGAGAAAGGGCTGGGAGGGAATCGTAGGTTTCCGTTTTGACTGTTGAGTCACTTTAGTGGTATGTCACAAATACCTCTTCCTCCTCCCTTTTCCGTTTTGACTCTTTAGTCACATCAGTGGTACGACAAACATATCCCTTTCTCATCTCTTGTCCGTTTTGACTCTTGAGTCACTTCAGTGGTACGTCACAAATATCCCGTCCTCCTCCCTTTTCCGTTATGACTCTTCAGTCACCTCACTGGTACGTCACACATATCCTTTTCTCCTCCCTCGAGAAAGGGCTCGGAGGTGATCGTAGGTTACCGTTTTGACTGTTGAGTCACTTTAGTGGTATGTCACAAATACCTCTTCCTCCTCCCTTTTCCGTTTTGGGATATGTTTGTCACCTCAGTGGTACGACAAACATATTCCTTTCTCATCTCTTGTCCGTTTTGACAATTGAGTCACCTCAGTGGTACGTCACAAATATAGCTTTCTCCTCCCTTTTCCAGTTTGACCCTTGAGGCCCTCAGAGGTGCGTCACACATATCCTTCCCCCTCCCTTGTCCGTTTTGACTCATGAGTCACCTCAGTGGTACGTCACGCAAATCCATTCCCCCTCCATTTTACGTTTTAACTCTTGATTCACCTCAGTGGTACGTCACACATATCCTTTCTTCCTCCTTTGAGAAAGAGCTGGGAGGGAATTGTAAGTTGCCGTTTTGACTCCTGTGTCATCTCAGTGGTACGTCACTTATATCCCTTCCTCCTCCCTTGTCCGTTTTGACTCTTGAGTCATCTCATTGGTACGTCACATACATCCTTTCCCCCTTCCTTGATAAAGGGCTAGCAGGAAATCGTAGCTTGCCGTTTAGACTCTTGAGTCACATCAGTGGTACGTCACAAATATCCCTTCCTCCTCCCTTTTCCGTTTTGGCTCTTGAGTCACATTAGAGGTACGTCACACAAATCATTCCTCCTCCCTTGTCCGATTCGACTCTTTAGACACCTCGCTGCTACGTCTCACATATCCTTTTCTCCTCCCTTTAGAAAGGGCTGGGAGGGAATCGTAGGTTGCTGTTTTGACTGTTGAGTCACTTAAGTGGCATGTCACAAATACCTCTTCCTGCTCCCTTTTTCGATTTGACTCTAGAGTCACCTCAGTAGTACGTCACACATATCCTTTCTCCTCCCTTGTCCGTTTTGACTCATGAGTCACCTCAGTGGTACATCACGCAAATCCATTCCCCCTCCATTTTCCGTTTTAACTCTTTATTCACCTCAGTGGTACGTCACACATATCTTTTCCTCCTCCTTTGAGAAAGAGCTGGGAGTCAATTGTAGGTTGCCGTTTTGACTCTTGAGTCACCTGAGTGGTACGTCACAAATAACCCTTCCTCCCCCATTATCCGTTTTGACTCCTGTGTCACCTCAGTGGTACGTCACACATATCCCTTCCTCCTCCTTTGAGAAAGGGCTAGGATGAAATCGTAGGTTGCCGTTTAGACTCTTGAGTCAAATCAGTGGTACGTCACAAATATCGCTTCCATCTCCCTTTTCCGTTTTGACTCTTGAATCACCTCAGTGGTACGCCACTCATATCCCTTCCTCCTCCCTTGTCCGTTTTGACTGATGAGTCCCCTTAGAGGTACGTCATACATATCCTTTCCTTCTCGTTTTTCTGGTTTGACTCTTGAGTCACCTCAGTGGTACATCACACATATCCATTCATCCTAACTTGAGAAAGGGCTGGAGGGAATCGTAGGGTGCCGTTTTGACTCTTGAGTCACCTCAGTGGTACGTCACACATATCCTTTTCTCCTCCCTTGAGAAAGAGTTATGACGGAATCGTATGTTGCCGTTTTGACTGTTGAGTCACCTCAGTGGTACGTCACAAATATTTCTTCCTCCTAGGTTTCCCGTTTTGACTCTTAAGTCACCTCAGTGGTACGACACACACATATCCCCTTCTGCTCCCTTGTCCGTTTTGACCCTCGAGTCACCTCAGTGGTACGTCACAAATATCTCTCTCTCCTTCCTTTTCCGTTTTAACTCTTGATTCACCTCAGTGGTACGTCACACATATCCTTTCCTCCTCCTTTGAGAAAGAACTGGTAGGAATTGTAGGTTGCCGTTTTGACTCTTGATACACCTCAGTGGTACGTCACAAATATCCCTTCCTCCTAACTTGTCCGTTTTGACTTATGAGTCCCCTCAGTGGTACGTCATACATATCCCTTCCCCCTCGTTTTTCTGGTTTGACTCTTGGTTCACCTCAGTGGTTCGTCACACATATCCATTCATCCTCCCATGAGAAAGGGCTGGAGGGAATCGTAGGTTGCCGGTTTGACTCTTGAGTCACCTCAGAGGTACGTCACTTATATCCGTTAATCCGCCCCTTACCGTTTTGACTCTTCAGTCACCTCACTGGTACGTCACACATATCCTTTTCTCTTCCCTTGAGAAAGGGTTATGAGGGAATTGAATGCTGTTGTTTTGACCGTTGAGTCACCTCACTGGTACGTCACACATATCCTTTTTCTCTTCCCTTGAGAAAGGGTTATGAGGGAATTGTATGCTGCCGTTTTGACCATTGAGTCACCTCATTGGTACGCCACAAATATCTGTTCCTTCACCGTTTTCCGTTTTGACTATTGAGTCACCTTAGTGGTACGACACACATATCCCTTTCTGCTCCCTTTTCCGATTTGACCCATGAGTCACCTCAGTGGTACATCAAAAATATCCCTTCCTCCTCCCTTTTCCGTTTTAACTCTTGATTCACCTCATTGGTCCGTCACACATATCCTTTCCTCCTCCTTTAAGAAAGAGCTGGTAGGGAATTGTAGTTTACGGTTTTGACTCTTGAATCACCTCAGTGGTACGTCACAAATATCCCTTCCTTCTCCCATTTTGGTTTTGACATTTGAGTCACCTTAGTGCTACGTCACAAATATCCCTTCCTCCTCCATTTTCCGTTTTGACTCTTGAGTCACTTCAGTGGTACTACACACATATCCCTTTCTCCTCCCTTGAGAAAAGGGCTGGGAAGGAATCGTAGGTAGCCGTTTTGATTGTTGAGTCACTTTAGTGGTATGTCACAAATACCTCTTTCTCTTGCCTTTTCCGTTTTGACTCTTGAGTCACCTCAGTGGTACGAAAAACATATCCCTTTCTCATCTCTTGTCCGTTTAGACTCTTGAGCCACCTCAGTGGTACGTCACAAATATTTCTTTCTCCTCCCTTTTCCGTTTTGACTCTTGAGTCACCTTAGTGGTACGTCACACAAATTCTTCCTCCTCGTTTGTCCGATTTGACTCTTCAGTCACCTCACTGGTACGTCACACATATCCTTTTCTCCTCCCTTGAGAAAGGGCTGGGAGGGAATCGTAGGTCGCCGTTTTGAGTGTTGAGTCACTTTAGTGGTATGTCACAAATACCTCTTCCTCCTCCCTTTTCCGTTTTGACTCTTGAGTCCCCTCAGTGGTACGACAAACATATCCCTTTCTCATCTCTTGTCCGTTTTGACTCTTGAGTCACCTCAGTCGTACGTCACAAATATTCCTTTCTCCTCCCTTTTCCAGTTTGACTCTTAAGTCACCTCAGTGGTGCATCACGCAAATCCATTCCCCCTCCATTTTCCGTTTTAGCTCTTCGTTCACCTCAGTGGTACGCCAAGCATATCTTTTCCTCCTCCTTTGAGAAAGAGCTGGGAGAGAATTCTAGGTAGCCGTTTTGACTCTTGAGTCTCCTCAGTGTTACGTCACAAATAACCCTTCTTCCTCCCTTTTCCGTTTTGACTCTTGAGTCACCTCATTGGTACGTCACACATCCCTTCCTCGTTCTTTTTCCGTTTTGACGCTTGATTCACCTCAGTGGTACGTCACACATATCCTTTTTTCCTCCGTTGAGAAAGGGCTGGGAGGGAATCGTAGGTTGCCGTTTTGACCCTTGAGTCAACTCAGTGGTACGTCACAAATATCCCCTCTTTCACCATTATCCGTTTTGACTCATGAGTCACCTCAGTGGTACGTCACACATATACTTTCCTCCTACCTTTTCCGTTTTGACTCTTGACTCACCTCAGTGGTACGTCACACATATCCTTTCCTCCTCCCTTCAGAAAGTGCTGGGATAGAATCGTAGGCTGCCCTTCAGACATTGAGTCTCCTCAGTGGCACTTCACAAATATTCCTTCAGGCTTCCTTTTCCGTTTTGACTCATGAGTCCCCTTGAGTAAGGGCTAGAGGGGGAATCGTAGGAGGCCGTTTTGAATGTTGAGCCACCTCAGAGGTACGTCACAAATATCTCTTCCTCCTAACTTTTCCGTTTTGACCCTTGCGTCACCCCAGTGGTACGACACACATATCTCTTTCTCATCTTTTGTCCGTTTTGACTCTCGATTCACCTCAGTGATACGTCACACATATCCTTTTCTTCTCTTTTGAGAAAGAGCTGGGAGGAAATCGAAGGTTACCGTTTTGACTCTTGAGTCACCTCAGAGGTACATCACTCATATCCCTTCTTCCTCCCTTGTCCGTTTTGACTCCAGAGTCTCCTCAGTGGTAAGTCATACATATCTCTTTCTCCTCGTTTTCTGGTTTGACATTTGATTCAACTAAGTGGTACGTCACACATATCCCTTCATTCGCCCTTGAGAAAGGGTTGGACGGAATCGTAGGTTGCCGTTTTAACCCTTGAGTCACCTTAGTGGTACGTCACAAATACACATTCCTCCTCCTTTTTCGGTTTTCACTCTTGATTCACCTCAGTGGTAAGTCACACGCATACTTTTCTCGCCCTTTTAGAAAGGGTTGTGAGGGAATCGTACGTTGCCGTTTTGAATCTTGAGTCACCTCAGTGGTACCGTCACAAATATACCTTACCCCTCCCTTTTCCGTTTTGACTATTGAGTCACCTCAGTTGTACGACACATATCCCTTTCTCCTACCTTGTCTGTTTTGACTTCTGAGTCACCTCAGTGGTACGTCACAAATACCCCTTCCTCCTCCATTTTCCGTTTTGTCTCTTGAGTCACTTCAGTGGTACGTCACAAATATCCGTCCGCATCACTTGTCCGTTTTGACTCTTGTTTCACCTCAGTGGTACGTCACAAATAACCCTTCCTCCTGCCTTTTCCGTTTTGACTCTTTAGTCACCTTAGTGGTACGACACACATATCTCTTTCTCCTCTTTTGTCCGGTTTGAATCTTCAGTCACCTCACTGGTACGTCACGCATATCCTTTCCTCCTCTTTTGAGAAAGAGCTGGGAGGAAATCGAAGGTTGCAGTTTTGACTCTTGAATCACCTCAGTGGTACGTCACAAATAACCATTCCTCATCCCTTTTTCGTTTTGACTCTTGAGTCACCTCAGTGGAACATCACTCATATTTCTTCCTCCTCCATTGTCCGTTTTGACTCCAGAGTCCCCTCAGTGGTACGTCATACATATACAATTCTCCTCGTTCTCTGGTTTGACATTTGAGTCAACTAAGTGGTACGTCACACATATCCATTCATTCGCCCTTGAGAAAGGGTTGGACGGAATCGTAGGTTGCCGTTTTGACCCTTGAGTCACCTTAGTGGTACGTCACAAATACACCTTTCTCCTCCCTTTTCGGTTTTTACTCTTGAGTCACCTCAGTGTTACGTCACACATATCCCTTCCTCCTCTATTTTCCGTTTTGACTCTTGATCACCTCAGTGCTACGTCACACATATTCTTTCCTCCTCCTTGAGAAAGAGCTGGGAGGGAATCGTAGGTTGCCGTTTTGACTCTTGGGTCACCTCAGTGGTACGTCACTCATATCCCTTCCCCCTCCCTTGTCCGTTTTGACACATGAGTCCCCTCAGTGCTACGTCATACATATCCCTTCCTCCTCGTTTTTCTGGTTTGACACTTGAGTCACCTCAGTGGTACGTCACACATATCCATTCATCCTGCCATGAGAAAGGGCTGGAGGGAATCGTAGGTTGCCCTTTTGACTCTTGAGTCACCTCAGAGGTACGTCACTTATATCTGTTCCTCCTCCCCTTTCCGTTTTGACTCTTCAGTCACCTCACTGGTACGTCACACATATCCTTTTCTCCTCCCTTGAGAAAGAGTTATGAGGGAATCGTATGTTGCCGTTTTGACTGTTGAGTCACCTCAGTGGTACGTCACAAATATTTCTTCCTCCTAGGTTTTCCGTTTTGACTCTTAAGTCACCTCAGTGGTACGACACACATATCCCTTTCTGCTCCCTTGTCCGTTTTGACCCTTGAGTCACCGCAGTGGTACGTCACAAATATGCCTTCCTCCTCCCTTTTCCGTTTTAACTCTTTATGCACCTTAGTGGTACGTCACACATATCCTTTCCTCCTCCTTTGAAAAAGAACTGCTAGGGAATTGTAGGTTGCCGTTTTGACTCTTGATTCACCTCAGTGGTACTTCACAAATATCCCTTTGTTCTCCCTTTTCCGTTTTGACTTTTGAGCCACCGCAGAGGTACCTCACACATATTATTCCTCCTCCCTTGTCCGTTTTTACACATGAGTCACCTCAGTGGTACGTCACGCATATCCCTTCATCCTCCCTTTTCCGTTTTAACTATTGATTCACCTCAGTTATACGTCACACATATCCCTTTCCTCCTCCTTTGAGAAAGAACTGGTAGGGAATTGTAGGTTACCGTTTTGACTCTTGATTCACCTCAGTGGTACGTCACAAATATCCCTTTCTTCTCCCTTTTCCGTTTTGACCCTTGAGCCACCTCAGACGTACCTCACACATATCCTTCCTCGTCCCTTGTCCGTTTTGACTCATGAGTCACCTCAGTGGTACGTCACGCATATCCCTTCATCCTCCCTTTTCCGTTTTAACTCTTGATTTACCTCAGTGGTGCGTCACACATATCCTTCCCTCCTCCCTTGAGAGAGAGCTGGGAGGGGATTGTAGTTTGCCGTTTTGACCTTTGAGTCACCTTAGTGGTACGTCACAGATATTCCTTCCTCCTCCATTTTCCGTTTTGAATGCTGTGTCACCTCAGTGGTACGTCGCACATATCCCTTGCTCCTCCCTTCTCCGTTTTGACTCTTGAGTTACCTCAGTGGAACGTCACACACATCCTTTCCTCCTCTTTTGAGAAAGGGCAAGGAGGAAATCGTAGTTTGCCGTTGGGACTCTTTAGTCACATTAGTGGTACGTCACAATTATCTCTTCCCACTTCCTTTTCTCTTTAGACACTTTAATCACCTAGTGGTACGTCATACATATCTTCTCCTCTCCCCTTTTCCGTTTTGACTCATGAGTCAACTCAGTGGTACGTCACAAATATCCCTTCCTCCTCCTTTTTCCGTTTTGACTCTTGAGTCACCTCAGTGGTACATCACAAATATACCTTTCTCCTCTCTTTTTCGTTTTGACTCTTGAGTCACCTGAGTGGTACATCACACATATCCCTTCCTCCTCTATTTTTCGTTTTGACTCTTGCTTCACCTCAGTGGTACGTCACACACATCCTTTTCTTCTCCTTTTTGAAAGGGTGGTGAGGTAATCTTAGGTTGCCGTTTTCAAACCTGAGTAACCTCAGTGATACGTCACCTATATCCGTGCCTCCTCTTTTTTCCGTTTTGACTTTTCAGTCACCTCACTGGTACGTCACACATATTCTTTTCTTCTACGTTGAGAAAGCGCTAGGAGGGAAGCGTTAGTTGCCGTTTTGACTGTTGAGTCACCTCAGTGGTACGTCACAAATATCTCTTCCTCCTCCCTATTCCGTTTGACTCTTGAGTCACCTTAGTGGTACTACACACATATCCCTTCACCTCCCTTGAGAAAGGGCTGGGAGGAAATCGTAGGTTGCCGTTTTGACTGTTGAGTCACTTTAGTGGTAGGTCGCAAATACCTTTTTCTCTTGCCCTTTCTGTTTTGACTCTTGAGTTACCTCAGTGGTACGACAAACATATCCCTTTCTCATCTCTGGTCCGTTTTGAGTCTTCAGTCACCTCAGTGGTACGTCACAAATGTCCCTTTGTCCTCCCTTTTCCAGTTTGACTCTTGAATCACCTCAGTGGTACGTCTCACATATCCTTCCTCCTCCCCTGTCCGTTTTGACTCATGAGTCAACTCAGTGGTACGTCACGCAACTCCATTCCTCCCCTATGAGAAAGAGCTGGGATGGAACTGTAGGTTGCCGTGTTTACTCTTAAGTCACCTCAGTGGTACGTCACAAATATCCCTTCCTCCCTCCCTTGTCCGTTTTGACTCCTGAGTCATCTCAGTGGTACGTCACACACATCCTTTCTTCCTCCTATGAGAAAGTGCTCTGAGGAAATCGTCGGTTGCCGTTTAGACTGTTGAGTCACATCAGTGGTACGTCACAAATATCGCTTCCCCCTTCATTTTCCCTTTTGGCACTTGAATCACCGCAGTGGTACGACACACATATCCCTTCCTCCTCCCTTGTCCGTTTTGACTCTTGTGTTACCTCAGTGGTACGTCACACATATCCTTCCCCATCTCTTGTCCGTTTTGACTCTTGATTCACCTCAGTGGTACGTCACGCATATACTTTCCCCCTTATTTCAGAAAGAGCTGGAAGGGAATCGTAAGTTGCTGTTTTGACGCTTCAGTCACCTCGGCGTTACGTTACAAATATCCTTTCCTCATCCCTTTTCCTTTTTGACTCTTGAGTCATCTCAGTAGTACATCACACATATCCCTTCCTAATCCCTTGTCCTTTTTGACTCATGAGTCCGCCCAGTTTTACGTCATACACATCCCTTCCTATTCGTTTTTCTCTTTTGACTCTGGAGTCACCTCAGTGGTACGTCACACACATCCATTCATCCTCCCTTGAGAAATGGTTGGATGGAATCATAGGTTGGCGTTTTGACCCTTGAGTCACCTTAGTGGTACGTCCTAAAAATACCTTTTTCTTCCCTTTTCGGTTTTGACTCTTGAGTCACCTCAGTGGTACGACACACATATCACTTTCTCCTCCCTTGTCCGTTTTGACTCTTGAGTCACCTCAGTGGTTACGTCACAAATATCCCTTCCTCCTCCCTTTTCCGTTTTGGGTCTTGAGTCACATTAGAGGTACGTCACACAAATCATTCCTCCTCCCTTGTCCGATTTGACTCTTCAGTCACCTCACTGCTACGTCTCACATATCCTTTTCTCCTCCCTTTAGAAAGGGCTGGGAGGGAATCGAAGGTTGTTGTTTTGACTGTTGAGTCACTTAAGTGGCATGTCACAAATACATCTTCCTGCTCCCTTTTTCGTTTTGACTCTAGAGTCACCTCAGTAGTACGTCACACATGTCCTTTCTCCTCCCTTGTCCGTTTTGACTCCTGTTTCACCTCAGTGGTACGTCACACATATCCATTCCTCCTCCCTTGTCAGTTTTGACTCTTAAGTCATCTCATTAATACGACACACACATCCCTTCCTCCTCCTTTGAGAAAGGGCTAGGAGGAAATCGTAGGTTGCCGTTTAGACTCTTGAGTCACATCAGTGGTACGTCACAAATATCGCTTCCATCTCCCTTTTCCGTTTTGACTCTTGAATCACCTCAGTGGTACGCCACTCATATCCCTTACTCCTCCCTTGTCCGTTTTGACTGATGAGTCCCCTCAGTGGTACGTCATACATATCCTTTCCTCCTCGTTTTTCTGGTTTGACTCTTGAGTCACCTCAGTGGTACATCACACATATCCATTCATCCTCCCTTGAGAAAGGGCTGGAGGGAATCGTAGGGTGCCGTTTTGACTCATGAGTCACCTCAGTGGTTACGTCATTATATCCGTTCCTCCTTCCCTTTCCGTTTTGACTCTTCAGTCACCTCACTGGTACGTCACACATATCCTTTTCTTCTCCTTTGAGAAAGAGTTATGAGGGAATCGTATGTTGCCGTTTTGACTGTTGAGTCACCTCAGTGGTACGTCACAAATATTTCTTCCTCCTAGGTTTTCCGTTTTGACTCTTAAATCACCTCAGTAGTACGACACACATATCCCTTTCTGCTCCCTTGTCCGTTTTGACCCTTGAGTCACCTCAGTGGTACGTCACAAATATCCCTTCCTCCTCCCTTTTCCGTTTTAACTCTTGATTCACCTCAGTGGTACGTCACACATATCCTTTCCTCCTCCTTTGAGAAAGAACTGGTAGGGAATTATAGGTTGCCGTTTTGACTCTTGATACACCTCAGTGGTATGTCACAGATATCCCTTCCTCCTAACTTGTCCGTTTTGACTTATGAGTCCCCTCAGTGGTACGTCATACATATCCCTTCCTCCTCGTTTTTCTGGTTTGACTCTTGGTTCACCTCAGTTGTACGTCACACATATCCATTCATCCTCCCATGAGAAAGGGCTGGAGGGAATCGTAGGTTGCCGGTTTGACTCTTGAGTCACCTCAGAAGTACGTCACTTATATCTGTTCCTCCGCCCCTTACCGTTTTGACTCTTCAGTCACCTCACTGGTACGTCACACATATCCTTTTTTCTTCCATTGAGAAAGGGTTATGAGGGAATTGTATGTTGCCGTTTTGACCGTTGAGTCACCTCATTGGTACGCCACAAATATCTGTTCCTTCCCCGTTTTCCGTTTTGACTATTGAGTCACCTTAGTGGTACGACACACATATCTCTTTCTGCTCCCTTTTCCGATTTGACCCTTGAGTCACCTCAGTGGTACGTCAAAAATATCCCTTCCTCCGCCCTTTTCCTTTTGAACTCTTGATTCACCTCAGTGGTACGTCACACATATCCTTTTCTCCTCCTTTAAGAAAGAGCAGGTAGGGAATTGTAGTTTGCCGTTTTGGCTCTTGAATCACCTCAGTGGTACGTCACAAATATCCCTTCCTTCTCCCATTTCCGTTTTGACATTTGAGTCACCTTAGTGCTACGTCACAAATATCCCTTCCTCCTCCATTTTCCGTTTTGACTCCTGTGTCACCTTAGTGGTACGTCGCACATATCCCTTGCTCCTCCCTTGTCCGTTTTGACTCTTGATTTACCTCAGTGGAACGTCACTCACATCCTTTTCTCCTCTTTTGAGAAAGGGCTAGGAGGATATCGTAGTTTGACGTTTGGACTCTTGAGTCACATCAGTGGTACGTCACAAATATGTCTTCCCCCTTCCTTTCCCTTTTGACACTTTTATCACCTCAGTGGTACGTCACACATATCCCATCCTCTTCCCTTTTCCGTTTTGACTCTTGAGTCAACTCAGTGGTACGTCACAAATATCCCTTCCTCCTCTCTTTTCCGTTTTGACTCTTGAGTCACTTCAGTGGTACGTCGCAAATATACCTTTCTCCTCTCTTTTCCGTTTTGACTCTTGTGTCACCTGAGTGGTACATCACACTTATCCCTTCCTCTTCTGTTTTCCGTTTTGACTCTTGATTCACCTCAGTGGTACGTCACACACATCCTTTTCTTCTTTGTGAAAGGGTGGTGAGTTAATCTTAGGTTGCCGTTTTCAACCTTGAGTAACCTCATATCTGTTCCTCCTCCCTTTTCCGTTTTGACTCTTGAGTCACCTCACGGGTACGTCACACATATCCTTTTCTTCTCCGTTGAGAAAGGGCTAGGAGGGAATCGTAGGTTGCCGTTTTGACTGTTGAGTAACCTCAATGGTACGTCACAAATATCTCTTCCTCCTTCCTTTTCCGTTTTGACTCTTGAGTCACTTCAGTGGTACTACACACATATCCCTCTCTCCTCCCTTGAGAAACGGCTGGGAGGGAATCGTAGGTTGCCGTTTTGACTCTTGAGTCACTTTAGTGGTATGTCACAAATATCTCTTTCTCTAGCCTTTTCCGTTTTGACTCTTGAGTCACCTCAGTGGTACGAAAAACATATCCCTTTCTCATCTCTTGTCCGTTTAGACTCTTGAGCCACTTCAGTGGTACGTCACAAATATCCCGTCCTCCTACCTTTTCCGTTTTGACTCTTGAGTCACCTTAGTGGTACGTCACACAAATCCTTCCTCCTCCCTTGTCCGATTTGACTCTTCAGTCACCTCACTGGTACGTCACACATATCCTTTTATCCTCCCTTGAGAAAGGGCTGAGAGGGAATCGTAGGTCGCCGTTTTGAGTGTTGAGTCACTTTAGTGGTATGTCACAAATACCTCTTCCTCCTCCCTTTTCCGTTTTGACTCTTGAGTCACCTCAGTGGTACGACAAACATATCCCTTTATCATCTCTTGTCCGTTTGGACTCTTGAATCACCTCAGTGGTGCGTCACACATATCATTCCTCCTGCCTTGTCCGTTTTGACTCATGAGTCACATCAGTGGTACGTCACGCAAATCCATTCCCCCGCCATTTTCCGATTTAGCTCTTGGTTCACCTCAGTGGTACGTCACGCATATCTTTTCCTCCTTCTTTGATAAAGAGCTGGGAGAGAATTGTATGTAGCCGTCTTGACTCTTGAGTCACCTCAGTGGTACGTCGCAAATAACCCTTCTTCCTCCCTTTTCCGTTTTGACTCTTGAGTCACCTCAGTGGTACGTCACACATATCCCTTCTTCCTTCTTTTACCGTTTTGACGCTTGATTCACCTCAGTGGTACGTCACACATATCCTTTTTTCCTCCCTTGAGAAAGGGCTGGGAGATAATCGTAGGTTGCCGTTTTGACCCTTGAATCAACTCAGTGGTACGTCACAAATATCTCTTCCTTCACTATTTTCCGTTTTGACTCATGAGTCACCCCAGTGGTACGTCACACATATCCTTTCCTCCTACCTTTTCCGTTTTGACTCGTGATTCACATCAGTGGTACGTCACACATATCCTTTCCTCCTCCCTTGAGAAAGTGCTGGGATGGAATCGTAGGTTGCACTTTAGACATTGAGTCACCTCAGTGGCACGTCACAAATATTCCTTCATGCTCCCTTTTCCGTTTTGACCCTTGAGTCACCCCAGTGGTACGACACACATATCTCTTTCTCATCTTTTGTCCGTTTTGACTCTCGATTCACCTCAGTGATACGTCACACATATCCTTTTCTTCTCTTTTGAGAAAGAGCTGGGAGGAAATCGAAGGTTACCGTTTTGACTCTTGAGTCACCTCAGAGGTACATCACTCATATCCCTTCTTCCTCCCTTGTCCGTTTTGACTCCAGAGTCTCCTCAGTGGTAAGTCATACATATCTCTTTCTCCTCGTTTTCTGGTTTGACATTTGATTCAACTAAGTGGTACGTCACACATATCCCTTCATTCGCCCTTGAGAAAGGGTTGGACGGAATCGTAGGTTGCCGTTTTAACCCTTGAGTCACCTTAGTGGTACGTCACAAATACACATTCCTCCTCCCTTTTCGGTTTTCACTCTTGATTCACCTCAGTGGTAAGTCACACGCATACTTTTCTCGCCCTTTTAGAAAGGGTTGTGAGGGAATCGTACGTTGCCGTTTTGAATCTTGAGTCACCTCAGTGGTACCGTCACAAATATACCTTACCCCTCCCTTTTCCGTTTTGACTATTGAGTCACCTCAGTTGTACGACACATATCCCTTTCTCCTACCTTGTCTGTTTTGACTTCTGAGTCACCTCAGTTGTACGTCACAAATACCCCTTCCTCCTCCATTTTCCGTTTTGTCTCTTGAGTCACTTCAGTGGTACGTCACAAATATCCGTCCGCATCACTTGTCCGTTTTGACTCTTGTTTCACCTCAGTGGTACGTCACAAATAACCCTTCCTCCTGCCTTTTCCGTTTTGACTCTTTAGTCACCTTAGTGGTACGACACACATATCTCTTTCTCCTCTTTTGTCCGGTTTGAATCTTCAGTCACCTCACTGGTACGTCACGCATATCCTTTCCTCCTCTTTTGAGAAAGAGCTGGGAGGAAATCGAAGGTTGCAGTTTTGACTCTTGAATCACCTCAGTGGTACGTCACAAATAACCATTCCTCATCCCTTTTTCGTTTTGACTCTTGAGTCACCTCAGTGGAACATCACTCATATTTCTTCCTCCTCCATTGTCCGTTTTGACTCCAGAGTCCCCTCAGTGGTACGTCATACATATACAATTCTCCTCGTTCTCTGGTTTGACATTTGAGTCAACTAAGTGGTACGTCACACATATCCATTCATTCGCCCTTGAGAAAGCGTTGGACGGAATCGTAGGTTGCCGTTTTGACCCTTGAGTCACCTTAGTGGTACGTCACAAATACACCTTTCTCCTCCCTTTTCGGTTTTTACTCTTGAGTCACCTCAGTGTTACGTCACACATATCCCTTCCTCCTCTATTTTCCGTTTTGACTCTTGATCACCTCAGTGCTACGTCACACATATTCTTTCCTCCTCCTTGAGAAAGAGCTGGGAGGGAATCGTAGGTTGCCGTTTTGACTCTTGGGTCACCTCAGTGGTACGTCACTCATATCCCTTCCCCCTCCCTTGTCCGTTTTGACACATGAGTCCCCTCAGTGCTACGTCATACATATCCCTTCCTCCTCGTTTTTCTGGTTTGACACTTGAGTCACCTCAGTGGTACGTCACACATATCCATTCATCCTGCCATGAGAAAGGGCTGGAGGGAATCGTAGGTTGCCCTTTTGACTCTTGAGTCACCTCAGAAGTACGTCACGTATATCTGTTCCTCCTCCCCTTTCCGTTTTGACTCTTCAGTCACCTCACTGGTACGTCACACATATCCTTTTCTCCTCCCTTGAGAAAGAGTTATGAGGGAATCGTATGTTGCCGTTTTGACTGTTGAGTCACCTCAGTGGTACGTCACAAATATTTCTTCCTCCTAGGTTTTCCGTTTTGACTCTTAAGTCACCTCAGTGGTACGACACACATATCCCTTTCTGCTCCCTTGTCCGTTTTGACCCTTGAGTCACCGCAGTGGTACGTCACAAATATGCCTTCCTCCTCCCTTTTCCGTTTTAACTCTTTATGCACCTTAGTGGTACGTCACACATATCCTTTCCTCCTCCTTTGAGAAAGAACTGCTAGGGAATTGTAGGTTGCCGTTTTGACTCTTGATTCACCTCAGTGGTACTTCACAAATATCCCTTTGTTCTCCCTTTTCCGTTTTGACTTTTGAGCCACCGCAGAGGTACCTCACACATATTATTCCTCCTCCCTTGTCCGTTTTTACACATGAGTCACCTCAGTGGTACGTCACGCATATCCCTTCATCCTCCCTTTTCCGTTTTAACTATTGATTCACCTCAGTTATACGTCACACATATCCTTTCCTCCTCCTTTGAGAAAGAACTGGTAGGGAATTGTAGGTTACCGTTTTGACTCTTGATTCACCTCAGTGGTACGTCACAAATATCCCTTTCTTCTCCCTTTTCCGTTTTGACCCTTGAGCCACCTCAGACGTACCTCACACATATCCTTCCTCGTCCCTTGTCCGTTTTGACTCATGAGTCACCTCAGTGGTACGTCACGCATATCCCTTCATCCTCCCTTTTCCGTTTTAACTCTTGATTTACCTCAGTGGTGCGTCACACATATCCTTCCCTCCTCCCTTGAGAGAGAGCTGGGAGGGGATTGTAGTTTGCCGTTTTGACCTTTGAGTCACCTTAGTGGTACGTCACAGATATTCCTTCCTCCTCCATTTTCCGTTTTGAATGCTGTGTCACCTCAGTGGTACGTCGTACATATCCCTTGCTCCTCCCTTCTCCGTTTTGACTCTTCAGTTACCTCAGTGGAACGTCACACACATCCTTTCCTCCTCTTTTGAGAAAGGGCAAGGAGGAAATCGTAGTTTGCCGTTGGGACTCTTTAGTCACATTAGTGGTACGTCACAATTATCTCTTCCCACTTCCTTTTCTCTTTAGACACTTTAATCACCTAGTGGTACGTCATACATATCTTCTCCTCTCCCCTTTTCCGTTTTGACTCATGAGTCAACTCAGTGGTACGTCACAAATATCCCTTCCTCCTCCTTTTTCCGTTTTGACTCTTGAGTCACCTCAGTGGTACATCACAAATATACCTTTCTCCTCTCTTTTCCGTTTTGACTCTTGAGTCACCTGAGTGGTACATCACACATATCCCTTCCTCCTCTATTTTTCGTTTTGACTCTTGCTTCACATCAGTGGTACGTCACACACATCCTTTTCTTCTCCTTTTTGAAAGGGTGGTGAGGTAATCTTAGGTTGCCGTTTTCAAACCTGAGTAACCTCAGTGATACGTCACCTATATCCGTGCCTCCTCTTTTTTCCGTTTTGACTTTTCAGTCACCTCACTGGTACGTCACACATATTCTTTTCTTCTACGTTGAGAAAGCGCTAGGAGGGAATCGTTAGTTGCCGTTTTGACTGTTGAGTCACCTCAGTGGTACGTCACAAATATCTCTTCCTCCTCCCTATTCCGTTTGACTCTTGAGTCACCTTAGTGGTACTACACACATATCCCTTCACCTCCCTTGAGAAAGGGCTGGGAGGAAATCGTAGGTTGCCGTTTTGACTGTTGAGTCACTTTAGTGGTAGGTCGCAAATACCTTTTTCTCTTGCCCTTTCTGTTTTGACTCTTGAGTTACCTCAGTGGTACGACAAACATATCCCTTTCTCATCTCTGGTCCGTTTTGAGTCTTCAGTCACCTCAGTGGTACGTCACAAATGTCCCTTTGTCCTCCCTTTTCCAGTTTGACTCTTGAATCACCTCAGTGGTACGTCTCACATATCCTTCCTCCTCCCCTGTCCGTTTTGACTCATGAGTCAACTCAGTGGTACGTCACGCAACTCCATTCCTCCCCTATGAGAAAGAGCTGGGATGGAACTGTAGGTTGCCGTGTTTACTCTTAAGTCACCTCAGTGGTACGTCACAAATATCCCTTCCTCCCTCCCTTGTCCGTTTTGACTCCTGAGTCATCTCAGTGGTACGTCACACACATCCTTTCTTCCTCCTATGAGAAAGTGCTCTGAGGAAATCGTCGGTTGCCGTTTAGACTGTTGAGTCACATCAGTGGTACGTCACAAATATCGCTTCCCCCTTCATTTTCCCTTTTGGCACTTGAATCACCGCAGTGGTACGACACACATATCCCTTCCTTCTCCCTTGTCCGTTTTGACTCTTGTGTTACCTCAGTGGTACGTCACACATATCCTTCCCCATCTCTTGTCCGTTTTGACTCTTGATTCACCTCAGTGGTACGTCACGCATATACTTTCCCCCTTATTTGAGAAAAGAGCTGGAAGGGAATCGTAAGTTGCTGTTTTGACGCTTCAGTCACCTCGGCGTTACGTTACAAATATCCTTTCCTCATCCCTTTTCCTTTTTGACTCTTGAGTCATCTCAGTAGTACATCACACATATCCCTTCCTAATCCCTTGTCCTTTTTGACTCATGAGTCCGCCCAGTTTTACGTCATACACATCCCTTCCTATTCGTTTTTCTCTTTTGACTCTGGAGTCACCTCAGTGGTACGTCACACACATCCATTCATCCTCCCTTGAGAAATGGTTGGATGGAATCATAGGTTGGCGTTTTGACCCTTGAGTCACCTTAGTGGTACGTCGTAAAAATACCTTTTTCTTCCCTTTTCGGTTTTGACTCTTGAGTCACCTCAGTGGTACGACACACATATCACTTTCTCCTCCCTTGTCCGTTTTGACTCTTGAGTCACCTCAGTGGTTACGTCACAAATATCCCTTCCTCCTCCCTTTTCCGTTTTGGGTCTTGAGTCACATTAGAGGTACGTCACACAAATCATTCCTCCTCCCTTGTCCGATTTGACTCTTCAGTCACCTCACTGCTACGTCTCACATATCCTTTTCTCCTCCCTTTAGAAAGGGCTGGGAGGAATCGAAGGTTGTTGTTTTGACTGTTGAGTCACTTAAGTGGCATGTCACAAATACATCTTCCTGCTCCCTTTTTCGTTTTGACTCTAGAGTCACCTCAGTAGTACGTCACACATGTCCTTTCTCCTCCCTTGTCCGTTTTGACTCCTGTTTCACCTCAGTGGTACGTCACACATATCCATTCCTCCTCCCTTGTCAGTTTTGACTCTTAAGTCATCTCATTAATACGACACACACATCCCTTCCTCCTCCTTTGAGAAAGGGCTAGGAGGAAATCGTAGGTTGCCGTTTAGACTCTTGAGTCACATCAGTGGTACGTCACAAATATCGCTTCCATCTCCCTTTTCCGTTTTGACTCTTGAATCACCTCAGTGGTACGCCACTCATATCCCTTACTCCTCCCTTGTCCGTTTTGACTGATGAGTCCCCTCAGTGGTACGTCATACATATCCTTTCCTCCTCGTTTTTCTGGTTTGACTCTTGAGTCACCTCAGTGGTACATCACACATATCCATTCATCCTCCCTTGAGAAAGGGCTGGAGGGAATCGTAGGGTGCCGTTTTGACTCATGAGTCACCTCAGTGGTTACGTCATTATATCCGTTCCTCCTTCCCTTTCCGTTTTGACTCTTCAGTCACCTCACTGGTACGTCACACATATCCTTTTCTTCTCCTTTGAGAAAGAGTTATGAGGGAATCGTATGTTGCCGTTTTGACTGTTGAGTCACCTCAGTGGTACGTCACAAATATTTCTTCCTCCTAGGTTTTCCGTTTTGACTCTTAAGTCACCTCAGTAGTACGACACACATATCCCTTTCTGCTCCCTTGTCCGTTTTGACCCTTGAGTCACCTCAGTGGTACGTCACAAATATCCCTTCCTCCTCCCTTTTCCGTTTTAACTCTTGATTCACCTCAGTGGTACGTCACACATATCCTTTCCTCCTCCTTTGAGAAAGAACTGGTAGGGAATTATAGGTTGCCGTTTTGACTCTTGATACACCTCAGTGGTATGTCACAGATATCCCTTCCTCCTAACTTGTCCGTTTTGACTTATGAGTCCCCTCAGTGGTACGTCATACATATCCCTTCCTCCTCGTTTTTCTGGTTTGACTCTTGGTTCACCTCAGTTGTACGTCACACATATCCATTCATCCTCCCATGAGAAAGGGCTGGAGGAAATCGTAGGTTGCCGGTTTGACTCTTGAGTCACCTCAGAAGTACGTCACTTATATCTGTTCCTCCGCCCCTTACCGTTTTGACTCTTCAGTCACCTCACTGGTACGTCACACATATCCTTTTTTCTTCCCTTGAGAAAGGGTTATGAGGGAATTGTATGTTGCCGTTTTGACCGTTGAGTCACCTCATTGGTACGCCACAAATATCTGTTCCTTCCCCGTTTTCCGTTTTGACTATTGAGTCACCTTAGTGGTACGACACACATATCTCTTTCTGCTCCCTTTTCCGATTTGACCCTTGAGTCACCTCAGTGGTACGTCAAAAATATCCCTTCCTCCGCCCTTTTCCTTTTGAACTCTTGATTCACCTCAGTGGTACGTCACACATATCCTTTCCTCCTCCTTTAAGAAAGAGCAGGTAGGGAATTGTAGTTTGCCGTTTTGGCTCTTGAATCACCTCAGTGGTACGTCACAAATATCCCTTCCTTCTCCCATTTCCGTTTTGACATTTGAGTCACCTTAGTGCTACGTCACAAATATCCCTTCCTCCTCCATTTTCCGTTTTGACTCCTGTGTCACCTTAGTGGTACGTCGCACATATCCCTTGCTCCTCCCTTGTACGTTTTGACTCTTGATTTACCTCAGTGGAACGTCACTCACATCCTTTTCTCCTCTTTTGAGAAAGGGCTAGGAGGATATCGTAGTTTGACGTTTGGACTCTTGAGTCACATCAGTGGTACGTCACAAATATGTCTTCCCCCTTCCTTTCCCTTTTGACACTTTTATCACCTCAGTGGTACGTCACACATATCCCATCCTCTTCCCTTTTCCGTTTTGACTCTTGAGTCAACTCAGTGGTACGTCACAAATATCCCTTCCTCCTCTCTTTTCCGTTTTGACTCTTGAGTCACTTCAGTGGTACGTCGCAAATATACCTTTCTCCTCTCTTTTCCGTTTTGACTCTTGTGTCACCTGAGTGGTACATCACACTTATCCCTTCCTCTTCTGTTTTCCGTTTTGACTCTTGATTCACCTCAGTGGTACGTCACACACATCCTTTTCTTCTTTGTGAAAGGGTGGTGAGTTAATCTTAGGTTGCCGTTTTCAACCTTGAGTAACCTCATATCTGTTCCTCCTCCCTTTTCCGTTTTGACTCTTGAGTCACCTCACGGGTACGTCACACATATCCTTTTCTTCTCCGTTGAGAAAGGGCTAGGAGGGAATCGTAGGTTGCCGTTTTGACTGTTGAGTAACCTCAATGGTACGTCACAAATATCTCTTCCTCCTTCCTTTTCCGTTTTGACTCTTGAGTCACTTCAGTGGTACTACACACATATCCCTCTCTCCTCCCTTGAGAAACGGCTGGGAGGGAATCGTAGGTTGCCGTTTTGACTCTTGAGTCACTTTAGTGGTATGTCACAAATATCTCTTTCTCTTGCCTTTTCCGTTTTGACTCTTGAGTCACCTCAGTGGTACGAAAAACATATCCCTTTCTCATCTCTTGTCCGTTTAGACTCTTGAGCCACTTCAGTGGTACGTCACAAATATCCCGTCCTCCTACCTTTTCCGTTTTGACTCTTGAGTCACCTTAGTGGTACGTCACACAAATCCTTCCTCCTCCCTTGTCCGATTTGACTCTTCAGTCACCTCACTGGTACGTCACACATATCCTTTTATCCTCCCTTGAGAAAGGGCTGAGAGGGAATCGTAGGTCGCCGTTTTGAGTGTTGAGTCACTTTAGTGGTATGTCACAAATACCTCTTCCTCCTCCCTTTTCCGTTTTGACTCTTGAGTCACCTCAGTGGTACGACAAACATATCCCTTTATCATCTCTTGTCCGTTTGGACTCTTGAATCACCTCAGTGGTGCGTCACACATATCATTCCTCCTGCCTTGTCCGTTTTGACTCATGAGTCACATCAGTGGTACGTCACGCAAATCCATTCCCCCGCCATTTTCCGATTTAGCTCTTGGTTCACCTCAGTGGTACGTCACGCATATCTTTTCCTCCTTCTTTGATAAAGAGCTGGGAGAGAATTGTATGTAGCCGTCTTGACTCTTGAGTCACCTCAGTGGTACGTCGCAAATAACCCTTCTTCCTCCCTTTTCCGTTTTGACTCTTGAGTCACCTCAGTGGTACGTCACACATATCCCTTCTTCCTTCTTTTACCGTTTTGACGCTTGATTCACCTCAGTGGTACGTCACACATATCCTTTTTTCCTCCCTTGAGAAAGGGCTGGGAAATAATCGTAGGTTGCCGTTTTGACCCTTGAATCAACTCAGTGGTACGTCACAAATATCTCTTCCTTCACTATTTTCCGTTTTGACTCATGAGTCACCCCAGTGGTACGTCACACATATCCTTTAATCCTACCTTTTCCGTTTTGACTCGTGATTCACATCAGTGGTACGTCACACATATCCTTTCCTCCTCCCTTGAGAAAGTGCTGGGATGGAATCGTAGGTTGCACTTTAGACATTGAGTCACCTCAGTGGCACGTCACAAATATTCCTTCATGCTCCCTTTTCCGTTTTGACCCTTGAGTCATCCCAGTGGTACGACACACATATCTCTTTCTCATCTTTTGTCCGTTTTGACTCTCGATTCACCTCAGTGATACGTCACACATATCCTTTTCTTCTCTTTTGAGAAAGAGCTGGGAGGAAATCGAAGGTTACCGTTTTGACTCTTGAGTCACCTCAGAGGTACATCACTCATATCCCTTCTTCCTCCCTTGTCCGTTTTGACTCCAGAGTCTCCTCAGTGGTAAGTCATACATATCTCTTTCTCCTCGTTTTCTGGTTTGACATTTGATTCAACTAAGTGGTACGTCACACATATCCCTTCATTCGCCCTTGAGAAAGGGTTGGACGGAATCGTAGGTTGCCGTTTTAACCCTTGAGTCACCTTAGTGGTACGTCACAAATACACATTCCTCCTCCCTTTTCGGTTTTCACTCTTGATTCACCTCAGTGGTAAGTCACACGCATACTTTTCTCGCCCTTTTAGAAAGGGTTGTGAGGGAATCGTACGTTGCCGTTTTGAATCTTGAGTCACCTCAGTGGTACCGTCACAAATATACCTTACCCCTCCCTTTTCCGTTTTGACTATTGAGTCACCTCAGTTGTACGACACATATCCCTTTCTCCTACCTTGTCTGTTTTGACTTCTGAGTCACCTCAGTGGTACGTCACAAATACCCCTTCCTCCTCCATTTTCCGTTTTGTCTCTTGAGTCACTTCAGTGGTACGTCACAAATATCCGTCCGCATCACTTGTCCGTTTTGACTCTTGTTTCACCTCAGTGGTACGTCACAAATAACCCTTCCTCCTGCCTTTTCCGTTTTGACTCTTTAGTCACCTTAGTGGTACGACACACATATCACTTTCTCCTCTTTTGTCCGGTTTGAATCTTCAGTCACCTCACTGGTACGTCACGCATATCCTTTCCTCCTCTTTTGAGAAAGAGCTGGGAGGAAATCGAAGGTTGCAGTTTTGACTCTTGAATCACCTCAGTGGTACGTCACAAATAACCATTCCTCATCCCTTTTTCGTTTTGACTCTTGAGTCACCTCAGTGGAACATCACTCATATTTCTTCCTCCTCCATTGTCCGTTTTGACTCCAGAGTCCCCTCAGTGGTACGTCATACATATACAATTCTCCTCGTTCTCTGGTTTGACATTTGAGTCAACTAAGTGGTACGTCACACATATCCATTCATACGCCCTTGAGAAAGGGTTGGACGGAATCGTAGGTTGCCGTTTTGACCCTTGAGTCACCTTAGTGGTACGTCACAAATACACCTTTCTCCTCCCTTTTCGGTTTTTACTCTTGAGTCACCTCAGTGTTACGTCACACATATCCCTTCCTCCTCTATTTTCCGTTTTGACTCTTGATCACCTCAGTGCTACGTCACACATATTCTTTCCTCCTCCTTGAGAAAGAGCTGGGAGGGAATCGTAGGTTGCCGTTTTGACTCTTGGGTCACCTCAGTGGTACGTCACTCATATCCCTTCCCCCTCCCTTGTCCGTTTTGACACATGAGTCCCCTCAGTGCTACGTCATACATATCCCTTCCTCCTCGTTTTTCTGGTTTGACACTTGAGTCACCTCAGTGGTACGTCACACATATCCATTCATCCTGCCATGAGAAAGGGCTGGAGGGAATCGTAGGTTGCCCTTTTGACTCTTGAGTCACCTCAGAGGTACGTCACTTATATCTGTTCCTCCTCCCCTTTCCGTTTTGACTCTTCAGTCACCTCACTGGTACGTCACACATATCCTTTTCTCCTCCCTTGAGAAAGAGTTATGAGGGAATCGTATGTTGCCGTTTTGACTGTTGAGTCACCTCAGTGGTACGTCACAAATATTTCTTCCTCCTAGGTTTTCCGTTTTGACTCCTAAGTCACCTCAGTGGTACGACACACATATCCCTTTCTGCTCCCTTGTCCGTTTTGACCCTTGAGTCACCGCAGTGGTACGTCACAAATATGCCTTCCTCCTCCCTTTTCCGTTTTAACTCTTTATGCACCTTAGTGGTACGTCACACATATCCTTTCCTCCTCCTTTGAGAAAGAACTGCTAGGGAATTGTAGGTTGCCGTTTTGACTCTTGATTCACCTCAGTGGTACTTCACAAATATCCCTTTGTTCTCCCTTTTCCGTTTTGACTTTTGAGCCACCGCAGAGGTACCTCACACATATTATTCCTCCTCCCTTGTCCGTTTTTACACATGAGTCACCTCAGTGGTACGTCACGCATATCCCTTCATCCTCCCTTTTCCGTTTTAACTATTGATTCACCTCAGTTATACGTCACACATATCCTTTCCTCCTCCTTTGAGAAAGAACTGGTAGGGAATTGTAGGTTACCGTTTTGACTCTTGATTCACCTCAGTGGTACGTCACAAATATCCCTTTCTTCTCCCTTTTCCGTTTTGACCCTTGAGCCACCTCAGACGTACCTCACACATATCCTTCCTCGTCCCTTGTCCGTTTTGACTCATGAGTCACCTCAGTGGTACGTCACGCATATCCCTTCATCCTCCCTTTTCTGTTTTAACTCTTGATTTACCTCAGTGGTGCGTCACACATATCCTTCCCTCCTCCCTTGAGAGAGAGCTCGGAGGGGATTGTAGTTTGCCGTTTTGACCTTTGAGTCACCTTAGTGGTACGTCACAGATATTCCTTCCTCCTCCATTTTCCGTTTTGAATGCTGTGTCACCTCAGTGGTACGTCGCACATATCCCTTGCTCCTCCCTTCTCCGTTTTGACTCTTGAGTTACCTCAGTGGAACGTCACACACATCCTTTCCTCCTCTTTTGAGAAAGGGCAAGGAGGAAATCGTAGTTTGCCGTTGGGACTCTTTAGTCACATTAGTGGTACGTCACAATTATCTCTTCCCACTTCCTTTTCTCTTTAGACACTTTAATCACCTAATGGTACGTCATACATATCTTCTCCTCTCCCCTTTTCCGTTTTGACTCATGAGTCAACTCAGTGGTACGTCACAAATATCCCTTCCTCCTCCTTTTTCCGTTTTGACTCTTGAGTCACCTCAGTGGTACATCACAAATATACCTTTCTCCTCTCTTTTCCGTTTTGACTCTTGAGTCACCTGAGTGGTACATCACACATATCCCTTCCTCCTCTATTTTTCGTTTTGACTCTTGCTTCACCTCAGTGGTACGTCACACACATCCTTTTCTTCTCCTTTTTGAAAGGGTGGTGAGGTAATCTTAGGTTGCCGTTTTCAAACCTGAGTAACCTCAGTGATACGTCACCTATATCCGTGCCTCCTCTTTTTTCCGTTTTGACTTTTCAGTCACCTCACTGGTACGTCACACATATTCTTTTCTTCTACGTTGAGAAAGCGCTAGGAGGGAATCGTTAGTTGCCGTTTTGACTGTTGAGTCACCTCAGTGGTACGTCACAAATATCTCTTCCTCCTCCCTATTCCGTTTGACTCTTGAGTCACCTTAGTGGTACTACACACATATCCCTTCACCTCCCTTGAGAAAGGGCTGGGAGGAAATCGTAGGTTGCCGTTTTGACTGTTGAGTCACTTTAGTGGTAGGTCGCAAATACCTTTTTCTCTTGCCCTTTCTGTTTTGACTCTTGAGTTACCTCAGTGGTACGACAAACATATCCCTTTCTCATCTCTGGTCCGTTTTGAGTCTTCAGTCACCTCAGTGGTACGTCACAAATGTCCCTTTGTCCTCCCTTTTCCAGTTTGACTCTTGAATCACCTCAGTGGTACGTCTCACATATCCTTCCTCCTCCCCTGTCCGTTTTGACTCATGAGTCAACTCAGTGGTACGTCACGCAACTCCATTCCTCCCCTATGAGAAAGAGCTGGGATGGAACTGTAGGTTGCCGTGTTTACTCTTAAGTCACCTCAGTGGTACGTCACAAATATCCCTTCCTCCCTCCCTTGTCCGTTTTGACTCCTGAGTCATCTCAGTGGTACGTCACACACATCCTTTCTTCCTCCTATGAGAAAGTGCTCTGAGGAAATCGTCGGTTGCCGTTTAGACTGTTGAGTCACATCAGTGGTACGTCACAAATATCGCTTCCCCCTTCATTTTCCCTTTTGGCACTTGAATCACCGCAGTGGTACGACACACATATCCCTTCCTCCTCCCTTGTCCGTTTTGACTCTTGTGTTACCTCAGTGGTACGTCACACATATCCTTCCCCATCTCTTGTCCGTTTTGACTCTTGATTCACCTCAGTGGTACGTCACGCATATACTTTCCCCTTATTTCAGAAAGAGCTGGAAGGGAATCGTAAGTTGCTGTTTTGACGCTTCAGTCACCTCGGCGTTACGTTACAAATATCCTTTCCTCATCCCTTTTCCTTTTTGACTCTTGAGTCATCTCAGTAGTACATCACACATATCCCTTCCTAATCCCTTGTCCTTTTTGACTCATGAGTCCGCCCAGTTTTACGTCATACACATCCCTTCCTATTCGTTTTTCTCTTTTGACTCTGGAGTCACCTCAGTGGTACGTCACACACATCCATTCATCCTCCCTTGAGAAATGGTTGGATGGAATCATAGGTTGGCGTTTTGACCCTTGAGTCACCTTAGTGGTACGTCGTAAAAATACCTTTTTCTTCCCTTTTCGGTTTTGACTCTTGAGTCACCTCAGTGGTACGACACACATATCACTTTCTCCTCCCTTGTCCGTTTTGACTCTTGAGTCACCTCAGTGGTTACGTCACAAATATCCCTTCCTCCTCCCTTTTCCGTTTTGGGTCTTGAGTCACATTAGAGGTACGTCACACAAATCATTCCTCCTCCCTTGTCCGATTTGACTCTTCAGTCACCTCACTGCTACGTCTCACATATCCTTTTCTCCTCCCTTTAGAAAGGGCTGGGAGGGAATCGAAGGTTGTTGTTTTGACTGTTGAGTCACTTAAGTGGCATGTCACAAATACATCTTCCTGCTCCCTTTTTCGTTTTGACTCTAGAGTCACCTCAGTAGTACGTCACACATGTCCTTTCTCCTCCCTTGTCCGTTTTGACTCCTGTATCACCTCAGTGGTACGTCACACATATCCATTCCTCCTCCCTTGTCAGTTTTGACTCTTAAGTCATCTCATTAATACGACACACACATCCCTTCCTCCTCCTTTGAGAAAGGGCTAGGAGGAAATCGTAGGTTGCCGTTTAGACTCTTGAGTCACATCAGTGGTACGTCACAAATATCGCTTCCATCTCCCTTTTCCGTTTTGACTCTTGAATCACCTCAGTGGTACGCCACTCATATCCCTTACTCCTCCCTTGTCCGTTTTGACTGATGAGTCCCCTCAGTGGTACGTCATACATATCCTTTCCTCCTCGTTTTTCTGGTTTGACTCTTGAGTCACCTCAGTGGTACATCACACATATCCATTCATCCTCCCTTGAGAAAGGGCTGGAGGGAATCGTAGGGTGCCGTTTTGACTCATGAGTCACCTCAGTGGTTACGTCATTATATCCGTTCCTCCTTCCCTTTCCGTTTTGACTCTTCAGTCACCTCACTGGTACGTCACACATATCCTTTTCTTCTCCTTTGAGAAAGAGTTATGAGGGAATCGTATGTTGCCGTTTTGACTGTTGAGTCACCTCAGTGGTACGTCACAAATACTTCTTCCTCCTAGGTTTTCCGTTTTGACTCTTAAGTCACCTCAGTAGTACGACACACATATCCCTTTCTGCTCCCTTGTCCGTTTTGACCCTTGAGTCACCTCAGTGGTACGTCACAAATATCCCTTCCTCCTCCCTTTTCCGTTTTAACTCTTGATTCACCTCAGTGGTACGTCACACATATCCTTTCCTCCTCCTTTGAGAAAGAACTGGTAGGGAATTATAGGTTGCCGTTTTGACTCTTGATACACCTCAGTGGTATGTCACAGATATCCCTTCCTCCTAACTTGTCCGTTTTGACTTATGAGTCCCCTCAGTGGTACGTCATACATATCCCTTCCTCCTCGTTTTTCTGGTTTGACTCTTGGTTCACCTCAGTTGTACGTCACACATATCCATTCATCCTCCCATGAGAAAGGGCTGGAGGGAATCGTAGGTTGCCGGTTTGACTCTTGAGTCACCTCAGAAGTACGTCACTTATATATGTTCCTCCGCCCCTTACCGTTTTGACTCTTCAGTCACCTCACTGGTACGTCACACATATCCTTTTTTCTTCCCTTGAGAAAGGGTTATGAGGGAATTGTATGTTGCCGTTTTGACCGTTGAGTCACCTCATTGGTACGCCACAAATATCTGTTCCTTCCCCGTTTTCCGTTTTGACTATTGAGTCACCTTAGTGGTACGACACACATATCTCTTTCTGCTCCCTTTTCCGATTTGACCCTTGAGTCACCTCAGTGGTACGTCAAAAATATCCCTTCCTCCGCCCTTTTCCTTTTGAACTCTTGATTCACCTCAGTGGTACGTCACACATATCCTTTCCTCCTCCTTTAAGAAAGAGCAGGTAGGGAATTGTAGTTTGCCGTTTTGACTCTTGAATCACCTCAGTGGTACGTCACAAATATCCCTTCCTTCTCCCATTTCCGTTTTGACATTTGAGTCACCTTAGTGCTACGTCACAAATATCCCTTCCTCCTCCATTTTCCGTTTTGACTATTGTGTCACCTTAGTGGTACGTCGCACATATCCCTTGCTCCACCCTTGTCCGTTTTGACTCTTGATTTACCTCAGTGGAACGTCACTCACATCCTTTTCTCCTCTTTTGAGAAAGGGCTAGGAGGATATCGTAGTTTGACGTTTGGACTCTTGAGTCACATCAGTGGTACGTCACAAATATGTCTTCCCCCTTCCTTTCCCTTTTGACACTTTTATCACCTCAGTGGTACGTCACACATATCCCATCCTCTTCCCTTTTCCGTTTTGACTCTTGAGTCAACTCAGTGGTACGTCACAAATATCCCTTCCTCCTCTCTTTTCCGTTTTGACTCTTGAGTCACTTCAGTGGTACGTCGCAAATATACCTTTCTCCTCTCTTTTCCGTTTTGACTCTTGTGTCACCTGAGTGGTACATCACACTTATCCCTTCCTCTTCTGTTTTAAGTTTTGACTCTTGATTCACCTCAGTGGTACGTCACACACATCCTTTTCTTCTTTGTGAAAGGGTGGTGAGTTAATCTTAGGTTGCCGTTTTCAACCTTGAGTAACCTCATATCTGTTCCTCCTCCCTTTTCCGTTTTGACTCTTGAGTCACCTCACGGGTACGTCACACATATCCTTTTCTTCTCCGTTGAGAAAGGGCTAGGAGGGAATCGTAGGTTGCCGTTTTGACTGTTGAGTAACCTCAATGGTACGTCACAAATATCTCTTCCTCCTTCCTTTTCCGTTTTGACTCTTGAGTCACTTCAGTGGTACTACACACATATCCCTCTCTCCTCACTTGAGAAACGGCTGGGAGGGAATCGTAGGTTGCCGTTTTGACTCTTGAGTCACTTTAGTGGTATGTCACAAATATCTCTTTCTCTTGCCTTTTCCGTTTTGACTCTTGAGTCACCTCAGTGGTACGAAAAACATATCCCTTTCTCATCTCTTGTCCGTTTAGACTCTTGAGCCACTTCAGTGGTACGTCACAAATATCCCGTCCTCCTACCTTTTCCGTTTTGACTCTTGAGTCACCTTAGTGGTACGTCACACAAATCCTTCCTCCTCCCTTGTCCGATTTGACTCTTCAGTCACCTCACTGGTACGTCACACATATCCTTTTATCCTCCCTTGAGAAAGGGCTGAGAGGGAATCGTAGGTCGCCGTTTTGAGTGTTGAGTCACTTTAGTGGTATGTCACAAATACCTCTTCCTCCTCCCTTTTCCGTTTTGACTCTTGAGTCACCTCAGTGGTACGACAAACATATCCCTTTATCATCTCTTGTCCGTTTGGACTCTTGAATCACCTCAGTGGTGCGTCACACATATCATTCCTCCTGCCTTGTCCGTTTTGACTCATGAGTCACATCAGTGGTACGTCACGCAAATCCATTCCCCCGCCATTTTCCGATTTAGCTCTTGGTTCACCTCAGTGGTACGTCACGCATATCTTTTCCTCCTTCTTTGATAAAGAGCTGTTAGAGAATTGTATGTAGCCGTCTTGACTCTTGAGTCACCTCAGTGGTACGTCGCAAATAACCCTTCTTCCTCCCTTTTCCGTTTTGACTCTTGAGTCACCTCAGTGGTACGTCACACATATCCCTTCTTCCTTCTTTTACCGTTTTGACGCTTGATTCACCTCAGTGGTACGTCACACATATCCTTTTTTCCTCCCTTGAGAAAGGGCTGGGAGATAATCGTAGGTTGCCGTTTTGACCCTTGAATCAACTCAGTGGTACGTCACAAATATCTCTTCCTTCACTATTTTCCGTTTTGACTCATGAGTCACCTCAGTGGTACGTCACACATATCCTTTCCTCCTACCTTTTCCGTTTTGACTCGTGATTCACATCAGTGGTACGTCACACATATCCTTTCCTCCTCCCTTGAGAAAGTGCTGGGATGGAATCGTAGGTTGCACTTTAGACATTGAGTCACCTCAGTGGCACGTCACAAATATTCCTTCATGCTCCCTTTTCCGTTTTGACTCATGAGTCCTCTCAGTGGTACTTCACACATATCCTTTTCTCCTCCCTTGAGTAAGGGCTTGGGGGGATCGTAGGAGGCCGTTTTGAATGTTGAGCCACCTCAGAAGTACGTCACAAACATCTCTTCCTCCTCCCTTTTCCGTTTTGACCCTTGAGTCACCCCAGTGGTACGACACACATATCCTTTTCTTTTTTTCAGAAAGAGCTGGGATTAAATCGAAGGTTGCCGTTTTGACTCTTGAGTCACCTTAGTGGTACGTCACTCATATCCCTTCTTCCTCAATGGTCCGTTTTGACTCCAGAGTCCCCTCAGTGGTAAGTCATACATATCACTTTCTCCTCGTTTTCTGGTTTGACATTTGATTCAACTAAGTGGTACGTCACACATATCCATTCATGCTCCCTTGAGGAAGGGTTGGAATGAATCGTAGGTTGCCGTTTTGACCCTTGAGTCACCTTAGTGGTACGTCACAAATATACCTTCCTCCTCCCTTTTCGGTTTTTACTCTTGAGTCACCTCAGTGTTACGTCACAGCTATCCCTTCTTCCTCTATTTTCCGTTTTAACTCTTGATTCACCTCAGTGGTAAGTCACACACATACTTTTCTCGCCCTTTTAGAAAGGGTTGTGAGGGAATCGTACGTTGCCGTTTTGAATCTTGAGTCACCTCAGTGGTACGTCGCAAATATACCTTTCTCCTCTCTTTTCCGTTTTGACTCTTGTGTCACCTGAGTGGTACATCACACTTATCCCTTCCTCTTCTGTTTTAAGTTTTGACTCTTGATTCACCTCAGTGGTACGTCACACACATCCTTTTCTTCTTTGTGAAAGGGTGGTGAGTTAATCTTAGGTTGCCGTTTTCAACCTTGAGTAACCTCATATCTGTTCCTCCTCCCTTTTCCGTTTTGACTCTTGAGTCACCTCACGGGTACGTCACACATATCCTTTTCTTCTCCGTTGAGAAAGGGCTAGGAGGGAATCGTAGGTTGCCGTTTTGACTGTTGAGTAACCTCAATGGTACGTCACAAATATCTCTTCCTCCTTCCTTTTCCGTTTTGACTCTTGAGTCACTTCAGTGGTACTACACACATATCCCTCTCTCCTCACTTGAGAAACGGCTGGGAGGGAATCGTAGGTTGCCGTTTTGACTCTTGAGTCACTTTAGTGGTATGTCACAAATATCTCTTTCTCTTGCCTTTTCCGTTTTGACTCTTGAGTCACCTCAGTGGTACGAAAAACATATCCCTTTCTCATCTCTTGTCCGTTTAGACTCTTGAGCCACTTCAGTGGTACGTCACAAATATCCCGTCCTCCTACCTTTTCCGTTTTGACTCTTGAGTCACCTTAGTGGTACGTCACACAAATCCTTCCTCCTCCCTTGTCCGATTTGACTCTTCAGTCACCTCACTGGTACGTCACACATATCCTTTTATCCTCCCTTGAGAAAGGGCTGAGAGGGAATCGTAGGTCGCCGTTTTGAGTGTTGAGTCACTTTAGTGGTATGTCACAAATACCTCTTCCTCCTCCCTTTTCCGTTTTGACTCTTGAGTCACCTCAGTGGTACGACAAACATATCCCTTTATCATCTCTTGTCCGTTTGGACTCTTGAATCACCTCAGTGGTGCGTCACACATATCATTCCTCCTGCCTTGTCCGTTTTGACTCATGAGTCACATCAGTGGTACGTCACGCAAATCCATTCCCCCGCCATTTTCCGATTTAGCTCTTGGTTCACCTCAGTGGTACGTCACGCATATCTTTTCCTCCTTCTTTGATAAAGAGCTGTTAGAGAATTGTATGTAGCCGTCTTGACTCTTGAGTCACCTCAGTGGTACGTCGCAAATAACCCTTCTTCCTCCCTTTTCCGTTTTGACTCTTGAGTCACCTCAGTGGTACGTCACACATATCCCTTCTTCCTTCTTTTACCGTTTTGACGCTTGATTCACCTCAGTGGTACGTCACACATATCCTTTTTCCTCCCTTGAGAAAGGGCTGGGAGATAATCGTAGGTTGCCGTTTTGACCCTTGAATCAACTCAGTGGTACGTCACAAATATCTCTTCCTTCACTATTTTCCGTTTTGACTCATGAGTCACCTCAGTGGTACGTCACACATATCCTTTCCTCCTACCTTTTCCGTTTTGACTCGTGATTCACATCAGTGGTACGTCACACATATCCTTTCCTCCTCCCTTGAGAAAGTGCTGGGATGGAATCGTAGGTTGCACTTTAGACATTGAGTCACCTCAGTGGCACGTCACAAATATTCCTTCATGCTCCCTTTTCCGTTTTGACTCATGAGTCCTCTCAGTGGTACTTCACACATATCCTTTTCTCCTCCCTTGAGTAAGGGCTTGGGGGGGGATCGTAGGAGGCCGTTTTGAATGTTGAGCCACCTCAGAAGTACGTCACAAACATCTCTTCCTCCTCCCTTTTCCGTTTTGACCCTTGAGTCACCCCAGTGGTACGACACACATATCCTTTTCTTTTTTTTTTTTCAGAAAGAGCTGGGATTAAATCGAAGGTTGCCGTTTTGACTCTTGAGTCACCTTAGTGGTACGTCACTCATATCCCTTCTTCCTCAATGGTCCGTTTTGACTCCAGAGTCCCCTCAGTGGTAAGTCATACATATCACTTTCTCCTCGTTTTCTGGTTTGACATTTGATTCAACTAAGTGGTACGTCACACATATCCATTCATGCTCCCTTGAGGAAGGGTTGGAATGAATCGTAGGTTGCCGTTTTGACCCTTGAGTCACCTTAGTGGTACGTCACAAATATACCTTCCTCCTCCCTTTTCGGTTTTTACTCTTGAGTCACCTCAGTGTTACGTCACAGCTATCCCTTCTTCCTCTATTTTCCGTTTTAACTCTTGATTCACCTCAGTGGTAAGTCACACACATACTTTTCTCGCCCTTTTAGAAAGGGTTGTGAGGGAATCGTACGTTGCCGTTTTGAATCTTGAGTCACCTCAGTGGTACGTCACAAATATACCTTCCCCTCCCTTTTCCGTTTTGACTCTTGAGTCACCTCAGTTGTACGACACACATCCCTTTCTCCTACCTTGTCTTGTTTGAATTCTGAGTCACCTCAGTGGTACGTCACAAATATCCCTTCCTCCTCCCTTTTCCGTTTTGACTCTTGAGACCCTTCAGTGGTACGTCACAAATATCCTTCCGCATCACTTGTCCGTTTTGACTCTTGTTTCACCTCAGTGGTACGTCACAAAAAACCCTTCCTCCTCCCTTTTCCGTTTTGACTCTTGAGTCACCTTAGTGGTACGACACACATATCTCTTTCTCCTCTTTTGTCCGGTTTGACTCTTCAGTCACCTCACTGGTACGTCACACATATCCTTTCCTCCTCTTTTGAGAAAGAGCTGGGAGGAAATCGAAGGTTGCAGTTTTGACTCTTGAATCACCTCAGTGGTACGTCACAAATAACCATTCCTCATCCCTTTTTCGTTTTGACTCTTGAGTCACCTCAGTGGTACATCACTCATATTTCTTCCTCCTCCCTTGTCCGTTTTGACTCCAGAGTCCCCTCAGTGGTACGTCATACATATACATTTCTCCTCGTTTTCTGGTTTGACATTTGAGTCAACTAAGTGGTACGTCACACATATCCATTCATTCTCACTTGAGAAAGGGTTGGAGGCAATCGTAGGTTGCCGTTTTGACCCTTGAGTCACCTTAGTGGTACGTCACAAATACACCTTCCTCCTCCCTTTTCGGTTTTTACTCTTGAGTCACCTCAGTGTTACGTCACACATATCCCTTCCTCCTCTATTTTCAGTTTTGACTCTTGATTCACCTCAGTGGTAAGTCACACACATCCTTTTCTCGTCCTTTGAGATAGGGTTGTGAGGGATTCGTAGGTTACCGTTTTGAATTTTGAGTCACCTCAGTATTACGTCAAAAGTATACCTTCCTCCTCCCTTTTCGGTTTTGACTCTTGATTCACCTCAGTGCTACGTCACACATATCCTTTCCTTCTCCCTTGAGAAAGAGCTGGTAGGGAATCGTAGGTTGCCGTTTTGACTCTTGGGTCACCTCAGTGGTACGTCACTCATATCCCTTCCCCTCCCTTGTCCGTTTTGACACATGAGTCCCCTCAGTGCTACGTCATACATATCCCTTCTTCCTCGTTTTTCTGGTTTGACACTTGAGTCACCTCAGTAGTACGTCACACATATCCATTAATCCTGCCATGAGAAAGGGCTGGAGGGAATCGTAGGTTGCCGTTTTGACTCTTGAGTCACCTCAGAGGTACGTCACTTATATCTGTTCCTCCTCCCCTTTCCGTTTTGACTCTTCAGTCACCTCACTGGTACATCACAAATATCCTTTTCTCCTCCCTTGAGAAAGGGTTATGAGGGAATTGTATGTTTCCGTTTTGACCGTTGAGTCACCTCAGTGGTATATCACAAATATTTTTTCCTCCTAGGTTTTCCGTTTTGACTCTTAAGTCACTTCAGTGGTACGACACACATATCCCTTTATGCTCCCTTGTCCGTTTTGACCCTTGAGTCACCGCAGTGGTACGTCACAAATATGCCTTCCTCCTCCCTTTTCCGTTTTAACTCTTGATTCACCTCAGTGGTACGTCACACACATCCTTTCCTCCTCCTTTGAGAAATAACTGCTAGGGGATTGTAGGTTGCCGTTTTGACTCTTGATCCACCTCAGTGGTACTTCACAAATATCCCTTTCTTCTCCCTTTTCCGTTTTGACACTTTAGCCACCTCAGAGGTACCTCACACATATTATTCCTCCTTCCTTGTCCGTTTTTACACATGAGTCACCTCAGTGGTACGTCACGCATATCCCTTCATCCTCCCTTTTCCGTTTTAACTATTTATTCACCTCAGTGGTACGTCACACATATCCTTTCCTCCTCCTTTGAGAAAGAACTGGTAGGGAATTGTAGGTTGCCGTTTTGACTCTTGAATCAACTCAGTGGTACGTCACAAATAACCATTCCTCATCCCTTTTTCGTTTTGACTCTTGAGACACCTCAGTGGAACATCACTTATATTTCTTCCTCCTCCCTTGTCCGTTTTGACTCCAGAGTCCCCTCAGTGGTACGTTATTTATATACATTTCTCCTCGTTTTCTGGTTTGACATTTGAGTCAACTAAGTGGTACGTCACACATATCCATTCATTCTCACTTGAGAAAGGGTTGGAGGGAATCGTAGGTTGCCGTTTTGACCTTGGAGTCAACTTAGTGGTACGTCACAGATATCCCTTCCTCCTCCATTTTCCGTTTTGACTCCTGTGTCACCTCAGTGATACGTCGCACATATCCCTTGCTCCTCCCTTCTCCGTTTCGACTCTTGAATTACCTCAGTGGAACGTCACACACATCCTTTCCTCCTCCCTTGAGAAAGGGCTAGGAGGAAATCGTAGTTTGCCGTTTGGACTCTTTAGTCACATTAGTGGTACGTCACAATTATCTCTTCCCACTTTCTTTTCTCTTTTGACACTTTAATCACCTCAGTGGTACGTCATACATATCCTCTCTTCTTCCCTTTTCCGTTTTGACACATGAGTCAACTCCGTGGTACGTCACAAATATACCTTCCTCCTCCTTTTTCCGTTTTGACTCTTGAGTCACCTCAGTGGTACATCACAAATATACCTTTCTCCTCTCTTTTCCGTTTTGACTCTTGAGTCACCTGAGTGGTACAACACACATATCCCTTCCTCCTCTATTTTCCGTTTTGACTCTTGCTTCACCTCAGTGGTACGTCACACACATCCTTTTCTTCTCCTTTTTGAAAGGATGGTGAGGTAATCTTAGGTTGCCGTTTTCAAACCTGAGTAACCTCAGTGATACGTCACCCACATCCGTTCTTCCTCCCTTTTCCGTTTTGACTTTTCAGTCACCTCACTGGTACGTCACACATATCCTTTTCTTATACGTTGAGAAAGCGCTAGGAGGGAATCGTAAGTTGCCGTTTCGACTGTTGAGTCACCTCAGTGGTACGTCACAAATATCTCTTGCTCCTCCCTATTCCGTTGGACTCTTGAATCACCTTAGTGGTACGTCACAAATACACCTTTCTCCTCCCTTTTCGGTTTTTACTCTTGAGTCACCTCAGTGTTACGTCACACATATCCCTTCCTCCTCTATTTTCCGTTTTGACTCTTGATTCACCTCAGTGCTACGTCACACATATTCTATCTTCCTCCCTTGAGAAAGAGCTGGGAGGGAATCGTAGGTTGCCGTTTTGACTCTTGGGTCACCTCAGTGGTACGTCACTCATATCCCTTCCCCCTCCCTTGTCCGTTTTGACACATGAGTCCCCTCAGTGCTACGTCATACATATCCCTTCCTCCTCGTTTTTCTGGTTTGACTCTGGAGTCACCTCAGTGGTACGTCACACATATCCATTCATCTTCCCTTGAGAAATGGTTGGATGGAATCGTAGGTAGGCGTTTTGACCCTTGAGTAGCCTTAGTGGTACGTCGTAAAAATACCTTTTTCTTCCCTTTTCGGTTTTGACTCTAAAGTCACCTCAGTGGTATGACACACATATCCCTTTCTGCTCCCTTGTCCGTTTTGACCCTTGAGTCACCTCAGTGGTACGTCACAAATATCCCTTCCTCCTCCCTTTTCCGTTTTAACTCTTGATTCAATTCAGTGATACGTCACACATATCCTTTCCTCCTCCTTTGAGAAAGAACTGGTAGGGAATTGCAGGTTGCCGTTTTGACTCTTGATACACCTCAGTGGTACGTCACAAATATCCCTTCCTCCTAACTTGTCCGTTTTGACTTATGAGTCCCCCCCAGTGGTACGTCATACATATCCCTTCCTCCTCGTTATTCTCTTTTGACTCTGGAGTCACCTCAGTGGTTACGTCACAAATATCCCTTCCTCCTCCCTTTTCCGTTTTGGCTCTTGAGTCACATTACAGGTACGTCACACAAATCATTCCTCCTCCCTTGTCCGATTTGAATCTTCAGACACCTCACTGCTACGGCTCACATATCCTTTTCTCCTCCCTTTAGAAAGGGCTGGGAGGGAATCGTAGGTTGCTGTTTTGACTGTTGAGTCACTTAAATGGCATGTCACAAATACCTCTTCCTTCTCCCTTTTTCGTTTTGACTCTAGAGTCACCTCAGTAGTACGTCACACATATTCTTTCTCCTCCCTTGTCAGTTTTGACTCATGAGTCACCTCAGTGGTACATCACGCAAATCCATTCCCCCTCCATTTTCCGTTTTAACTCTTTATTCACCTCAGTGGTACGTCACACATATCCTTTCCTCCTCCTTTGAGAAAGAGCTGGGAGTCAATTGTAGGTTGCCGTTTTGACTCTTGAGTCACCTGAGTGGTACGTCACAAATAACCCTTCCTCCCCCATTATCCGTTTTGACTCCTGTGTCACCTCAGTGGTACGTCACACATATCCCTTCCTCCTCCTTTGAGAAAGGGCTAGGAGGAAATCGTAGGTTGCCGTTTAGACTCTTGAGTCACATCAGTGGTACGTCACAAATATCGCTTCCATCTCCCTTTTCCGTTTTGACTCTTGAATCACCTCAGTGGTACGCCACTCATATCCCTTCCTCCTCCCTTGTCCGTTTCGACTGATGAGTCCCCTCAGAGGTACGTCATACATATCCTTCCCTTCTCGTTTTTCTGGTTTGACTCTTGAGTCACCTCAGTGGTACATCACACATATCCATTCATCCTCCCTTGAGAAAGGGCTGGAGGGAATCGTAGGGTGCCGTTTTGACTCTTGAGTCACCTCAGTGGTACGTAACTTATATCCGTTCCTCCTTCCATTTCCGTTTTGACTCTTCAGTCACCTCACTGGTACGTCACACATATCCTTTTCTCCTCCCTTGAGAAAGAGTTATGAGGGAATCGTATGTTGCCGTTTTGACTGTTGAGTCACCTCAGTGGTACGTCACAAATATTTCTTCCTCCTAGGTTTCCCGTTTTGACTCTTAAGTCACCTCAGTGGTACGACACACATATCCCTTTCTGCTCCCTTGTCCGTTTTGACCCTTGAGTCACCTCAGTGGTACGTCACAAATATCCCTCTCTCCTCCCTTTTCCGTTTTAACTCTTGATTCACCTCAGTGTTACGTCACACATATCCTTTCCTCCTCCTTTGAGAAAGAACTGGTAGGGAATTGTAGGTTGCCGTTTTGACTCTTGATACACCTCAGTGGTACGTCACAAATATCCCTTCCTCCTAACTTGTCCGTTTTGACTTATGAGTCCCCTCAGTGGTACGTCATACATATCCCTTCCCCCTCGTTTTTCTGGTTTGACTCTTGGTTCACCTCAGTGGTTCGTCACAAATATCCATTCATCCTCCCATGAGAAAGGGCTGGAGGGAATCGTAGGTTGCCGGTTTGACTCTTGAGTCACCTCAGAGGTACGTCACTTATATCCGTTCCTCCGCCCCTTACCGTTTTGACTCTTCAGTCACCTCACTGGTACGTCACACATATCCTTTTCTCTTCCCTTGAGAAAGGGTTATGAGGGAATTGTATGCTGTTGTTTTGACCGTTGAGTTACCTCACTGGTACGTCACACATATCCTTTTCTCTTCCCTTGAGAAAGGGTTATGAGGGAATTGTATGCTGCCGTTTTGACTGTTGAGTCACCTCATTGGTACGCCACAAATATCTGTTCCTTCCCCGTTTTCCGTTTTGACTATTGAGTCACCTTACTGGTACGACACACATATCCCTTTCTGCTCCCTTTTCCGATTTCACCCTTGAGTCACCTCAGTGGTACGTCAAAAATATCCCTTCCTCCTCCCTTTTCCGTTTTAACTCTTGATTCACCTCATTGGTCCGTTACACATATCCTTTCCTCCTCCTTTAAGAAAGAGCTGGTAGGGAATTGTAGTTTGCGGTTTTGACTCTTGAATCACCTCAGTGGTAAGTCACAAATATCCCTTCCTTCTCCCATTTTGGTTTTGACATTTGAGTCACCTTAGTGCTACGTCACAAATATCAGTTCCTCCTCCATTTTCCGTTTTGACTCTTGAGTCACTTCAGTGGTACTACACACATATCCCTTTCTCCTCCCTTGAGAAAGGGCTGGGAGAGAATCGTACGTTGCCGTTTTGACTGTTGAGTCACTTTATTGGTATGTCACAAATACCTCTTTCTCTTGCCTTTTCCGTTTTGACTCTTGAGTCACCTCAGTGGTACGAAAAACATATCCCTTTCTCATCTCTTGTCCGTTTAGACTCTTGAGCCACCTCAGTGGTACGTCACAAATATTTCTTTCTCTTCCCTTTTCCGTTTTGACTCTTAAGTCACCTTAGTGGTACGTCACACAAATTCTTCCTCCTCCTTTGTCCGATTTGACTCTTCAGTCACCTCACTGGTACGTCACACATATCCTTTTCTCCTCCCTTGAGAAAGGGCTGGGAGGGAATCGTAGGTCGCCGTTTTGAGTGTTGAGTCACTTTAGTGGTATGTCACAAATACCTCTTCCTCCTCCCTTTTCCGTTTTGACTCTTGAGTCACCTCAGTGGTACGACAAACATATCCCTTTCTCATCTCTTGTCCGTTTTGACTCTTGAGTCACCTCAGTCGTACGTCACAAATATTCCTTTCTCCTCCCTTTTCCAGTTTGACTCTTTAGTCACCTCAGTGGTGCGTCACGCAAATCCATTTCCCCTCCATTTTCCGTTTTAGTTCTTCGTTCTCCTCAGTGGTACGCCACGCATATCTTTTCCTCCTCCTTTGAGAAAGAGCTGGGAGAGAATTCTACGTAGCCGTTTTGACTCTTGAGTCTCCTCAGTGTTACGTCACAAATAACCCTTCTTCCTCCCTTTTCCGTTTTGACTCTTGAGTCACCTCATTGGTACGTCACACATATCCCTTCCTCCTTCTTTTTCCGTTTTGACGCTTGATTCACCTCAGTGGTACGTCACACATATCCTTTTTTCCTCCCTTGAGAAAGGGCTGGGAGGGAATCGTAGGTTGCCGTTTTGACCCTTGAGTCAACTCAGTGGTACGTCACAAATATACCCTCTTTCACCATTATCCGTTTTGACTCATGAGTCACCTCAGTGGTACGTCACACATATTCTTTCCTCCTACCTTTTCCGTTTTGACTCTTGACTCACCTAAGTGGTACGTCACACATATCCTTTCCTCCTCCCTTGAGAAAGTGCTGGGATGGAATCGTAGGCTGCCCTTTAGACATTGAGTCACCTCAGTGGCACGTCACAAATATTCCTTCAGGCTCCCTTTTCCGTTTTGACTCATGAGTCCCCTCAGTGGTACTTCACACATATCCTTTTCTCCTCCCTTGAGTAAGGGCTGGGGGGGGGGAATCGTAGGAGGTCGTTTTGAATGTTGAGCCACCTCAGAGGTACGTCACAAATATCTCTTCCTCCTCCCTTTTCCGTTTTGACACTTGAGTCACCCCAGTGGTACGACACACATATCTCTTTCTCATCTTTTGTCCGTTTTGACTCTCGATTCACCTCAGTGGTACGTCACACATATCCTTTTCTTCTCTTTTGAGAAAGAGCTGGGAGGAAATCGAAGGTTGCCGTTTTGACTCTTGAGTCACCTTAGTGGTACGTCACAAATAACCATTCCTCATCCCATTTTCGTTTTGACTCTTCAGTCACCTCAGAGTTACATCACTCATATCCCTTCTTCCTCCCTTGTGCGTTTTGACTCCAGAGTCACCTCAGTGGTAAGTCATACATATCTCTTTCTCCTCGTTTTCTGGTTTGACATTTGATTCAACTAAGTGGTACGTCACACATATCCCTTCATTCGCCCTTGAGAAAGGGTTGGAGGGAATCGTAGGTTGCCGTTTTAACCCTTGAGTCACCTTAGTGGTACGTCACAAATACACCTTCCTACTCCCTTTTCGGTTTTCACTCTTGATTCACCTCAGTGGTAAGTCACACGCATACTTTTCTCGCCCTTTTAGAAAGGGTTGTGAGGGAATCGTACGTTGCCGTTTTGAATCTTGAGTCACCTGAGTGGTACGTCACAAATATACCTTCCCCTCCCTTTTCCGTTTTGACTCCTGAGTCACCTCAGTTGTACGACACATATCCCTTTCTCCTACCTTGTCTGTTTTGACTTCTGAGTCACCTCAGTGGTACGTCACAAATACCCCTTCCTCCTCCCTTTTCCGTTTTGTCTCTTGAGTCACTTCAGTGGTACGTCACAAATATCCGTCCGCATCACTTGTCCGTTTTGACTCTTGTTTCACCTCAGTGGTACGTCACAAATAACCATTCCTCATCCCGTTTTCGTTTTGACTCTTCAGTCACCTTAGAGGTACATCACTCATATCCCTTCTTCCTCAATGGTCCGTTTTGACTCCAGAGTCCCCTCAGTGGTAAGTCATACATATCACTTTCTCCTCGTTTTCTGGTTTGACATTTGATTCAACTAAGTGGTACGCCACACATATCCATTCATGCTCCCTTGAGGAAGGGTTGGAATGAATCGTAGGTTGCCGTTTTGACCCTTGAGTCACCTTAGTGGTACGTCACAAATATACCTTCCTCCTCCCTTTTCGGTTTTTACTCTTGAGTCACCTCAGTGTTACGTCACAGCTATCCCTTCTTCCTCTATTTTCCGTTTTCACTCTTGATTCACCTCAGTGGTAAGTCACACACATACTTTTCTCGCCCTTTTAGAAAGGGTTGTGAGGGAATCGTACGTTGCCGTTTTGAATCTTGAGTCACCTCAGTGGTACGTCACAAATATACCTTCCCCTCCCTTTTCCGTTTTGACTCTTGAGTCACCTCAGTTGTACGACACACATCCCTTTCTCCTACCTTGTCTGTTTTGAATTCTGAGTCACCTCACTGGTACGTCACACATATCCTTTTCTCCTCCCTTGAGAAAGGGCTGGGAGGGAATCGTAGGTCGCCGTTTTGAGTGTTGAGTCACTTTAGTGGTATGTCACAAATACCTCTTCCTCCTCCCTTTTCCGTTTTGACTCTTGAGTCACCTCAGTGGTACGACAAACATATCCCTTTCTCATCTCTTGTCCGTTTTGACTCTTGAGTCACCTCAGTCGTACGTCACAAATATTCCTTTCTCCTCCCTTTTCCAGTTTGACTCTTTAGTCACCTCAGTGGTGCGTCACGCAAATCCATTCCCCCTCCATTTTCCGTTTTAGTTCTTCGTTCTCCTCAGTGGTACGCCACGCATATCTTTTCCTCCTCCTTTGAGAAAGAGCTGGGAGAGAATTCTACGTAGCCGTTTTGACTCTTGAGTCTCCTCAGTGTTACGTCACAAATAACCCTTCTTCCTCCCTTTTCCGTTTTGACTCTTGAGTCACCTCATTGGTACGTCACACATATCCCTTCCTCCTTCTTTTTCCGTTTTGACGCTTGATTCACCTCAGTGGTACGTCACACATATCCTTTTTCCTCCCTTGAGAAAGGGCTGGGAGGGAATCGTAGGTTGCCGTTTTGACCCTTGAGTCAACTCAGTGGTACGTCACAAATATACCCTCTTTCACCATTATCCGTTTTGACTCATGAGTCACCTCAGTGGTACGTCACACATATCCTTTCCTCCTCCCTTGAGAAAGTGCTGGGATGGAATCGTAGGCTGCCCTTTAGACATTGAGTCACCTCAGTGGCACGTCACAAATATTCCTTCAGGCTCCCTTTTCCGTTTTGACTCATGAGTCCCCTCAGTGGTACTTCACACATATCCTTTTCTCCTCCCTTGAGTAAGGGCTGGGGGGGAATCGTAGGAGGCCGTTTTGAATGTTGAGCCACCTCAGAGGTACGTCACAAATATCTCTTCCTCCTCCCTTTTCCGTTTTGACCCTTGAGTCACCCCAGTGGTACGACACACATATCTCTTTCTCATCTTTTGTCCGTTTTGACTCTCGATTCACCTCAGTGGTACGTCACACATATCCTTTTCTTCTCTTTTGAGAAAGAGCTGGGAGGAAATCGAAGGTTGCCGTTTTGACTCTTGAGTCACCTTAGTGGTACGTCACAAATAACCATTCCTCATCCCATTTTCGTTTTGACTCTTCAGTCACCTCAGAGGTACATCACTCATATCCCTTCTTCCTCCCTTGTGCGTTTTGACTCCAGAGTCACCTCAGTGGTAAGTCATACATATCTCTTTCTCCTCGTTTTCTGGTTTGACATTTGATTCAACTAAGTGGTACGTCGCACATATCCCTTCATTCGCCCTTGAGAAAGGGTTGGAGGGAATCGTAGGTTGCCGTTTTAACCCTTGAGTCACCTTAGTGGTACGTCACAAATACACCTTCCTACTCCCTTTTCGGTTTTCACTCTTGATTCACCTCAGTGGTAAGTCACACGCATACTTTTCTCGCCCTTTTAGAAAGGGTTGTGAGGGAATCGTACGTTGCCGTTTTGAATCTTGAGTCACCTGAGTGGTACGTCACAAATATACCTTCCCCTCCCTTTTCCGTTTTGACTCCTGAGTCACCTCAGTTGTACGACACATATCCCTTTCTCCTACCTTGTCTGTTTTGACTTCTGAGTCACCTCAGTGGTACGTCACAAATACCCCTTCCTCCTCCCTTTTCCGTTTTGTCTCTTGAGTCACTTCAGTGGTACGTCACAAATATCCGTCCGCATCACTTGTCCGTTTTGACTCTTGTTTCACCTCAGTGGTACGTCACAAATAACCATTCCTCATCCCATTTTCGTTTTGACTCTTCAGTCACCTTAGAGGTACATCACTCATATCCCTTCTTCCTCAATGGTCCGTTTTGACTCCAGAGTCCCCTCAGTGGTAAGTCATACATATCACTTTCTCCTCGTTTTCTGGTTTGACATTTGATTCAACTAAGTGGTACGCCACACATATCCATTCATGCTCCCTTGAGGAAGGGTTGGAATGAATCGTAGGTTGCCGTTTTGACCCTTGAGTCACCTTAGTGGTACGTCACAAATATACCTTCCTCCTCCCTTTTCGGTTTTTACTCTTGAGTCACCTCAGTGTTACGTCACAGCTATCCCTTCTTCCTCTATTTTCCGTTTTCACTCTTGATTCACCTCAGTGGTAAGTCACACACATACTTTTCTCGCCCTTTTAGAAAGGGTTGTGAGGGAATCGTACGTTGCCGTTTTGAATCTTGAGTCACCTCAGTGGTACGTCACAAATATACCTTCCCCTCCCTTTTCCGTTTTGACTCTTGAGTCACCTCAGTTGTACGACACACATCCCTTTCTCCTACCTTGTCTGTTTTGAATTCTGAGTCACCTCAGTGGTACGTCACAAATATCCCTTCCTCCTCCCTTTTCCGTTTTGACTCTTGAGACCCTTCAGTGGTACGTCACAAATATCCTTCCGCATCACTTGTCCGTTTTGACTCTTGTTTCACCTCAGTGGTACGTCACAAAAAACCCTTCCTCCTCCCTTTTCCGTTTTGACTCTTGAGTCACCTTAGTGGTACGACACACATATCTCTTTCTCCTCTTTTGTCCGGTTTGACTCTTCAGTCACCTCACTGGTACGTCACACATATCCTTTCCTCCTCTTTTGAGAAAGAGCTGGGAGGAAATCGAAGGTTGCAGTTTTGACTCTTGAATCACCTCAGTGGTACGTCACAAATAACCATTCCTCATCCATTTTTCGTTTTGACTCTTGAGTCACTTCAGTGGTACATCACTCATATTTCTTCCTCCTCCCTTGTCCGTTTTGACTCCAGAGTCCCCTCAGTGGTACGTCATACATATACATTTCTCCTCGTTTTCTGGTTTGACATTTGAGTCAACTAAGTGGTACGTCACACATATCCATTCATTCTCACTTGAGAAAGGGTTGGAGGCAATCGTAGGTTGCCGTTTTGACCCTTGAGTCACCTTAGTGGTACGTCACAAATACACCTTCCTTCTCCCTTTTCGGTTTTTACTCTTGAGTCACCTCAGTGGTAAGTCACACACATCCTTTTCTCGTCCTTTGAGATAGGGTTCTGAGGGATTCGTAGGTTACCGTTTTGTATTTTGAGTCACCTCAGTATTACGTCAAAAGTATACCTTCCTCCTCCCTTTTCGGTTTTGACTCTTGATTCACCTCAGTGCTACGTCACACATATCCTTTCCTCCTCCCTTGAGAAAGAGCTGGTAGGGAATCGTAGGTTGCCGTTTTGACTCTTGGGTCACCTCACTGGTACGTCACTCATATCCCTTCCCCTCCCTTGTCCGTTTTGACACATGAGTCCCTTCAGTGCTACGTCATACATATCCCTTCTTCCTCGTTTTTCTGGTTTGACACTTGAGTCACCTCAGTAGTACGTCACACATATCCATTCATCCTGCCATGAGAAAGGGCTGGAGGGAATCGTAGGTTGCCGTTTTGACTCTTGAGTCACCTCAGAGGTACGTCACTTATATCAGTTCCTCCTCCCCTTTCCGTTTTGACTCTTCAGTCACCTCACTGGTACATCACACATATCCTTTTCTCCTCCCTTGAGAAAGGGTTATGAGGGAATTGTATGTTTCCGTTTTGACCGTTGAGTCACCTCAGTGGTATGTCACAAATATTTCTTCCTCCTAGGTTTTCCGTTTTGACTCTTAAGTCACTTCAGTGGTACGACACACATATCCCTTTATGCTCCCTTGTCCGTTTTGACCCTTGAGTCACCGCAGTGGTACGTCACAAATATGCCTTCCTCCTCCCTTTTCCGTTTTAACTCTTGATTCACCTCAGTGGTACGTCACACACATCCTTTCCTCCTCCTTTGAGAAAGAACTGCTAGGGGATTGTAGGTTACCGTTTTGATTCTTGATCCACCTCAGTGGTACGTCACAAATAACCATTCCTCATCCCTTTTTCGTTTTGACTCTTGAGACACCTCAGTGGAACATCACTCATATTTCTTCCTCCTCCCTTGTCCGTTTTGACTCCAGAGTCCCCTCAGTGGTACGTCATTTATATACATTTCTCCTCGTTTTCTGGTTTGACATTTGAGTCAACTAAGTGGTACGTCACACATATCCATTCATTCTCACTTGAGAAAGGGTTGGAGGGAATCGTAGGTTGCCGTTTTGACCTTGGAGTCAACTTAGTGGTACGTCACAGATATCCCTTCCTCCTCCATTTTCCGTTTTGACTCCTGTGTCACCTCAGTGATACGTCGCACATATCCCTTGCTCCTCCCTTCTCCGTTTTGACTCTTGAATTACCTCAGTGGAACGTGACACACATCCTTTCCTCCTCCCTTGAGAAAGGGCTAGGAGGAAATCGTAGTTTGCCGTTTGGACTCTTTAGTCACATTAGTGGTACGTCACAATTATCTCTTCCCACTTTCTTTTCTCTTTGACACTTTAATCACCTCAGTGGTACGTCATACATATCCTCTCTTCTTCCCTTTTCCGTTTTGACACATGAGTCAACTCCGTGGTACGTCACAAATATACCTTCCTCCTCCTTTTTCCGTTTTGACTCTTGAGTCACCTCAGTGGTACATCACAAATATACCTTTCTCCTCTCTTTTCCGTTTTGACTCTTGAGTCACCTGAGTGGTACAACACACATATCCCTTCCTCCTCTATTTTCCGTTTTGACTCTTGCTTCACCTCAGTGGTACGTCACACACATCCTTTTCTTCTCCTTTTTGAAAGGATGGTGAGGTAATCTTAGGTTGCCGTTTTCAAACCTGAGTAACCTCAGTGATACGTCACCCACATCCGTTCTTCCTCCCTTTTCCGTTTTGACTTTTCAGTCACCTCACTGGTACGTCACACATATCCTTTTCTTATACGTTGAGAAAGCGCTAGGAGGGAATCGTAAGTTGCCGTTTCGACTGTTGAGTCACCTCAGTGGTACGTCACAAATATCTCTTGCTCCTCCCTATTCCGTTGGACTCTTGAATCACCTTAGTGGTACGTCACAAATACACCTTTCTCCTCCCTTTTCGGTTTTTACTCTTGAGTCACCTCAGTGTTACGTCACACATATCCCTTCCTCCTCTATTTTCCGTTTTGACTCTTGATTCACCTCAGTGCTACGTCACACATATTCTATCTTCCTCCCTTGAGAAAGAGCTGGGAGGGAATCGTAGGTTGCCGTTTTGACTCTTGGGTCACCTCAGTGGTAAGTCACTCATATCCCTTCCCCTCCCTTGTCCGTTTTGACACATGAGTCCCCTCAGTGCTACGTCATACATATCCCTTCCTCCTCGTTTTTCTGGTTTGACTCTGGAGTCACCTCAGTGGTACGTCACACATATCCATTCATCTTCCCTTGAGATATGGTTGGATGGAATCGTAGGTAGGCGTTTTGACCCTTGAGTAGCCTTAGTGGTACGTCGTAAAAATACCTTTTTCTTCCCTTTTCGGTTTTGACTCTTGAGTCACCTCAGTGGTACGACACACATATCCCTTTCTGCTCCCTTGTCCGTTTTGACCCTTGAGTCACCTCAGTGGTACGTCACAAATATCCCTTCCTCCTCCCTTTTCCGTTTTAACTCTTGATTCAATTCAGTGATACGTCACACATATCCTTTCCTCCTCCTTTGAGAAAGAACTGGTAGGGAATTGCAGGTTGCCGTTTTGACTCTTGATACACCTCAGTGGTACGTCACAGATATCCCTTCCTCCTAACTTGTCCGTTTTGACTTATGAGTCCCCCCAGTGGTACGTCATACATATCCCTTCCTCCTCGTTATTCTCTTTTGACTCTGGAGTCACCTCAGTGGTACGTCACACATATCCATTCATCCTCCCTTTAGAAATGGTTGGATGGAATCGTAGGTTGGGGTTTTGACCCTTGAGTAGCCTTAGTGGTACGTCGTAAAAATACCTTTTTCATCCCTTTTCGGTTTTGACTCTTGAGTCACCTCAGTTTTACGACACACATATCACTTTCTCCTCCCTTGTCCGTTTTGACTCTTGAGTCACCTCAGTGGTACGTCACAAATATCCCTTCCTCCTCCCTTTTCCGTTTTGGCTCTTGAGTCACATTACAGGTACGTCACACAAATCATTCCTCCTCCCTTGTCCGATTTGAATCTTCAGACACCTCACTGCTACGGCTCACATATCCTTTTCTCCTCCCTTTAGAAAGGGCTGGGAGGGAATCGTAGGTTGCTGTTTTGACTGTTGAGTCACTTAAAATGGCATGTCACAAATACCTCTTCCTTCTCCCTTTTTCGTTTTGACTCTAGAGTCACCTCAGTAGTACGTCACACATACTCTTTCTCCTCCCTTGTCAGTTTTGACTCATGAGTCACCTCAGTGGTACATCACGCAAATCCATTCCCCCTCCATTTTCCGTTTTAACTCTTTATTCACCTCAGTGGTACGTCACACATATCCTTTCCTCCTCCTTTGAGAAAGAGCTGGGAGTCAATTGTAGGTTGCCGTTTTGACTCTTGAGTCACCTGAGTGGTACGTCACAAATAACCCTTCCTCCCCCATTATCCGTTTTGACTCCTGTGTCTCCTCAGTGGTACGTCACACATATCCCTTCCTCCTCCTTTGAGAAAGGGCTAGGAGGAAATCGTAGGTTGCCGTTTAGACTCTTGAGTCACATCAGTGGTACGTCACAAATATCGCTTCCATCTCCCTTTTCCGTTTTGACTCTTGAATCACCTCAGTGGTACGCCACTCATATCCCTTCCTCCTCCCTTGTCCGTTTCGACTGATGAGTCCCCTCAGAGGTACGTCATACATATCCTTCCCTTCTCGTTTTTCTGGTTTGACTCTTGAGTCACCTCAGTGGTACATCACACATATCCATTCATCCTCCCTTGAGAAAGGGCTGGAGGGAATCGTATGGTGCCGTTTTGACTCTTGAGTCACCTCAGTGGTACGTAACTTATATCCGTTCCTCCTTAAATTTCCGTTTTGACTCTTCAGTCACCTCACTGGTACGTCACACATATCATTTTCTCCTCCCTTGAGAAAGAGTTATGAGGGATTCGTATGTTGCCGTTTTGACTGTTGAGTCACCTCAGTGGTACGTCACAAATATTTCTTCCTCCTAGGTTTCCCGTTTTGACTCTTAAGTCACCTCAGTGGTACGACACACATATCCCTTTCTGCTCCCTTGTCCGTTTTGACCCTTGAGTCACCTCAGTGGTACGTCACAAATATCCCTCTCTCCTCCCTTTTCCGTTTTAACTCTTGATTCACCTCAGTGGTACGTCACACATATCCTTTCCTCCTCCTTTGAGAAAGAACTGGTAGGGAATTGTAGGTTGCCGTTTTGACTCTTGATACACCTCAGTGGTACGTCACAAATATCCCTTCCTCCTAACTTGTCCGTTTTGACTTATGAGTCCCCTCAGTGGTACGTCATACATATCCCTTCCCCCTCGTTTTTCTGGTTTGATTCTTGGTTCACCTCAGTGGTTCGTCACAAATATCCATTCATCCTCCCATGAGAAAGGGCTGGAGAGAATCGTAGGTTGCCGGTTTGACTCTTGAGTCACCTCAGAGGTACGTCACTTATATCCGTTCCTCCGCCCCTTACCGTTTTGACTCTTCAGTCACCTCACTGGTACGTCACACATATCCTTTTCTCTTCCCTTGAGAAAGGGTTATGAGGGAATTGTATGCTGTTGTTTTGACCGTTGAGTTACCTCACTGGTACGTCACACATATCCTTTTCTCTTCCCTTGAGAAAGGGTTATGAGGGAATTGTATGCTGCCGTTTTGACTGTTGAGTCACCTCATTGGTACGCCACAAATATCTGTTCCTTCCCCGTTTTCCGTTTTGACTATTGAGTCACCTTACTGGTACGACACACATATCCCTTTCTGCTCCCTTTTCCGATTTCACCCTTGAGTCACCTCAGTTGTACGTCAAAAATATCCCTTCCTCCTCCCTTTTCCGTTTTAACTCTTGATTCACCTCATTGGTCCGTTACACATATCCTTTCCTCCTCCTTTAAGAAAGAGCTGGTAGGGAATTGTAGTTTGCGGTTTTGACTCTTGAATCACCTCAGTGGTAAGTCACAAATATCCCTTCCTTCTCCCATTTTGGTTTTGACATTTGAGTCACCTTAGTGCTACGTCACAAATATCCCTTCCTCCTCCATTTTCCGTTTTGACTCTTGAGTCACTTCAGTGGTACTACACACATATCCCTTTCTCCTCCCTTGAGAAAGGGCTGGGAGAGAATCGTACGTTGCCGTTTTGACTGTTGAGTCACTTTATTGGTATGTCACAAATACCTCTTTCTCTTGCCTTTTCCGTTTTGACTCTTGAGTCACCTCAGTGGTACGTCACAAATATTTCTTTCTCTTCCCTTTTCCGTTTTGACTCTTAAGTCACCTTAGTGGTACGTCACACAAATTCTTCCTCCTCCTTTGTCCGATTTGACTCTTCAGTCACCTCACTGGTACGTCACACATATCCTTTTCTCCTCCCTTGAGAAAGGGCTGGGAGGGAATCGTAGGTCGCCGTTTTGAGTGTTGAGTCACTTTAGTGGTATGTCACAAATACCTCTTCCTCCTCCCTTTTCCGTTTTGACTCTTGAGTCACCTCAGTGGTACGACAAACATATCCCTTTCTCATCTCTTGTCCGTTTTGACTCTTGAGTCACCTCAGTCGTACGTCACAAATATTCCTTTCTCCTCCCTTTTCCAGTTTGACTCTTTAGTCACCTCAGTGGTGCGTCACACATATCCTTTCCTCCTCCCTTGAGAAAGTGCTGGGATGGAATCGTAGGCTGCCCTTTAGACATTGAGTCACCTCAGTGGCACGTCACAAATATTCCTTCAGGCTCCCTTTTCCGTTTTGACTCATGAGTCCCCTCAGTGGTACTTCACACATATCCTTTTCTCCTCCCTTGAGTAAGGGCTGGGGGAATCGTAGGAGGCCGTTTTGAATGTTGAGCCACCTCAGAGGTACGTCACAAATATCTCTTCCTCCTCCCTTTTCCGTTTTGACCCTTGAGTCACCCCAGTGGTACGACACACATATCTCTTTCTCCTCTTTTGTCCGGTTTGACTCTTCAGTCACCTCACTGGTAAGTCATACATATCACTTTCTCCTCGTTTTCTGGTTTGACATTTGATTCAACTAAGTGGTACGTCACACATATCCATTCATGCTCCCTTGAGGAAGGGTTGGAATGAATCGTAGGTTGCCGTTTTGACCCTTGAGTCACCTTAGTGGTACGTCACAAATATACCTTCCTCCTCCCTTTTCGGTTTTTACTCTTGATTCACCTCAGTGGTAAGTCACACGCATACTTTTCTCGCCCTTTTAGAAAGGGTTGTGAGGGAATCGTACGTTGCCGTTTTGAATCTTGAGTCACCTGAGTGGTACGTCACAAATATACCTTCCCCCTCCCTTTTCCGTTTTGACTCCTGAGTCACCTCAGTTGTACGACACATATCCCTTTCTCCTACCTTGTCTGTTTTGACTTCTGAGTCACCTCAGTTTTACGTCACAAATACCCCTTCCTCCTCCCTTTTCCGTTTTGTCTCTTGAGTCACTTCAGTGGTACGTCACAAATATCCGTCCGCATCACTTGTCCGTTTTGACTCTTGTTTCACCTCAGTGGTACGTCACAAATAACCATTCCTCATCCCATTTTCGTTTTGACTCTGCAGTCACCTTAGAGGTACATCACTCATATCCCTTCTTCCTCAATGGTCCGTTTTGACTCCAGAGTCCCCTCAGTGGTAAGTCATACATATCACTTTCTCCTCGTTTTCTGGTTTGACATTTGATTCAACTAAGTGGTACGTCACACATATCCATTCATGCTCCCTTGAGGAAGTGTTGGAATGAATCGCAGGTTGCCGTTTTGACCCTTGAGTCACCTTAGTGGTACGTCACAACGTCACAAATACACCTTCCTCCTCCCTTTTCGGTTTTTACTCTTGAGTCACCCTCAGTGTTACGTCACAGCTATCCCTTCTTCCTCTATTTTCCGTTTTCACTCTTGGTTCACCTCAGTGGTAAGTCACACACATACTTTTCTCGCCCTTTTAGAAAGGGTTGTGAGGGAATCGTACGTTGCCGTTTTGAATCTTGAGTCACCTCAGTGGTACGTCACAAATATACCTTCCCCTCCCTATTCCGTTTTGAATCTTGAGTCACTTCAGTTGTACGACACACATCCCTTTCTCCTACCTTGTCTGTTTTGAATTCTGAGTCACCTCAGTGGTACGTCACAAATATCCCTTCCTCCTCCCTTTTCCGTTTTGACTCTTGAGACCCTTCAGTGGTACGTCACAAATATCCTTCCGCATCACTTGTCCGTTTTGACTCTTGTTTCACCTCAGTGGTACGTCACAAAAAACCCTTCCTCCTCCTATTTCCGTTTTGACTCTTGAGTCACCTTAGTGGGACGACACACATATCTCTTTCTCCTCTTTTGTCCGGTTTGACTCTTCAGTCACCTCACTGGTACGTCACACATATCCTTTCCTCCTCTTTTGAGAAAGAGCTGGGAGGAAATCGAAGGTTGCAGTTTTGACTCTTGAATCACCTCAGTGGTACGTCACAAATAACCATTCCTCATCCCTTTTTCGTTTTGACTCTTGAGTCACCTCAGTGTTACATCACTCATATTTCTTCCTCCTCCCTTGTCCGTTTTGACTCCAGAGTCCCCTCAGTGGTACGTCATACATATACATTTCTCCTCGTTTTCTGGTTTGACATTTGAGTCAACTAAGTGGTACGTCACACATATCCATTCATTCTCACTTGAGAAAGGGTTGGAGGCAATCGTAGGTTGCCGTTTTGACCCTTGAGTCACCTTAGTGGTACGTCACAAATACACCTTCCTCCTCCCTTTTCGGTTTTTACTCTTGAGTCACCTCAGTGTTACGTCACACATATCCCTTCCTCCTCTATTTTCCGTTTTGACTCTTGATTCACCTCAGTGGTAAGTCACACACATCCTTTTCTCGTCCTTTGAGATAGGGTTGTGAGGGATTCGTAGGTTACCGTTTTGAATTTTGAGTCACCTCAGTATTACGTCAAAAGTATACCTTCCTCCTCCCTTTTCGGTTTTGACTCTTGATTCACCTCAGTGCTACGTCACACATATCCTTTCCTCCTCCCTTGAGAAAGAGCTGGTAGGGAATCGTAGGTTGCCGTTTTGACTCTTGGGTCACCTCAGTGGTACGTCACTCATATCCCTTCCCCCTCCCTTGTCCGTTTTGACACATGAGTCCCCTCAGTGCTACGTCATACATATCCCTTCTTCCTCGTTTTTCTGGTTTGACACTTGAGTCACCTCAGTAGTACGTCACACATATCCATTCATCCTGCCATGAGAAAGGGCTGGAGGGAATCGTAGGTTGCCGTTTTGACTCTTGAGTCACCTCAGAGGTACGTCACTTATATCTGTTCCTCCTCCCCTTTCCGTTTTGACTCTTCAGTCACCTCACTGGTACATCACACATATCCTTTTTTCCTCCCTTGAGAAAGGGTTATGAGGGAATTGTATGTTTCCGTTTCGACCGTTGAGTCACCTCAGTGGTATGTCACAAATATTTCTTCCTCCTAGGTTTTCCGTTTTGACTCTTAAGTCACTTCAGTGGTACGACACACATATCCCTTTATGCTCCCTTGTCCGTTTTGACCCTTGAGTCACCGCAGTGGTACGTCACAAATATGCCTTCCTCCTCCCTTTTCCGTTTTAACTCTTGATTCACCTCAGTGGTACGTCACACACATTATTTCCTCCTCCTTTGAGAAAGAACTGCTAGGGGATTGTAGGTTGCCGTTTTGACTCTTGATCCATCTCAGTGGTACTTCACAAATATCCCTTTCTTCTCCCTTTTCCGTTTTGACACTTTAGCCACCTCAGAGGTACCTCACACATATTATTCCTCCTCCCTTGTCCGTTTTTACACATGAGTCACCTCAGTGGTACGTCACGCATATCCCTTCATCCTCCCTTTTCCGTTTTACCTATTTATTCAACTCAGTGGTACGTCACACATATCCTTTCCTCCTCCTTTGAGAAAGAACTCGTAGGGAATTGTAGGTTGCCGTTTTGACTCTTGAATCAACTCAGTGGTACGTCACAAATAACCATTCCTCATCCCTTTTTCGTTTTGACTCTTGAGAAACCTCAGTGGAACATCACTCATATTTCTTCCTCCTCCCTTGTCCGTTTTGACTCCAGAGTCCCCTCAGTGGTACGTCATTTATATACATTTCTCCTCGTTTTCTGGTTTGACATTTGAGTCAACCAAGTGGTACGTCACACATATCCATTCATTCTCACTTGAGAAAGGGTTGGAGGGAATCGTAGGTTGCCGTTTTGACCTTGGAGTCAACTTAGTGGTACGTCACATTTTTCCTCCTCCATTTTCCGTTTTGACTCCTGTGTCACCTCAGTGATACGTCGCACATATCCCTTGCTCCTCCCTTCTCCGTTTTGACTCTTGAATTACCTCAGTGGAACGTCACACACATCCTTTCCTCCTCCCTTGAGAAAGGGCTAGGAGGAAATCGTAGTTTGCCGTTTGGACTCTTTAGTCACATTAGTGGTACGTCACAATTATCTCTTCCCACTTCCTTTTCTCTTTTGACACTTTAATCACCTCAGTGGTACGTCATACATATCCTCTCTTCTTCCCTTTTCCGTTTTGACACATGAGTCAACTCCGTGGTACGTCACAAATATACCTTCGTCCTCCTTTTTCCGTTTTGACTCTTGAGTCACGTCAGTGGTACATCACAAATATACATTTCTCCTCTCTTTTCCGTTTTGACTCTTGAGTCACCTGAGTGGTACAACACACATATCCCTTCCTCCTCTATTTTCCGTTTTGACTCTTGCTTCACCTCAGTGGTACGTCACACACATCCTTTTCTTCTCCTTTTTGAAAGGATGGTGAGGTAATCTTAGGTTGCCGTTTTCAAACCTGAGTAACCTCAGTGATACGTCACCCATATCCGTTCTTCCTCCCTTTTCCGTTTTGACTTTTCAGTCACCTCACTGGTACGTCACACATATCCTTTTCTTATACGTTGAGAAAGCGCTAGGAGGGAATCGTAAGTTGCCGTTTCGACTGTTGAGTCACCTCAGTGGTACGTCACAAATATCTCTTCCTCCTCCTTATTCCGTTGGACTCTTGAATCACCTTAGTGGTACGTCACAAATACACCTTTCTCCTCCCTTTTCGGTTTTTACTCTTGAGTCACCTCAGTGTTACGTCACACATATCCCTTCCTCCTCTATTTTCCGCTTTGACTCTTGATTCACCTCAGTGCTACGTCACACGTATTCTATCTTCCTCCCTTGGAGAAAGAGCTGGGAGGGAATCGTAGGTTGCCGTTTTGACTCTTGGGTCACCTCAGTGGTACGTCACTCATATCCCTTCCCCTCCCTTGTCCGTTTTGACACATGAGTCCCCTCAGTGCTACGTCATACATATCCCTTCCTCCTCGTTTTTCTGGTTTGACTCTGGAGTCACCTCAGTGGTACGTCACACATATCCTTTCATCTTCCCTTGAGAAATGGTTGGATGGAATCGTAGGTAGGCGTTTTGACCCTTGAGTAGCCTTAGTGGTACGTCGTAAAAATACCTTTTTCTTCCCTTTTCGGTTTTGACTCTTGAGTCACCTCAGTGGTACGACACACATATCCCTTTCTGCTCCCTTGTCCGTTTTGACCCTTGAGTCACCTCAGTGGTACGTCACAAATATCCCTTCCTCCTCCCTTTTCCGTTTTAACTCTTGATTCAATTCAGTGATACGTCACACATATCCTTTCCTCCTCCTTTGAGAAAGAACTGGTAGGGAATTGCAGGTTGCCATTTTGACTCTTGATACACCTCAGTGGTACGTCACAAATATCCCTTCCTCCTAACTTGTCCGTTTTGACTTATGAGTCCCCCCAGTGGTACGTCATACATATCCCTTCCTCCTCGTTATTCTCTTTTGACTCTGGAGTCACCTCAGTGGTACGTCACACATATCCATTCATCCTCCCTTTAGAAATGGTTGGATGGAATCGTAGGTTGGGGTTTTGACCCTTGAGTAGCCTTAGTGGTACGTCGTAAAAATACCTTTTCTTCCCTTTTCGGTTTTGACTCTTGAGTCACCTCAGTTTTACGACACACATATCACTTTCTCCTCCCTTGTCCGTTTTGACTCTTGAGTCACCTCAGTGGTACGTCACAAATATCCCTTCCTCCTCCCTTTTCCGTTTTGGCTCTTGAGTCACATTACAGGTACGTCACACAAATCATTCCTCCTCCCTTGTCCGATTTGAATCTTCAGACACCTCACTGCTACGTCTCACATATCCTTTTCTCCTCCCTTTAGAAAGGGCTGGGAGGGAATCGTAGGTTGCTGTTTTGACTGTTGAGTCACTTGAAGTGGCATGTCACAAATACCTCTTCCTGCTCCCTTTTTCGTTTTGACTCTAGAGTCACCTCAGTAGTACGTCACACATATTCTTTCTCCTCCCTTGTCAGTTTTGACTCATGAGTCACCTCAGTGGTACATCACGCAAATCCATTCCCCCTCCATTTTCCGTTTTAACTCTTTATTCACCTCAGTGGTACGTCACACATATCCTTTCCTCCTCCTTTGAGAAAGAGCTGGGAGTCAATTGTAGGTTGCCGTTTTGACTCTTGAGTCACCTGAGTGGTACGTCACAAATAACCCTTCCTCCCCCATTATCCGTTTTGACTCCTGTGTCACCTCAGTGGTACGTCACACATATCCCTTCCTCCTCCTTTGAGAAAGGGCTAGGAGGAAATCGTAGGTTGCCGTTTAGACTCTTGAGTCACATCAGTGGTACGTCACAAATATCGCTTCCATCTCCCTTTTCCGTTTTGACTCTTGAATCACCTCAGTGGTACGCCACTCATATCCCTTCCTCCTCCCTTGTCCGTTTCGACTGATGAGTCCCCTCAGAGGTACGTCATACATATCCTTCCCTTCTCGTTTTTCTGGTTTGACTCTTGAGTCACCTCAGTGGTACATCACACATATTCATTTATCCTCCCTTGAGAAAGGGCTGGAGGGAATCGTAGGGTGCCGTTTTGACTCTTGAGTCACCTCAGTGGTACGTCACTCATATCCCTTCCCTCCCTTGTCCGTTTTGACACATGAGTCCCCTCAGTGCTACGTCATACATATCCCTTACTCCTCGTATTTCTGGTTTGACACTTGAGTCACCTCAGTGGTACGTCACACATATCCATTCATCCTGCCATGAGAAAGGGCTGGAGGGAATCGTAGGTTGCCCTTTTGACTCCTGAGTCACCTCAGAGGTACGTCACTTATATCTGTTCCTCCTCCCCTTTCCGTTTTGACTCTTCAATCACCTCACTGGTACGTCACACATATCCTTTTCTCCTCCCTTGAGAAAGAGTTATGAGAGAATCGTATGTTGCCGTTTTGACTGTTGAGTCACCTCAGTGGTACGTCACAAATATTTCTTCTTCCTAGGTTTTCCGTTTTGACTCTTAAGTCACCTCAGTGGTACGACACACATATCCCTTTCTGCTCCCTTGTCCGTTTTGACCCTTGAGTCACCACAGTTGTACGTCGCAAATATGCCTTCCTCCTCCCTTTTCCGTTTTAACTCTTGATGCACCTCAGTGGTACGTCACACATATCCTTTCCTCCTCCTTTGAGAAAGAACTGCTAGGGAATTGTAGGTTGCCGTTTTGACTCTTGATTCACCTCAGTGGTACTTCACAAATATCCCTTTGTTCTCCCTTTTCCGTTTTGATACTTGAGCCACCTCAGAGGTACCTCACACATATTATTCCTCCTCCCTTGTCCGTTTTTACACATGCGTCACCTCAGTGGTACGTCAAGCATATCCCTTCATCCTCCCTTTTCCGTTTTAACTATTGATTCACCTCAGTGGTACGTCACACATATCCTTTCCTCCTCCTTTGAGAAAGAACTGGTAGGGAATTGCAGGTTGCCGTTTTGACTCTTGATTCACCTCAGTGGTACGTCACAAATATCCCTTTCTTCTCCCTTTTCCGTTTTGACCCTTGAGCCTCCTCAGAGGTACCTCACACATATCCTTCCTCGTCCCTTGTCCGTTTTGACTCATGAGTCACCTCAGTGGTACGTCACGGATATCCCTTCATCCTCCCTTTTCCGTTTTAACTCTTGATTTACCTCAGTGGTGCGTCACACATATCCTTCCCTCCTCCGTTGAGAGAGAGCTGGGAGGGGATTGTAGGTTGCCGTTTTGACTGTTGAGTCACCTTAGTGGTACGTCAGAGATATTCCTTCCTCCTCCATTTTTTGTTTTGAATGCTGTGTCACCTCAGTGGTACGTCGCACATATCCCTTGCTCCTCCCTTCTCCGTTTTGACTCTTGAGTTACCTCAGTGGAACGTCACACACATCCTTTCCTCCTCCCTTGAGAAAGGGCTAGGAGGAAATCGTATTTTGCCGTTGGTACTCTTTAGTCACATTAGTGGTACGTCACAATTATCTCTTCCCACTTCCTTTTCTCTTTTGACACTTTAATCACCTAGTGGTACGTTTTGACTCAATGAGTCAACTCAGTGGTACGTCACAAATATCCCTTCCTCCTCCTTTTTCCGTTTTGACTCTTGAGTCACCTCAGTGGTACATCACAAATATACCTTTCTCCTCTCTTTTCCGTTTTGACGCTTGAGTCACCTGAGTGGTACATCACACATATCCCTTCCTCCTCTATTTTTCGTTTTGACTCTTGCTTCAATTCAGTGGTACGTCACACACATCCTTTTCTTCTCCTTTTTGAAAGGGTGGTGAGGTAATCTGAGATTGCCGTTTTCAAACCTGAGTAACCTCAGTGATACGTCACCTATATCCGTTCCTCCTCCCTTTCCCGTTTTGACTTTTCAGTCACCTCACTGGTACGTCACACATATCCTTTTCTTATACGTTGAGTAAGGGCTAAGGGGGAATCGTAGGCTGCCGTTTAGACTGTTGAGTCACTTTAGTGGTAGGTCGCAAATACCTTTTTCTCTTGCCCTTTCTGTTTTGACTCTTGAGTTACCTCAGTGGTACGACAAACATATCCCTTTCTCATCTCTGGTCCGTTTTGAGTCTTCAGTCACCTCAGTGGTACGTCACAAATGTCCCTTTGTCCTCCCTTTTCCAGTTTGACTCTTGAATCACCTCAGTGGTACGTCTCACATATCCTTCCTCCTCCCCTGTCCGTTTTGACTCATGAGTCAACTCAGTGGTACGTCACACATATCCTTTCTCCTCCCTTGTCCGTTTTGACTCATGAGTCACCTCAGTGGTACATCACGCAAATCCATTCCCCCTCCATTTTCCGTTTTAACTCTTTATTCACCTCAGTGGTACGTCACACATATCCTTTCCTCCTCCTTTGAGAAAGAGCTGGGAGTCAATTGCAGGTTTGCCGTTTTCACTCTTGAGTCACCTGAGTGGTACGTCACAAATAACACATCCTCCCCCATTATCCGTTTTGACTCCTGTGTCACTTCAGTGGTACGTCACACGTATCCATTCCTCCTCCATTATCCGTTTTGACTCTTGAGTCATCTCATTGGTACGTCACACACATCCCTTCCTCCTCCTTTGAGAAAGGGCTACAAGGATATCGTAGGTTGTCGTTTACACTCTTGAGTCACATCAGTGGTACGTCACAAATATTGCTTTCTTCTCCCTTTTCCGTTTTGAATCTTGATTCACCTCAGAGGTACGCCACGCATATCCCTTCCTCCTCCCTTGTTCGTTTTGACTGATGAGTCCCCTCAGTGGTACGTCATACATATCCTTTCCTCCTCGTTTTTCTGGTTTGACCCTTGAGTCACCATAGTGGTACGTCGTAAAAATACCTTTTTCTTCCCTTTTCGGTTTTGACTCTTGAATCACCTCAGTGGTACGACACACATATAACTTTCTCCTCCCTTCTCCGTTTTGACTCTTTAGTCATCTCATTGGTACGTCACACACATCCTTTCCTCCTCCTTTGAGAAAGGGCTAGGAGAAAATCGTAGGTTGCCGTTTAGACTCTTGAATCACATCAGTGGTACGTCACAAATATTGCTTCCTTCTCCCTTTTCCGTTTTGAATCTTGATTCACCTCAGAGTTACGCCACGCATATCCCTTCCTCCTCCCGTGTTCGTTTTGAGTGATGAGTCCCCTCAGTGGTACGTCATACATATCTTTCCTCCTAGTTTTTCTGGTTTGACTCTTGAGTCACCTCAGTGGTACATCACACATATCCATTCATCCTCCCTTGAGAAAGGGCTGGAGGGAATCGTAGGTTGCCGTTTTGACTCTTGAGTCACTTCAGTGGTACGTCACTTATATCCGTTCCTCCTTCCCTTTCCGTTTTGACTCTTCAGTCACCTCACTGGTACGTCACACATATCCTTTTCTCCTCCCTTGAGAAAGAGTTATGAGGGAGTCGTATGTTGCCGTTTTGACTGTTGAGTCACCTCAGTGGAACGTCACAAATATCTCGTCCTCCTCCCTTTTCCTCCTCCCTTTTACGACACACATATCCCTTTCTGCTCCCTTGTCCGTTTTGACCTGTGAGTCACCTCAGTGGTACGGCACCAATATCCGTTCTTCCTCCCTTTTCCGTTTTGACTCCTGAGTCACCTCAGTGGTATGTCACACATATCCTTCCCTCCTCCCTTCAGAGTGAGCTGGTAGTGAATTGTAGGTTACCGTTTTGACCTTTGAGTCACCTCAGTGGTATGTCACAAATATCCTTTCCTCCTCCCTTTTCAGTTTTGACACCTGTGTCACCTCAGTGGTACGTCACACATATCATTTCCTCCTCCCTTGTCCGTTTTAACTCTTAAGTCACCTTAGTGTTACGTCACACACATCCTTTCCTCCTCCCTTGAGAAAGGGCTAGAAGGAAATCGTAGTTTGCCGTTTGAACTCTTGAGTCACATCAGTGGTACGTCACAAATACCTCTTCCCCCTTCCTTTTCTTTTTTGTCACTTTAATCACTTCAGTGGTACGTCACACATAACCCATCCTCTTCCCTTTTCCGTTTTGACTCATGAGTCAACTTTGTGGTACGTCAGACATATCCCTTCCGCCTCCCTTTTCCGGTTTGACTCTTGAGTCACCTCAGTGGAACGTAACAAATATACGTTTCTGCTCTATTTTCTGTTTTGACTCTTGAGTCACCTCAGCGGTACGTCACACACATCCTTTTCTTCTCCTTTGTGAAAGGGTGGTGAGGGAATCGTAGTTTGCCATTTTGAAACTTGAGTCTCCTCAGTTGTATGTCACTCATATCCGTTCTTCCTCCTTTTCCGTTTTGACTTTTCAGTCACCTCACTGGTACGTCACACATATACTTTTCTTCTCAGTTGAGAAAGGGCTAGGAGGGAATCGTAGGTTGCCGTTTAGACTCTTGAATCACATCAGTGGTACGTCACAAATATTGCTTCCTTCTCCCTTTTCCGTTTTGAATCTTGATTCACCTCAGAGTTACGCCACGCATATCCCTTCCTCCTCCCGTGTTCGTTTTGAGTGATGAGTCCCCTCAGTGGTACGTCATACATATCTTTCCTCCTAGTTTTTCTGGTTTGACTCTTGAGTCACCTCAGTGGTACATCACACATATCCATTCATCCTCCCTTGAGAAAGGGCTGGAGGGAATCGTAGGTTGCCGTTTTGACTCTTGAGTCACTTCAGTGGTACGTCACTTATATCCGTTCCTCCTTCCCTTTCCGTTTTGACTCTTCAGTCACCTCACTGGTACGTCACACATATCCTTTTCTCCTCCCTTGAGAAAGAGTTATGAGGGAGTCGTATGTTGCCGTTTTGACTGTTGAGTCACCTCAGTGGAACGTCACAAATATCTCGTCCTCCTCCCTTTTCCTCCTCCCTTTTACGACACACATATCCCTTTCTGCTCCCTTGTCCGTTTTGACCTGTGAGTCACCTCAGTGGTACGGCACCAATATCCGTTCTTCCTCCCTTTTCCGTTTTGACTCCTGGAGTCACCTCAGTGGTATGTCACACATATCCTTCCCTCCTCCCTTCAGAGTGAGCTGGTAGTGAATTGTAGGTTACCGTTTTGACCTTTGAGTCACCTCAGTGGTATGTCACAAATATCCTTTCCTCCTCCCTTTTCAGTTTTGACACCTGTGTCACCTCAGTGGTACGTCACACATATCATTTCCTCCTCCCTTGTCCGTTTTAACTCTTAAGTCACCTTAGTGTTACGTCACACACATCCTTTCCTCCTCCCTTGAGAAAGGGCTAGAAGGAAATCGTAGTTTGCCGTTTGAACTCTTGAGTCACATCAGTGGTACGTCACAAATACCTCTTCCTCCTTCCTTTTCCTTTTTGTCACTTTAATCACTTCAGTGGTACGTCACACATAACCCATCCTCTTCCCTTTTCCGTTTTGACTCATGAGTCAACTTTGTGGTACGTCAGACATATCCCTTCCGCCTCCCTTTTCCGGTTTGACTCTTGAGTCACCTCAGTGGAACGTAACAAATATACGTTTCTGCTCTATTTTCTGTTTTGACTCTTGAGTCACCTCAGCGGTACGTCACACACATCCTTTTCTTCTCCTTTGTGAAAGGGTGGTGAGGGAATCGTAGTTTGCCATTTTGAAACTTGAGTCTCCTCAGTTGTATGTCACTCATATCCGTTCTTCCTCCCCTTTTCCGTTTTGACTTTTCAGTCACCTCACTGGTACGTCACACATATACTTTTCTTCTCAGTTGAGAAAGGGCTAGGAGGGAATCGTAGGTTGCCGTTTTGTCTGTTGAGTCATCTCAGTGGTACGTCACAAATATATCTTCCTCCTCCTTTTTCCGTTTTGACTCTTGAGTCACCTCAGGGGTACTACACACATATCCCTTTCTCCTCCCTTGTTCGTTTTGACCCTTGACTCACCTCAGTGGTACGTCACAAAAATCTCTTCCTCCTCCCTTTTACGTTTTGACCCTTGAGTCACCTCAGTGGTACGTCACACATATCCTACTTCCTCCCTTGTCCGTTTTGACTCATGAGTCACCTCAGTGGTACATCACGCATATCCCTTACTCCTCCCTTTTCTCTTTTAATTCTTAATTCACCTTAGTGGTACGTCACACATATCCTTTCCTCCTCCCTTGAGAGAGAGCTGGGAGGGAATTGTAGGTTGCCGTTTTGACTCTTAAGTCACCTCAGTGGTACGTCTCAAATATCCCTTCCTCCTCCATTTTCCGTTTTGACTCTTGTGTCACCTCAGTGGTACGTCACACACATCCTTTCCTCCTGCTCTGAGAAAGGGCTAGGAGGAAATCGTAATTTTCCGTTTAGACTCTTGGGTCACATTCGTGGTACGTCACAAATATCTCTTTCCCCTTCCTTTTCCCTTTTGACACTTGAATCACCTCAGTGGTACGTCACACATATCCCTTCCTTTTCCCTTTTCCGTTTTGACTCATGAGTCAACACAGTTTTACGTCACACATATCCCTTCCTCCTCCCCTTTTCCGTTTTGACTCTTGAATCACCTCAGTGCTACGTCTCACATATCACTTCCTCCTCCCTTTTCCGTTTTGACTCATGAGTCAACTCAGTGGTACGTCCCATATAACCCTTCCTCCTCCCTTATCCGTTTTGTCTCTTGAGTCACCTCAGTAGTATGTCTCACATATTCTTTCCTTCTCCATTGAAAAAGGGCTGGGAGGGAATCGTAGGTTACCGTTTTGACTCTTGAGTGACCTCAGTGGTTCGTCACAAGTATCCCTTCCTTCTCCCTTTTCCGTTTTGACCCTTGTGTCACCTCAGTGGTACGTAACTCATATCCGATCCTCCTCCGTTGTCCGTTTTTACTCATGAGTACCCTCAGTGATACGTCACACATATCCCTTTCTCCTCTATTTTCCGTTTTGACTCTTGAGTCACCTCAGTGGTACGACACAATTATTCCTTCCTCCTCACTTTTCCGCTTTGACTCTTGGGTCACTTTAGTGGTACGTCACAAATATCCCTTTCTCATCACATTTCCGTTTTGACTCTTGTGTCACCTCAGTGGTACGTAACTCATATCCGATCCTCCTCCCTTGTCCGTTTTGACTCATGAGTCCCCTCAGTGGTACGTCACACATATCCCTTCCTCCTCGTTTTTCTGGTTTGACTCTTGAGTCACCTCAGTGGTACGTCACACATATCCTTTCATCCTCCCTTGAGAAAGGGTTGGTAGGGAATCGTAGGTTGCCGTTTTGACCCCTGAGTCACCTCAGTGGTACGTCACAAATATACCATCCTCCTCTCTTTTCCGTTTTGACTCTTGAGTCACCTCAGTGATACGTCACACATATCCCTTCATCCCCTATTTTCCGTTTTGACTCTTCATTCACCTCAGTGGTACGTCATTTATATCCGTTCATCTCCCTTTTTTCGTTTTTGACTCTTCAGTCACCTCACTGGTACTTCACACATGTCCTTTTCTCCTCCCTTGAGAAAGGGCTGGGAGGGAATCGTAGGTTGCCGTTTTGACTGTTGAGTCACCTCAGTGTTACGTCACAAATATCTCTTCCTCCTCCCTTTTCCATTTTGACTCTTGAATCACCTCAGTGATACGAAACAATTATTACTTCCTCCTCCCTTTTCCGCTTTGACTCTTGAGTCACCTCAGTGGTACGTCACAAATATCCTTCCTCCTCCTTTGTCCGTTTTGACTCATGAGGCTCCTCAGTGGCACGTCACGCATATCCCTTCCTACTCCCTTTTTCGTTTTAACTCTTGATTCACCTTAGTTTTACGTCTCACATATCCTTTCCTCCTCCTTGAGAGAGAGCTGGGAGGGAATCGTAGGTTGCAGTTTTGACTCTTGAGTCACCTCAGTAGTACGTCACAAATATCCCTTCCTCCTCCATTTTCCGTTTTGACTCTTGTGTCACCCCAGTGGTACGTCACACATATCCCCTTCCTCCTCCCTTGTCAGTTTTGAATCTTGAGTCACCTCAGTGGTACGTCACACACATCCTTTCCTCCTCCCTTGAGAAAAGGCTAGGAGGAAATCGAAGGTTGCCGTTAAGACTCTTGAGTCACATCAGTGGTACGTCACACATATCCCTTCCTGTTCCCTTTTCCGTTTTGATTCATGAGTCAACACAGTGGTACCGCACACATATCCCTTCCTCCTCCCTTTTCCGTTTTGACTCATGAGTTAACTCAGTGGTACGTCACAAGTATCCCTTCCTCCTCCCTTTTCCGTTTTGACTCTTCAGTCACCTCAGTGTTACGTCAATCATATCCTTTCCTCCTCCTTTGTCCGTTTTGACTCACGAGTCCCGTCAGTGGTACGTCACACATATCTCTTCCTCCTGGTTTTTCTGGTTTGACTCTTGAGTCACCTCAGTTGTACGTCACACATATCCTTTCATCCTCCCTAGAGAAAGGGTTGGGAGGGAATCGTAGGTTGCCGTTTTGACTCTTGAGTCACCTCAGTGATACGTCACACATATCCCTTCCTCCTCCCTTTTCCGTTTTGACTCATGAGTCAACTCAGTGGTACGTCACATATATTCCTTCCTCCTCCCTTATCCGTTTGGACTCTTCATTCACCTCAGTGGAACGTCACACACACATCCTTTTCTTCTCCTTTGAGAAAGGGTTGTGAGGGAATCGTAGGTTGCGATTTTTAATCTTGAGTCACCTCAGTGGTACGTCACAAATATACCTTCCTCCTCTCTTTTCCGTTTTGACTCATGAGTCACCTCAGTGGTACGTCACACATATTACTTCCCGCTCCCTTGATAAAGGGCTGGGAGGGAATCGTAGGTTTTAGCGTCAGCCGGCAAACCATGCTTGAAGTAGTTCGCTGTAGAAGAAGGAATGTTTCGTTAATTCCATACTATATGCCTACGAAGTATCACACATTTTTGGAAACGTTGAAAGAGGAATTTTGATTAATTCCAGACGAAGTGTGGGATAATAATCAGACACTTATAGAACGTAAAGGAGGGAATTCTCAATAATTCCAGACGAAGTGTGGAAGAAGCATCACACATTTTTCAAGCATAGAAGAAGGAAATTATTAATTCCAAGCCATATGTTGAAGAAGCTCCACACATTATTCTCGAACCTCACGGGAAGGTTTCGGTTTTTTATAGGTGTGTGGTTGAACGACAACCGTAAGCAACTTGATGGGCTATAGGCAGTCGCCAGTTCCTAATTTATTATCACTGGTTTCCGGGAAGGGGAGAGCACTAGTGCAGCAAGACAAACATCCACGCCTCATGAGGATTTGAAGCCGAACTTATTCTGGAAGAATAGGCAGAAGCCAGCTCTTAGACCACTGCGAAACTAGGTCGACATGTTACTTCCAGAGATTGTCTGTCGGTCTTTTGTTATACTAATTTTCGGTTGTGGTGTATGTGGAAGATAGCTATTCGCTTTAGTCTGTTCTTTTGTGTCCCATTGCTCAGGTAATTTGCCGTGCGATGTTTGTTTGCTAGGTGTAGTTCTGCCTGTTTTGTTGTGTTTTATATTTGATACTGAAATTCATACTAGTAAGGTACATTTGATGTTCGAGAATTCTTCTCATAAAGACCAAATAAGTTAATCAAATGTTTGAAGAGCATCTGAACACCAATCTTCATCTGAGATATGTTTGATGATATTAATTATATTTTGGCTCTCCGGATAAGAAAATCTATAGGAGCTTTAAAGGAGAGAAAACGATCTTGAATTGCTCTTTGGAATTTTGGGTGATTTCAAAACATAATAGTTTCATAGTCTATCTTGATTTTAGGTCTCCAGCCTTTTTAAATTATTATCGATAGTGAAAACACCAAATTCACATAGCTTTGGACTTTTTTTCGTACTTCGCGGATTAAGGACAATCACCAGTAACTCAGTGGGCTATAAACATTCGCCCGCCACTTATTTAGGGCCGCTGGTTCAATGGAAGGGAAATACACATAGTCCTAAGACAAGAGCACCACTTCATCAGAGGCTACTCGGAACTATATCGCGTATTAGCTCATTATCAATAGATTTTTTTGTGCACTGCTCAAGAACTTTCACAGAATTATTTTAGCTGACACCAGAATTGGAGTCAAACAACACCGCAGTCGCAGGACAGTGCAATAAAAATAAACTTGTTGAATTTGCTAGTCCTTCTGCTCTGTGATAAGATTTACCTGTTGTGATCTACCGAGTAAATTATATTATGAAAACTGAAGACAACAGATATTTCAATATAGAGCTTCTTCGATTTTTGTGAATGTCATGTTCAAAGTGTGTAGAAAAATAAACAATGTTGTACATCGAGCACTAGAACTCTTTCCAAATTCGTTAACATATACAAAGTCGATGGAATTTATTTTAAACAACTCATGTCTGTGACATGATAACAGCAATTACAAAAAGGTACTTAATCATAATTTAAATACACCCGTGTTCCTGAAGAATAAAGCTCCTGAAAGGTGTCAAGCTACGTCTTTGATTTTTACAGGAAGCGATAATTAGGCAAAATCGCGGAAATGATTTGCATTTCGGCGTCATAGGTACATGCGAACAGCATCTACGCAAATCAGATCGCGCGACGTAACAGACCGGCACCCGCCATTTTCTGAATAAGCGCCGCGTGCCTCGGTCTGCATGCCAGTCCTTGGTCCGCAGTTGTTACGGATGCCTACCCGCCGTGTAAGGGAGTCCTACTGTCTTATAAGTGAGTTCGACAGAGGTCGCATTATCGGCAAGAAAGAGTGCAATGCTTGGCTTGGGAAGATTACCGCTCGTGTGGGACGCAGTATGTCCGTCGTGGCAAGAGTGTGCAGGGAATGGTACGACGAATGGCGCAGGACGTGAAGAGAAAGCCCCATTACACTGGCAATCCCGAGGGACAACCGTTATCTTGTGAGGATACCTTTGAGTTGCGTTCTGAATGCTCTACTGCGTTGGCACAGCAGTAGCGAACTGTGGAGCAATCTTCCGTGTGTGCTGTAACAGAACGTCTCCGGTTATTACATTTAGGACTGCAGGCTCATCTTCCCCACCTGAGGCTGCCTATTATACCCGCACCAACGGACTGAGAAGTATCAATGGTGCATGAAACGAAGGCAGTGTCGGGGCGAATGAAACAATGTGTGAAAATTTGCTTATATATTGTGGGAAACATTAGCTTATTTTTCGTGTATCCGGTTTATCGACCATGGTCAAGAAATCTAAGAGATGTAAGCTCTCGGAGGAAACGCGATTCTGTTTAGGTGAAAATGATGGCCTTATCTGTGTTTGCCGACGACAGAGGTAGAGGCGTTGGGAAGAGTGTGTTCGCCCCTGGCATGCCGTTGCCGTACTAACACGGTGCATTATGGCCTGGGTGCTATCGGGTACGAAATCATATTACCTCTCAGAGATTCCGTACCACAATAACGAGAACCAGTTACGTCAATGGCATTCTACGTCCGGTCGCCCTTCCATACCTGCAGGACATCGCCGGAGCCACATTTCAGCGGGACAACGCCACATCGCATGTTGTCAGAGACAAAATGTACCTTTTTCAGGGTTAACAACGCTCCACTTCTACCATGGGCGGCTAGATCGCCTGATTTATAGCCCATAGAAAATCTCTGCGACATGCTAAAATGACAGGTGCATCGGTACAACGGTCCGCCAGCAATTCTTGATGAACTTTAGACGAGGGTCAATACATCATGGATGCTATTCAACAGAACACCACTCACACATTATTTGATTCGATGCCTATGCGTGTACAACAGGTTATACAAGCTATAGGTGGCCCGACGGATTATTATCTACATACACAAACGCACCTGCTGCGTATGACAGCGAGATGCTAATTTTGAACATATCCTGTAAAAATCAAAATCGTAGCTCGACTTCCCTTACATGTGTTTTGTTCTTTATGAACATGTGTTTTTAAAAATTTCAAACTTATATAGATAACTGTCCTAAAGAGTGTATTCTTATTCTATGAGGAATTCTCAAGATATTTGCAGTAAAGCTGCGATGAGTTTAAAATCAACTTACGCTCTGTATCTGGCGGACAAAACAGAAACGATCAGAATCAGAATAATGACAAAAATGGTTAATGCAATCTTCTCCGCAGACATATATTCTCCTGCAATACATGAAAAAACAGTATCGGGAAATCGTTAGATATAAACATAAAGCTTATCATATGCAAAACATGAGATATGGTAATTCTTTGATATTCCATTCACTAAGTGGTACGCAGTTGTGGGAAATATTAGCTTATTTTTCTTGTTTCCAGTTTATTGATCATGGTGAGGAAATCTAAGAGCTGAAGCAGTAGCTTCTCCCTTAATCAGGATAACTGATTCCAGAGAGGGAACAGAACCAGCACCATTACACAAGCGCACCACCCATGCCGAGACGCGAATCATGGCCCAACTTAGACGACTGATCCAAGATTCATACATCTGCAATTCCTGCTTCTGTACAACACATTCCAAGACTGAAAGATCACTGTTCTTCACATGTTAGGGGAACAACGTCAGGACTTGAGATAGAAGCATAGTGATCGATGTATTGTGCAGTTTTACTCCGTATGATATCCAGCTTATAAAAAAGTGCAATTCATCACCGTAATCAACAGTAAGAACACGGCTGGCAGAAAATGGAAACCATGCTACAGCGGATGAAAAGGTAGTAGCGTCGATATCGTGCAATACTCTCACATGAGACAAATAGGTTTCACCGTCATCTTCAGTTTCCTCATAGCTTAGCAGTTTAAAAGAATCACTGCCAGATTCTGACACAAATTGTCTGTTAATCATAGTTATAGAAATAAAAATCGTCTTCATGATCTACACTGGGAGCCTGCAAATTCAACATCAGACAAATACGTACTGATTCCACATACTGCAGAAAAACGACCGTGGTTGTCGTGAACATACACGACATGTTCCAAGAAGTACGCATGTAATCTGAAAATATAATACATAAATGCAGTCTAGTGGCCATAGGAAAGTACAACGACGAACATAGGAGGAGAAGCTGGTATAAGTAACAAACAGTTATGGGGTAGCTGATAATTGTACTTACTGGTTTTTGCAGCTGTCATTAAGTGGCAGAAGAATCAAGCGTACTCGTTGATCAATACAGAAGACGCTAAGAATCGCATGCGCATGCCTATGTTAGATTACAAATGGCGACCCTGCTCAAGCAGTGTACGATCGAAAAGCAACGTGCTGTTGTGCGTTTTCTTTGGGCAGAAGGATATTCTGCATAAGATATTCATACAGAAATGTTTCTGTATACGTTGAGAAATGATTGTCGGGTAAACCAGCACGCAGATGGTTTGATAAATTCTCTCAACTACCCTCAACAGTTGCTAATGAAGACTGACCTAGTTGTCCTTTTGAGATTGCAACTGAAGCAACTGTGAGTCGGATGGAGCTGCTTCGAGTTGATAGGCGAGAAACGATAGATGGCGTAGCAAGTGCAATATGGTGTTCTCGTGGTTTAGCCTACAGCATAATGTATGATCATTTGAATTTATGGACATGATTCAAGCAGACAACCTAAAAACGACAGAGAGTGTAGAAAGTGCAATAGGTTGTTCCCATGGTTTTGCCTACAGCATAATGCATGATCATGTATTTGACTTTATGGACATGCTTCGAGCATGCTGGCGCTGATTTTAATTTATGGACATGATTCCAGCAGGCCATCGAAAAGCGACAGAGAGTGTAGCAAGTGCAACAGATTGTTCCCATGGTTTAGCCTACAACATAATGCATGATCATTTAAATTTATGGACGTGATGAAGGGAGGCAGATGAAAAACGACAGAGAGTGTAGCAAGTGCAATAGGTTGTTCCCATGGTTTAGCCTACAACATAATGCATGATCATTTAAATTTATGGACGTGATGAAGGGAGGCAGATGAAAAATGGCAGAGAGTGTAGCAAATGCAATAGGTTGTTCCCATGGTTTAGCCTACAGCATAATGCATGATCATTTGACTATATGGACATGCTTCGAGCAGGTTGGCGAATTTTCCAGTATTTTTGTGCCTCTGTCAAAACGCTGTACCATAAACTTGGCATAATATTGAAACCTTATGAATACGTCGGACTAAAAATTCCCAACACGGCATAAAACTGTAGATTTTACGGTTTTGTGTTGGCTCCCTGGAAAACGGTTTAAAACCGTATAATCTACAATTTTTTTTACAGTGTAGACTACTGCGCCACTGTAGCGGCTCACGTTAAAATGTATTTTTCAGACGGCCTCAAACGCTCTTATGGACATACTAGATTGAATATGACGCTAATAAATCATTGATATAAATTGTACTAGGAGAGATACCAGGTATTTGTCGGGTAAATATGAAATATTTGTGGAATCACGAAGTTCAGCGGGTGAAAGTTAATTAATGAAAAAAATATTCCTGTAATTTTTCCAATGAACTTATTTTAAATTTTTTGATTTAGTTAATTTAATTTTACGAAACAAAAAGGAAAGCAAAAGGAATGGAAATACTTACCTTCGAGGATACATCTATAGAGCAGCCGTACATCTGACGTCAGCTTCTGAGAATCCCGCGGCACAGAAATGCAATGTAGCTATGTGATGTCTCATGCATGCGACTTGGATATTGGCATTGATCATCTTTTTTCTTACCGTTTTGAAATTTGACTATCTGGAACTCTCTATTTACATTACATTATATTTCACCCTGAGAATCCGCCTGTTGGTAGTGAAAGCAAAACTATATTAATTTTGTTTTTATTACACCATTAACCGTATATTTTTGCACTTTACTGTTATCTACGGTCTCTAACTTAGACCGTATGTTGGGATGGTTAGTTGGTTGGTTCGTTAGTTGGTGTTTTATGGCGCAAGGGCCTGAAAGGGCCAAAGAGCGCCTTAGACCTCCAGATCGGTTATTGGAGTGCTGAATGGTGTTGCAAATCTTAAGAGCAAAAAACGGAACGTTTTACGAAAATTTTTAATGCTGCCTCCTTGTCCCTGGGGCTCGACGCCTTCCAAGAACCGTCTAAGTTAGAGCATCATGAGATAGTACACCAAATTCGGTAGTTCTAAATCGAAAACTGTACATTTTACGAAAAACTTTTATGAGGGCCCCGATTAATTCCAAACACCACATAAGGTTTAAATTAGATTTCCATGAGAAAGTGTACTAAATTTGGTGGTTCAAAATTGAAAACTGTAGAATTTACGAAACTTCTGCATGGGGCCCTTTGTCTCAGGGCACCCACCTCTTCCAAAAATCATCTACAGTCTAAGTTAGAGTACCATGAAATAGTATACAAAATTTGGTGGTTCCAAATTTAAAAAATTGTAGATTTTACGAAGCTTCTGTATGAGTCCACTGCACTTTGGGTCCCGATCCTTTCAAAAAGCCATCTAGAGTCAAAGTTAGACTACCATGATATAGTAAATAAAATTTGTTGTTTCTAAATTGAAAACTGTGGATTTTAGGAGAATTGTGTGTGGAGAGGAGGAGGGGCTATGTGCTCCGACGCCTTCCAGAAACCCTCTACAGTCTAAGTTAGAGTTTTCAGTTGAAGCTGCAGTCTATGTTAGAGTTTCATAAGATAGTATACCACACTTGATTGTTCTAAATTGAAAACTAGATTTTACGAAAATTTTGTATGAGGGCCACTGGAACCAGAGCCACGATCCCTTCCAAAAACCGTCTACAGTCTACGTTAGGGTTTTATGAGATAGTATACCAAATTTGGTGGTTCTAAATTGAAAACTGTAGATTTTACGGACATTTTGAATGGAGGCATTTTGTCCCCGGGCCCTGACCCCTTCCATAAACCGTTTAAGTTAGAGTACCATGAAATAGTATAATAACTTTGGTGGATCTAAATCGGAAACTATAGATTTTACGAAAATTTGTAATTGAGACCCATTGACCGCGGACCCCGACCTCTTCCAGAAATAATGTACGGATTAAGTTAAAGCACCATGAGATAGTATACCAAATTTGGTGGTTCTAAATTGAAAGCTGATTTTACAAAAATTGTATGGGGTCCCCTTGACCCCGGACCTGGACCCCTTCCAAGAAATACATATGGTTTAAGTTAGAGTTTCATGAGATAGTATACCAAATTTGTTTCTTCTAAATTGAAAACTAGATTTTACGAAAATTTTTGTATGTGGGCACCTTGACCCTGGGCCCCGACACCTTACAAAAACCACATACGGTGTAAGTTAGAGTTCCATGAGATATTATACCAAATTTGGTGGTTCTTGATTGAAAGCTGTAGATTTTACAAAAATTTGGTATGGGGGCCCCTTGCTCCCGGGCCCCGACCCATTCCAAAACCACATGCGGTTTAAGTTAGTGTTTCATGAGCTAGTATACCAAATTTTGTGGTTCTAAATTGAAAACTATAGATTTTACGGACATTTTGTAGGGGGAGGGCTTGTCTCCGGGCCCCGACCCCTTCCAAAAACCCTCTACAGTCTAGGTTAGAGTTTCATGAGATAGTATACTAAATGTGGTGGTTTTAAATTGAAAACTGTAGATTTTACGAAAATTTTGGATGGGGGCCTCTTATCCCCGAACCCCGACCCCTTCCAAAAACCGTCTATATTTGAGAATCATAAGACAGTATACCAACTTTGGTGGTTCTAAATTGAAAACTTTAGATTTTACAAAAAATTTGTATGGGGTCCCCATGACCCTGGACCTAACTTAAACCATATGTAGTTATTGGACCCCTTCCAAGAACTACATATGGTTTAAGTTAGAGTTTCATGAGATAGTATACGAAATTTGGTGGTTCTAAATTAAAAACTGCAGCTTTTACAAATATAATTGTACGGGAGGCCCTTTGACCTTTTGACCCCTTAACCCTTGGCTCCGATCCAACAGCCGTCTATTTTCTACGTTAGAGTACCATGAAATAGTATACCAAATTTGGTGGTTCTCAATGCAAAACTGTAGATTCTACAAAAAAAGTTGAGGGGGGGGGGGGGCTCTTACCCTGTGCTCCGACCCCTTCTAAAAACCCTGCACAGTCTAAGTTAGAGTTTCATGAGATAGTATACCAAATTTGGTTTCTCTAAATTGACAACTAGATCTTACGATTTTTTTATGGGTTTCGTTTGTCCTCTGGCCCCGACCCCTTCTAAAAACCCTGCACAGTCTAAGTTAGAGTTTCATGAGATAGTATACCAAATTTGGTTTCTCTAAATTGACAACTAGATCTTACGATTTTTTTTATGGGGTTCGTTTGTCCTCTGGCCCCGACCCCTTCCAGAAACCGTCTAATTTAGTGTACCATTAGGTAGTATACCAAATTTGGTAGTTCTAAATTGAAAACGGTAGATTTTACGAAAATATTGTATGGGGGTCTCTGACCCCCGGACTCCGACCCCTTTCAAAAACCATCTACAGTCTGAGTTAGAGTTTCATGAGATAGTATACCAAATTTGGTGGTTCTAAATCGAAAACTGTTGATTGTAGGAGAAATTTTATTTGAGGGCGCCTTGTCCCCGGTCCTCGACCTCTTCGAAAAACCATCTACCGTCTAAGTTAGATTACCGTGAGATAGTATACCAAATGTGGTAGTTCTAAATTGAAAACTGTGGATTTCACGAAATAATTTTATGGGGCCCTTTGACCCCGTAATCCGACCCCTTCTGGAAACTTTCTACGGTCTAAGTTAGAGTACCATGAGGACATTTTCTGGGCTATGTCGACATTATGACCGTGTCGAAATTTTTATTGTGAACGTTTTCAGTGTCGACAATATGAACGTGTCGACATTATGACCCTATCGATATTATGGTGTCGTTATTTTGACCCTATTGACATTATAGTGTCGTCATTTTGACCGTCGAAATCATGACCGCTACCAGTTTGAATCTTATAGATATGAACACGATGGAAAATAACTGTTAAAAAGGCCTAGGCCTAGCTCGAGTTATTAATATTTAATGCCTAAGCAAAATGGCAATAATACTAACTTGACTTGGTGTCTAAACTTTATGAATATGAGCACGATGGAACAAAAACTGTTAAAACTGCCTAGGCCTATGCCAAGGTATTAATATTTATTGCGTAAATAAAGACGCAATAATACTAACTTGACATGGTGTTTGAACCTTATAGATATGAACACGATGGAATAAAAACTGTTAGAAAGGCCTATGCCTAGGCCAAGGTATTATTATTTAATGCCTGAGAAAAATGGCAATAATGCTAACTTGACTTGGTGTGTAAACTTTATGAATATGAGTACAATGGAATAAAAACTGTTAAAAAGGCCTAGGTCTAGCCAAGGTATTAACCCTTTAACCGGCCGGTCTGCGGGAACAAATTGTCGCCAAAATCACCCGAAGCTTGAACGCGTATTGTCTCCAAATTCCTTCCTCTTTCAGAAAAAACTGGTCCCATTTCGGCGGGATTTCAGCTTTTCCAACATAGCGATTGCGGTCCCCCTTCTCACCTCAGCGGGTGGAACGCAACCCTGTGACAGGGATTAACGATGCCATCAAGTGTCCTTTATGCTCCGTTCTATGACCCAAGGCGAGAACAGGAAGGCCAGTCTCCTCCAACACAATTCTTGCTGAGTCGGTAGGAAGAAAAAAAATTAAAGGAAAGAATTAAGATGTAAAGACAGTGATGCCCACTACATTGAAAAAAAAAAAAAAAGAAAACAGTTTTACATCCGCATACATTGGATTTAACCATAGGGGTTGAATCGTATGTAGACGGGAACTCACGTTCCCCTCAACTTCCGTTATCGAGAACACCCCCTGAATTTTTGAATAAAGTTTTTCACATAACATATTACTCTTTCCTAATTTTTTTAATTTCAAAACTTTGTATGTATAAAATTTCAATATTAATTCAAAATAATTATGTTCTATATTTTTCTAAAACCAAATATATCGATATGAAGTTACTTTTTGTTTTCATACCACTGTGTGTTATGAGTGGCGCACACCCGGGCAAAACCCATAAGGTCCGTCCCCTTTCCCCACCCATCCAAAAATTCTTGTCCATTGCTCAGATGAAGGAACAAAAATTACCTTATTCCAACGGATCCAGGAAAACTCGTACACTTTCTCATGCCGCTGAGAAAAGTGCAAACGGCGGAAAACTCGTACACCCTTTCAAGTAAGGGGATATACACAAATTGCGTTTCGGTCCGAGATTTTGACAAAGTGTACGAGTTTTCCTAGCTGAACAAAACGGAATGTACCAGTTTTCCTAGGGATCTCAATGGGTATGTAAGATCAAAATGGCTCAAGGTTTATGTAGAACGTTTCTGACTCCTTTTAATCTTGGGTTATGATTTTAATATCTCCCATGTGATAACAAGCAATAAAGGCTAATTAACAGGGGCTCAACGAATCGATATTCAGGTGCTGATCCTTTTAGAAGATTTTAAATCACAACCTTGATATTCCGTATTTCTAAACATTTTATAAAACCTAATAAAAGGCACTCAATGGATCACAAGCCACCTAGGCCGCGGGCCCTTTTAGAAGATTTTAAGTTACAACCTAGAAATTTCGTATTTGTAAACATTTTATTGAACCTAATGAAAGACACACAAAGGATTATTTCTCACCTATTTACAAGCCCCCTAGTCCGCGGGCCTTTTGAATAGATTTTAAGTTGCAACCTAGATATTTCGCATTTGTAAATTAAACAGTGACAAACGGTATTGATTTGGACATGTCTGCTGTAGTATAAATTCCACAAGAGCCGTAGCTCTTAGATTATGCAAACGATGTACGTGTAAAAATATCTCATTCCCTTCGTCACCTTCCCCTTTTAATTTTTTTCTTTAGTGAAGGAATGATGTTATTGTACCTTAATGAAAAAGAAACAGTTCCAACCCTTCTTACGAAACCACAGTATACATTTCAGGGAAACTTTTTTTTCTTTTTTCTTGTGGGGGGGGGATTAATCTCTAGTGGGACTCCGAAGTGTACGGGGTACCCAGGATTCCCTACCACTCATTACCCATGCTCTTTTTCGGGAAACGATCGCACCATATCATATCGGTAAACGGTAAAAATACCCCCGGGGAAAATAGCCCCTGAAAATACCCATGAAAATTTAAAAGCAGTAAAGGCAATGTTCCGGTGAAGCGATTTACCGGCAACCCTGCCACACCTCTTTCAGCAACTTGGAAAATTTCCACAGAAGAAAATTGCCACGTTTTTCATTAAAGGGTCGGGTACAAATTGCTGTTCCTCCGAAGAACACTTTGAATGTGTGACAATTTTTCCAGTGGGGCAGTTTTCTAAATTCCCGAGTTATGTGTGGCAGTTTTCCAAGGTACCTAAAGAGTGGAAGGAACTCTTTTGTTTGTCTGAAATTTTATGCGGGTTCATACGTGTTTAGGGCAACTGGCCACAAGAGTTCAAGGGGGGGCTATAAAGATTGCCGTTTCTGAACCTATATTGAGAACTTAATTGGGAACTCCAAACGAATTTCGAGAAAACGTTCCATGTAAGCCGAGCGAGAATTGTACTTTAATTTGAAGAAATAAATTGCCGAGGATTCGAGGTACACTTGGTTTGGGAGGGGCTCTACCCCCAACTTCCGTAATATTATATTCTTGGCCGCTGGAGTTTGTCAGTGTATCCAGGATGTTCCTATTGAAGCGTCCGCAAGGTCCGTGGGCTGGGGGGCGGGTACCACAAAATGTTAGAATATACGTAGAGCTGTAAACATCAGTACCATGTTTTATATAATGATTCTGTACACGACCACGAATTTTCAGGAGGGTGGGGTGAATTCAGCCCCTTCCCCTTCATGTTTCTAAGAGCTCTTCATGGATAACATCGAGGATACACTGACCGACTCTAGAGGTCCAGAATATAAAATTACGGAAGTTGGGGGTAGAGCCCTCCAAACCAAGCACCTCGTATCCCTTTTACAGACTTCACCAACTGACCGGGGCAGCGGGGAAAGGCATACATAGTCTGCCACTAAACACAACATGAAGTATAGAAATTGCGAGCAAATCCCTTACCTTGAACACCTGTTTGCACTCTAAACGGCCCAGAATATAATATTACGGAAGTTGGGGACCCCCCTCCCAAACTAAGTGTACCTCGGATCCTCGGCAATTTATTTCTTCAAATTAAAGTACAATTCTCGCTTGGCTGGCATGGAACGTATTCTCGAAATTCGTTTGGAATTCCCAATTCAGTTCTCAAAATAGGCCCAGAAACGGCAATCTTTATAGCCCCCCTTCCCCCCTTGAACTTTTGTAGCCAGTTGCCTTAAACTCGTAAGAACCTGCATGGAAATTCAGACAAATAAAAGAGCTTCTTCCCCTCGTTAGGCACCTTGGAAATCTGCCACATATAATTCGGATTTTTTTACTGTCACGTATAAATCGGAATATATTTGGAATTTGGACTACTACCCCATTAGAAAAATTGTCACACATTCAAAGTGCTCTTCGGAGGAACAACTATTTGTGCCCGGCCCCTTAATGAAAAACAGGGCAATTTTCCAAGTTGCTGAAAGATGTGTGGCAGGGTTGCCGGTAAATTGCCACACCGAAACACTGCCACACATCAGTGTTCCTGTGTGGCAGTTTACAGTGAACAGTTTGTTCTGGGGGTATTTCCTTCGGGGTAACTTTTACCGCTTTTAAGTTTTGAGGGGTATTTTCCCCGGGAATATTTTTTCCAGGGGGTATTTTTACCCACATCCTATCATATTATATGCAGAGGTTTTTAGGAAAGGAGTGCCTGACCCCAGTTCTTAAACAACCGTTAGAAATAGGAAGCTAGGAGATTTGGGCTAGAGTGCCCGATAGGAAAGTTACACAGAAGCGAGGTAGAAAGGGGGAGGAAGACACCCTTATTTATTACCGGGGGTCCAGTACCCGGAGTCTGATGGCTTAACGTGCACATTGACGCGTCCGTGAAGGGCTCGGGTTTAAATCCCGCCCGGTGAGGCATGAACGTTGCGTTTGTCTTACGGCACTGGGCCACATTCTGATTTCTTATCTATTCAACACTGGCATGAGATCATTCTGATTTCATGCCACTGTTCCCTTCCCTGGAATCAGTGGCCTTAAATTTGGAACTGGAGACAGCTTGTAGCTCATCGAGTTGCTCATGGTGGTCGTTAAACCTTTAATCAAAGAAAGAAAGAAAAGAAAGATCAGAATTATCGTTCTTTTGTTTTCGTTGTAATTTACACTTTTAGGACAAACGGCATAGTAATAACACAGGAAAAAGAACTGAGGAAGAGTCTCACATCTCTATAATACACTAAATATCTCAATTAAAAGGAACACAAAATTATGAGGGTCGTTATGAGTCACAATTGGGAATGTTTACATGGAGCAGTCAAATGGACGATTATTATACGGTCCCTTTATATATTTGTGTTCAGTTCTCTGGGTGGCCACTTCTCTTGCAGCTATATCATCATTGTCGACTGTTATCATCCACTGTTGGAAGAAGGTCTCCCTAACTTTCCTCCATAACGATCTGCCTCAAGTCAGTCTTCTCCATGTCCCTCCCGCATGCATTCGAATTTCATCAATCCATCTCCCATGCGGTCACCTTCTGGGTCTTTTCTAGTCCTGTGGAGTCCAGTCTAAAATTTCAGTTCAGCTTCGGTGGTCCGTTCCTCTGGCAATGCATCCAGCCCATTGCCATTTCAGGGATTTTGCACTGATCAAGCTGTCTTCCACTCATGTCATTTTCTTCATTCTCGAGATCCTCTTCTTTTCTTTCCTGGTTATATTAAGCTTCTTTTCAGTTGTCCGTATTTTTTTAAGCCTTTATTCGTTAAGGTTCACGTCTCCACTCCATATGTAAGCACTGGAAGGATGCATTAATTAGGCACTTTTCTTTTAAAACATAATAGCATATTGCTCTTTAAAAATTCACTGTTTCTTCCAAAAGCACGCCGATCAAGTTTTATACGCAGATTAATTTATTCATCAAAGGGACCATCGCTTGATATCTACTATCGAAGGTGAATGTAGGTATCCGTTATCTCCAGCTTCTCCCTATCAATCAGTAATTCTTTATTTCTTGTAAAATCATTGTACATCATGAATGGAATACAGGATTACACCATACAATACAAATCTGGAAAATGTGAATCCGTTTTTTAGTGTAAATATGGCATGGATGATAAGTCAGATAGTATCCGAAAACTTGAAAATGCCGTCGTCCTGGAGCGGGAATCAAATCCGCGTCTCCCGGATAGACTAGGGCGCTATTAGGGTGACGCGGGTTCGATTCATCAGGAAACGCGGGTTCGATTCCCGCAGCAGGACGACGAATTTTTAAAGTTTTCGGATATTATCTGACTTACCACCCACTTCGTATTTACACCAAAAAAATGATTCATATCTTCAAAATTTGCTTTGTACATCAGTTTTTTCTTCTGCAAGTTCATTTTTAATTCCACTTCTTCACTCTTGTCAGCAAGTTATTGGAACATACTCTGCAGTTTTGATGTGCCAGTTCCAAAAATGACAACGTCTTCAGCAAAACGAAGGTGAATTAAATAATCTCCATTGATCTTTATCTCTTTGTTTTCCCAGTTCAGTGACTGCATGACATTTGCAATGTGGCATTAAAGAGTTTGGGAGATACAAACACCTGATGACTGATATATTGTTTCAAACATCCGATGACTGATATGTTGATATCCATTTACCACTTTTTCTTATTTATTTAAACATATCAAACATTATGATTGTAACAAAAATTCTGCTGAAAAAGCCTAGGGAGCTTTTGCACGAGTTTCATGTGTAGCACAATTTTTTTTTGTTGGTAATTGTCACTCGTATACAAAAATGAAATATCAAGCATTTAACGGAAAACGTCGTAAAAAGAGCTTAGAATTTTTTGTTCATGCAGGCATCTAAGGATTGATGTACTACTTCTCCTATCCCAATTTTAGAATGTATATTTGAATACACCTCACCTTAAAACTCCAATGTAAAAGCTAAATTTTGTTGAAAAGTCCAAGGCATAGGAATTTTGTAAGCGTTTTAGGTTCAGTCCGTTCTTGCTTCTTAATAACATTTGACTGCAAGTTCACACTTACGAGATATTAAAATTGCTGAGTTTCTTCGAACAAGACTGTTGTGAAATTTTCAGAACTGTTCAATTTCCTTGTAACGCTAGGTAAAGTTCTGCCGCTCAGCAGAGGAAATGATCTGACTAGTTTTGTCGATTGCTTAGTTAAAATCAAGATATTTCTTAGTGAAATTAAAAATGACCACTTGTTTCTAACAGACGTAAGAAAACAACACACATCTGAGTATTATCTTGTTTTCAAGACGTGGGCATTTTTTTCTTATTTTCGAGGAGTGCGATTTTTTCTGTGAGCAATATTTCTGTGCGCATTCGTTATTCACATCGGATTAAACATAACAGACACGAGATTGTGCATTAGGAGGCGTAGGCTGTTTTTAAAATAAATGCAAGTGTTTACATGACTGTATTTATGAAAAATTAATCCTGTCTGATCTCGGGTACTGAGAACTGGCCACCGGAGAACTGGACACCGGAGAACTGGACACATTGCAATTTCAGTGCCATAAAATTGTTCTGCATAAACAAATTTCGTGTGGCTATATTCCCCACTACTTGAGCAACTTCTGTTCATAATTTTTTTTTTTAATATTTCATTTTCAGTAAGAAATTTAAAATTTAGACATTTCCAAGATTTTCGGAGCTAAGACTAAGCGGAGAACTGGCCACCGGAGAACTGACCCCGGAGAAGTGGCCACCGGAGAACTGGCCACAAAATTTTTCCGTTGCCACGTCTCCCCGAGATTGGTTATCTGACACACATAAAATGTCCGTAATTTCGTATTTTCTTATTCACGATATTTTTCTATAAACTACTACTAAACAAATTCTCTGCGAGTATGAGCAAACCCAGGAAACTTGTCGGGTGTGGGTGGGGGGACTTAAAACCTAAAATATGAAATATGAAGAATTTCTGGTTCGATCGGGAGATTTCCAGCCATTACAAGCTACAAAGTAATCGAATTGTCTGAGGGCATCTGCTGCCTCAGGAAACTAGTGGGGGGGGGCAATACCAAAAGCGTAAAATATCAAGAATTTCTCATTTCTTTTCCGATCGGGAGATCTTCAGCATTTACAAGCTGCAACACGACAAATTTTCTCAGCGCATGTTCTGGAAACCTGTCGGCGAGATGGGGTTAATACCGAACGTGTAAAATATGAAAAATTCCTCGTCCGATCAGGAGATTTTTGGCATTTACAAGCTACAACTCGACACATTATTTGAAGGCATGTGCCTACTCCTGTGTATGTGGAGGGGGGGGGTAGAAACCGAAAGTGTAGAATATGAAGAATTTCTCTTCCGATCGGCAGATATTAACTATTTACAAGCTTCAACTCGACTAATTTTCTGTTCTGAGCGCATGTGCCTACGCAGCAAACCCGTCGGGGAGGGGGTTTCAAAAGTGTAAAATATGAAGCATTTCTCGTCCGATCGGCAGATTTTTGGCAATTTACAACTCGACACATTATTTGAGGGTATGTGCCTACTCAGCAAACCTGTGTGTGGGGGTACCAAAAGTGTAAAATATGAAGAATTTCTCATCCGATCGGAGATTTTCAGCATTTAGCAGCTACAACTCGAAACATTATCTGAAGGTATGTGCCTACTCAGTAGACCTGTCGGGGGGGGGGGGGCTTGTAAATGCTGAAAATCTTCGGATCACACGAGAAATTCTTCATATTTTGCAGTTTTGTATTCTCCCCCCTCCCCCTACAGGTTTAGGCACATACTCTCAGATAAGATAATACGTCCAGTTGTAACGTGTAAATGCTGAAAATCTCCCGATCGGACGAAAAATTCGTCATATCTTACACTTTTGGTATCAATCCCCCCCCCGAAGGGTTTGAAGAGTAGGCACATGTCATCAGATAATGTGTCGAGTTGTACGTAGCTTGTAAATGCTGAAAATCTCCAGATCGGACGAGAAAGTTTTCATATTTTACAGTTTTGGTATTACCCCCCCCCCCCACGACAGTATGCTGAGTAGGCACATGCCGTCAGAAAATTTGCCGAGTTGTCGCATATAAATGCTAAAAATCTTCCGATCGGACGAGAAATTTTTCATATGTTGCACTTTTGGTATTAACCCCCCCCCCCCGGACATGTTTCCAGAGTAGGCACATACGCTCAGATAATGTGTCGAGTTGTAGCTTGTAAATGCTGAAAATATTCGGATGGGTCGAGAAATGCTTTATATTTTACACTTTTTGGACACCCCCCCCCCCGCCGACAAGTTTCCTGAGTCAGCACATGCGCTCAGATAATTTGCAGACTTGTAGTTTGAAAACCCTGAAATCTTCTGTTGAAATGTAGATCATAAACATTTTTTATAAAAATTACATTAATTATCGCAATTAAGAAAAAGACGAAATTACGGAAAATTTATATGACTCAGATAACCAACCTCTGGGGGTCGTGGGAATAAAGCGGTCAAAAACGCAATTTTTATACGACCCCTTAAAAATTTTGTTGCCAGTTCTCCGGTGGCCAGTTCTCTGGTGGCCACTTCTCCTACACCCGTCTGAACTCGCTCCTCAAAATATGTAGGTTCAAAAAATCCAACTATGGGCAACTCGATGTTAAGCTTTCTGATAAGCATAGCTTGTAATATTATTGAATTCTAAATAACATACAATGAATGATAGTCTGACTGGACTTCTGCAAGGATAGCGCGATTTTTTTCTCGCAAACCATTTTCCATCTCTGTGAATCTGAAATCATATGTGTTCAAAAGAATTAGATCAACTGTCTTCGTACAAAACATGCTGATTGACAACCGACCAACTATTTCCTCCTGTTAAATTAATGAAAATCGCTTTTGTGTCTTGTGTGTTTTATGTACTTTTTATTGCTCACACTTATATCTAACTATCTGTTCTCACTAATAGTTCAAATCGTTGCTGTTTTCATTTAAAATAGCAAAGCACTTTTGAAAAATCCTAAAATAAAGTAATTTTTGAAATTTAAATTTTGTTTTCATTACCACCTAATCAGAAATTTCACGTAAAAAAAAATCATGTCATATTATTTCAATTATTTTTAGGTTGCTGTTGCAAACCGAAAAATCAGTTTCCTATTTCTTAAAATAAAATTGCGTTAATTAAGTATTTTAAAATTAAAAGATTGTGTTCCCGAAAGTAAAATTTTTTCTTGCCAAGTTGATTACAGAGAATTACTGAAATACTCTAAAGTTTTCCTTAAGTTTTAATTGTCGCATAACTACAGTTCAAGCTTCGTGAATTTATCTTTCCAAGACAAATGTAGAAACTGCAATGACATCCAAACGTCTCTCCTTTTAGATTCAGTGCCATTGTCCGAACCCTTTTAGCAGGTAATCAATCAGAAAGGATTAGTGTCAACAGTCCCCGTAAACGAGCAGTTTGAATAACAAAGCAAAGGGGGAATGCAATGTTCACTGTTAACCGGAGTTCCAGGTCACTCGGGTGAGCTGGGCAGTGGACAGATTGCGTACCCCGAGTTATTTCGTGCCAGCCGCTATGGGCCACTGAAACGTACCCCGAGTTATTTCGTGCCAGCCGTTATGGGCCACAGAAACGTACCCCGAGTTATTTCGTTCGAGCCGCTTAAAGGGTTAATATTTAAGGTCTAAGTAAAAGCGCAATAATTTAGTGTATCATGAGGTAGTATATAGATATGAACACGATGGAATAAAAACTATTAAAAATGCCTAGGTATTAATATTTAATGCCTAAGTAAATGCTCAATCATACTAACTTGAAATGGTGCCTAAACCTTATAGATATGAGCACGATGAAAAAAACCGTTGAAAAGGCTCAGTCTTAGGCGATAGGAATAGGCATATTAACTTATTTTTAGTGCCAAAGAAAAAGCGTAATATTCCTAACCTGTCTGAGTGCCCAAACCTTATATATACGATCACGGCGAAAGACTTACAAAATCGTACGTTTTCCTGCATTCGTTTTGTATGTAACCAAAATTTGTAAACGCGACCAATTGACGTAGTCGATGAATTTGTCCGCAACGAATTGACGCTCGACGAATCGTCGTGGTCGACGAATTGATGTGCGACGAATTGACGTTGTCGACGAATTGACGCTGGCGACGAATTGACGTTGTCGACGAATTGACGCTGGCGACGAATTAACGTGACACCATTTTGAAGTCGTAAGCTTTTGAGCGTACTTTGTTAGTTTTCATCTTAACCTTGCAATTTTTGTATCGGCTTTCACCACGTTCGGAAAATTTCTTTTCTGCGTGGGTTTTGGGAGGTCAATGGCTCTGTGGGCTTGGCTCCTTTTTTTTTTTTTTTTTTTTTGTTCTGGCTTTTTTAGTTGTTTTTTGCTCTCGTTAAGTCAACTTTCCTTGTTTTTCAACTTCGGTTTGATAGCTTTTAGTTCTTAGGAACGGGATCACTTTATGCCTCCGGTTGCTCGAAAATATAGTGAAATATTTGTTGTAAATATTGTAACTTTTTGTTTAAGCTATCTTCAAAAAAAATATTTATCATTTGGTCTTAACGAAGAGTTTTAGCTAAAGGGTTGGGCCAGGTACGACAGACTTGTTATTTATAATTAAAATTGTGAAATTTCTTGGTTCAGTTAGGGGTCTTACTTTTAAATTGTTTGAGGGTGTACCTCTGTTTAACAGTAGCTTGCCTGTATTTTTATTTGTAAATTTGACCTATACGTTTCCGTAATAAACTGTACAAATTTGTCGAAGCAGAAACCTATTTCCAGGCCTCTGTAGAGGGGAGAGAGCGCTGTCCATGCTGGTCCTTGATAAAGTCATGGACAGCGGTTTCTTTTTCTGCAACCCTTCTCTTACTGCCTCTTTCTACACTCTACTTCTTGGCTATCTTATTCATGTAATTAAGTTTGTATTCCTCTGTTTTTTGTTCAGTATATATACTGTATATATATATATATATATATTAAAAAATGCAAAACTCTAACAGAAATATTTTTGAAAAAAAGGAAATCAAAACAAAACATTCCGAGGACGAGCAGAAGGACAACACACCAATCCCAACCGTCCGAAGCAAGCTAGCTCCGAACGATGGAAACCAAACAAACAGAAGAACGCAGGGAAGCAGATCAATGACTGATTCTCCGATGGATTCGCCAAGGGCACGCATAAAGAAAATCACTTATTTATCTGCTGAGACCAGTGAATTGTGGGTTTATGCTAATTTAGTTTGCTATGAGGACAGATTAAATTTTAGGTTAAACTTGTCAAATTAAAAACGGACTTCTAAACCAACCCAGTAAACTAAATAAAATTGCCCGACCGATCAACAACAATCAAGATAAACACAACTTAATACGAAATGGAAGGAAATCGTACATGGTTTTTGTTTATTCTCCTTGTTACTTTTTTGCAATATATATATACACTGAGTGGCCACTTTATTATGACCACCTGACAGTTTTAAGCAAATGAGCTATGGCTGCACGCTGTTGCCACCAGAGGCGAGGCTAGTATAAAAAAGGAAAACTTCCCAGGCAGCACACCCTTCCAATTTTACGTAGGCGCAACGACGTGCCACCGTATTCTATTCCCAATCTGGTAGGCAAGACTTCAACGTTGAATGTTGTCGTAAAGTCAACGATCTTCTAACTGATGAGCTACCAAAGGGCGTTTGGATAATCCGATTACAGTCAAGCGCGGGAGGAAGCTTCAACCACAACCCGTTTCCCTGGGAGTCATCAGCATGGAGGAAGACTACGCCTGGAGGCTGAAGCAACACGTGACCAACTCCATCTTGTTCCACCATTGCTGACAGAACGCATGCTAACTGGAAGTCTGCATGGAACTCTAACGTAAGTAGAATGAATCTTATTAGACTTCTCTGCACATTTTTATGATACAAGAATTAATTTTAAAATAGCTTTTGCTAAATTGTAATGGCATATTTTTATAGATGTTGCATTTTTATTGCTGCTTTATCTGCAATACAGAACTGAAGTTTGGAAGTTAACTACATCCTGTCTAAAACAATTTAAAAATCTGCTTTTGTTCATCCCATGGATATTTTTTGTTACTTAAACGAAGTAAAACACCGTGACCGCGTGGATGAGAGTTGTTTTGATGATTTGTTCACGATGTCAGAGCGAGCTGGAAAGTTACGAAATGTTATTAAATACGTAAGTATGTTAACAATATAATTTCGCAGTGACGGGAAAGTGTGTTTAAACAATACTTACTGGCTAATTACAAATGCCGGATTAGCTAGATTTTCCGCTCAGATTCGACCTGTGAGTTTATGTAAAGGGGCGACGAATATTCCCATAATTCAAAATTTAATATTCCAGTATTTCAGCCCTGTGTTACCTCAAAAAATATGTGTTCAGTAAAAAAACTGCAAACGTAAACATTGCAGTAAATTTTGGGTTATGGTGTGAAGTGATTTCATTGTGTTCTTTTCTTCACAAAGATTTCTCGTAACATTACCTCAGTTGGAGAGATTTACATTACTTTTATACTGTTAATGATAGTATAAATGTTGATATTTATTTTTCAGTGTTGTCACTAATATCAAAACCTTTGAATGAAAATTCAGTTTCGCTGGTATTTTATACTGACATTTACTGTCATTTTTTTCTTTTTGTAGGGCTAGACGTATTAAGTTTAATTAAGAAGCTACGCCAGTTTTTCATGCAGAGGTGGCCTGGATATATTGTAAAAATAACGATATTTTTGATATTACATATCATTAAAAGTGATACGAAATTATGAAACATCACAATTTTGCAACTGGATATAGTCCGAATATTTTGATTTGTGAAATATAAATTTTTCCTGCCAGAAATGTTTATACCAAATAGTGGTCTTCATTTCTTACTTTCAAAGTGAGAATGCAGAGTATATTGATGTAAATAAAAATATATAACAGCTGTATGAAGCAGATTTAAGCTAATGCAGATCCTTCAAAAAGAACAGTGAATTAAGCAAAACAGTGTGCCATTAAAAATGTTACTCACTGTTGCTTATGTAAAAAGATTCACTGCTGTGGTATATTTTGATAGAACAGTATCATTAATTGTGAAGATCTGCAAAAAGAAAAAAATCTAAGTTTACTATTGTGAATTACTACTATGGTAATCACTAATGTTTTGTTTTTTTGCGTGCATTTATAGCTACATATGCTTAACCATTCCAAAATTAGATTCTTATTGGATTCAATGACCAGTGAACGTTTGTTAACATTAACTGTGCTGCATTACTTATTTGCTTATTTTTGGTGTGCATAGTGGGAGTGGGGTACGGACCTGTGAAAATAAACATAATCAAAATATTTCTTGCCGAATGTCCTTATTCTATTCTTTTCTGTTCAGCAGCCGTGATGGGGAGAAATATTTATCAGAGAAAAAACTGAGCCCTTTGAGTTATTATCCATGAAATTTTCTGTAGCAAATTAATCTAAAAATTAGATTTCTGATACTTTGTTCTGGTAGTCAGTGTAAAGAATTTTCAAACATTTTCTCTGTAACTTTTTTTTACAATGCCATCAATAAAGTATAGCAATTGAGGTTCTACAGAGCATATGAAAGGATCTGTACATTAATTAATGGAACCTGACTGCATTTAATGACTACAATGTGAATACAAAAGATGCTAAATTTCAAAACCATTTTAATGGCACTTGTCTTTATGTGCATCAAATTGTAACAATCTGATGTAACATCTTGTTACTGGTGATCGAATACATATGTGCCACTTTCTTATATTGTGATAATGAAGGCAAGATATGAAATAATAGTGAGAGACATTTTGCTTTATTAAAATGCTACAAAAAGCTGTGCTGAAATTAGCTATGTATAAAATGTAAAGCACATTTTCTTTCCTTACACTTGTTCAGACTAAGAGATTGAAAGCTCTAAAATTTAATCCACTTGTTCCCATCACAGAATACTTGATTGGTGTTATATATTTTTCACTAATGCAATTAAAAGAAGCATCTATGAAATAATTTGTTTCAGGGAAAAACATTTAATGCTGCTCCACTGGGCAAGTAGTCAGACACTGATTATTTGCTAATTGTATGAGCTGGGCTCAGGTTTGAGTCTCAGATGAGGCATCGGTGGTGTGTTTGTCTTTCAGCACTGGTTCTCTTTCCCTCTCCTAAAAGAAGTGGCCCAAAATTAGCCACGTAAAACTGTTTATAACCCTCAGAGTTATGAGGTTGTAACAAAACCCCGAAACAAAACCCAAAACATAGAGTAACATAATGTGTATCTTAAACCTAAAAGTGGTTAATTTTTCTTCTGTTTTATATGTACAGTTAATTTAATTTCTATATTAACTCTTATGACACCACATAATTATGTGAAAGTTATTTAAATGAAAATACTTTTATTTTTGCATATACTGTGTCAGTACTTTTTGTCTTGTTCTGCTCTGGCAATCAATTCTGTTGCTGAAGAAAAGGAGGGATATGGTAATCAGCTTGGCATTGTTATAGTACCAAATATACCCATTATTAAGGGTGAATGCCTTTGTGCAGCCAAGCCATTTCCTGCTTCATAATGTGTAAGTACAGGGTCTTTATAAATAAAGTTCCACTTTGAAATGGCCATAAAAAGAAAACTACTAGACGAAATGTTACCAAACTTGATAATAGTTAACAGGAGGTCCTGGATTTTATTTTCCGCAAAACAAAAACATTAGTTCCAAAACTCACCACCAGCGTGAAATGGCGCTGTATGCAATATTGGGAAACGAAAGAAGACATGACGACATCAGTTGCAAATGTGTGTAATCGTGTAGAACACGTGTTACAACTCATGTTCAATGTGGCGGCCACCATTTTCAGAAAGCAAGTGAAATCGCAGTACTGCGTTCTCAACAGTAGCTCGTAGCATATCAGGAGGAATGATACGGACATGTCGGTGTATGGCACTTTTCAATTCCGCCAAATTCTGGATGTTATCACCATAAACAGTGGCTTTGAGGTAAACCCATAGCCAGAAGTCACAGGGGTTGAGCTCTGGTGACCTGGGTGGCCAAGCCATAGGGAAGTGGCTGCTGATAATCCGGTCATCCGTGAAATGTTGCTGAAGTAACTGTTACACACATCTACCAATGTGCGGTGGAGCCCCGTCCTGCATAAAAATCGTGGTGTCTAAAATGCCACGTTCCTGAAGTTCCGGTATCACGAAACGTCGTAACATCGACTCTAAGCGAACAGCAGTCACAGTAGTGGTCACGGGCCCAACTGGTGATTGCGCATCAAAGAAGAACAGTCCAATTATGACACGAGGTGTCATACCACACCAAACGGTGGCTTTCGGAGAATGCAATAGAACTGGGTGGATAGCATGAGAGATTTGTTTGGCCCAAATCCGCAATTATGGGTGTTCACATCCCCATTGAGGTAAACATGGGCCTCATCCGTCCACAAAATGTTCCATGGCCACGGTTCATCCACCGCCATCCGTGCAAGGAATTCGAACGCGAAAGATTCTCTTACTGGAGGATCGTTCTGTTCCAGTTGTTGAACACGTTTGATTTTGTATGTGTAGTACAACAGCACTTTACGAACGATTTTGTTTACCGTACTCAATGGTAAGTCCATGCGACGTGCAACAGCACTTACGCTGCAAGTCCCGTGTGTGCTTTCCATAGTTGCTTCCTCTACTGCTAATGCAACAGCCTTCTCGGTTACCACAGCAACAGTCTTTCGTCCCCGCCCAGGTGCAACAGATAACAAACCTAAGGCTTCAAACTTTGCCATCAGTTTCCTCAAACCCTGCAGTGTCATTGGGTCTCGGCGTAGTCGTTTGACGGTACGATACTTCTGCAAAGCACGCCGCGCATTGCTATCGCATTCATAATAACACTTCACGAGAAAAGCACGATCTTGCATGGTTGCCGACATCGTCGACTCGTAACAATGACAGCTCCGACGGGGAGGCTCCCTTTTAGGGTGGAAAATCCAACGACGTGTACAGCGCATTTGCGTACCTCTAATTTGCATTCCTCCTGCCGTCAGCCGTTGACGAGGCTTTGCGTATTTGCATAACACCGCACACTGTTTCGTGTTCGACACGATTACACACATTTGCAACTGATGTCTTCATGTCTTCTTTCGTTTCCCAATATTGCATACAGCGCCATTTCACGCTGGTGGTGAGTTTTGGAACTCTTTTTTTGTTTTTGCGGAAAATAAAATCCCATGACCTCCTGCTAACTACAACCAAGTTTGTAACATTTTGTACAGTAGTTTTCCTTTTATGGCCATTTCAAAGTGGAACTTTAATTATAAAGACCCTGTACTTTATCAATTCTTGTTTTTCTGTTTCAAAATTTATTATGATTCTGCCATTTCATAATGTGTAAGTACTTTACGGTTTTTGACATGTTTCAAATTTATTCAGCTCTTTCTCTCTCACACCGAGATAATATTATTCATGATTATTTTTCTGTGTCAAAAACTGTAAAAAAATTACAATGATCAAGATGAGCAATGTTTCTGCTCATGAGTTCAGTAGAATAATTACTGTATTTCAGAACAATGTAAGTTATATGAATTAAAAATATGCACATTCCTTAGACAATGGTAGTAATAACACCATAGTTCTCTAGGAAATTAATGCAGCAAATTTTTTTCTAGAGCATAATTTGAATTTCTTATGAAAAAAACAATAGTGGGTCTAGCAATTTCCATGTGGTGTATGTGATAAAAGGACAGAGAATCAAAATAAGCATTGTTTGAGATACTAAAATATTTCAGGAGCACAATTTACCTGAACTAATAAAGCTTCAGATATGTAAACAGAAAGCTTCACGTACTGTACTGAACAGAATGTCTGCATGTACTGACAGTGTTCAGAAAGTAATGCCTCCATATTTATATGCAATCCCAGTGGCAAAGAATCAAATTGAAACAAAAGAACAAAGTTTAGAATTCCTACTTTAATTCAAATATTTTATTTTTCTATATAATTCCCCTCACGCTCAACATCGATACACAAACGTTTAATAAGTTTTTTAAACCTGTCTCTGTAAAAATCTTCAGGTTCTCAGAACTATTTCCTCATAGCAGCTTGAACACCTTTGACACAGGTGAACTGAATTCATTTCAGATATCTCTTAAGAGCAGAACACAACCAGAAGTTGGGCTGCCCCAAATAGGGGCTATGTGTAGGGAGTTCAAGAACTTCAAATCCAATTTTCTGTATAGCCCTTCAAGTGAAAGCACTGGTGTGTGGTTGTCATATTGCAGAATCTTTGGCATCCCCCCCCCCCATTCATGGTTTATTATTTGCTTTAACTGTTTTTAAGAAGGGCACATAGCTCTCAGAGTTGAATATCGCACCCTTGAGACACGTAATCCTGACGAATAATGCCTCTGCAGTCCTAGAGCACAGTGAGCATGCACTTGCCGGATGAAATTTGAGTTTTGAATTTTTCGTTGGAGAAGAAGGTGGATGTCTGTATTTAAGCCGTTGATTTTTCAATTATGTGTCATAATGGTGAAACCAACTGTCACCACCAGTCACAATGCTTTGGAGAAAATCACTTCCATTTTGTTCATAGCAAGCAAGCAACGTTTGGCAGGCTTCGTCTTGATTTCTTCATGTCAGTCGTTAGGTCACGCAGTATCCAATGAGCATTGTATCCTACAGTGTTATCGATCTCATTTATGTTACCTACTAATGTTCAGTGTCAGTCGTTAGGTCACGCAGTATCCAATGAGCATTGTATCCTAAAATGTTATCGATGTCATTGATGTTTCCTACTAATGTTCAGTGTACCTGCTATGATTATCTGAGTTATTCTTCAATTTTCCCTGATGAGCCCATTGACCTTTCACCTATTCAAATTGCAAGTTGCGATTAGGGGCCTCCTACTTCTTGGCTGATCCTTTACGGCCAACATTCCTCAACTTCCCTTTGATTTTCTTTTCCCAGCGACAAACAGTGCTTATTTCCAAAGTTTCAGAACCATAAACTGCCACTAATCTAGTCAGAATATTTTAGGAGGTACATTTTTATGAGTTAAAAACTATCTGATTGTTGCTTGACACCCACTGACACAGTTGGAAAGAATAATCAATTTTAAATGCAAATAAATATGAAGAAATAGGTGTACAGAGTTCTGTTATTCGGTAAAATGAAGCCAATGACACAAAGAACTGTTGCTGTATGACTGGTTGCTGGACAACACACTTAGATTACATCGTTACTTATTGAACACACCTCATAGTATGATGATGTTGCTATTGGAGCCGATCCATTTGCACAGTTATGGGGGTGGGGGAAATGTGAGGGGTTTTGTTAACCTGACTGATTGAGAGACAAAGACAAATTTTAAAAAAGTGGATTCAGTGGAGTGACAGGACTAGTAGTGCATATATTTGTTGTGTATTTCTTCTGTAAAAAACAATGAAAGAATGCTTTCGGCACGTGTGCCGCCCTGTGGTCAAGGGATCTAAGGAACAACAGATCTAATATCTTTTTTCAAAATTTGGATTTATATTATGAAGCTTTCAACTTTTTAATAAAGCAACAAGTACAGTATACAGATTTTTTCTGTTTGCGATTTTTTTAGATTACTTACAATAAAATCTGAATAATAAAGATGCTAATATCAATTTTTGGCTCTGTTGCCTCAAGAGTTATGTGTTCTACAGCAATAATTCAAGTTAAAGTTTCACAGTGCAACCCAAGACAGATACATGTGTGCTTAAAGAGCGAGCATCAGAAATGCTCGTAGCCATGGCATTGATTTTGCATTGGGGTGCTTATATATTTATTTATTCATGTGTGTTTTTTTCTAAAGCAATAACCTATTTTGAAATCCAACCATTAATACAAATATATAATATGTTCCATATCTTTAGTTGTGGATTTCACACTGAATCAATGAATTTCTAAGAAACAATGCATTAATTTCGACATTTCTGATGTATTTAGATAGATCATGGTTTTCTCTTTGTATCTCCTGAAAAATGTGGTGGTGCTTGAAACTTTTGAGGTTTTGTTTACCCCTGGGCATGTGTGTCACGTGGAACAGAGAGGTTTCCTTGACAGGTGTTGCATTGTATACTATCTGGTCACAGATTAAAGGGCATGCATCTAAAACAACGGAGGGGGGGATTGACGCTGTAAAATTAACTGCTAGTCGTAAAAGAATCTTATTACAATAAGAGACAAGAAATCTTGCAGTGAAAGGAAATAGGAGCATGTTTGTTGGTTACCAGGATTCCTTTTTCACTTTTATGATTTTTTTTAGCACGTCTTTTGTAAAAAAGATCCTGCTTATGTTACCGGTTTGTCCGTCCATCCGCACCCACGATATTTCTGCAACTATTAGTCTGATTTGAAAAATTATTTTTGCATTGAGAAGCTTCCAACATGCGAATGATGATCCTTCATTTCGTTTGTTTTTAAGATGTACAATTTCGCAGCTAGATGGCGTGAATACAGATGATGTTGATTTTAAAAATATGTTTTATTCCATATGTTTGCTTCTACACATCCCATTGAAAAAATTATTTTATCTTTCGATTGCATTTTTGTTGAAGAATGTTTTAGATACAGTTACTTTTTCAAATTACACATATATTTTCCGCTAGGTGGCGTAAAAGTAAATTACATTTTTCCCGATAACTCTTCTTCTAAAACTCCGATTTGAAACATTTTTTCTTCAGCGGATACACGTTCTGATGGAAACTCTTTTGCATATAATTTCAAATTTTTGGTAAAGAATACTTTGGCCACCAGGGGGCATAAGTGTTAATTTTTGCTTCTGAAGTATTAACCATAAAATCTGAGCTTCTAAAATATCGATTGAAAAACTTATTTCGTTGTCTGATGCCACTTACATCCATAAACCTTTTCAGAATATTTCTTCTTAAAATATTCCACAGTTTCTCCGCCAAAGGACGTAGATGTATTATAACGAAGTAAATTTCTCCGTCATTTTTATCCGCGCCGGGGTTCGAACCCGGGTCCACTCATTCCGGAATAAGTTGCTCTACCAATTAAGCTACGCGGACATTTGTTCTGATTCCTATCTGCCTTTATGTCGTGTGCGTCCTGCTGGCAGGTACGTCACATCTCCTCTCCTGGTACGTTACATCATCTCCCCCTTATTTTTTTTTTTTTTCGAAGTGCTGGAGAAAGGATTCTCTTATTTTTCCTATCTCGCGGTGTGGAAATAACATCACACCAATGCGAGATTTTTGAACGGTCGGGTCATCCGGATAGTTCGGGCGCCATTATAACGAAGTAAATTTCTCCGTCATTTTTATCCGCGCCGGGGTTCGAACCCGGGTCCACTCATTCCGGAATAAGTTGCTCTACCAATTAAGCTACGCGGACATTTGTTCTGATTCCTATCTGCCTTTATGTCGTGTGCGTCCTGCTGGCAGGTACGTCACATCTCCTCTGCTGGTACGTTACAGTATATCTTATTTTTGTCAATATCTCTACTTCTAGGCGTCTGATTTGAAAAATCCCTTCTTTGTTGGATAATGCTTTCAGTGTTACCTGTTGTTCATATAATTTCAAAATTTTTAAGTAATTCCTAGACTTTTTGCTAGGGGGCTTAGAGGCAAATTGCGTTTCCCCCTATATCATCATCATCATCATCATTGTCAACCATTATCAATCCACTGCTGGACGAAGGTCTCCCCAAGTTTCCTCCACAACGGTCTGTCTTGTGCCAGTCTCCTCCATATCACCCCTGCATACTTTCGAATTTCATCCACCCATCTCCCATGTGGTCTTCTTCTGGGTCTTTTTCTGTCCCTTGGAATCCAATCTAAAATTTCGGCTGTCCATCGATGATCTGTCCTTCTGGCAGTATGTCCAGCCCATTGCCATTTCAGGGATTTAACTCTGATCATGATGTCTTACAGTCTTGTCATTTTTCAGATCCACGAGTTCCTCTTCTTATCTCTCCTGGTTACACCAAGTATGCACCTCTCCATGGTTCTTTGAGTTGTCTGCAGCCTTTGTATGTCTCTTTTAGTTAAGGTCCACGTCTCTGCACCATACGTAAGCACTGGAAGGATGCATTGATCAAACACTTTTCTTTTAAGACATAATGGCATATTGCTCTTGAAAATTATGCTGTTTCTTCCAAAAGCTCTCCAGGCAAGTTTTGTACGCCGATTAATTTCTTCATCAATGTGACCCTCACTTGATATCTGCTGTCCAAGATAAAGGTACGTGTCTGTTGTCTCCAGCTTTTCTCCATCAATCGATAAATCTTCATTTCTTGTAAAAGCATTGAACATCACTTTTGTCTTCTGAAAGTTCATTTTTAATCCCACTTCTTTACTCTTGTCAGCAAGTTCCTGGATCATACTCTGCAGCTCTGATGGGGTAGTTGCAAAAATGACTACGTCATCAGCAAAACGAAGGTGGGTTAGATAATCTCCATTAATCTTTATCCCTTTGTTTTCCCAGCTCAGTGACTGAAAAACACCCTCCAATTGGCATTAAAGAGCTTCGGAGATATGGTGTCACCTTGTCTCACTCCCTTTCCAATTTTTATGTGTGTTGTATTTTCAAACAGCCGAATCTTTACACTTGCATTTTCATAGATGTTATAAATAATATTAATGTATGCATCTTCAATACCGCAGGATTTCAGAGCCATTGTAACTGCTGATGGTTTCACCGAATCAAAGGCTTTTTCATAATCGATAAAAGCCATGCACAATGGAAGTTCATATTCCCTCGCTCTTTCAATTAGTTCTCTCAGCACATGGATATGATCTATTGTGCTGTAGCCACTCCTGAATCCAGCGTGTTCTCTCGGTTGAGCCATGTCCAGTGTTACGTTCAAGCGGTGTGAAAGAACTTTAGTGAAGATTTTATAAACTACTGATAGGAGGCTGATAGGTCTGTAGTTTCCGAGATCCTCAATGTCATCTTTCTTATGTAGCAGGATCATTGTAGCGGTGTTCCAATCCTCAGGAATCTTTCCTTCAATAAGGCATCGAGTGAAAATTTGGGCGAGTACTTTTTCGATTTCTCCACCTGCTTTTTGTATGATGTCTACAGTAATTCCATCTTCTCCTGGAGCTTTTCCCCGCTTCATGTTCTTAATTGCATGTGCAACTTCTGCTGGAAGGACTGGAGGAACTCTGGTACTGGTATCTTTCATGATGTCTGGAGTGCATGTATCATCCCTTTCATATAATTTGGAGTAGAAATCTTTCACTATTGTCAAAATTTCGCCTCTATTTCTTGTTACAGAACCATCTTCTTTTCTCAGTGACATAATCTGTTGTCTTCCTTTACTGAGATGTCCCTTTGCTATCTTTAGGCTTTGGTTGTTTTCAATTGCTTTCCTCACTAGTTCACAGTTGAATTTTTTTACGTCTTCAGTGATACTTTTTCGTACTGTCTTGCATAGCTCTATATATTCCACTTTGGAAGTCACATCTTCTTTAGTTGTCCTCATCTCTCTTCTTTTTCGCATCAATATTTTTGTTTTTCCTGATAATTTATTTACATGCAACTTGCTCTTAGACCCAGCTAATTTTGTTGCTGTTTCCATAAGAGATTTGGTTACTTTTCTGTTAACTTCAGAGATGTCCACTTCTTCCGATGTTAGGCCTTCTAAAGCAGAGAACCTGTTCTTCAGTTCCAACTTGAAGGTATTATGGTGTTTTTTAAGGTTGGTTATGTCAATACATTTTGTTTGTCTTATGAGCTTGCCACGTTCAAGTTTAGTGTTGAGGTGCATCTTACATCTCACCAATCTATGGTCACTACCTGTGTTGAACTTGTTTAGCACACTGCAGTCTTCTATGACGAATTTTTTGTTACACATAATAAAATCAATTTCACTTGTCGTCCCATTTGGATGTCTCCATGTCCATTTCCTGTGTGGCTTTTTCTTGAAGAAGGAGTTCAAGATGAAAAACCCTTCTGCCTCTGCAAACTCATCGAGAGTATTTCCACGCTGGTTTCTGTTGCCGTGACCGAATTTACCTACTGAAGTTTCATTCTGTTGCCGTTGCCCTATTTTTTCATTGAAATCTCCCATAATTATTTTCAAGTGCTGCTTACCTTTATTATTTAGATGACAAATTTCCTCATAAAATTCTTCAACTTCTTCTTCAGGATGACTTGTGGTGGGTGCATAAGTTTGAATTATCTGAGCCTGGTATCTTTTCGAGAGTTGGATAACAAGCCGTGCAGCTCTGTCAGAGGAACTTTCAACTTCTACAACTTTATCCTTCAGTTTCTTGTTTATTATAAATCCAACACCACTAGTTCTGCCAGTATCTGTCCCACGATAGTAGAAGAGATGTCCACTTTTCAGTTCGATGAGATCTTCTCCTTTTCTCCTTACCTCACTTAGCCCCACGATGTCCCACTTGATCCTTTGTAGTTCTTCTTCCAATTCAAGAAGCCTTGAATCAGAAGATAGGGAGCGTCCATTGTACGTTGCCAAGGTCAGCATCAGATGGCAGCCTAGTCCGTTCCTCCGGGGATTCTTAGCACCCTCTGCCTTCATGTCGCACTGGCCGCTGCCTTGGCCAGGTACATTCCAGCTGCCGGAGACTGAGGGCCAAGATTTAAGTTGTGGAGTCATTTTGGAGGGGTTTGGCCATAACTCACCACGCTGGCCAAGCGGGTTGGTGAGTGTGGGATAGAATTTCCTCTAATCCCGATGGTATAGTTATACCGCTATTGGCGGTCGTCAGAGCCCCTTTAGTCGGAACAGGATGCACCACGAGAAGGCGGGGTTGACATTTGTCAAGGAGAGGCTGTGATGTTACGCATCACCTGACCTTACATCCCTCCCCTATATATCTGCTTCTAAATCTCCGATTTGAAAAATTCTTTCTGCACTGGCAACAGCTCCTGGTGGGGAATCGTTTGCACATATTTTTTTTTTTATTTTTTTGTAAAAAATGGTTTGGCCACCAGATGTCGTATGTCTCAATTTTCGCCATTGATGTATTTGCGGCAAAATATGAGCTTCTAAAATCTCGACTGAAAAAAAGGTCTTCTGTTGACAGATACTTCTCATGTCGACAAACCTTTTAGGAACATTTTCTTCTTGAAATAATGCATGGTTTCTAATCCAGGGGGCGTAGATGTATATCCTATTTTTGTCGATATCTCTACTTCTGGGAGCCCGATTTGAAAAATTCCTTCTTTGCTGGATAGTGTTTTCGATGCGAAATGTTTTTCCTATATATTCAAAATTTTCATGTAAATCATAGACTTTCCGCTAAGGGACACAAAGGTAAATTGCGTTTTATGCGTTAAAAACTCCGATTTGAAAACTTCTTCCTGTATCGCATACAAGATCTGGTGGAAAATATTTTTAACATAATTTCTAATGTTTGGTAAAGAATGGTTTGCCACCAGAGGCATTACTGGTAATTTCTGCTTCTGATGTACTTGAAGCAACATCTGGGCTCCCGAAAACTCGACTAAATTTATTTTCTTGGACCCATACCGCTCATATTGAAAAACCTTTTGAGAATACTTTCTTCCTAAAATAATGCATGGTGTTCTCATGAGGGGATGCAAAGTCACATCTTATTTTTGTCAATATCTCTGTTTCTAAGAGTCCGATTTGAAAATTCTTTCTATGTTGGAGAGCGTTTTCGGTGCGAAAAGTTTCTCATATAAATTCATGTTCTTCTTAACCCACAAGTCTGCAACCAGAGGGCGTAAGCTCACAATTTCGTTTACATCAATATCTGAGGGATTAAAAACCCGATTGTAAAATTCTTTCTTCCGTCAGATACTATTGTTTTCCATACCGGTTCCATTGACTTTGAATAGCTTTGATAAATTTAATTTGCCTCAGAACGGATTCAAAAGACGTGCTCATTACACCCGAAAATTCGGTGTCATCTTTCTTGTTTTCAATTTTAATTAGTTTATTGGTAGTCAGCATTAATTTTTGTTTTGTTAAATCAGCACTAATTTTTATTTTGCTAATCATTTTTCAATTTTTTTCATTAGTGATGTTGGTTTTGCCTCACCAGCCTGACCTTGGGGAGTTCTGTGCCATTTTATTTGTTTTTATCTTGTGCAAATATCATAGTTAAGAAATATGAGTTATTACATTTTTCAGATAGATAGCATTTAAAATGTCAGTTTTTTTCTTGTGGGAGTGAAATTGATCATTATGTTAAATGCAAGTGAAAATGTAGGTTAGTTAAACGTACATTAAAGAAAAAAATACTATTTTGAATCTGACCCTCTTAGATTTTCACGAAACTTTACAGTTTTGTTGACGCACACAACAGACAGTTGCGTAGCGGAGACGCCGAAGACGACACAACTGCACCCCCCCTTCATTCGTGGGGTCTTTTTCGTTGAAAATTTTAAATATTTTTACCCAATCTTAACCTGAAAGTAACAGTTTTGCTTGAATACAAATTGCTTTAAAAAAAAGGTTTTTTTTAATTCTGCACTTGGAACTAAGCTGGGTAGAGATAGTCTCTATAGCAGAGTATTAAAGTTTATTACTCTCCTGATTTTGCTGTTAAGGTGGCATTTGTTATCACATATGTGCAAAACAAGGGTTGTTTAATCAAACTAAGAAATAACCTATTCACTCACTACTACCACCGAGAAGAGGCATTTCACGCAGATACTTGTGTTGCCTTGAGAGCCTCGCGGACAAAGAGCAAAATGAGGAAGGCAATATGCAACGGGGTGGGAAGTTGCAAAGTAGGACCAGATATTTCTGATTGTCAGTGCAGAGACATAACGTACAAACCATAGACAAACAAACATGTATGTGTTGCCTTGAGAGCCATGCGGACAAAGAGCAAAATGAGGAAGGCAATATGCAACGGGGTGGGAAGTTGCAAAGTAGGACCAGATATTTCTGATTGTCAGTGCAGAGACATAACGTACAAACCATAGACAAACAAACATGTATGTGTTGCCTTGAGAGCCATGCGGACGAAGAGCAAAATGAGGAAGGCAATATGCAACGGGGTGGGAAGTTGCAAAGTAGGACCAGATATTTCTGATTGTCAGTGCAGAGACATAACGTACAAACCATAGACAAACAAACATGTATGTGTTGCCTTGAGAGCCATGCGGACGAAGAGCAAAATGAGGAAGGCAATATGCAACGGGGTGGGAAGTTGCAAAGTAGGACCAGATATTTCTGATTGTCAGTGCAGAGACATAACGTACAAACCATAGACAAACAAACATGTATGTGTTGCCTTGAGAGCCATGCGGACAAAGAGCAAAATGAGGAAGGCAATAGGCAACGGGGTGGGAAGTTGCAAAGTAGGACCAGATATTTCTGATTGTCAGTGCAGAGACATAACGTACAAACTATAGACAAACAAACATGTATGTGTTGCCTTGAGAGCCATCCGGACAAAGAGCAAAATGAGGAAGGCAATACGCAACGGGGTGGGAAGTTGCAAAGTAGGACCAGATATTTCTGATTGTCAGTGCAGATACATAACGTACAAACCATAGACAAACAAACATGTATGGGCCAAAATGATTCGTATGCTTGGGACACAGCCACCTGGTATCTAGTATGAAGCAGACACTTCAGCAGTTTCTTTGGAATGGGCGTCATTTTTTTTTTTTTACATAGGGTCTTAAATATATTGGGGGAGGGGGGCTAAAATTCCTGCTGCGGTACTGACAAGAGATACTTGTATATCACGTTTTGTTTTGCACCATAGTTTTAAAATTTACAGTAACAAAATCTTAATGTTCAAAAGTTTGGCAAATTTTTGTTTCATATATTACAAAAGTGTAACTAAAGTTCTCTTTGCTGGCTTTAAAATTATTTATTACTTAGTGCATTGTTTTTAAATTTAATGTTAAATATGACTTCAGTTTCTTTTTCTCAGAAACTTTATGTTTTGTGTAATTAAGAGTAATCAAATGTCATAAATTATGTGGTGGCAACTGAAAATCATCATAAATATATCCCTAAATTAGGGACGGGCGACTGCTTATAGCCCATTGAGTTGCTCCTGGGGGTCGTTAAACCTTCAATAAAAAAAAAATAATAATAATTCCGTAGTAAGTAGCTCTCCCAACTGAGCTATGCGTACATATGCTCTCGCTGCTATCTGCCTTTATCTTCTGCATGTGAGAAAAGGCAGTATATTTCCCTTATCTACTTCTGCATGTGAGGTTGGGTTCAGTTTCATGAAGAGAATCCAGGCTGACTGGAGGGGCAGTTTAAACTTACTAACATTGAATGCTGTCGTGATTATTGAGGTTAAAGTTCCAACCGAAGACAAGTTTGACCACAGGCCTGCTGTTTTAAAGTTGTATTATGAAAAGACCCGAAACCAAGATCGTAAACTATACGGAAAATAACTTCCAAGATTTTGAATTTTGGGAATAAAGTTAAAAACAAAGAAATGTTTTTAAATATTTTCATTCGAATTAAATTGTTAGAATTAATCTGTCAGGTCATGAAAAGGTGAGCCATATCTAAATATTTGGAATCGTTTCAGCATTATAATGTGACAGTTACAGGGGTGAAATCAAACTTTGCCATGATTGACTAGTGGAGGGGAACATGTTAAAGTTTATTTTTTATAATGTTAATAAACTTTTGCTAGTAAAAAATAAGGCCACTAGCAAGTGTTGCTACTGCTAAAAAATGAAAAAAAAAAGAACGAAATCAAGGGGACCGACTGTGATGATGGCTTTACAAGTTCAGCGTAAGGGTCTCCAAATTTCTTAATTGTTAATTGGAAAATTGCATGATTGCATTTCTTGTGAAAAGTAAACAGATTATCAGCAGCTTACAAACTAACATGTCAAAAAATGTTGTAGTATAATTTGCACATGTTCACCTGCTTCAGATCATTGAAGGAAATAGGCTGTGCACTTTTCTGTTTTCAAGGCTTTTCCACATTTTTCTGATCATAATTGATCTCAGGAAATTATAGGCCCAGTATTCTGCTAAATATCCTGTATAGCTGATATTTGGGTTACTAAGTTTGTATTAATTGTTTTGCAAAGGTGTTTTTAAAATCCTGTATTTCTGTAACGTATACTCTATATTCACTTTCCTTTTGATTTTACTATCTCTGGTTATTTTATTTTACTATGTAAATTATCTTCCTACTGAACGAAATATTATTTCACCCGCTGAATGAGATCTGGCAATGAGTGTAAGTCATGACGTGGTGGTAGCTAGTATATAGGCGCGTTCATCGAGGGAGCTGTTTGGTGTTGTTATGAGGAGGTGTGGTGTTGTTATGAGGAGCGTTGTGTGGTGTTGTTACGAGGAGCGTTGTGTGGTGTTAAGCGAGAGCGTGTATAATTCGAGGAGTGATTATCCATTATTGTTCTACAAGTGCTGTGTGTGTCTTAGTTGACCAAGAGTCTTACAATAAAGAAGTTTTCAGTAAGTTCAGTCTTTCTCAATTCATAGTTTTTGTCAGACCTCTGTCTGGCTGTTAGGTTTATATTATTTATTGATTCCTATAAATAACCAGCGTTGAGACTTTGTTTACGTTCATAATTAACTAGTAACAACACTCTTTTGAATTCATTATTTTGAAGCTTAGTACAAGTATATCATTAGCTAGCTGGTAGGAAGAGAATCATTCATAATAATTAGCTTAGCGGAAAGGAAATAAAGCTAATTCATTATAATTGGCGCCCGAACTTTTCTCGAACACGAGATCTTGACGTTTATTACCCATGTCTTCCTTACCTGAGACAACTGCAAATTTCCACCCTCCGGCGAGTCTCGAGGGTGATGGTGTTTTTGGACAATTTGCGCGAAGCCTGTGGCTCTGACTTTGATGTGAATTATCTACACGCACCCCGGCATTCTTCACCATTTCGTAATGCCCCAGCTTCTTATTACTCTGAGTCGCGGGTCTTACCTGAGGGAGTTCATTCCTCTCAGCGAAGCAGAATGCTGGCCCATTTCGTGCCGCATGCAGGAACAATTTATTTCAATGGTTTGGAGGGGTCCTTAAAGTTCCTCGAAGATCTGGAAGATCATTTTGATTTATATAATATTCCTGACGACTGCAAGGTCCAAATCGCCGGCACTTGCTTGAGGGATACCGCTAAGACCTGGTATCGGCAGTGGAGAGGGTCGAACCCGGATTCTCATTATGAGAATTTCCGTGCAGAATTCGTGGAGGTCTTTCCTTTCGGCCTCAGTCCAGCTAGCCTTGCTCAACAGCTTTTTTCACGTCAGCAAGGTCCCAATGATAGCCCTGTTGCATTTGCGTTGGAAACTACACGCCTATATAACCTATGGGATCCACATGCCAGTCATGTTGACATGTTGGATACCCTCGTGCAGCAGCTCGACCCATTCTTACAAGATTTCCTTGAGGTTCGACACCCTACCACAATTCATGAATGCCTTCGCCTCATACGCACGTATGAAGAGCGACATGGCAAACATGGTTCAACTCACCATGCTCGGGCACCCCGCGAGGCTTATTACGAAAACCCTCAGCTGCATAATGGACATAATAACTTTCAGCGCGAGCATACACAAGTGCACACCCAAGCTTCATACGTTCCACCACACAGAAGAGTGGCAAACCAACAGCGAGTTTCTGCACAAGCTTCGGAATATCGTACTAATGCACAGTATGCTCGACCCCGTTTCACCCAGCAGCATTCGGAACGTTATCATGCTCAGGGCAATGATAATTTTTCTGCCCGTGCTGAGGGCAGACGTACAGGATATGACAATGTCAACAGACACGCGGAGTTCCCGACGCAGGTTTCACACAGTTTTCCTCATCGTGAAAATTTTCCCGATACCCGGCAGGGTCGAGGTTTCCGACCACATGATAACCCCACCAGGATTCCTTTAAACTTCCACAGGAAGTAGACGAAGGGTCGGTCCTGCTTCCTGATACCAAACATTCTGACCCTAAAACGGTATTAGTGACTGTTCAAACTCCTCAGTTGCCTGATGTATTCTTGACACTTGAAGACAACGTCAAATTGCTGAAATGATTAAGCAGGGCATCATCAGGGAATCAACAAGCGCCTGGGCTGCTCCTGCCCTTTTGGTTCCAAAGAAATAACCCAATGAATTTCGCTTCGTGACAGATTTTCGCAAGCTCAACCAAGTCGCGAAAACGATCAATTATCCACTACCTGTCATGTCACATATTTTAAATGACTTGTCGTCAACCAAATGAATGTCAACCTTGGATTTGGCGAGTGGATATTGGCAGGTGGCAGTACATCCGGACTCTGTCGATAAAACAGGCTTTGTGACTCCTTTTGGGGCCTATGAATATTTACGTATGCCTTTTGGACTAGCTTCTGCACCTGCTACTTTCCAAAAGCTTATGGATACGGTTCTCAGACCTGTCCTGGGTCCCCATGTGCATGTCTATTTAGATGACATTATTATTACATCAGAGACTTTTGACGAGCACCTTTCTCTGCTCAAACAGGTGTTCCAACTTATATACAATGCTGGCTTGACGTTAAAACCTAGTAAATGCCAGATAGCGAGGAACGAGATTGTATATCTGGGGTTGAAAATTACTCCCCACGGTTTATTTACTGATAATGAAAAGATTAGGCCTATTGTTGACTTTCCTCGGCCTAAAACAGCAAAAGAACTATCCCGCTTTCTGGGAATGACCGGATGGTATCAGCAGTTCGTCCCCGCTTATGCTACAATATGTGAGCCATTGTATGCTTTAAAGCGTAAATACAAGAAGTTTATTTGGACACCTGAGACTAACGCTTCATTCGAAACACTGAAGTCTGCGTTGACTCAGCCTCCGGTGTTGGCTTTCCCGGATCATACTAAGGAATTTGATATTTATACTGATGCATCCGGAGTTGGTCTTGGTTGCGTTTTGTCACAAGCTGGGCATCCAATAACTTTTGCGTCTCGTACTTTAGCCAAAGCTGAACGCAATTATTCAGCTACGGAACGTGAATGTCTTGCTGTTGTGTATGCACTGAATAAATTTCAATGTTATCTTAACGAATTGACAGTTAACATAATTACGGATCATTCTGCCCTTCAGTATTTGAATTCTGCTAAGCACCTATCTCAAAGACTTATGAAGTGGGCTCTGAAGTTACAAGAGAGCAATATCAAAATTTCGTATCAGCCAGGTAATAAGAATCAATTACCGGACGCATTATCTCGCGTTCCGATTCGTGGGGTCCCCACAGAAACTACTCCTGGATGTCAGCCTTTACTTCTAATAGCTGATATAACATCCAGAGAGCAGATAATGGCAGAATTAATAAATGATCCAGATTTTGGGGATATCTACAATTTTTTGCTTGCGGGTTCGCCCCTACCAAGTGATCCTTCTCTGGGTGGAAGGTCACAACATTTTGAAGTAATAGAGGGTCTTCTTTATTATACAAAATCTCGGACTACTAGGGCAGAGTTTCGTCCATGTATTCCGCGAACCCTTAGAATGGCTCTTTTAAATGAATTTCATGACAAACCTCTTGCAGGCCATTTAGGTATTCGCAAGACCCGTGGTAAATTGCGGGATGTTGCCTATTGGCCTGGCATGTACCAAAGTGTGCTCGCATACGTTCAATCATGTCACTTGTGTCAGATTAATAATTACCGTAATGTAAGACCGGCCGGTCACTTGAAATCTAGTTCAAGTTCTCATGTGTTTGATATTATTTCAACAGATTTATTGGGACCTTATCCATTATCTGTTAAAAATAAAGCTCGTTACGTTTTAGTACTAACTGATAATTTTTCTAAATGGGTTGAAGTTTTTCCCATTAAAGCCGCTACGGCTGAAGTTATTTGTAATGTTTTAGTTAATGAAGTATTTTCTAGATATGGTGCACCTAATAAAGTAGTTTCGGATAATGGTCCTCAATTTATTTCTGACATTTTTGAAAGAATGTGTGCGAGACTATACATTAAACATAAATTCATTTCCCCATATCATCCCCAGAGTAATCCTGCGGAACGCGTTAACCGAACGCTAGTGAAAATGATTGCGACTTTTGTAATGGATCATCATGAAAGATGGGATGACCATTTAGAGCTTTTTGCGTTCGCCCTCCGCTCGTCTGTCCACGAGTCTACTAAAATTACTCCTGCAGAACTTTTTCTGGGTCGCAAAATTAAAACCCCTTTTGAAAATTTAACGGGGATTATCGACGAACTAAACCAGCGACCAACTCCGCAATCAGTAAGAATCATGGCAGAAAAAGCTCGTGTTGCTATGCTAGCAGCACAAGCGGCTCAAGCAAGATATTATAATTCTAAGCGTAGGGAACCAGATCTTGTCGTTGGAGATCTCACTCTCGTGGAAGCGCACTTCCAGTCTTCTGTTTCGCATACTTTAGTGAAGAAATTTGCACCCAGCTACGAAGGTCCATATCGGGTGGCAAATATCTTTGAAAATAATATTGTTCTGGAGAAACCTGACAACCATTTTCAATATGTACATGTTGATCAGTGTCGCAAGTATCATGAACGGCATATCGAGTTCATAATCAACCCTACTCAACCTTCTGTTCCACAGACTCAAGAATCTATATCTCATGTTCAACCGCCAGAAATTTTGGACGAACCACCAAACATTTTTGAAGAATCTCCAGTGATTTTTCCTTCACCCTCCCCTCCTCCAGACGGGTTTCTACACACGCAACCTGATTCTCCCATGAGACCAAGGGGCTAATCGAGTTCCTCGAATACTAGTATCGTTCCTTTCCCTCCAAGCATTGCAAAGACTATTGCTGCGCCGTTTCCGGATAATTCTGCACCAACGCGGGCTACTTCTTCTTTGAATACCTCGTCGGAAAGTATTCCTATAGGCAAATCTAAACATCGCCCTGCACGACCGCTGAATTACAGCAGCGACTCAGAGGCTTCAGACATTTCTGACTTATCAGTTATGAATCCTAAATTTCATGTTCCAAACCGTCCAGCACCACCAAAGGCTGGGCGCAAACGTGACCTGTCTCCCCAATCTGCTTCGCCGCAACAGCGACGAAGGCAGAAATCTTTGCATCCGCCCGGGTTTCGCCCCTGGAACCTACGTTCAGGGCAAACAGGGCCGATGCCTACTGCTACTCTCATGCCACGTGGGCGTAAGCGAAAGCAAACGATGTGGCCGGAGACACGTCAGTCCAAGAAAATACTGGAAGGACACAACGGGCCCCAGCACCAAGGGACTTCATATCAAAAGCCTGGGGGAGCCCGTTCCTATCAGCCGCAGCAGGGAGTTCCGGACCGCCAGACTTCAGACGTTCCTGACCGTTCCTCTGAGCCGCAGGGATTTCCGGACCGCCAGACTTCTGATGTTCCTGACCGTTCTTCTGCGCCGCAGGGATTTCCAGACCGCCAGACTGCTGACCGTTCTTCTCAGCCGCAGGGATTTCTGGACCCACAGACTTCAGCCGTTTCGGACCGAAGGATTTCCGCCATTCCTGACCGTTCCCGTCAGCCGCCGGGATTTCCTGACCGACAGCAGACCGATGTTCCAGATCCATTACAGTCCCTGAAGAGATCGAAGCCACCTGATTTTACCAGTCCAATTAGGCTTGGAAAACGTTATCGCTCTAGAGTTTTTTATGCGTCCTCGAGATAAGTAAGTTCTCGTGGACAGGTTCTTTTCTCAGTTTGTTGTTTTTCCTGCACGACCAGTTGGCGTGTCAGAATTTCTTTTTTTCGTGTGGGCCTATGCATTCTTTTTTGTGTATATATGTGTGTTTTTTTTTTATATTTCTTCTATGTCCATCTACTAATCCACTTTTTTTTATATATATATCTATGTGCTTAGGGGTAAAATAATAAAATTGTTACTGTTAGGCAGCTTCAGGTAAATTTCGCTGCTGATACAGTTGGTATGTATTTCAACGAATAATGCGAACGTAATTTGAAATTAAAATAATAAAATTGTTACTGTTAGGCAGCTCCAGACAATCTTCGCTGCTGATACAGTTGGTATGTATTTCAACGAATACTGCGAACGTAATTTGAAATTAAAATAATAAAATTGTTACTGTTAAGCAGCTCCAGGCAATCTTTGCTGCTGATACAGTTGGTATGTATTTCAACGAATAATGCGAACGTCATTTGAAATTAAAATAATAAAATTGTTACTGTTAGGCAGCTCCAGACAATCTTCGCTGCTGATACAGTTGGTATGTATTTCAACGAATACTGCGAACGTAATTTGAAATTAAAATAATAAAATTGTTACTGTTAGGCAGCTCCAGGCAATCTTTGCTGCTGATACAGTTGGTATGTAATTCAACGAATAATGCGAACGTCATTTGAAATTAAAATAATAAAATTGTTACTGTTAGGCAGCTCCAGACAATCTTCGCTGCTGATACAGTTGGTATGTATTCACCGAATAATGCGAACGTCATTTGAAATTAAAATAATAAAATTGTTACTGTTAGGCAGCTCCAGACAATCTTCGCTGCTGATACAGTTGGTATGTGTTTCAACGAATACTGCGAACGTAATTTGAAATTAGAATAATAAAATTGTTACTGTTAGGCAGCTCCAGGCAATCTTTGCTGCTGATACAGTTGGTATGTATTTCAACGAATAATGCGAACGTCATTTGAAATTAAAATAATAAAATTGTTACTGTTAGGCAGCTCCAGACAATCTTCGCTGCTGATACAGTTGGTATGTATTTCAACGAATACTGCGAACGTAATTTGAAATTAAAATAATAAAATTGTTACTGTTAGGCAGCTCCAGGCAATCTTTTGCTGCTGATACAGTTGGTATGTAATTCAACGAATAATGCGAACGTCATTTGAAATTAAAATAATAAAATTGTTACTGTTAGGCAGCTCCAGACAATCTTCGCTGCTGATACAGTTGGTATGTATTCACCGAATAATGCGAACGTCATTTGAAATTAAAATAATAAAATTGTTACTGTTAGGCAGCTCCAGACAATCTTCGCTGCTGATACAGTTGGTATGTGTTTCAACGAATACTGCGAACGTAATTTGAAATTAGAATAATAAAATTGTTACTGTTAGGCAGCTCCAGGCAATCTTTGCTGCTGATACAGTTGGTATGTATTTCAACGAATAATGCGAACGTCATTTGAAATTAAAATAATAAAATTGTTACTGTTAGGCAGCTCCAGACAATCTTCGCTGCTGATACAGTTGGTATGTATTTCAACGAATACTGCGAACGTAATTTGAAATTAAAATAATAAAATTGTTACTGTTAGGCAGCTCCAGGCAATCTTTGCTGCTGATACAGTTGGTATGTAATTCAACGAATAATGCGAACGTCATTTGAAATTAAAATAATAAAATTGTTACTGTTAGGCAGCTCCAGACAATCTTCGCTGCTGATACAGTTGGTATGTATTCACCGAATAATGCGAACGTCATTTGAAATTAAAATAATAAAATTGTTACTGTTAGGCAGCTCCAGACAATCTTCGCTGCTGATACAGTTGGTATGTGTTTCAACGAATACTGCGAACGTAATTTGAAATTAGAATAATAAAATTGTTACTGTTAGGCAGCTCCAGGCAATCTTTGCTGCTGATACAGTTGGTATGTATTTCAACGAATAATGCGAACGTCATTTGAAATTAAAATAATAAAATTGTTACTGTTAGGCAGCTCCAGACAATCTTCGCTGCTGATACAGTTTTTATGTATTCATCGCATAATGAGAACGTCATTTGAAATTAAAAAAGTGATTCCTGCTAGGCAGAATAAAAGGAAAGTATGCCAATGCAGGTTGGTTTTGTTCACCAATACACAGTCGAATACAGATTTCTTACATTGTCATGCCAAGTTTGAGAATGTAAATACGGCTACCACCAAAACACAAACCAAAAAAGAGGTCGAGAAACGTCATTCAACGAAATGTAAGACTTACACTCCAAAATTGATAGGTTTTTCGGAAACAAAAAAAGAGACAAAAAAAAAAAAAAAGAAAAAAAAAAAAATTAAGGGGGAGATGATGTAACGTATACTCTATATTCACTTTCCTTTTGATTTTACTATCTCTGGTTATTTTATTTTACTATGTAAATTATCTTCCTACTGAACGAAATATTATTTCACCCGCTGAATGAGATCTGGCAATGAGTGTAAGTCATGACGTGGTGGTAGCTAGTATATAGGCGTGTTCATCGAGGGAGCTGTGTGGTGTTGTTATGAGGAGGTGTGGTGTTGTTATGAGGAGCGTTGTGTGTTGTTAAGCGAGAGCGTCTATAATTCGAGGAGTGATTATCCATTATTGTTCTACAAGTGCTGTGTGTGTCTTAGTTGACCAAGAGTCTTACAATAAAGAAGTTTTCAGTAAGTTCAGTCTTTCTCAATTCATAGTTTTTGTCAGACCTCTGTCTGGCTGTTAGGTTTATATTATTTATTGATTCCTATAAATAACCAGCGTTGAGACTTTGTTTACGTTCATAATTAACTAGTAACAACACTCTTTTGAATTCATTATTTTGAAGCTTAGTACAAGTATATCATTAGCTAGCTGGTAGGAAGAGAATCATTCATAATAATTAGCTTAGCGGAAAGGAAATAAAGCTAATTCATTATATTTCATTTTCTTCTGGAACGGTGTGTGAATTTTTTTCAGTGTTCCTTCATCCAAGAAAGTACATGAACTATCTAGTAAAAATAGTAAAATTTAGACGTAAACATTTCTTGTTCATATTGTTTATTGGGTTTTAATATTTATGAGATATCTCATTTCACAAACTGCATTGGAGAGTTAATGTAATTATTTTATTTGTGTATCCTGTTGCTGTATTAAATGTGCAATATTTAAGTATATATATATTTTTGATTTTGTGTATTAAGGAATTATACGTTAATGCTTTTCCCTTACCTCTTGTGTATCCACTTTAGATTCAGTTGTGAAAATCCAGTTTTATCCAGCAGTAACTCTGGCAGGTGTAGAAGTGCAAGTAATTCTTGACCACCATCTCACCACAACACTTATTAATATATTAATACTGTGCTTTTAGTAAACTTATTATATTCAAGCAGCTTTTACTTTTGATATGTGTTTTATTTTGAAATATATCAATAACAATTATTTTTAACTTAATAAATGTAAATCAAAATTTAAAAAATAAATGGTTTTTCAGATTTTATCAGTTGTGATTGTTGTGTTGTATTTATCAGTGTAATTTCAAAAATGTGATTCCATATACGGGTAAAATAGGGGTTAAAGTTTATTTAACTGTATGGATACATGCAGGTTTGCCTTTCAATAGAGTTAGCAGGTAGACCCTCATTTTGTAAAATGACATCTGCTTTTAATACGATTCTTATTTCTCAGTGTTATTGCACCATTTTAATTTATTCTTACATAATGCAGGCTCTGAAGCTGCTCCGATATTATAATACAATGAGAGTTTAACATAAAATTTAAAGAATGTGTGTATGTGTAATTTAAAAAAAAAGGTTATTGACAAATCATGTAAAATATTTTTTTTTTTTTGCTTTCTTGATAACTGATGCAAAAGTAGACAGAAAATGGTATGATGCTTTTGGGCTAAAACAGTGTTAACTTTAGTTTTCATGAATGAACTACATATGTTTTCTGCATTTTGAAGCATTGATTTATAAAGAAGGTAACAGCAGACTACCGATAATATAAGCAATACTTCACCAAGAGGCTACTCTTCGTATTGTAGATAACATATGCAACCTATTAATCTGCAGAATGACATGCACTTTGTACATGATTCTACTCATTTTTCGTTTCAGTACACGCCACAAATTCTCGTAGGTTTACACTTACAGGAAAGGTTTAGAAGCAACTATCTATGACCTATCAACCATGTTCACCTACTTAACACTGTGCTGGTTCTATAGATATCTTGGCTTTCACAATATAACAACTGTCTATTACATTTAAGTTTAAAGAAATGTGTCCATGTGGAATTTGAAAAATCTCACTCTTAGGGCTATTGTGAATAGAATTCGTTGCATTTCTGTTTCACACGTTTGTCCAATATAAAGGAGTAACACTCCGGAGTATTTTTTTGTGTTACACTCATCCGTGATGAATACCGTACTAAGCCTTATGAGAAATGAACACCCCAAATTAAAACAAATTAAATACAGCCACTGCGGCCATTATATTAAACTAGTGGCTGTATTTAATTTGGTTTAATTCGGGGTGTTCATTTAGCATAAGGCTTAGTACGGTATTCATCACGGATGAGTGTAACACACAAAAAAAGTACTCCGGAGTGTTACTTCTTTATATTGGTCAAACGTGTGAAACAGAAACACTACACCTTTCTATTCGTCATAGCCTCACGTAATACAGCATTGAGAGCAGTTTGTTCTTGAGCTAAATACATAAATCTCACTCTATTCACAAATCGTGTACATTATTCCTTGGTTATTGATACAAAAAGTCTTTTAGGTAAAAAATTGTTAATAACACCTTTGGTCTAAGATAGTAGTAATACGTTACTTTAGCTTTCATGCATGAACTGCATATGTTACCTCAATTACATACTTGACTGAGAAGTGTGTATTGTAAAACATTGCTTCAATACAAGCACCTGTACCATTAACACTTATTATTGTACCATTGAAGTATGTAATATTTAGTGATGTTTATTTAGCATTACTCATTAGACTTCTTGTATACTACCCGTTGGCATTTTCAGACTCGGAAGCATAAGAATTATCGGGCGGGGAGGGCGCTCTTGCAAACTGCATGAATGAAAATCCATTATTTTTTTTGCCTTTCTTTTTCTTTTCAGTACTTTAAAATGCTTGGAAGTAGAGTTAAACCTGTAGTGTATATGTGAATTAGTTTAACTCAACTTTCAAGCATTTTGTTATAATTAGGTTTCCTTATAACCAGCTGAAAATTATTTCCAGAAGCTTTTTGGTTTGTGTGTTTTGAGACCAGTCAAATGAATGATAAGTATCCCGGGAATTGTTATAAACATTTTTTGCTATAGCATGGTTTTACTGTGTTTTAAATAATCACAGTATGATACATAGCAAAATATCACCTCCATATGCATCATTAAAAACAATGTGCTGCATTTGTTTACACAAGAATGTGCAACATTTCTTGCTGCGCATATACACATGTAAAAATTTGTTAACTGTACGTAGCTAATTTCCGACTCGTCTGTTTTTATACAATCATGCTTTTTCATTCATATCCTAGAACATATGATACAGTATGAAAAAGAAAAAAACTACTTATACAATCATGCTTTTTCATTCATAGCCTAAAAAAGAAAAAAAAATCTGCATCGTAACATTTTCAAGTAAAAAAATAGGAGCTTAAAACATGAAGAATGTAACAAATAAAACTGCTGATGACACTGGACTTGTACCCATTCTGGCATTGAAAAGTTCGCTCACTGTTATAAGAGTGATGGCTGAGCGTTGTGTGATACATTGGCACAATGTTACAAACATGGTGGCTCAACGTCATAACAGTGGCTGCATGTTGTGCGAGTGATGGTTTAATGTTGTAGGAGATGTTGGCACAATGTTATCCAAATGATGGTTTAACGTTGGGCGATACGCTGGATTAATTTTGAAAAGGCGTTGGGCCGCCGTTGTAACAGTGGCACAATGTTATCTAATGGATGGCTTAATGTTGTAAAAGATGTTGGCACAATGTTATCCAAATGATGGTATAACGTTGTGTGCTGTGTTGGCGTAACGTTATTCCACCGAAGGCTCAGTGTTGTAAGAGATGATGGATTTATGTTGTATGAAACATTGGTTTAATGCTGGCATAACGTTATATCAACGTTCATTCATACGTTGGATCATTGCTGGCTAGTACACTGGGCCTACCAGAGGCTAGTGAGTGGCCAGCGAGACATATTGAGATAGGCCCACCGTAGTAACCATACGTTTTGCCAACGTTTTTTGTTTTACGTTGGGCCAATGTAAGTGTGCTTCCTGGGTTAGCGCTTGCGACAGTAGTAGAAGTGATTTTTTGGTAGACGAGATGGATCAAAAATGTGATTTGACGGACTTTCAACGTGGGATGATTGTTGGAGCTCGGAGCCATGAAGCGAGTATCACCAAAACCGCAACATTCGTGAAATGTTCCAGAGCAGCTGTTGTTAAAGTGTTTAAAGACTGGACTGTCAGCTCAAAAACTGGGTCTTTACGTGCAACGTGTGGTCGTCATGGACTAGTGACTGCTCGGGCGGAAAGGCGAGTGTCCAGATTTTTAGCAGACAACAGAAGGGCAACAGTGCAGTAAATTACAGACCATCCTAATCAAGGATCCCCTCAAATAAGCTCTGCACGCACTGTTCGCCGTACACTGCATCGGATGGGATATGACAGCCGAAGGCCAGTTCGAACACCTTTGCTGTTTGCAGTTAACAAGAGAAAATATCTCCAGCTCGCAAAGGAGCACAAGGATTGAACAGTCGATAATTGGAAACAAATTATGTGGTGCGATGAATCACGTTTTCAGTTGCACCATGCCGATGGCCGATTGAGAATTTGGCGGAAAAAGCACGAAAGCATGGACCCCAAATGCATTGCTACAACCCTTCAATCTGGTGGAGGCAACGTTATGGTTTGGGGAATGTTTTCCCGGCATGCTTTGGGCCCTTTAATTCGTGTTGATCAACGTCTGACTGGCACATCATATCTAAACATCGTTGCGGACCAAGTGCATTCTTTCATGTGGATGGTTTATCCCAATGGCGATGGCTACTTTCAACAAGATAATGCGTCCTGCCATAGTGCTCGTATTGTACGCATGATTGGTTTCAGGAACATGCCGGTGAGTTTACTTTGCTTAGGTTGCCCCTACAATCTCCAGACCTCAACCCCATTGAGAATTTGTGGCATGAAGGTGAACTAGCCATTAGGCAGCTGGATCCACAACCCTGCAATTTCACACTCCTGGAAAGTGCTATTCATCAAGTACGGTATAAGATTGCACAAACCACCTAAAAACATTTCGTGTAGTCCATGCCACGAAGGATCGACTCAGTATTTAAGGCAAAAGCTGGGCCAACGAAGTACTGATACGGTGGTCATAATAAAGTGGCCACTCGGTGTTTATATTGTACATAGACCGTCGAGTCACATTATTGTGACCATCACCTAATATCCAGATTAACCACAGTATACAGCGTGGACAGCAGCTAGATGGGCTCTGAGTGACTCAATACGTTTCTGGAAGGTGTTCACAGGTATGTGGAGCCATGATGATCGCAGTGCATCTAACAGCTGCAGGAGGGTGTGTGGTGGAGGACCCATAGAGCGAACAACAAAATCGAGGTCGTCACACAGATGCTCAATTGGGTTTATGTCTAGGAATTAGTGGGTCAGGGAAGTACTTTGAAGTCTACATCGTGCTCTTCCAACCACTCTCGGATATTTCTAGCTGTATGACACGCCACATTGTCGTACTGGAAGATCCCATCCGCCCCAGGGAAGACAACCAGCAAGCAAAGGTGTACGTAATCTCCAATGACGCATTCATAACGAATTCGGTCCATATTCGGTCTACAGGTATGAGTGGACCCAGAGAATGCCACGAAAACATTCCTCAGACCATAACGCTGCCACCACCAGCTTGTGTTCTTCCAGAAATGGTTAAAGAATGTTTGTTCTCCGATGTTTCTCGCCTTATACGCCAACGTCCATTCATTCGATGAAGCAGAAATTATGACTCATCCAAGAAGGCAATGCTTTGCAAATCAGGAGGTCCAATTCCGATACTGCCGTGCAAGTGTAAGCCTTTTCTGCCGACGCAGCTTCGTTAGCATAAGTGCAGTGCCCATCCGCTTGCGTCGGAACCCAATATGCAGTAGGGTTTGCTTAACTATCGCTTTAGACACACTTCCGGTAGCACCCTGTTTCATTCGGCCAGTGGGTTGCTCCAATGTAGCGTGTTGATCGGCCATCACGCACCTTCTAAGTAGACGTTCACCTATCACATCAATGGCATGTGGTACTACTCAGTTTTCACGTCGCTTATTCGCAATCGTGCCATTTCTCTAATCACAATGCAGTTTAACGACAACAGCAGGCGAATAGTTCACAAATTGTGCTGCTTCAGAAATACTACCACCCTTGGCCTAAAAGCCGATAATCATCCATTCCTGCAAATCTGATAAATCGCTCCTCTTATACATGAGAGCAACGACCGGTTGGTTTTCAGAATGCCTACAGCACACCTTATATACTCTCCAAGCCAGCTCACGACACATGCTTTTTGTCATCGGCTACGCGCTGTTGACCTCAAAAGTAGGAGGTGGTCACAATAATGTGACTCGACTGTGCATATACATTATATACACACAGTAGTATCAGAATAATATGACCCTCTGCCTAGTAATGGGAATAGCAATACTTGGCCCGGATGACGGGGGCAAGACACCGTGGCATAGAAGCAGTGAGGCCCAGGAAGTTTGCCCGAGGCATAGGTGCCCATGTGTATTGTAAAATAGCATGGATGTCCAGGAAAGGCAGTGTTTCTGGGTAGGCATGTCGAACCTGTTGATACAAATAGTACCACAAATGCTCGATAGGATTGAGGTTGGGCGATTTGACCGGCCAAGGGAGAACGGAGGTATCGCTGCCCTATTTCTGGAGCCAGTCATGCAATCTGTTGGTGACATGGCAGGGCGCATTGTCGTTTTGGTAGACACCATCACCACCAGGGTAAACTTCCAACATGAAGGGATGCATGTGATCACCGAGAATGGCCAAGTATCCATTCGCGTTTTAGGACCCATCCAGTGTTACTAGATGTCCCAGGCCATACCAGAAAAACATCCCCCAGTCTTGCACAGTGCCACCGCCGGCCTGTGCTTGACCGACAAGCGTGTCCGAGTGTCGACTTGCGTGTTTCTGACACTGTATCCGCCACCACCAATCACATCTGTGAAGTAGAAACCTCTACTCGTCCCATAAGGTAACTTTTTCCCGCTCTTCCAATGACGGTATTCCCATGAGAACTACAGGCGCCGTTGCCGATGGGCCTGTGTTGACACTGGCGTCTTGACGCAGCGTCAACATCGGAGACCCATGCGTAAAATGGTTCGCGCTACTTTTATCGGGGACACGTACCTGAGTGCCCCAGCGTTCATTTACGTGGTCGATTGCTGCACTGTTGCGCGTCGATTGCCCTTTACCAGTCGACGAAGGCGGAATTCTCCTCTCGATGGCCTTTTAGGCTCCACAGTTATGACGTCGGGAGGTACTCAGTGTGCCAGCGGTCCATTCTTGGCACACCCTTACTACAGCACCGCGCGAACAGCATACGAAGTCTGCTGTTTTCGAGATCCTTCCACCCTTGGCGCGGTAGCTGATGATCATTCCTTTTCGAAGGTATGTCAAATCACTAATTCTGCCCATTGTGCTCACGCTACACACTATGATTTATCTCTCCTGGTCGGCCGCTTATATCTCCGTGTGGTCGACCTTGTCACGTGCACTCTGTGAATCGCCTTGGCGGCTACACTGTGATTCCTATGGTGGACATATTATTCTGATACGAACGTGTTTTATATGCTAGTATATACAGTATACAGGACCTCTGAATAATCAATAATTCCGACTTCCGACGCTCAATCGACTAGTCGGGAAATGAATGAACCTGCACAAGGCTTTTGTGAAATGTCGAAAATCAGACACATGCCGTAAAATGATAAGTTAGGTATCATAGATACGCAGGATATCAATATCCTGTGCCATTATTCACCCTATGAACAGGGTCTTACTGACCGGGATGGAAGTCCTTGAATGATTAAAGTTGAAACTTTAAACTTGTGTTATAAAAAGTGAAATGGTACACAAAATACAAAGTGTATGTATGCAGATCAATAAGGAGAATTGTTGTTGAATTAATTTAACTCCACCCCTTTTCACTGGGGTTCAGTCCTTAAAGATAACAACATCTCCTCCACGAAGGGGATGGTGGCTGTGATGACGCGGTTTTCGTCTGAGGAGACTATAGAGAATTCCCACATAGATCAGGTACATGGGGGACTGGCCACGAGGACCTCTACATAAGCTAGTCGACAGTCGACTTCTACCGAACTGGTGCTCCTCTGATCATGATGACTTATGATGTCGATTTGATGGTCTTTCAACAGATTGTAATAATCGAAACCAACATGAGGTACAATGCTCCCTATGCATGATATTTTCCATAGGTACGAAATGAACAACATGAAAAACAACATGAGGTATCACCATGTCCTCCGTATTCACGACATTGTCCATGGGTCGAACATGAAACTCATCAGACTTAACAAGAGGAGATTGATCTGGGATTTCCGCAAATGGCTTATCCATCACCAAAGTGTCAACTAGAGCGGTAAGCTTCCTAGGTAGTGGTTGTTGTTCTTAAACTATATGTAAGTTGATCTGAGGCCTCTAGCTTGTGCTCCTGAGAGGCATCTGGTGTATCCTCAGGAGTCATTTGATTATCTTCATTTGAGTACGCTGGAAGTACAGGTATATCAACATACCAGTTTACAAGAACTTCTGAGTCATCTGAAATTATTTCCATAGTAACAACTACTTCAACTGACGAGTCTCGGTAAGCAACAACTGTCAGAATAATGAGATACATTGGGAAACTTATCGATTCAATCAATTGGAATTTCTGACGTATTGCAACTACGTCAGCAAAACTGGACTTCTTACACCAAATCATAGTGTGTGAGTCAGCTCTGCATTTAAAGCAAACTTGGGTACGAGAAATTCTTAGGTGTCCACACTTTCCACTTTTGGGATAAGCCCAGTCAAGGCATTGAGAAGTAATGTTGCATTCGTGACCACGTCTGCAACAGGTTAGAGTCATATCTGCGTACATCACCACATCCTTTCACATGCCTACCTTCAGGAAATTCGGAACTAGCTTCGTCATCCTAATTCGGACAATTCTTTTGCCCGTATAAACATGTTCTAGGATCTTTAGCAGGAGGAGCTCATTCTGAATTGGGGTAACGATTTCACCGTACTCCGCTATGCTGCCGGAATATTTTCATTAGGCAACTCAATAGGCACCAGCTTGACATATATAGTTCTAATGTCGTCACCTACGGGAGTCATATTCCCATCAATGTCGTTATAAACTCACAAACGGTTTTCATGATATTTCAGAGCTTGCGCAGCGGTCTGGAATCTCACAGTAACTAGTCCATTATTTAGACGCTGCATAATATACAATATTCTGCGGGGTAGCGATTTCCAACCAGAGCCTTTAGAATAATAATATTAGGATATTTCACATTGTACAAGATTTTTAATATTAGGATACTTCTCATTATTCAGTAAATTTGCTATACCAGAGATGCCTGGCCACCGGTGATGCAATGTGTTAAACAAAAAATATCCCTTCTTTGAAGGCAAAACAACAGATAAAGGAAGAAAAATAGCTCACAGACACAGGTAAAGTATAACTAGTAATCCAGACACGGGCAAAAACTAAATGAAATACACTTGAAAAAAAAGCCACCGGAATGTTTCGTATACGGCCAGCAAACGAGAACTGCCACTGCCGTTTCCGGTTGGCTTGAAGAATGTAACTCAGTTTAAATATTGGACAGTATTTTGCTCACTGATATGCAAATTTCACTGCTGGCCTTTGTTGTCGTGTCTATTTGCATTTGCCCTGTAATCACCATGACATTTCATTGATCTCTTTAGATCATTGTTTGACCGCAGTTGTCCACCAGTGTATAAGGGTGAGTCAAACGTTTTGCAATATTTGGATCACTTTATGTCTTCACACGTACCTTTACGACGAAAGCTGACTAGCATTCAAAGTATAGACCATCGTTGCACCGTCTCTAGTTATCAGTTCTTCGATTCCGCGGCGGTACCAGTTCTTGTCCTTTGGAGCGAAGAACTTCGTCAACCCAGCTGCCACCTCCTCCTGGTTGTTGAGTACCTTCCGCGAAGGAAGTGGGCTATGAACCAGAACAAGTAATAATCTGACGGGACAAGGTCCGGACTATATGCTTGGTGTGGAATTAGTTCGATGCCCTCAAGTTCCTGGAGATTGGCACTGATCGATCGCGCGGTATGCGGCCGAACGTTGTCCTGCTGTAAGAGAGGGCGTTTTCTGTTTTTCCAGTGCAGGGTACTTCTCCTCCAAAACGGCATACATACTCTCCAGCTGTTCAGAGTAGTGATTGGCGTTGATGGTTTGCCTCTACATCCTGTCGCCTGGTCTCCGAATCCACGGTACGCGGCTTACCTGAACTTTTCTGATCGTCGAGGTTTCTATCACCTGAGCAGAATTTTTTGAACCATCTGGTTGCGGTGCTGTGGTCACCACGGAACCTTCTCCTTTCGCATGAAAAATTTTTCGTGTTGCTTGAGCAGCGAGTTGAAACTCTTAAAACAAAAGTTCCCTAATTTGCCGGTTGTGGCTGTTCATCTTTTAGGCGTCCCAACCACAGAAAGAACAACGACATGCAATGCTGTTCACAGTAACGACTACCACTTTTGTATCACTTTCGACTGATTGCAGTGCGCTACTTGAACTAGTTTAAACATGTGACATACCCACTGCAGCACACGCATTTATGCAAATATTGCAAAACTTTCGACTCACCCTTATATTCTCGAAGTAAAAGAATAAGTTACAAGTTAATTTGGTGTTATCCTGAAATCATTTATCGAAACATATAATCAGCAGTATGTAATATGATTTGGAATGCTATCATTAGGTGGCATCATAGATTTTCAAGGAAATCATTTATTTATTTCCGCTTACTTTCACATTTGCTCTCAACACTTCCGTCCCATAAATAGTTTTCCTTGCAGTGACATTCTTTTCCTTCACTACCTATGACGCACTTATTGCCATTGTCACCGCAGTCACAACCTGTATAAAAAATTAAAAATAAAAGAAGAATGTTTTCAAAAAAATAAAACGTAAGTTTAGTACATCTAAATGTTTCATTGCATGAAAAATTGAACTGACAGCTCCAAAATAATTAAAGATTGATTCCAATAAAACAAGAATTTAGCAAAATAATGAGAATTTTGACTGCTAATAGAGTACATGAAGTATAGCGTATGCAAATCACAGTTGCGTCGTCACCTGCGAAGTAAGCTACATAAAAGAGTGCAGAACGATGTCTACTATCTCGTAGCAGTGCCACAGTATCAGGTGAAACAGTTGTTGTGGTGTAATTATCGACAATAGGATATTAATATTAGGATATACCCAGGGTCGAAGGACAACTGGTATATATCCTAATATTAATATCCCACACCCAGGATTGAAGGACAACTGGTATATATCCTAATATTAATATCCCACACCCAGGGTCGAAGGACAACTGGTATATATCCTAATATTAATATCCCACACCCAGGGTCGAAGGACAACTGGTATATATCCTAATAATAATATCCCACACCCAGGGTCGAAGGACACCTGGTATATATCCTAATATTAATATCCCACACCCAGGGTCGAAGGACACCGCCTAAAATTTTTGAACCGGCAAAGTTTTGCCATCGGAAAAAGTTTAGGACAAAGTGGCCCAGCTGCATAACTCTAAATTTTGTTGGAACAAGAAATTACTGTGTCACGATAAAAATATGTTTGGTTGCAGAAACAAAACGTTTTATCACGATAAAAATGCATATTGTTGGATCAAACAAATTCTCAAAAATCTACCTGGGCATTTTGTTAAATGAACAAAACGTTTTACTATGATAACAATAAATTTTGTAGAATCAACAATAATTTTCAGCAAAATACTTTTTTAAATTCAACAAACATTTTTGTTGACGGCATATGGACAAAATGTTTTGGTTGACTCAACAGTTTTTTTGCTGAATTAACAAAACGTGTTTCTCAGTGCATCAGTATGAATAATCCAGTTTTCGTCATAACAATTTGTAGGGAAATCTATTGTGGCGGCATTTGCGGCTGAGCTACAGTCCAGAAATTTCCGATTGCCAAAATCAATGAAAAGAAATTTGTAAGGTAGCGCAAGCCACATAAAAACTGAGATTCTAAAAACCAACAACGTGGTATCTAGTCTGGTGAAACGTACTTCACATTATTTTCTATCACTGATAAAGTTACGCCTGGCAAAAACTTGAAGGCGGTTTGTTTCCGACGCTGAAGAATGGAGCTGGATCCATGAGTCTCTTGGATTCCATATCATGGCATTCTTTATGGTCATTGGTTATTGTGCTGGGTTGCGTAACATCTGCAAAGTACGAAAGTAGTGAGGATGTCACTATATGCCTAAACTATATTTCTGATAGCGACATCCTAGTTCTAGAACCGGTGCATTCATGAATGTTGACACTTCTTACGGTGCCAAAAGTGATCCTTGGAGACCGCTTTCCTTATTTCAGTGGTAACAGCAATTTTCTTCGCAGCTTTCATTTTATTTTCGGGAGGTGTAAACAAAGTTTAAAGCGACTTATAATCATAGCGATTTATTCCTCCGCAATTATGTTCAGGCGGTGAAATATAATGAAAGGTGAACTGTAAATTTATTTAAAAAAATCCGCTCAGTAAGGATCAATCTCACAACATTTGACCGTACCATCTTACCATGGCTTTAAGGAGTCACTCAGATTAACAGTTATCTCACCATAACGCCTGAGGTGATACCATTTAAATAACAAACACAGGGAGAAGATTGTGACGTGCCTGCCCCGCAGGACGCACACGATATACAGGCCGGTAGCAGCGAGAACGATCGTCTGCGTAGCTCAGTTGGTAGAGCTACTTGTTTCGGAATAAGTGGACTCGAGTTCGATCCCCGGCGTGGACCAAAAATGACTGAGAAATTTACATCGCTTGAATGGCGCCCGAACTTTCACGATGACCCGGCCGTTCAAGATCTAGCAATGGTGTGGTGTTTTTTCCACACCGCGAGATAGGAAAAATAAGAGAATCCCTTCTCCAGCGCTTCAAAAAATAAATGTGTGACGTTGCATTCCACACACCAGAATGACTGGGAGTTCTCAAGTGCACGTTCTACAGCGGATGGCTTCCTGCAACAATTCATGGTCACGGCCGACCCGCGGGCCCGGTCCACTTTCGGGGTGGGGGAGATGTGACGTGCCTGCCCGCAGGAAGCACACGATATAAAAGCAGATAACAGCGAGAACGAACGTCTGCGTAGCTCAGTTGGCAGAGCTACTTGTTCCGGAATAAATGGACTCGGGTTCGATCTCCGGCGTGGACCAAAAATGACGGGGGTATTTACTTCGTTATAAGATATTCACAAAAACATGTGTGCAGCGATATATGTTGGCCGTTTTAAGATTGAAGCCAAATGGAAGGGCATATCAAACAAACCTGAACATGTTTTTGCAAAAGAACGGATTCACAGTGTGATCTTGGTTGTCTCCTTATGGTTGATGTAATAGCGTAGGTGTTTCCTTGTCTTATTGGCTGCCGAATATACCTAATAGATTTCTAAATTGCACACTCTTCACTTATAAGTGTGAGCTCAATTTTTTTAATATCTCAAAGACCGCTGCGTTTTTTTTTTCTGTAGAGTGACAATTACATATTTTTCTAAACAGACAGATGCATCAAAACTTCACATACTGTATTTTAATCTCTCAGAAACCACTGTGATTTTATTTTTATGTTAGAGTGACTTAATTACATTCCTTTCACCCCATGGTGGTTTTTCTGAAAGAGCAAGATACATTAAACTTCAGATGTTTTAATCTATCAAAGACCGCTACAATCTTACTTAGCAAAAGTTAACATAGGATTTCTTTCGCAAAAGGAAATTCTCTTTGAACATAGACTGTTTTCTGTAACGTTTTGTTATACAATTTATTATTCAGATGAGCAAATCCCCAGCTGCAGTAATGAACTTGCACTGACAATCGTATTTTATGAAAGCAGCCCCCCCCCGCCCCACCCCGGTATATCATAATATATTTTTCTGAATCGCTTTTTTATGCTAATGTCATCAGACCTTTAGCTGCAGCATAAGTTTTTGTTTAGATACTTCTATTTTTTTCATACTTTTTTATTTTTTTAGACAAAATTGTTTTTCTCTCTTGTATTGTAATATCATTTTACCTTTTATTGTGCCACTGATGCTGAAAGTCAACGTGTTTAATAAATAAATCATGTGAGTGAGGGAGACTGTCTGAAAAGCATGGAAGCATTTCAGAAGTTGTCTGTGTAAATCATCCTGAACACAACGAGACCATGTGAGTTACATAGACAGGCACACAGACAAGTGCTGATATGATTCCGTCGAACACCCATGTATTTATAACAATTCTGAAGTTTATGTGTAGCAATATGTTTTTAAAGCGCTTTTTTAATTCATTTTGGTAATGTTTTTGAAATGTTTCTTCATTAAAACTTCTGGCAAATTCATTTTTGTATTGATTTTTAAATGTAAGTGTTCGTAAATAATTTTTCTACAATGCATGTTCATAATTTTTGTAAAAACTATTTTCTTCTGTAAAACTTGTTTTTGCAACAATTTTTCACTAAAGATTTTTGGTAAATGTATACTTATTTTTATTTGTAAACTTTACAGTTTTATAAATATTTTATTTGTAATACATTCTAATAAGTTTTGTAAAAAAGCTATTTTTCATTTTTCAAATTTTGGTAAAAACATTTGTGTTTTTATTTGGGAACTTTACTGTTTTACAAATATTTGTTCTGTAATACGTTTTCAAAATATTTGTAAACATTTTTCAGTAAAACTTCTTGTCGCAAAATCTTTTCTCTAAAAATTTTGGTAACCATATTTTCTTCTTTTCTGAACTTCACCTAAGGTTTTGTGCATTAAGTGAAGTTCAGAAAAAAATGAGTGTAATTGTTTCCATAATTGTAATAAAATTTTTCCCAGTAAAACGCTTTTCCCCTCTTCTCTACTACAACTTTTAGTTAACAACTTTTACTCTCTGTAAACTTTACTGTTTTGTAAATAATTTTTTAATGTGTTTTTATGATTTTTAAAAACATTTTTCAGTAAAACATTTAGCGAAATATTCCATAGGCATTCATCCCAAAAGTTCCAATGGCATGAATGCAGGCGAAACGAAATTGCTTGAATGGTGCTTTAAGGAAAATTGTTGATAGAGAGGAAACTTAATTTTAATCAAACAGTGTTTCCTTTCTTTATTTTTAAATAAAGTTACTTGGAAAGTCAACCCTACCAACCACCAATGAGAAATATCCCGTTCTAGTATGTCATCCCATCTGCAGAATGCAGTGTCAACATTCAAAAAACGATTCATTAATGTGATCCGCAATGTCGCATTAATTCGTCGTTTACGTCAATTTGTCGCGTGCATCTATTCGTCACAACAAATTCGTCGACTACATCCATTTGTATGGGTCAAAATAGTCGCATTCCTAAATTTGAGTTACATGCAAATCACATGCAAAACAGCTTACAATTTCGTTTGTCTTTTTTCCATCTCTCTCCCCGGCAAGCACGGCATTTAAGACTCAAAATGTTGATCTGCTCATTATTTCTTTCTCGTGGACGGAAAGAACAGTATAAGATTTCAGAGATCAGATCTTCCGTACTTTTCCTCCTCAGTTTCTCTGTTTGTCCAAATACAGAAAATATATTTCTGCTTTTAACAGCTAGAGAAAAAAACAGTCTGGGACTGATACATACAGGCATGCGTACAACATTATCGCTGTCTATCCATATGTCCATCCGTCTGTAGAAAACATATCTTCCCTTCTTACGATCATATTGAAACAATTCTTTCTGTGATGTATTGAGAGATACAGCAAGATTATTGATGCCCACTTTTTTGCTTCCGGTGTCCTTCTGTCTGCACAAACAAAACTTCCGTTTTGAAATGTTCATTGAAACAATCCTTCTCTTACCCAAAGGAGAAAATATTACCATAAACTTTCACAACTCTCTCCTTCCATCCATGTATCCATTCATCCATTCTTCAGTTTGTCTGACGGTCGGTCCGGCCATCTAGAGAAACTCAATGTCTGCTTCTCATTGGTAGATCAAAGAAATTTGCTCTGGGGCTTATAGCGAAAGGCATGGCACTGCATTACCAAAGTCTGTCCCTCATTTGCTCGGTCTCTCTGTCCACCACTAGAAACAATATCGCCGCTTCTAATTATCGGATTGAAGAAATATTTTTTCTACTTAACAGAATTATTTTACACCTGACTGTAAGATACGGAGAAATTCAGTCTCTGCATCTGTCAGTCAGATAAAAGAAATTGATTTTGTGGCCAAAGTTAAAGGCATGGGCAGGTTATTTCCAAAGTCTGTCCCTCCTTTGCAAGGTCTGTCCATCCGTCATTAGAAACGACATCCCTGCTTCAACTATCGAATGGACGAAATCCTTTCTTTGCGCTATAGGGGGAAATGTTAGGGTAAGATATCACAGATATCTCATTTCATCCATTCATTCCTCAGTCTCTCTGTCAATCTGTCTGTATGCCGTTTTGGAGGAGAAGTACCCTGCACTGGAAAAACAGAAAACGCCCTCTCTTACAGCAGGACAACGTTCGGCCGCATACCGCGCGATCGATCAGTGCAAATCTCCAGGAACTTGAGGGCATCGAATTTTATTTCTGCTTATTACGGCCCGATCGAAGAAATTCGCTGTGACTCATACAGAAGCGTATGGCATTACCAATATCTGTCTCTCCTTTTCTGGGTCTGTCCGTTCGCCAGTAGAAACAATATCTCCGCCTCAAATTATCGGATTGAAGAAATTCTTTTTCTGTAGTATAGGGGAAATGTGAGCGTAAGGTATCACAAATCTCTCGTTCCGTCCATGCATTCCTCAGTTTGTCTCTTTGTTGGTACGACTGACCGCAAAAATTTAAACTCTGCCTCTGACGGTTGGATTGAAGAAATACGTTTTGTGACTTAGAGAGTGAGGTATGAGCATGGTATTGCCAACGTCTGTCCCCCCGTGCTCAATCTTTTTTTTTGTCAACAAGGCATTACGTTTTATTTGGTAAACCTTCGCGGATCGAAAGATTCCCTAAAGATTTCCCATTAAAAAAAATGGGTGAGCGGGTAATTCAATACATATGAAACAGCTTATGCAGCCTCAACACGAATATACACTGAGACTTTACATAAACATCTCGACCGACGGAAAGACGAAACGAGAGACATGTTAAAAACTGGCGCATTGTTGTTCCTATCCTATACATGACATTTTCCAGTATTCCATTACTGTCGAAAATCTTGAGCACATGATTTCTTCAAAGAATAGGCAATTTCTTCAGTACGGTCATTAGAGCGGAGATATCGTTTCTACTCATCAACATACGAACCGAGCAGGAGGGGGGGGGCGACAATGGAAATATCATGCTCATACCTCTTTTTGTAAGTCACAAAACAAATTTCTTCGATCCAACCATCAGACGCACAGTCTGAATTTTTGCGGTCAGGGTTACCAACAAACAGACAAATGGATGGAGCGACAGGTTTGTGATAACTTTAGCTCACATTTTCCCTTATACACTGACAGAAAAAAATTCCAACACCAAGAAGGGGTTGTGTTAGATAAACGACAGTCGGTAGGCGGTGAGAGTACATCTGTAAGATGACGTCTATGCAAATTCCGCGCTCTGCGCATACGTGTGGCGCTAGTAGCGCCCCCTCGGAACATACAAAGCAGGTTTGCTGTAAATACGCGCTGTAATTTTCGTGAGCGTTAGTTTTTGTTGAAATTCGACGTAGTGTGTTGATGTAAGTCAAGAATGCCTTTAAGAAGACGAAGAAGCCATTATCAACAGCTCACGGAGTTTGAACGAGGTCGTGTAATAGGGATACGAGAAGGTGGATTTTCTTTCCGCAATATCGTAGAACGACTTGGCAGGAATGTAGCCACTGTGCATGATTGCTGGCAGCGGTGGTCAAGAGAAGGTACTGCCTCAAGAAGACCGGGTTCCGGCAGGCCACGTGGCTCTACTGAGAGGGAAGTCCGCCGTGTACGGCGTATGGCCGTGGTGCATCGTACTGCGTCTGCGGCTGCAATTCGAGCTGTAGTTGCCACCACAGTGACACAACGAACTGTTACAAATCGGTTACTTGAAGGACAGCTCTGAGCCAGACGCCATGTAGTGTGCATTCCGCTTACCCCAAACCACTGCCGTTTGCGACGTCAGTGGTGTCAAGCTAGAGCTCATTGGAGGACGGAGTGGAGATCTGTTGTGTTTTCTGATGAAAGCCGGTTCTGCCTGGGTGCTAGTGATGGCCGTGTGTTGGTTAGAAGTAGGGCAGGTGAGCGCCTGCAACCAACCTGTATGCGGCCGAGACACCCTGGACCTACACCCGGAGTTATGGTCTGTGGAGCAATTTCCTATGACAGCAGGAGCACTCTCGTGGTTATCCCACGTACCCTGACGGCACAGTTGTACGTCGGTCTGGTGATTCAACCTGTTGTGCTGTTATTCATGAACAGCATTCCAGGGGTGTTTTCTGACAGGATATCGCTCGCCCGCATACCGCTGTTGTAACCCAACATGCTCTACAGAGTGTCGACATGTCGCCGTGGCCTGCTAGATCACCAGATATTTCTGCAATCGAGCACGTATGGGACATCATTGGACGACAACTCCATCGTCGCCCCCAACCAGCATTAACCGTCCCTGTATTGACCGACCAAGTGCAACAGGCATGGAACTCCATCCCACAAACTGACATCCAGCACCTGTACGATACAATGCATGAACGTTTGCGTGCTTGCATTCAACATTCTGGCGGTTACACCGGTTAATAATGTACCAGCATTTCACATTTAAAATGGCTCTTCCCGCGCCTACATTAAGCTGTGGTCTTGAAACCTTAATCGATTAACTGTGTTACCTATACAAATGTATTGCCGCCATTTTATTCCTCTACAGCTACTTTTTCGTTGTGTTGGGATTTTATTTTCCGTCAGTGTACTACAGAGAAAAAAATTCTCTAATCCGATAATTTGAAGCGGAGATATCTTTTTAATAACTGACGGATAGATCGAGAAAAGGAGATACAGACATTGGTAATAACACAATTTCCGTATAAGTCACAAACCAAATTTCTTCGATTGGGCCATCATAAGTACAAATGAAATTTCTACGAACGGAGAGACGCACAGACAGACAAACTGATGAATGGATGGTTGGATGGATGGATAAAGAGATTTGCGAAATGTTGTGCTAATGCTTTCACTTTTGGGGAAGAGAAGGAATTTTTCTGGTGAATATTCTAAAGCGTAAGTATTGTTTCTGCAGCGGACAGGCAGGCGGAAGGGGAAGAACAGGCATTGATAATGTTTGCCTGTATGTATCTATGAATCACAGAAAGAATTGCTGCAATCTGATCGTAAGAAGCGGAGATATGTTTTTGCGGACGGACGGGCAGACGGATGGACGTATGGATAGACAGTGATAATCTTGTACGCATCTATTATATTAGTCATCAGTAAGGGACCGAATTTCTTCCCTAGATATAAGAAGTAGAAATATACTCGCATTTTATGTGGTTGGACAAACTGAGAAACTCACGTGGAAAAGTACTAAAAGAGTGATCTCTGAAATCTTGTGCTGTTTTACTAATCCATGAGAAAGAAAAAATGGGCAGATCAACATTTCAAAATTTAGATGCCGTTCTTGCAAGGGAGAGAGACGAAAGGAAAGACAACACAAATCGTACGCTTTTTTGCATGCGACTTGTACAGTACGTAACTTAAATGTGGGAAAGCGACGAATTTCGCCTATACGAATTGATTAGTCGACGAATTTGGCCTATACGAATTGACTTAGTCGACGAATTTGGCCTATACGAATTAACTTAGTCGACAAATTTGTCCTCGATGAATTGACGTAGGCGATGAATTGAGCTGGCGACAACTGACTCATAACTCATTTTTCACAACATGTCCTCACAGACCACACTAATTAGATACACACAGAATCACAATTTCCCAACGTCTCTGTACAATATATGGCATCCAAGATATTGGTAATATGAGTAGCACAGTATCATTGTACTACTGACAGATCCCACTATCTTATGCGTCGATCACAAGTAGGCTTTGCCAATTTTCAAGAAAATACAGAAGTATCTCCATTGAGATTCCCTCGAAAAATGTAGAGTTGGTTCTGTGAGTTCAAAAAAACTTATTCAAAACAGTAAAGTTAATACGTATAAACTGCTAGCCAACAGTTGTAACGAAAACAGCAAACACTAAGTAGCACTGGAAAACGTTTTTTTTAACAAAATTATGAAAACAGTTACAGAAAAAATATTTACAAGCCCGGAACATAAATAAAATAAATATACACAGGGTGTGTAGGAAAGTCCTTAAACAGGGAAATAACTTTTGAACGCAAAATGCTAGAGTTGTGGAAGTAGTGTGTACATATAGTAAAGTGACTATGTTCTATCAGATGAGACCGATTGCAGCAACCCTGGAGGCGAATTTTGGAAGTTAGCTATCATATCGCGAGAACCAAGAGAGATAGCGAAAAAGGTCAATAACAAACGTGTAGAGTGTCACCGATTTAATATGAAATGACGCCCTTCATTCACCAAATACTTAAATAGAAGTCCGGAAATGCAGATCTATTGGTATCCGATCACCGGCGTAAATACGTCACGAATGACATCGCAAAGCGTAAGATCTGTAAACGAATTTTGCTTGCAAAAGAGCGAAGGATGGGTTAAAGTATGCAAATGGAAACACTACTTCATACCTCATCGGGAAGCATAAATTGGCGGCCAGGGAAGGTTTGTCAGACAGTGCGTGGACTGGATCTTCGAGTCTACACATGGCTAGTTATTCCAACGAGGAGTACTGCGAGATGGTTCTGTTGTACGGGGAATGCGGTCGTCGGGCAAGAGAGGCAGCATGCCAGTATGCATTACGTTTCCCTAATCTTTCTGATCCTACTGCTGCTACTATCATCAATGTCGTTCGCCGGCTGAAAGAAACCGGGAGCATTACAAGTCGTTTCCGTTCAGGTAGGCCGACACTTCCAGGTGTGCACGTGCAGCCAATAGACGTCCTGGCCTATGCGCTAGCCCACCAACACTGCAGTACGAGAGACATCAGTGCGACGTGTGGCCTTACATTTGGTCGTGTATGGCAAATTTGGCGTGCATTTCGAGCTCACCCGTACAGTGTAACACTAACGCAAGGGTTGCTGCCAGGAGATTATCAGAGACGTTACGACTGGTGTAACTTCGTGATTAACACACTGGATGAACAGCCGGATTTTTCGACTAACATTTTGTGGACGAACGAGGTGAAATTCGATCGCAATGGGGTCTTAAACCGACACAACGCGCACTATTGGGTACTTGAAAACCCACAATGGCAACAAGAAGTTCTTCATCAGGTGCGGTGGTCCCTTAATGTCTGGTGCGGGATTTGGAACACTCGCCTCATAGGACATGTGTTCTACAATGGAACCTTAACGGGACTAAGATAGCTGGAGCTATTGCGGACAACAGTACCTGATTTCCTAAATGGCTTGATGTTAATCCATCTGCGTTCTGTGTGGTTTCAGCATGAAGGCGCCCCACCACAGCAGCTGGCGTCAATGCGAAGCTTTTTGTCGGACACTTTGGTGCACAGGATCAACGGTTATGAAGGTAATATGGAGTGGCTACCGAGGTCACCTGACCTAACCCCATTGGACTTCTTCTTGTAGGGTTGCGTGAAGGACCAGGTGTTCAGCTTGCCATCCTGTAATGTTAACGATCTACAAACCCGTATTATCCAAGCATGCAGTAACGTAAGAACTGAAATGTTGCAGAACGTCCAACAAGAAGTTCTAGCTCGAATGCAGATGTGTATTGCTGCCGATGGTGGACACATCGCGAATGCTTAAGTATTAGTAATGACATTTTGTATTTCTAGAACATTATTTTGTGTTTTTCTTCTTTATAATGTCCTACTGCTGTATGAATTTCCAGCCATTTTACTGTACAGTAAATAATAAATTGCACCTTGCTGACACGTACATGCACTAGTTTTATTAGTAAATTTGCATCACCTTATAATGTAACACTTCTGCACGCGATGAGTGAAGTATTTATGCCGGTGATCGGATACCGAGAGATCTGCATTTCCGGACCTCTATCGGAGTTGTTGGTGAATGTAGGGCGTCATTTCATATTAAATCGGTGACACTCTACACGCTGGCTTTTGACTTTGTTTCGCTATCTCTCTTGGTTCTCTCGATAGGATGGCTAACTTCCAAAATCCGCCTCTAGGGATGTTGCAATCGGTCTCATCTGATAGAACATAGTCACTTTACTATACGTATACACTATTTCCAAAACTCTAGCATTTTGCGTTCAAAAGTTATTTCCCTGTTTAAGGACTTTCCTATACACCCTGTACATTTACCAAAATGTTTAGCGAGAAATATTTGCGAAAATAAATCTTACTGAATTTTTTTTTTACAAAACGTATGAAAATGTAACTTTACAAGAACATTACCGAAAAGTATGAAAAGCGCTTTAGACAAGTTTTGAGACAAATAAACTTCAGAAAAATGAAAACGGAATTCACAAAATGTTTTATTCACGACTGTTAGGCGAAAATAAGTTTTATGAAAAGTACGGGTAGTTTTACAAGAGGCATACGTTTAAATATTTTGAATATATAGCGGTTATTGTGTCACACTATGGTTGAATCAATTCATTTTTAATGAATACTTCTTGCACTGAGCAAGGGTTTTCAGTTAAGACAAGCTCAGCGTCATAAGTTACGTATCAAATACTTCCGCTAGGTCTTCAGGGAATTCCGTGTCTTTTGAACAAAGACTTCGCGTATATATGATATATCTTTCTCATATTTCATATATACGGGAAGTCTTTGTTCAAAACAATCCCTTGAAAGTTTACAGTGAGCAGTTTTCAACTTGAAATCTATTTGTACCCATTTTTGACAGAAAATAACTTGTCTAAAATAAACATTATTTTTCTGAATGAAATTTACTGTAGAATATATATGACAGTATGATGAATGACGGGATGTAAGGTCAGCTGATGCGCAACATCACGGCCTCTCCTTGACAAATGTCAACCCTGCCTTCTCGTGGTGCATCCTGTTCCCACTAAAGGGGCTCTGACGACCGTCAATAGCGGTATACCTATATCATCAGGATTAGAGGAAATGCTATCCCACACTCACCGCTTGGCCAGCGTGGTGAGTTATGGCCAAACCCTCCAAAATGACTCCACAACTTAAATCTTGGCCCTCAGTCTCCGGCAGCTGGAATGTACCTGGCCAAGGCAGCGGCCAGTGCGACATGAAGGCAGAGGGTGCTCAGAATATCCGGAGGAACGGATTAGGCTGCCATCTGATGCTGACCTTAGCTACATATAATGGACGCTCCCTATCTTCTAATTCAAGGCTTCTTGAATTGGAAGAGGAACTACAAAGAATCAAGTGGGACATCGTCGGGCTATGTGAGGTAAGGAGAAAAGGAGAAGATTTCTTTGAACTGAAAAGTGGACATCTCTTCTACTATCGTAGGACAGATACGTGCAGAACTAGTGGTGTTCGATTTATAATAAACAAGAAACTGAGGGATAAGGTTGCAGAAGTTGAAAGTTCCTCTGATAGAGCTGCACGACTCTTTATCCAAATCTCGAGAAGATACAAGGCTCAGATTATTCAAACTTATGCACCCACCACATGTCATCCTGAAGAAGAAATTGAAGAATTTTATGAGGAAATTCGTCATCTAAATAATAAAGGTAAGCAGCTCTTAAAGATAATTATGGGAGATTTCAATACAAAAATAGGGCAACGGCAACAGAATGAAACTTCACTAGGTAAATTCGGGCACGGAAACAGAAACCAGCGTTAAAATACTCTCGTTGAGTTTGCAGAGGCAGAAGGGTTTTTCTTCTTGAACTCCTTTTTCAAGAAAAAGTTTCACGGAAAATGGACATGAAGACATCCAAATGGGATGACAAGTGAAATTGATTTTATTATGTGTAACAAAAAATTCGTCGTGGAAGACTGCAGTGTGCTAAACAAGCTCAACACAGGTAGTGACCATAGATTGGTGAGATGTAAGATGCACCTCAACACTAAACTGGAACGTGGCAAGCTCATAAGACAAACAAAATGTATTGACATAACCAACCTTAAAAAACACTGTAATACCTTCAATTGGAACTGCAGAACAGATTCTCTGCTTTAGAAGGCCTAACATCGGAAGAAGTGTATATTTCTGAAGTTAACAGAAAAGTAACCAAAGCTCTTATGGAAACAGCAACAAAATTAGCTGGGTCTAAGAACAAGTTGCATGTGAACAAATTATCAGGAAAAACCAAAATGTTGATGCAAAAAAGAAGAGAGATGAGGACAACTAAAGAAGATGTGACTTCCAAAGGGGAATACATAGAGCTATGCAAGACAGTACGAAAAAGTATCACTGAAGTCTTAAGGAAATTCAACTGTGAACTAGTGAGGAAAGCAATTTAAAACAACCAAAGCCTAAAGATAGCAAAGGGACATTTCAGTAAAGGAAGAAAACAGATTATGACACTGAGAAAAGACGATGGTTCTGAAACAAGAAATAGAGGCGAACTTTTGACAAGAGTGAAAGATTTCTATTCCAAATTATATAAAAGGGATGATGCATGGACTGCAGACATCATGGAAGGTACCAGTACCAGAGTTCTTCCAGTCCTCCCAGCAGAAGTTGCACATGCAATCAAGAACATGAAGCGGGGAAAAGCTACAGGAGAAGATGGAATTACTGTAGACATCATACAAGAAGCAAGTGGAGAAATCGAAACAGTACTCGCCCAAATTTTCACTCGATGCCTTAATGAAGGAAAGATTCCTGAGGATTGGGACAACGTTACAATGATCCTGCTACATAAAAGAGGTGACATTGAGGATCTCAGGAACTACAGACCTATCAGCCTCTTATCAGGGATTTATAAAGTTTTCACTAAAGTTCTTTCACACCGTTTGAAGGTAACACTGGACATGGCTCAACCGAGAGAACAAGCCGGATTCAGGAGTGGCTGCAGCACAATAGGTCATATCCACGTACTGAGAGAACTAATTGAAAGAGCGAGGGAATATGAACTTCCATTGTGCATGGCTTTTATCGATTATGAAAAAGCCTTTGATTCGGTGAAACCATCAGCAGTTACAATGGCTCTGAATTCCTGCGTTATTGAAGATGCATACATTAATATTATTAATAACATCTGTGAAAATGTAAGTGCAAAGATTTGGCTGTTTGAAAATACAACACACATAAAAATTGGAAAGGGAGTGAGACAAGGTGACACCATATCTCCGAAGCTCTTTAATGCCACATTGGAAGATGTCTTTCAATCACTGAACTGGGAAAACAAAGGGATAGAGATTAATGGAGATTATCTAACTCACCTTCGTTTTTCTGATGACATAGTCATTTTTGCAACTACCCCATCAGAGCTAGAGAGTATGATCCAAGAACGTGCTGACAAGAGTAAAAAAGTGGGATTAAAAATGAACTTTCAGAAGACAAAAGAGATGTTTAATGCTTTTACACGAAATGAAGATTTATCGACTGATGGAGAAAAGCTGGAGATAACAGACACGTACGTTTATCTTGGACAGCAGATATCAAGTGAGGGTCGCATTGATGAAGAAATTAATCGGCGTACAAAACTTGCCTGGAGAGCTTTTGGAAGAAACTGCATAATTTTCAAGAGCAATATGCCATTATGTCTCAAAAGAAAAGTGTTTGATCAATGCATCCGGTGCTTACGTATGCTACAGAGACGTGGAGCTTAACTAAAAGAGACATACAAAGACTGCAGACAACTCAAAGTAACATGGAGAGGTGCATGCTTGGTGTAACCAGGAGAGATAAGAAGAGGAACTCGTGGATTAGAAAAATGACAAGAGTGGAAGACATCATGATCAGAGTTAAATCCCTGAAATGGCAATGGGCTGGGCATACTGTCAGAAGGACAGAGCATCGATGGACAGCTGAAATTTTAGATTGGATTCCAACGGACAGGAAAAGACCCAGAAGAAGACCACATGGGATATGGGTGGATGAAATTCGAAAGTATGCGGGAGTGACATGGAGGAGACTGGCACAAGACAGACCGTTGTGGAGGAAACTTGGGGTGACCTTCGTCCAGCAGTGGATTGATAATTGTTGACAATGATGATGATGATGAATGACATCATCATCATCAGAAATTTCCACTACTAAGCGAATTTTCTCGACCATATAGTTCAGCCAGAATCTACCTCCACTTCTTTCTGTCCAATGCCATCACTTCATCCCGTCTATCATTTTTTAAACTTGATTTGTTCTCCTTCATTCAATTTCTCCTTGGTCTTCCTCTTTCCTGGAGCCTCCCACTCCATCAGAAGTTTAGGAAGTCTCCCTGATGACATTCTCCTTACATGGCCGAATCATTGCAAACTCCGCATCTCAGTAACTTGAATAATGTCTACTTTAACACTCATAATTACAGTGAAGACAAGCTCAGCTTTGGTGTGATATTTCTAAGGAAAATCAAGGGAGTGGATACATGGAAGTAACGATAGAGTTCAGAATTTTGTCCAATTCACTATGCTTCATCAAGTACATCTCGATAAGCGACGGCGAACATAGTAATTTTCTTGAAAGATTAGCCATTCTACTAGTAATTTTCATAAAAGATTAACCATTCTACAAGCAATTTTCTTGAAAGCTTAGCCTGTCTATAGACAAGGAAGTGAAAACTATTAATTTAGTCCAAGTGACACAAAATATGAAGCTTTTTATGCATTGTAAAAAAAATTGCGATCGATAATTAGCTGTTTAGAAATTTCACTGTTTCAGAGACACAATTTTTGCCGATCACATGACATATGTATAGAATTAATTTAATTTTCAGAAGTGCTTTTTTCATTCTCTTCTTATATTTTGAGGATCTTTCACATTTTTATTAACCTGATTGTGTTTATAACATCCAGCTTTGCTCGACTGCCAGAATTTGTTCTCACCATATTCTTTTATACTTTTTACTTTACATTTCTTCACCCTTTGTGTTAAAAAAACTTAACTGTATTATTTATACTTTGTTCTTATTTTTCTTTTGTTCCAAAATAGTAAGGAGTCTGTATCGCACTTCATTGTATTTCTCCTATGAAATACACTGCTGGCCACCCAAAATGCAACCCCAAGAAGGAAGCATCCGATTGGCCCAAAATTCGCAGCATGCGTCGCCCGCGAGAGGACATGCAAACGATTAGCATTGCAGGGCATGTGCAAATAATATGCGCCCGGCACGCCACCGAGAAACACTATAAGAAGGGTGCACAGAAGGCGGGTTGTAAGCAGTGTAAGTGTGTTGTGCTGCCGGACCTGTGCGTGGGAAGCTTCCTGATGCCTCGTCGACAGTCATTCCAGCAGGTTTCGGAGTTCGACAGAGGACGAATAGTGGCTTATCGCGACAGCGGTTTATCGTACCGAGACATCGGTGCCCGTGTGGGATTACATCCAGCCACAGTGAGGTGAGTATGGATTGGGTGCAGGAGGGACGGCCGGACCGACGTGAGTGATTGCCACAGCCGCGGCATACCACCGATCGAAACGACCGGCATGTTGTTTGGCGGGAATTGACGGCTCGCACGACCACATCACGAACGTCAGCGCAGGAATTAGGGTGTGTTGCGCAACAACCTGTGTCAGCACGTACCGTTCGACGTCGTCTGCAGGAGCGGGGACTTGCCGCACGGCGCCCATTGCTCCGATTCCCATTGACGTTGCACCACCGGCGAGTGAGGCGGCAGTGGGCCGTTGAATACAGCACCAGGACTACGGAATGGCCCGACATTGTCTTTTCCGACGAATCCCGCTTCTGCCTGCAAAACCACGATGATAGGATCCGCGTGTGGCGGCACCGTGGCGAGAGACTGTATGACGCAAGTATTATGCGTCGCCATACCGGTCCGTCGCCTGGAGTTATGGTTTGTGGCGCAATTGGATATGACAGCCGCATCCCTCTGGTACGCAACGCCGATGCTCTCAACAGCCGCCGTTTCATCTCCGATGTTTTGGAGCCTGTAGTCCTCCCTTACCTGCAGGACCTGCCAGCGGCCACGTTTCATTAGGACAATGCGCGCCAGCACGTGACACTCATCGTGCAACAATTCTTCAAGGCCCGCCAGGTGTCACTGGTGCCATTTCCCGCCTGATCTCCCGATAGGTAGCCCATCGAACACGCCCGGCAGGTACCACCCGCGGCTGCGCCTGATAAACTGTTGCAACGTGTGGAAGCAGCCTGGACCGACATACCCCAAGCCCACATACAAAGCCTCTCTGTTCGATGCCACGGCGTGTAGCGGCCGTTATTGCAAGCCATGGGGGCCACACGAACTATTGATGTCAGGGTGTTCCGCAAGTCGCACGTGCCTGTAAGCTCAATTGTTTCCTCTTTGTATTTGTTGTTATGTGCCCAGTAAATGTGGCTTTGCTATCTTGTGTCCTTCTTGGTGTTGCATTTTGGATGGCTAGCAGTGTATAAAACAAAATCACCTAACTTATTTAGTGACTTTCCCCAAAAGCTTGTTTTCTGACATTCGGTCTTTGTAGTACTAAAGATCTTTTAGAATTTTACTGAAATGAATGTATTAATACCATCGAACTTTCTTCTATGGATAATATTTATTCTCCCTCAATATATTAATTTTATTATTCTTTCTTTTTCTCCCTATATGATGAAATAACGCACGTGACCGGCATATTGACTTTTGTTTAAACGTACTTTTATGCTTGAGAATTTATATTTCGATTTAGGCATTCTTTATTTTCATTCTGTTTTCTTATTAAAGAGAGAAATTCCTTTGCATTTTCCCGGATTATTTGCTTTCAATGAAGTATTTCTCACAAAACGACCATACATCTTTTTGACAACTTGTCTTCGAATGAATTTTTATGGTCGTGAAGATAATTTCGTTGCCTTTGCATGTTTTAAAGTCATTTTCCTTTCGAGTTCCATGGAATTTCTTATTAAGTATTTCTCAGTAAATCAAAAATTTCTAAATTCCTTTGCAATGAATGTCTTGATGTATTTTCTTCGCTCTAACTCTCAATTTCTAATCCACTGAGCTCACTCAGAAGCCAATGCGTTTATTCCCCAAAGACTAAGAAATCTATCATAAATTGTCCTTTCATAATTTTTGCAAAGGTGTTATTTCTTAAAATAGAGCGATAATCATTACGTCTCACCACAGATTCTATGAAGGGATGTTTCCATTCCAAAATTGCTCATTATTATGAAAATCTTGATTCACTGTTTAATTTCCTTACCAGTACTTAAGTACACTGGCGTTCAAAAAATAAGGACGAGATGGTTTTTCGAATGTAAGGTCGCGCAGGTGCTCCACATCGACTCGAATCATATCATAAGATCCCCAAGATGTAAGAATATGAGACAAGTGAGCAAAACCATCCTAACAAAGAATCTAAAGGATACAAAGTCACTTTATTGAAAAGGTAGCTCCGATCACAACTGGACAGAAAACAGAAACGTCCATATGACTGGCAGCTGCCAAAAAAAAATCTAGTCTTTAGTAAGGGATATGATCCCCCTGACTGTGTTGCAGGATTTACAACGTCTGTATACGCTGAGGACGAGGTTGTTAAGGAGCTGTTGAGGCATCGCGGCCCATTCCTCTTGTAGTGCAAATCGCAGCTGCGGAATCGTTGCTGACGGCTGGTGACGTGCTACCAAGTGCCTCCCGAGAAGGTCCCACACGTGTTCGATTGGATTTAGGTCCGGGGTCTTTGCGGGCCAATCCATGCGTTGAATATCTTCACTCTCCAACATCTCTGCGACAGCAACTGTACGATGAGGTGAAGCGTTGTCGTCCATGAAGAGGAACTCAGGACCCACAGCACCTCTAAAGAGACGCATGTGAGGCAGGAGAACCTCGGTACAATAGCGGACACCAGTGACTGAACCTCCTTGGAAGATGTGGAGGTCAGTACGGCTACCTAGCATGATATCGCCCCAAACGAGAACTCCGCCACCTCCAAACCGGTCCCCTTCGATGATGTTGGAGGTGTGATTGAGTGTTCCAGGCTCTCTCCAGATGTGTATACGTCCAGAATCGCTCATCAGACTAAATCGGCTCTCATCTGTAAAGAGAACTCGACCCCATTGCTGATGTGTCCAGTTCTTGTGTTCCTGGCACCACAGAAACCGTCGTCTCCGATGAGCAGGCGTTAATAGCACACACCGTATAGGTCGTCGTGCAAATAGACCACCTTTGTGCAGCCTCCTGGCTACGGTAAAACGCCATAACCGACGTCCAGTTGTGTGTTGCATGTGCCTTTTGATTTCTCCCGCTGTCTGCCGTCTGTCTCTTCTCGCCTGTAGGACAATATACCGGTCGTCCGCCGCCGTGGTTGCTCGTGGACGACCACTGCTAAACTCTCGGACAGCTCTTTCTGTCGTTTGAAATGCTCTCCGAGCTCGTGAAACTATGCTGTGAGCCATCCCAAACTCCTCGGCCACACTAGTCACCCTTCGACCTCCTTCCAACTTCCTAATGACGTGACCTCGGGTAAAGTCATCGAGATGTAGTCTACTGGATTGCCTGTTGGCCATATCACACGGTGGCAGCAACTCGACGTCGTTAAAACCGATGTACACCGTGCAATAGCTTTCACCGAATTGCTGAGCGTACACCGCCCGTGTGCTTTATACCCTTCCGATACTCCCACCCACCCCTACGTCATGCTGCATATACGCGCATGCCCTACCGTACCGGACCCTAGTCTATCTCCTGAGTGGTCGTTCGGTCCGATCTGCCTGCTCGTTTCGCTGTTATGCTATTTCTCCTCTTCGTCCTTAATTTTTGCACACCAGTGTATATGCTGAGCGGCGTGATCCGAGTTCCACCATCCTCTTCTAAGTCTTGGTTGAAATCATGAATTTTTTTCTTCATATTGATTTCGCTCAAGTATTTGAAGAACTGTGTTTTGTTCTGATATCTTCATCATTCTAATGACGTATTACATTTCGTAAAGTACTGAGGAAAAATCTGATTTAGTGTTTTACTCTATGCAGCGTGAGTATAGCAATGACTATATATAGAAGAAGCATTTGCATTCTATAATTTGTTTCACCATTTCAATCCTATGCATCGACATCCGGATTTGTTCATCCTGTATTTTCATCAGACACAAATCGCAGAAAAATGTGTTTTAAGTTTTGTGTAATCATATAGACTATAAAAACTTAATACATTCCTCAATATCCTCTTAAACATGAGAATCGAAATGCGTTCAAACTAAAACCCTTCGCTATGCAAAATAACATTAAATTTTAATAACAACCCTTCTCCGAAGACGGGAGAAAATGCATAAATAAATTCCTTTATTTCGAAAAGAAAACATGAAGTAGTTTAAAAATGCCCGGTACAAATCGAAAGATTTTAAGTACTCAGACCTGACGTTAAGTTTCAAAAAATCATGAAGAGAAAATTTAATAAGTTCTCCTATCAAAGTTTACAGACCCCCTCCCTTCCCATCATACAGAAATAGTCGAAATCTAAAGAAAGTACTTCGTTTCACATGGAAACAATATGAACGATCGTGAAACCCGTTAATTTTTAAATCAATACACGACATAACACCTGAAGAAAAGATTTAATAGGTCTTTCCAATAAATAAATTAAAATAAACCTCTTCAAAAAAGGTAATGTTGAAACGTGAATAAAATAAAGATTTTTATTTCACATAGAAAGCAGAAACGAGATTCAGCACAACTGAAGTAGGTTCAAAAGAAAAATCTGAAATAATACGTTGCACAAAACTGATCCTGACAAATCGATTTTACAAAAGTCTTCTACGTAAAATATAAAATAAATCCGTACATAAAAAATGATGTAAACACGAAGAAAATAAAGTATTTCATTTCATACGGAAAATATGAACGATCATAAACATGAAAGAAAAATCTTAAGTTTAGAAATCAACGTGTTGCGCGGAATTTGTCATGAAAGAAAATTAATAAGTCTTCCTACAAGAAAATAATCTGTGCCTAAAATTAATGTTGAAAAGTGAAGAAAACATATAAAATTCTTCGTTGCATAAGAAAAAGTGTGAACGAGATTAATTGAATAAAACATGTTGAAAAATGACCTCAGGGCGACATGTTACTTTAGAAAATTCATGAAGAAAAATATGCTATGTTTTAATTCAATAAAATATAATAATCTCCTACTGGAAGAGGAAATATGCTTCCAGGACACAATTTGTGAACGCTGGACTTCCAGCATGTCGTGAGTAGCAATTCCTTGATTCTCTAATATTGCCCCATCATTGTGATAAAAACACGTGGGTGTTTGTTGGAAGAAGGTCAACACTTGACTGTGTGACTCATACGGCCTACTTATGTTCATTCGTAAAACGGACACTAAATTGCGTTTCAGGCTGTCTTCCTCATTATAGTGACGTATCTGTTAGTCACGCTGACTTCCAGCATCAGTAGTACGTTAATCCGGTAAAATGATATTACAATCGAACAGAAAAAAGCAATTTTGTTTGAAAAATTAAGAAGTGTGAAGAAACTTAGAAGTCTATTAACAAAAACTGAAGTTGGAATTCAAGGTTTGATTGCATTAGCATAAAAAAGCGAGTCAGAAAAATATGTTATGATATGATCATCACCATCATCATCGTCAACCATTATCAGCCCAGTGTTGGATGGAGGTCTCCCCAAGTTTCTTCCAAAACGGACTGTCATGACCCAGTCACCTCCATGCCACTTCGACGTGTTTTCGAATTTAATTCATTCATCTCCCACGTGGTCTTTTCCTGTGTCTTTTCCTGTCCCTTGGAATACAGTCTAAAATTTCAGTTGTTCATCAATATGTCCAGTCCATTGCCGTTTCAGGGACTTTACTCTGAACATGATTTCTTCCACTTCTCTCATTTTCCATATCTACAAGTCCCCGTTCTTATTTTTCGTAGTTACACCAAGATGCATCTCTTCATGCTTCTTTCAGTTTTCTGCAGTCTTTATATTATTTTTTTAGTTAAGGTCCACGTCTCTGCTCCGTGCGTAAGCACTGGAAGGATGCATTGATTAAACACTTTTATATTATGACTTACAAGGGGATAGGTTTCTTAATGGTATACGGTTCTCACCGTAAGTTCATTACATCAGTTGGTTTTTCGCTCATCCGAATAATAAATTGTGTAACAAACCATTACGGAAAACAATCTATGTTCAAAAATTCCCTCTTTTTGCGAAAGAAATCCTATGTTAACTTTCAGGAAGTAAAATTGTAGCGGTCTTTGAGAGATTAAAAATCTGAATTTTTGGTGTATCTTGCACTTTCAAAAAAATCATGGTGGAAAAGGAATGAAATTAAGTCACTCTAACATAAAAATAAAACCATAGTGGTTTTTGAGAGATTAAAATATGTGAAGTTTTCATACATCTGTTTAGAAAAATCTGGGTGAAAAATATGTACAGAAAAATAAAACCGCAGCGGTCTTTGGGGTATCAGAAGCATTTGAGCTCACACTTAGAAGTGAAGAGGGTACAGTTTAAGAATCTATTGTGTATCATCGGCAGCCAATAAGACAAGAGAACGTCTACTCTATTACATCAACCAAACATTAACAGAACACCTACGCTATTACATCAACCAAAGAGAGACAACCAAAATCCCACTGTGAATCGGTTCTTTTGCAAAAACATGTTTAATTTTGTTTGATATTCCCTTCCACTTGTACTCAACCTTAAAGCCGCCAACAGATATCGCTGCACACATGTTCCTGTGAATATCTTCTCCCTGTGTTCGTTACTTCAATGCAGTCTCCTGAGCATTATGTTGATGTATCTGCTAATCTAACTGACTTCTTAGAGCCATGGTAAGATGGTACGGTGATTAGCTTTTGCAGTTACCACCCAAATGTTGCGAAATTGATCCCAACCTAGGGGATTGTTCATTTCGAAATAAATTTACAGATCACATTTCATTGCATACAGTCGAGTCCCATTATTATGACTACCACCTACTTTTGACGTCATCTGCCAAATGTTGTGAGATTGATCCCAACCAAGGGGATTGTTCATTTCGAAATACATTTACAGATCACATTTCATTGCATACATTCGAGTCACATTATTGTGACTAACTCCTACTTTTGACGTAATCAGCCAAATATTGTGAGATTGATCCCAACCAAAGGGACTGTTCATTTCGAAATAAATTTACAGATCACATTTCATTGCATACATTCGAGTCACATTATTTCGACTACCTCCTATATTTGACGTCATCAGCATAACCTTGTGAGATTAATCCCAACCAAGGGGATTGTTTATTTCGAAATAGATTTACAGATCACATTTCATTGCATACATTCGAGTCACATTATTGTGACTGCCTCCTACTTTTGAGGTCATCAGCCAAATGTTGTGAGATTGATCCCAACCAAGGGGATTGTTCATTTCGAAATAAATTTACAGATCACCTTTCTTTCCATACATTGGAGTCACATTATTGTGACTACCTCTTACTTTTGACGTCATCAGCCAAATGTTTATCTAATGAAAGAAGGCACGTGTCGTGACCTGGATTAGACGGTATATAAGATGTGTTGTACGCAATCTGAAAACATATTACTCGTTGCTGTCATGCATAAAAGGAGCAATTTATCAGATTTGTAAAAAGGGATTTTTATCGGCTTTCGGGCCAAAGGTGGCAGTATTTCTTAAACAGCTCACTTTGTGAACTGTTCGCGTGCAGCTGTGGTTAAAGTGTATCGTGATTGGAAAAATGGAACCATTGCGAATAAACGACTTGGAAACTGCAGAACACCACGTGCTATTGATGTGAGAAGTGAACGTCGGCTTCGAAGATGCGTGCGGGCCGATCGACAGGCTACAGCGGAGCAACTCACTGGACAAAGGAACCAGTGGACTACCAGAAGTGTGTCTAAAATGACAGTTCAGGGAACTCTGCTGCGTATGGGGATCCGATGCGGACGGATGGGCACTGCACACTCCGATGCAGACGGATGGGCACATACTAACGAAGGTGCATCGGCAGAAAAGGCTTACATTTGTACGGAAATATCGGAATTGGACCTCTGTTGATTGGTCAAGGGTTACCTTCTCCAAAGTGTCAGGTTTTCTCCATCATCGAACGGATGAACGTTGGTGTATAAAGCGAGAAACACTGGAAAACAAACATGCTTTAACCATTGCTGGAAGAACAAAAGCGGGACGGGGTGGCGTTATGGTGTGGGGAATGTTTTCATTGCATTCTCTGGGCCCACTCATACCTGTGTAAGGCACTATGGACCAAATTCGTTATGGATTCATCCTTGCAGACCACATACACCCATACGTGATGATTGTTTTCCCTGTGGCGGATGGGATCTTCCAGAACGACATAACCGTGTGTTACACACCTAGAAATGTCCGAGAGTGGTTGGAAGAGCACGACGAGGACTTCAAAGTACTTCCCTGGGCCCTAATTCCCCACACTTAAATTAAATTGAACATCTGTGGGACCACCTCGATCGTGTTTTTCTCTCTATGGATCTTTCTCCACGAACCCTCCAGCAGCTGTAAGATACACTGCAGTCAGCATGGCTCCACATACATGTGAACACCTTCCAGCACCTTACTGAGTCACTCCCAGCCCGTCTAGCTGCTGTTCGCGCTGCACACGGCGGTTACTATGGATAATACCTGGTGGTCACAATAATGTGACTCGACCGTGCATTTCTCCGCTCAAAAATAATTGTGGAGGAAAAAATTGCTGTCATTATAAATTATTTTAAACAGGGCGGACAGCGCCCGAAGGTAAAATAAATACAGCAAAAACATCACCCACACCACCGAAATAAAACTGACGGGGTCAAAGGATTACTTTTAGCACCACATAAAAGTGTCGACTTTCATGATTACACCGGATTTAGAACTTGGGTGTTGCTTTCAGAAAACTAGTTTAGGCGTATAATGATATCTTTACTACTTGCGAATCCTTTCTTTTGCATCCAGTGCTGCAGGTATTGTTCTCTATTGGACGCACCTGGTTTCAAGCAGATAATTCTCCCGTGCGTTATGCGAAACGTGTGGATAAACGAAACGTGTGTATAGGAACTACCTTGCCCATCTCAAATTTTTTTGTCGTTTTTGGGAATATCTGGAGCGAAAACTCAAATCACACTTTCCATCTCCAATATCAGTGGTTTAGTTGAGAGAGACAAAACGTGATCTCAAATTCCGTTAACGTATGTACATAATTTGTACGTTCAAATAGATTTGCATCTCTTCTGAAAGCCCTTCGTGGACATACAGCTTATTGTTAAGCATTTCTTTACGGTGTTTTTATTTTTCATTTTTTTATAAACCTTTCTCTATTCACTAAGTTTAATTTCTTTTGCACTGTGTTTCCATTTTGTACACACAGCCGATACCACTTAAAACCTTTCACCGATTTTCTCAAAAAATATTTTTAAAATCCTGAGCATTGACAAGCTGATAGTAAGATAAACAATATGATGAAAAACAAGAGTAAAAGCTTAGTAAATCTTCGTTAATTTTTAATACCACGAGTGATCTCATGGTGTGGCACGTGAATTACTGCAGTTAAAAAATGATAGAACTATTTAACAATCTACCAACAAACATTCCACTCCAGGTATGAAAGATTTTCATGAGGGAGTACAGAAATTATAGAGGAAATCGCATTTGGAATGAAAGAGTTGGAAACAAAATACTGGAGAGACGAAAGGAAAAAAACTGAACCCATAGTATAATGGAATTGTTCGCTGAGTTCGTTTCAGTTTGTCAAGAACCTTTCTGCGCAGATAATCGATGTAATGTCAGATACTAAAATACTGTTATGACCCACCCCCGCCATTAATTTAGTAATTAAGTCAGCGGAATGCTTATATCTACGTGATTAAGCAGCAATTTCTAGGCTGGGAGCCTAATAGGAATTAGCGACTGGTTGGCCCAATGAAAGCAAAGTTACAGAGGAGTTAAGAAGTCTGCGAGTGGACAGTGGTCATTCCAATGAGAAGCGAAGCCAAGCGAAGTGCGGGTTCGAGTCCAAATACTGCAGTGTGCAATCACCATCCTCTCCCTGAAGCGGCAAAGGAAGCGAGCTGCTCCTGCGGGGCGAAGCGAGGCCCCATGTATGTGTGTGTGTGTGGCTACGTAAGCAACGCAGCCACTACGTGTAAGTGCGAAGGGATAAAACCGGCACAAGGAAAATTAGTAGCGTAAGAGCGGTGGCGTGGATACCTAACGAATATACAGGTGAAAAGTTAAATCACAATTTGGATTTATTCTTGACAGCATCCATGTAAGTAGAAACGTTTTGTTTTTATTATAACTTCTGCTACGCAATTAGTTGAGGAACTGAACTAATATATTGCAAGAACTAAACTGAGAAATAGTAAGACTGAACTTTGAAATTTAAGTTCATTAAAACTATCTCGCGGGAACTGATTTAGGTCAAAGTTGACCAAATACTTATGTTCAGAAGACAGCTAAATTTTATTCATAGGTGTGCCACTGTTCAGTTTTTATAGCCAATTAAATGTTTGTTTAGGCAGTCAGCGCAGTCATATAACACATTATTTATGTGTACGCATGTGATTGGTTCAAATTGTTTTAGTGTATGCCCATATAATACAGTTTTCGCGCCAAGAACTACGTCGAAGAACCTCAGAGAAGAAATATACTAATTGCTCGGCTACGGTTGTTAAATTGATTGACCGCGGTTAAATAGCGGCCTAGGTCGTAACATTTTGAATGATAGCGGTGGGATAATGACCCACTGTCGTAACATTTTGGTGGCGAGCCGTAAAGGCATAACCTAGCTCGGCCCGGTACCGTAACAATACTTTCGGAATATTGTATTCTGTGCAGCAAAATTACAAGAGTGAACCTGTTGTTTTTTATTATTATCTTGTTAAAGTCAACATCCTCTGTTTTTATTTCAGTATAGTGAAACTATTCACAGTTAGTTTCGTTTCATGGTAAAATACCGGGAAAACGCATTTAGGAATTGTTTCTAAATTTCAAAACTTGAAGAAAATGCTGAAATTCCGAACAGTGCAAAAACTGCAAACTACAAAAATTGAACTTTAAACGTGAATTTTCAAAAATTAAGGAATGACAAAAATGAATAGTAATTCGTATATTCTATCTTGAAACATTCTAAAATAAATTATCCTTGAAAATCGGTTTTGGAAATGATAATATAATATCATAACACGTATCATCAATAGTCATGATAAATAATAAGAAGAAAAAGGGAAAAGGAATAAATCTCGCCCTACTCCTCATTTTCTAGAAGGAAATTAATTGAGGCTTTCTCGAGGAGGAAGAATATGAACAGCTACTTTCCATTACTGAATATCGTGTTGGGTTTGCCATTGGCAGAAAATGAAGTTAATACTTTCATGACAGCATCCTGCTTTAGATGCCTTCCATTTGACGAATATGAAAAAGTAGAAATAGATCAAGAAAACTAGACAACTTATGTAACTGTTTCATTCATAGTAAAGCATAAGTTTTGTATCGTATGTATAGTACTTCTATCCCGGCAGCTTTTGCAAAAGGCCAGAAAGAGCGAGAATACAGGAGCTAATAGGATAATATAAGGCTAATGCTGACTCATCTATATCGTTCATATCATAATGACATAATACACTGACGGAAATTCTAATCCCAACACCAAGAAGGGGTTGTGTTAGATAAACGACAGTTGGTAGGCGGTGAGAGTACATCTGTAAGATGACGTCTATGCAAATTCCGCGCTCGGCGCATACGTGTGGAGCTAGAAGCGCCCCTCGGAACATGCAAAGCAGGTTTGCTGTAAATACGCTCTGTAACGTTCGTGAGCGTTAGTTATCGTTGAGATTCGACGTAGTGTGTTGATGTTAGTCAAGAATGCCTTTAAGAAGACGAAGAAGCCATTATCAACAGCTCACGGAGTTTGAACGAGGTCGTGTAATAGGGCTACGAGAAGGTGGATTTTCTTTCCGCAATATTGCAGAACGACTTGGTAGGAATGTAGCCACTGTGCATGATTGTTGGAAGCGGTGGTCAAGTGAAGGTACTGCTTCAAGAAGACCGGGTTCCGGCCGGACACATGGCAGTACTGAGAGGAAAGACCGCCGTGTACGGCGTATGGCCGTGGCGCATCGTACTGCGTCTGCGGCAGCAATTCGAGCTGCAGTTGCTACCACAGTGACACAACGAACTGTTACAAATCGGTTACTTGAAGGACAGCTCCGAGCCAGACGCCCTGTAGCGTGCATTCCACTTACTTCCAAACCACTGCCGTTTGAAACGTCAGTGGTGTCAAGCTAGAGCTCATTGGAGGACGGAGTGGAGATCTGTTGTGTTTTCTGATGAACGCCGGTTCTGCCTGGGTGCCAGTGATGGCCGTGTGATGGTCAGAAAGAGGCCAGGTGAGCGCGTGCAACCAACCTGTCTGCGCCCGAGACACACTGGATCTACACCTGGAGTGATGGTCTGGGGAGTAATTTCCTATGACAGCAGGAGCACTCTCGTGGTTATCCCACGCACCCTGACGGCACAGTTGTACGTTGGTATGGTGATTTAACCTGTTGTGCTGCCATTCATGAACAGCATTCCAGGGTGTGTTTTCCAACAGAATAGCTCTCGCCCGCATAACGCTGTTGTAACCCAACATGCTCTACAGAGTGTCAACATGTTGCCGTGGCCTGCTAGATCACCAGATCTTTCTCCAATCTAGCACGTATGGGACATCATTAAACGATAACTTCAGCGTCACTCCTAACCAGCATTAACCGTCCCTATATTGACCGACCAAGTGCAACAGGCATGGAACTCCATCCCACAAACTAACATCCAGCACCTGTACGACACAATGCATGATCGCTTGCGTGCTTGCATTCAACATTCTGGCGGTTACACTGGTTATTAATGTACCAGCATTTCACATTTAAAATGGCTCTTCTTGCGCTTACATTAAGCTGTGATCTTGTAACCGTAATCGATTAAATATGTTACCTATACAAATGTATTGCGTCATTTCATTCCTCTACAAGTATTTTTTCGTGGTGTTGGGATTTTTTTCCGTCAGTGTAGTTCTGAGAATGAAGACTATAGTAGCATTAGATTTAACGCACCAGTAGGGATTGAGTGGCTTTTTTCTATATTGTTATTTTATGAGAGGAGCTAATTTGCATTTAACCATTTAACGCCTGTACCACCCGAAATGAATGTACATGTAGCTCACCACTTTTGCCCGAATCGTCGTCTTGAGTGAGCAGATTTTCCTACCACATACGGTTTTTGTATTTGCATTGCCTCTGCGGGATTAAAAGTCTCCCTCAGTCACCATTGTTGTCACTAAACAAGTACGTTAAGCTTAAGTTCATTTGTCCTGGGTTATTATCATCCATTCTCCTGATATCGCATCTCGTCTGAGTGGAAGAAAGCCGCGATTGCCTCATGGAAAGGTCTGAAGGTAAATTCGTATGAAGCCTATACAGATCGGAAATTTCGAGTGGTCACCCAGCACAAATCCTTCCTTTATTAACATTTAAAAGGGAAGACAGAAATTACAAGAGTAGTATGAAGCAATTTTGGGACCTATGGGACCCAGGAGTTTAGAGTCTTGGTCGTTAAGCGGAAAAACATGTTCAAGAGCTTTTCTTTTCAACATATTTACATCCCTGTCCATGAAAAGTTTAGTTTTGCTTCCGACTTTTGCACTACGGTTTCCGAAAATTGTAATACCATGAAGGACTGCTGGTATTGCCTTCAAACTTACAGGAAATATACACCAAGTTTGGATAGGACATGTAAATGATTAAATGTCATTGAAAATGCGCGTGTGGTTTAGGAGCAGCGCCGTTTAAGCTGTCTGGTCTTGGGTCAAACGAGATGTTGCAACCAGTGAAGAGCCGACAATGAATCGAAAGGGTGTTTCTTGTTTCTGACTCTGCCCCATCGCCGAAGACGGTCGCATTATGAGCATCTGGTGGACTTGAGCGAGGAAAGATTGTTGTGATGAGAGAAGCTGGATTTTCCTAACGCGAAATTGCTACTCGTAAAGAACGAAACTCAGTACAGTGATGCGAACATGGCGTCAGTGGACAGATAAGGCTCGGACCCACAGAAATCCGGGACATGGGCCGCAAAATCGCACGACGGCATGGGATGACAGACATCTTTACCTCATGGCAGTGACCGATCGCACAGCGACATCCACGGGGTTAGCGCAGCAGTGGAGCACTGTCATAGGTCAGGATTTGTCTTCCAACATAATTCGACGATGTCTGCTGAACAGAGGACTGGTCACTAGCAGTCCTCTTTTATCAGACAACGTCGAATATTCCTTTGACTCCTAACCATGGACAGCTCAGGCTGGAACTGGGTGTCGAATGCAGACATTCGCCAGCTTACTGGCAACAGTTCGTGCTTTCTGACGAATCACGATTCAACTTGATACTCCATGATGGTCGCATACGTGTTCGAAGACATCGTGTGAACGGCACTTTGCACATCATACCGGCCCAACGCCAGGTGTCATAGTTTGGGGCACCATTGGGTTCAATTCGCGATCTCGCCTCATATGAAATTGAGGGAACCCTCAACATCCAGCTATTAATCAGTGATCTTTTGGAGGCAGAGGGTATACCTCTCTCTCAGAGGTGTTCTGACGCTATATTCCCGTAGGAAAATGCTCGGCCACATTTGGCCCGGAATGTTCAAGATCTCTTCCATGCACGCCACATACCACATATTCCCCGGCCTGCACGTTCGACGAATATGTCCCAGATCGAACATGTGTTGACATGGTAGCTAAGGGACTTTCCCGACAACCGTCTACGCCAGTCACCACAAATTAACTCTTGAGAGTCGCATAAAGTAGCCTGGCAGGCTATTGCCAGGACGATGTCAAAAACCTCTTCCATTCAATGCCACGCTTTATAAATGCTGTTAATTTTGCTCGAGGTGGTTTCACACGATACTGAGTATTGAAGCGAAAAATCTTGAATAGCTCTACACATGTAATCATTTATCTCATGTAACATGAAAAGTCTCAGGGATACATTTAATTTCAATAGCGCGGTTCTTTCTGGTATGTTTTTTTACTTATTTATCATCCGACTGTGTGTTGCTGGAAACCTGTGTGCTTCTGCGTGCATTAATCTGCAGTATATACTTCCCTTCATACGGCTTAAAACAAATGAATTTTATTGTTCTTAACCTTTGATGTGCTCTATTAACTTATTCACTGCGTTACACATCTGAATACTTTCCAATACGCCGTTACTGTAGCTCTTTCCTTGTAGCTGCACTCCTGAACACTGCTTATATTTAATTGAATAAACAGATTTCTCTCTTATACAGACTGTCTGTTTGTGTATACTGTTGCCTTCAGATTCATGAGTTTCCCAGATCCTAGTATGCACACACCATTTTCTTTGTTCAGTCTGATGATCATTTCTGTCGTATATTTTGCAATATATATCTATCATTATTTGTATATGCATCATTTGTAAATATTATTATCGCTGTACATAGGTATTGTTTCTTTTATTCGGGCATTTTACCAGAGTGTACACGGTTCTATACTAGTAAAATCCACATTTGTGCAGATTTACTTAAAAAACCATTGATTCGTGGAAATGTTTTTTTTTGTCGCGGTCATGAGGATATGGAAAACAATTTGTATATGGGCTGCTGTCAGGTCACATGAACCACGGATTTCACCTTATGAATTCATTCATTAACCAATTGTCTTCTACATTCTAATTGTCTTGCTAAAGTTTTAAATTAAAACATCGTTACAAGTCACAGTCTTTTTAACTAACTCAACACACGCAGTTTCACATATTCGCAAAAGTGGTTTCCTTTGGCCATAGAAGAACTATATCCGATGGTGTCATGTGACATCAAACTTGGAACAAAAATCTATAACACAAAATCATGAAACAGAAATATACATTTATAACACAAATATCATGAAACAGAATTATGATAATGTCTCAGCCGCCCCGGTGGCGCAGTGGTCTAAGCGATGGCCTCTGATCATTCGTCCGAACGGGGTCCGGGTTTGAATCCCGGTGAGGCATGGATGTTGTATTTGTCTTACGGCACTGGCTCTCTCCTTTCCCTGGAAGCAGTGACCCTAAATTAGGGACGGGCGACTGCTTATAGCCCATTGAGTTGCTCACGGTGGTCGTTAAACCTCCAACCAAAAAAAATGTCTAATATCCTTATTTAATTTATAAATGCTTGCCACCTGCACCTAAATAACAAAGTGACGTGAACTCAAAAACTGTTAACACTCCTATGACACTCTGCTATGGCCTCGCGCTTGACAATTGGTTTGGTCAGTGGAGAAAGCAACGGTACAAAATTGAGCCCCCATTTCTGATCCCGGCTTTTAGGTTTGCTACTGTTAGATGTCTTCGGTATTAACTATTAAAAGAAAGATCTAAGTGTCATTTTGAATCCTAAATTTATTTTCACTTTGTATTTCGAATTAACCCCAGCTTCTTATTTTTTCTGTAGGTTTAACGACCACCATGAGCAACTCAATGGGCTATAAGCAGGCGCCCGTTCCTAATTAGGGCCATTGGTTCTAGGGAAGGGAGAGAACCAGTGCCGTAAGGAAAATAAAATATATATGCCATACCAGGATTCGAACGCGGACCATTATCAATGAATGGTAATTAGCCAGCGCTTAGACCGCTTCGCCACCAGGCCGGGGTTTCCAGCTTCTTGAAAAATTTACTTGCATGTAACTGCTGAATGGCTAACCAGTTGTAAAGAAATCTGTTAAAATCGAGTGTACATAAAATGTAATGTGAGTTGAATTTATGTTTTGGAGCGCCTATTTGTTTTACAAAAACGCGATTCCCTGTGGTTTCTACAGGCGGATTAAACAGCGCTTAATTTAGTGATTTTTTTTATATTGTGCGCAAGAGAAATGACAACGTACCTTTTTAAAATGTTGATAGTATCTAACACTTCATCGCTGCATTCTTATTATGCAAGAAATATAACGACAAAATACCCCTAATGACAGTGTGTTTCCTAATGGTGTAGCTATTATTCTGATTCAATCAAATAAAAATAAAATCCACAGTTTTATATACACTGGCGGAAAGTGAAAAAAGAACACCAAGAAGGAATTGGCGGACGATCATGAAATTTACATATGTTAATGGCGTCGAGTTTACGTAGGTGTGATGCGAAATTCGGGACCAACAGGTGAGCGCTTACGCCACAGCGCGGCATAATATGTAAATTATCGTCGGTGGTATTTAACGAGAACGGCGAAGTGAATGTAATCAGTCGTCGGCGTACGGACACATAAGAAGACCCTGAAGAAGCTGCAATGCCTGGACATAGAAGACGTGTACGATTTCAGCAGTTAACGGACTTTGAGCGAGGTCGTCTAGTCGGACTCCGCGAGGCCGGGTGGTCGTATCGTCGTGCGGAGCGAATTGGACGGGAAGTATCAGTGGTGGTACGATGGTGGCGTAAATGGTCCGAGGAACATTCCCACACGAGAAGACGTGGAACCGGGAGTCACAGACGGACTGATGAGCTGAACGATCGACTCATACAAAGAGCGGCGTTGTCAAACAGATCATCCACTGCGACGGAAATCCGAGCTGCCGTTGCACCTGAGGTGACTGTGTGAACAATCCGCAACCGTCTACTGGATGCCGGAATACATGCGCGTGTGCCTCTGGCATGTGTACCTCTGACTCCAGCCCACCGTCAGGAACGGCTGAGGTGGTGTCGCCAACGTCTGCACTGGAGAACGCAATGGTGATCTGCCGTGTTTAGCGATGAAAGCAGATTCTGCTTGGGAGCCTCCGATGGTCGTATGCGTGTTCGCAGACGCACAAGGGAGCGTCTCCACATTTTCTGCATCCGTCAGCGACACACAGGGCCTACACCTGGTCTCCTGGTGTGGGGTGCGATCATCTATCACTCCCGTACACAACCAGTGTTTGTACCGGGTACGTTAAACAGCACCTCCTACATCAACAACATAATTCAGCCCGTTGTTGTGCCATTTGTAAGGTCGATCCATCGTGGTATTTCTGAGCAAGATAACGCACGCCCACACACGGCACATGCAACGCATTATGCACTTCAGGGTGTGAGACAACTTCCATGGCCTGCACGTTCACCGGATTTTCCCCAATTGAGCACGGGCGGAATTTTATGGGACAACGACTTATCCGGTCTCCACGGCCAGCAACGACCATCCCCGATTTACGCGACCAGGTTGAGGATGCTTGGAACTCAATACCCCAAACTTACATCCAACATCTGTACGACAGACTCCATGCCAGAATTGCACAGTGTGACGTAGTTCATGGCGGTTCAACCTCGTACTAACCATGTTAAATGGAAATGTTAATTTTCAATTTACCAGCAAATACAGCTGTATTTTGACATAATGTTTTGATCACGTTATCCTCTGTATTCCGTTATTATGCTGTATAAATTTCGTTGGTATCAGACGTCTCCTTCTTGGTGTTCTTTTTTCACTTTCTGCCAGTGTATGAAGAAAAAAGTCACATATTATGAAGAACTGTTATGCGTCACAGATGTTCATGAAGAAGAATAGTTATGTCACAGATGGTCATGAAGACGAACAGTTATGTCACAGATGTCCATGAAGATATTGTGAACAAGAATTTCTGCTAGAAAAATAGTGTGACTAAAACTTTTGGCTGAGGTCGATTTGATATCTCCTGGGATTGATGCCCTATTGCGAGGTTAATTTTTTTTTATTGGAGGTTTAACGACCACGGGCTATAAATAGTCGCCCATCCCTAATTTAGGGTTACTTGTTCCAGGGAAGGGGAGGACCAGTGCCGTAAGACAAACACAACATCCATGCCTCACCGGCATTCGAACCAGGACCCCTTACAAACAAATGATCAGAGGCCATCGCTTAGACCACTGCGCCAACGGGGCTTCAGGTTAGTTTTGTTTCATATAAGAAAGAAACATGCAGTAACATTTATCTGTCTCATGAAATCATTCCAGCACGGACCACGTCTTTGTGGTCAGGGCTGTTACCATGTAGGTAAAAGAAAAGGTCTTCACTAAACTGCTGTCGTAATGTCAGGAGCAAAACATTTTGAGAATGCCTTTATAGGCCGCATTGCTAAGATTTCAAGGTATTGAAACTAGACGTCCCAGTTCAAACCATGCTACGGCAATTTGTCATGTAAAGCATGGTACCTTTACCACCAAACACACTGCTGGCCACCCAAAATGCAACACCAAAAAGGAAGCATCCGATTGGCCTCAAATTCGCAGCATGCGTGGCGCGCAAGAGGACATGCAAACGATTAGCATTGCAGGGCATATGCAAATCACGTGCGCACGGCACGCCACCGAGAAACACTATAAGAAGGGTGCACAGAAGGCGGGTTGTAAGTAGTGCAAGTGTGTTGTGCTGCCGGATCTGTGCGTGGGACGCTTCCTGATGCATCGTTGCAGAATACGGCAGTCATTTCAGCACGTTTCGGAGTTCGACAGAGGACGAATAGTGTCTTATCGCGACAGCGGTTTATCGTACCGAGACATCGGCGCCCGTGTGGGGAGACATTCATCCACAGTAAGGCGAGTATGTATTGGGTAGGTGCTGGAGGGATGGACGGACCGACGTGAGCGATTGCCGCAGCCGCGGCACACAACCAAACGAGGAGAAAGGAATGTTGTGCGGCGGGCATTGACGGCTCGCACCACCACATCACGAATGTTAGCGCAGGAATTAGGGTGTGTTGCGCTACAACCTGTGTCAGCACGTACTGTTCACCGTCGTCTGCAGGATCGGGGACTTGTCCCACGGCGCCTATTGTTCCGCTTACCATTGACGTTACACCACCGGCGAGTGCGGCGGCAGTGGTCCGTTTAACGCCGCACCTGGACAGCGGAATGGCACGGCATTGTCTGTCCGACAAATCCCGCTTCTGCCTGCAACACCACGATGGTCGAATCCACGTGCGGCGGCACCGGGGCGAGAGACTGTATGACGCCTACATATTGCATCGCCAAACCTGTCCGTCGCCTGGCGTTATAGTTTGGGGCGGAATTGGATATGACAGCCGCACCCCTCTGGTACGCATCGCCGGTACACTCAACAGCCACCGCACCATCTCCAACGTTTTGGAGCCTGTAGTCCTCCCTTACCTGCAGGACCTATCAGCGGCCACGTTTCAACAGGACAATGCGCGCCCGCACGTGGCACGCATCATGCAACAATTCTTCACGGCCCACCAGGTGTCACTGCTGGCGTGGCCCGCCTGTTCTCCCGATATGTCGCCCATCGGGCACGTCTGGTCGCTGATCATCAGCCGAGGAGCCCGGCAAACTCCAACCTCTGCTACGCCTGATGAACTGTGGCAACGTGTGGAAGCAGCCTCGACCGACATACCCCAAGCCCACATACAAAGCTTCTTTCGTTCGATGCCGCGGCGTGTAGTGGCCGTTATTGCCAGCCATGGGGGCCACACGAACTATTGATGTCTGCGTGTTCCGCAAGTCGCACGGGCCTGTAAGCTCAATCGTTTCATCTTTGTATCTGTTGTTATGTGTCCAGTAAATCTGGCTTTGCTATCTCGTGTTTTTCTTAGTGTTGCATTTTGGGTGGCCAGCAGTGTACATTCATGGTTGGTACAATGCACACGAGTACCTAACGATTACCTGGCATTCTTGTAACCTAGACTCATTCGTCGGACTGCGAGACGGTGAATCTTTATTATCTCTCCAGAATGCATGTTTCCACACCTCCAGAGTTCACTCGAACTCAGCTTTACTGACGATTGGCGTTGATCTTGCTTTGGTTAGTCTTGTGTGCAGCTGCTCAACCATGGAAGCCAATTCCCTTTAGTTCTCGACGCATAGTTATTGTACTAAAACAAAAAAGATGACACCGAATTTTCGTTGTACGGAGCACGTCTTTTGAATCCTTTCGACGCGAATTAAATTTATCAATATTATTCAAAATCAAGGCAACGGGTTCGAAAATATTACCACCGGATTTCTCCAATCGACAACACTGTACATCCAGAAATAAAAGCAACTGCTTATTTCCACCATCGGCTAAAAAGTATGTTACGAAAATTAACAAATGGCAGACAAAAAGTACTTCATAGCAGAAGGAAGGTATCAGAGACAAAGAGATTTCAAATCGAACATTTAAAAGAAGATACGAAGTATATAGAAGGAGACATGATATAACTCTACGCCTTCTACCGGAAGAATTTTAAAAAACGGAAAAGTTGGAAATAGGTGAAAATATTTCTTCATTGCAAAAGTTATGCTAATGAAAAAGAACTTTTCAAATACGTCTCATGGAACTAGAGATAACGAAAAAAAAAAGTATCGACCTTTACGCCAACTAGCAGGAAATCTGTGCATTATTTAATGAAGTCAATGTTCCACATCTATATTGTAGCGAATGGCATAAACTAAAAAAAGAAATTTCTCAGTAGAAGCTGTGATACAGCTGCGAAGACAAGTACACAAACACCACATTGCGAAAGAACTGTCATTTATAAAACTCCTCAAATACTATCCTAAATTATTCCACAAGCTAAACTGCCTCCGGCGTTGAAAGATTTTTTTCTTAAATAGCGCATTTAGAAGCAGAGATATTAACAAAAAGAGAATAAACGTTGGCGCCTCCTAACGGCGAAATTGGGCATTATATTGGGAAGAAAATATACGAGTTTTAATAGTTAATAGTATCTGACCGGAAAATATTTTTTTTATGTTGGGCTATCAGTCCCTCCACCACCAATCCGCGATATTGCTGTTACCGAAAATGTGAACTTACGCCTTCTAGTGGCAAACTTGTGTATCAAGAAAAAATTTAATTATGTGAGAAACATTTCTCATCAATATGGCCTCCAAGCAATAAAAGAATTTCTCGAATCGGTCTTTTAAAAGCAGAGATATCGACAAAAATAATTTGTACATATCTACGCCCGTGGCGGAAAAGCTATGAAATATTTTAAAAAGAATGTATTCTGATAACATTTTCCGAGGCGAGCGGTATCGGTTCACGAAATACTTTTTTCCATCGAGTTTTCAGAAGCTTAGATTTTGCTGCAAATGCATCAGAAGCAGAAATAAATGCTTACATTTCCCGTTGGCCAAACCATTTTTTTATAAAAAAAATTAGAAATTGTAATTAAAACATTTTCCATCAGGAGTTGTATCCGATACAGGAAGAGTTTCTCAAATTGGAGCTTTAGAAGCAGAGAAATCGTGGAAAACGCAATTTACATTTACGCCCCTAGCGGAAAATCTATGTATTATCCTAAAAATTCGAAACATATGAGAAACATTTCACAGCGGAAACGCCTTCCAACAAAGAAATAATTTTTCAAATCGAACTCTTTCAAGCAGAGATGTCGACAAAAATAAGATAAACATCTACGACCCTGGTGCGAAAACTATGCGTTGCTTTAAGCAGGTGTTATTCTTAAAAAGTGTTCTGAGGTGAGCGGTTTTCAGAAGTTCAGATTTTGCTGCGATTACATCAGAAGCAGAAATAAAAGCTTAAGCACCCTGGTGCCCAAGCCCCTTTTTACCAATAAATTAGAAATTATATGCAAAATATTTCCCATGATGAGGTGTTTCCGTTGCAGGATAAATGTTTCAAATCGCTCTTTTAAAAACAGAGATATCGTGGAAAAGGCAATGTAGTGGGAAGTCTATGCATTACGTGAAAACGAAACTGTGCCTAAAATAGCCTTTATGTATGGCTTCGCAAAGGAAAAAGATTGTTTTAATTGGGTATTGGGAAGCAAATATATGCTATGACATGTATTTTGAAATCGATATCATCTGCTTTAACGTCCTCTAGCAGCGAATTTCGCATCGTAAAAAAAACGGAATGCAGGATCATCATTCTCGCATTTCAATCTTCACAATGCAAAAATAATTTTTCAATCGGGCAAACGGTTGCAGAGATATGGTATCCACATGCGGACTGACCGACGGACAAACCGATAGCATAAGAACGATCTTGTTGTTTTATAAAAAAAAACGTGCTTAAAACAAAAACAAAAGAAACATGCTGGATTCGATGTGGCATGGTTTCAACGAGGCGATGATATCGTTCGCAACAGGTATGCTCAGCCAAGTAAACGTGATAACATTCATCAAGTGCCGAATGTTTGATAGGAGAGGACGTCAGTTAGGAATGCTCTCCCAATCTCATCTGACAGGTGTTCAATTGCGTTAAGCTCTGTAAAATATGGGGTCCATTTTAAAAATGTGAAGTCACAGTCATGCTCCTGGAATTATTACACTTTGTGACGGTCCGAGTCAAGGCGCATTTTCCAGAATGTTGCAAATAATTTGCTCCTTTAGGGTATTGTTACGTATACTCTATATTCACTTTCCTTTGGATTTTACTATCTCTGGTTATTTTATTTTTCTATGTAAATTATCTTCTTACTGAACGAGATGTTATTTCACCCGCTGAATGAGATCTGGCAATGAGTGTAAAGTCATGACGTGTTGGTAGCCAGTATAAATAGGCGCGTTCAACGATACCAAGAGAGAGCTTTTTGTTGATGTCCGTAGGGTGAGCTGTTGTTTATGTGTCAGAGAGCTGTTGTTGTAAAGGTGAGCTGTTGTTTATGTGAGTAGAGCTTCGTTCATGTGCAAGGAGCTACGTGTTATTTGAGTAGCTGTGTGTGAAGTGTGTGTGATGATACCAGTAGAAGTTCCTAATAAAAGGTTTTAAGTAAGTACGTTTTTCTCAGTTCATAGTACTGTCAGACCTCTGTCTGGCTGTTAGGTTTATTTCATTAGTGATTATTATTAAGAACCAGCATTAAGACTTTATTCATCTTAATTACTACTACAACATTACTAGCAGTTAAAAAGCTTGTTCATTATTATTACTACACTACTAGCAGGAAAGTTTATTCATGATATAATTAACAAAACAACAACCATTTGAACAAGCATTAGAAGAAGCATTAGCTTAGTACAAGCATTGAATTCATTATAATATTAGTGAAAGCTATATTAACTGTAATTAGCTTAGTAGCAGAAGTGTTTTATTCATTATAGTATGTGTTATACATTAAACACATGTGGGCGGCTCTTTTCAAGAGGATAGTGGGGTCCATACCTAACTGAAATTTAAAAGCAAAAATGCTTTCTTTTTCTTTATTTGAATTGGGGAAATATGGAATATCTCTACAGTTATAAACGCACTGAGAGTTTGCTTTTATCTCTTTCTCTCTCTCGCTTTTGCCTCGCAGCATCATTGGGTATTCCCATACATCAAAGCCAGAGCGCCACCTCGTGCGTGATTTACAAAACTGAATAACTACGATCTAACCCTAGAATTGTCTGACGTAGTTTTCAAGGCACCAATCAAAGCCGCTTAGTTCTCATGAAGAATGCAGAAGGGGGCATGCGCGTGATGCCCCCATGGAATTAATCAGACCTATCCCTTCCCGTTTAACATACGTGGCCGACGTGGCGCTCATTTCTTTATGTGACAAATTTAGCGATTAAAAGGGATGTGACAACCATGTCTATCCTGTGGTTTTTATGTAGCTGTGTGCAGCAGTGAAGCTTGAATACAATCGTGATATCAAACTTTCATTTTTGCAATGATCAAAGTAGATTTTTTACTGAACAGCAAATTTAGTACAATGAATTTTAAACAAAAATTAGAAGTAACGCAGCAGCCCCAGTGCAGGAATGTCAAGCGCTGGCTTCTGACCATTTGTCCGTGATTGATACGTGTTCGAATCACGTTCACGTGAGGCATGGACGTTTTGTTTGTCTTACGGAACAGGCTCTTTTTCTTCCCTGAAGCTAGTGACTTTAGATTAAGGACGGGCAACTGGTTAAGACCGATTGAGTTGCTCACAGTAGTCGTTAAATCCCTAAGCAAAGCAGGATAGAAAACATTTAGGGCCTCATCAACCTCATAATTATGACCTTGCCTAGGCTAGAGAAGAATTGGACAAAGCTAAAGGCAACTTGACATTATTATTATTGAAATAGGATATGTAGTGGTCATTATTATGGGAACAATAATAATAATATTTGTTATTAAAATAATTAATATGTCATTGAATCATTATTATTAAAACAACTTATGGGCCGTATAATTATTATTGAAGATAATTTATAAATCCTGGAATATGTTTATGTATGGCGTCGTCTTACACAGTAGTTATGCACTACGAATTTACACTGAAGTGCCAGAAAAAACTGGTACAGATGAGCTTATGCAAAATACATAGCAACGTCTCTTATGCGCGTACTCGGTTGCGTCCGCCAGTCCGTATATAAAGCGATATACATCCTTGCTAGCTGTCAGAGCTGTATTCGGCGTGAGAATGATAAGTAACAACGATTTAAGCGATTTTCAACGCAGAGTCATAGTTGGCGCTCGTGAGATGGGCCATAGTATTTCAGAGGTAGAAAGGACGTTCGGATTTTCACGGACGACCATTGCAAGGGTGTACCGTGACTACAAGAATTGCGGCAAAACCTCCAACCTACGATGCCAGTGTAGCCGTAAAAAGACATTGGGTGAACGTGACCATCGTCGGCGGTCAAGAATCGTTTCAAGCGATAGGCGTGCAACACTCTCGCAGGTATCACCAGAATTCAATGATGGAGCGTCAACAAGCATCAGCGTCCGGAATGTGCAACGTACCCTTCACGATATGGGCTTTGGGAGCCGACGCCGAACTCAAGCCCCTTGATGGGTTCACGACACAGAGCTATGCGCCTCGCTCGGGCACGGCTACCCGCCACAGGACACTTGATGACTGGAAACAAGTAGCCTGGTCTGACGAGTCGCATTTCCAACTGTTTCCGGAAGATGGAAGGATTCGTGTGTGGTGCAAACCCCATAAAGCCATGGATCCCACCGGTCAACAGGGAACTGTACCGGCTGATGGGGAGTCCGTAATGCTATGGGGTGTGTTTAGCTGGAGTTCACTGAGACCCCTGGTACGTCTACAAACGTCCGTGACCGGTCAATGCTATGTGCGCATCGTTTCTGACGAGGTACACCCGTTCATGACCTGCATTCATGCTGATGGGTTGGGCCTGCTCCAAAGGAGAATGCATCTCCACACAAGTGTCGGAACGCCATATTATGGTAATAGGAGCGTTCATCTGAGTTTGGGGTGTTGCCCTTCCCACCCAAGTCCCCAGATGTGAACGTGATAGAACACATTTGGGATGTCATACAACGCGCTATCGAACACAAGAATCCGAGACCTCGGAATACACCCCAATTGTGGAACACTCTGCAGGAAGTATGGTGTGCATTGCCTACAGCATAGTTCCAGAAGCGAGTGGAGTCCATGCCCCGTCGTATTTCTGCAGTCAGGCGCTCCCATGGTGGACCAACCAAGTATAAGACTTGTGTACCAGTTTTTCTGGCACTTCAGTGTATATGTATATATTTTATATCCCCATCTACTAAAACGCATTAGAATCGCCCCTGACCACATGTGCTAGTTATCGCAATGATTTGCATTGACCTTTAGAATTTTTTCTATAGACAAAATCTTCTAGAAAATATCTTGAAACTTATGTGAACCTATATCTTGCCGCAATTTTTGGTAGCTACCAGTGTGTAGTTTCAAGTGAGTGCTATTATGTTACTTACTTTCACAAATACCAGTGCCATTATCCCAGGAGAATTTGTTTTCACACCTGCATACTTTTTGTCCGGTTTCGAAGTCACATTTTCCGTGATCACCGCAGCTGCAATCTAGAAAAAATTGCCAGGTATAAAAAGTTATGTTGTCACAGTAAAATATTCGTAAAATATCTTAGAAAAGAAACAAGTCTCCAAAATCCAAAGCCATTGTGATATATAGGTTCGTATAATGTGGTTTCCCTGTGAGGCTGTATCACTGTTTTCACTCCTGTAAGCCTTTCATGATAGGAAATGACATAACACCCTATGGGAGATAAAAACGTGGGACCAAAAATACTTAACTTTTTCATTAAGTTCGCAATTTTTGTGCGTACCGACTATCACTGTTATGATTCCCACAGTAACTGGAAGTAGAAAGACGAAAACTTCTTTACATAAAGATTGCCTTTTATATTGATCTCAGCGATGATCAGAGTAAAAAATAAACCCTGATGGCCTTTGAACCAAGGTTCCCTACGTTTGAAGCATCACTAGGTAATTAGGATCGCAAGATATGTATCCCTTGAATGTATTTCGGGTGCAAATGAGTCCATTAATCGGTATGCATGGACTTCAGAGTGCTGATCATATAACTGGGCTGGGTTTTTTTTTCTGTAAAAACCTTAGTAAATGTTTTGATGAAAATTCATCGCAGAAAATATTTAGATAAATTGATAAACCAACACTTCAATATTTTCTGCATTTATGTTTAGCAAATCAAGGATAAGACAGTAAAAGAAATAAGAATTTATAATATCAAGGCATACAAAATTTTTTGGATAATAAAGAAAAATATCCGTGCTGTATCTGATTTGACGATGCACCAAAAAATCAGCGTTAAAGTTGGTTTGAAATGGGTAAAGTTAAAACTAAAGTTCCCTTTAGTTTTCTTCCTAAATACAGAAGTATTTTAATACAAGAAATCTCACAATCATAGCCAATTTGTAAACACATAAAGTTTTCTTTGTGAACACATCACTTTGTGAGTACACTAACTACAACTTCCGGAAACACATACATATTCATTTAGTAAAAAAAAATCTATCGGTAGCAGTTCCAGCACTAATTTGTGCTACAGCTGTAACAGGAACCAAAAGGTTTCTTTTTTACTCTTTCTTATCTCTGATGAAAATGTGTCCTTCTCAAAGCTAACAGCTAATTTCTATTACCACTTGACGAGGAAGACACACTTTCTCCGTAGCCACTTTCTGTTGAGAATTCTTGCTCATTGCATATGAGCAAGAATTAACTCTGCGGCTGCAGTAATCCAACACTCCACCAGATTTTTTTAGACATTACAAAAAGGTTTAGTCGTATATAAAACCTTTTGAAATATCATTGCGGTAGTGGCTTAGTCGTAATATCTGTGGTATCGAACAGTACTTTAATTCCGTTATTTCTTTGTTTCGTAAATCTCTTATAAAATGATATTTCATATCTGTATGTTTTATTCTGCAGTTCTTTTAAATATGACAGTTGTATCGCTGCTTGATTGTCTTCTACCACGAAAACAGGCAGATCATGTTTTCGACAGAGGTCCTCTAAAAGTTTTATAATCCACATAAGATCTTATGCATATTGTGCAACAGACACGTATTCTGCTTCGGTTGAAAATAATGCAACTGTATTTTGCTTTTGAGATTTTCATGAAACAAAAGTGTGCCCCAACAAAATCACCTTTTCTGAAGTCGATTTTCTATCTCTTTTATCTTGAGCGCAATCAGAGTAGTACAGGACGGCGGTATGGCGTTGTGGCGGGTAACCGTAACCGCGGTCAGTCAAGTCAAGTAACCGTGAGATGTCAACTCAAGTCAAGTCACATGTTGGGGAAGGCAGTTAGTCTAGTGACGTCATAGGTTGGGAAAAGCAGCGCGCCTGTGTAACGTCATACAAATTACGTGTATAGGGATGGCAACGAGCCTGAGTGACGTCATAGGTTAGTCTCAGATGATCGTACTTGAAAGGGAAGGCAGCGAGTCTGGTGTCGTAAGAATGGTCACGTGATTAGAGACCCCGTGGAACATACCCCACAAGTTTCGGAGCGAGATTAACTTCGTGACGTCACAGCCAGGAAACCGGAAGGTCCTATGCCCTTGAGTTCGAGATTAATCCAGTGACGTCATAGAACGAGGATCACGGAACCGTCCCCCAGTAAGCAGCAGCACGTGTTCAGAGGAATATTCCTGGAAAGAAACATTTCCTCCGGTGGCAACAGGTGATATCAAGCGTTACCGGTTCATATGTACCGTGGTTACGGCTCGTGGTAGCATACGTCTCAGGTGCAGCAGTGTGCGTGTTTGCTCGTAAGTTTGGACCTGGTTTTTCACATATATTTTTGCTTTTCCGACCTTAATGATGAAACGCAAAGGTGAGGGAAGCAGTGGCGGCCCGTCAGATGAGGCAAGTGAGGCGCCGCCTCACCTGAAATTCCGCAGAATGAGAAGTGAAAGAAAAAAAGCCTTCTGTCAGTAACAAAGATATAAGAACTTTGCAGGATAAATGAAACACAGAAATTTACATTGTGATTCATGAATTAGGTTAAAGAAAGGCTTTCGAGAAGAGGAATGAATCATTATTTTTTTTTATTGGAGGTTTAACGACCATCGTGAGCAACTCAATAGGCTATAAGCAGTCGCCCGTCCCTAATTTAGGGTCACTGGTTCCAGGGAAGGAGAGAGCCAGTACCGTAAGACAAACACAACATCCATGCCTGACCGAGATTCGAACCCGGACCCCTTACGGACGAATGATCAGAGGCCAGCGCCTTAGACCACTGCGCCACCGGGGCGGCGACATGCATTATTTTTGCAAAGCAGCTGCATGTATTAAGCGCTTAGAGGCGACCGGCTGAATCGTCTCGATGAGAAGCCGGTTTTGGGAACTGGGGATCAGGGAAGAGCCCTACAGAGTGAACCCCCCACCCCCACGGTCCGAGGTCTACCTAAAGAGGTGCCGGACTTCCAGCAAGAGAAAGGGAATTTCTGAGGTGACCCTCCATTTCGCTTAAACTGGAATCGCATCTCCGCTGTTATTGGAGAACCCAAGGATTGTGTATCCAATGGGCGCGAGAAAATGAGCAGATGACCTTTGTGAAAAGTGGTTTCACAGGCGATGACGCCGTTCGCCTCTATACGCTTTGGAGTACGATGATTTCTAAGTAGCTTTAACTGTTTGTCAGAGTGTATTTGAGTCTAACTTTTTGTAGTGTGTTTTCAATCCTCTCTTCTGCGGGTATTTGCTAGTTCATAGTAATGTTGAGTTTTTCTTTATTTATTTTGCTATTTTTACTAAACAGCATATTTTGATTTTGGTTGGAAAATATGAATGGTCCAACAAACGACGTGATTTGTGTTCTGGAAGAAATTCATTTTATACACTGGAAATTTATGATAAAAGGGATGTTCTCATATCTGGAAGACCGACACCTATAATAAGTTCAAAATCTAAAGATAAGAAGTGCGGCAAATCGTTTTTTAGGTCTTTCAACAAATCATGGTACGAGATTTTGCCCTGGCTTTCTGGTAGCTATTACAAGCAAACTATCTTTTGCTGGCCATGTTTACTTTTGAGCAATAAGAAAAATGTGTGGAATACAAAAGGTTATTTTGATCTAAAAAACTTTTCTCGTAGTGCAAAATTGCACGAAAGCTCTAAAGAGCATAAAACTAACCACGTAGGTCTAAAACGAATGGAAAAAAACAAACACTATTTCTGATATGCTCAAAAAAAGCTGCTGTTCATAAAGTCAAGTTTAATGAAAAAGTCAGACTAAATAGGCTTTTTATGGAACATATAATCGATTTAGTTGTCGTTCTAAGCAAGCAAGAACTGCCTTTTCTAGGACATGATGAATCTATTTCCTCATTAAATAAAGGTAATTTCAAGGAAATATTCCAAATGTTACTTCGTAGGAGCACCCCAGAATTAAAAGCACATTTTGAAGAAATACGAAGCTTATTTTCTGGACAATCTAAAACGATACAGAATGATTTAATGGAGTGTATTCATGAATATATAAAAGTCCAAATAAATGCCAGATTTGAAGATATGGGAACGCTCGAGTTTCTGCAGCTAGTTGACAGCTCAAAATACCATAGTTATTCAGAGTCATTTCCATCCAGTGCCCTTAACACTCTCAAAAAATTTATCCAAACATATTTACAGACGCACAACGACTAAAAAACGAATTAGATTTTTTATATAATGATCACAACTTCAACGAACTCCTTTTTCAAAAAACCTTGAAAACAATGAAGGAAAACGAGCTGAAAGATGTGTTACCAGAAGCATACAAATTATTTTCTCTTGTATTGACACTGGCGTCAACAAGTTCTTCTGCTGAAAGGAGTTTTTTCTTGTTTGAAGAGAATTAAGACTTACCTCCGTGATACAATGGCACAAGATCGTTTGTCTTCACTCGCTAAAATTTCAATCGAGAAAGAATTGCTGAACCATCTAATGTCCACTCAACCATTTTATGATCTGATCATAGACAAATTTGCAGCCAAAAAGTATCGCAGAATTGAACTTATTTATAAAACATAAACTGAAAGCATTCTGTTCGAGACCAAAGCAAATTAATATCGTATTCCTCTGTTTTTAATTCCAGGTTTAACTTATTTAATACTTTTTTATATAGAAATGTGTTCCTTAGCTTGACTTCTCCTGTACATAGTTATCACGAGCCTGGACTTCAGTTTGTGACCCGTGCTAACTGCACCTTCACTTATATGCCAATCGAACTGTGACTTTTATTCAAGCTCAAGAAACACTTCGTGAGAAAAAAAATTATATTCAAATGATTTACTTTGAATTTTTAAGAAGTGGATCTCCGACTGCCGTTGGGATGTGAGTGACGCATTGACTAGCTAAAGAAACCGCGCAAATTGCGTATTTTCGCTCAAGTGTATTACATAAAAGAATACTGGTGAAATATTTCTTTCTTTGTTGTAAAATTATCGAATAATTGTTTTCATAAAAATATTGTTGCAAAAGTAGCGTATATTACACACGCACATATATAGAGAGGTATATGTACATTTTTCTTCTAAAATTTTTGGATTTTTCTTGAAGAAAGCCTCCCCACGCCGTGTTTCATATATTTCTATAATTTTATTCCATTACTGTTGAATAATATTTGTATATAAGGGCTAAATGGCATGGGATGAAGCCTTAAGGGATGGGGTTTACAGCTGTTAATAAAAAGGCGCCGCCTACCCTGGACCAATGACTTAACAAGACTTCCGAATCTCAGCGGATTTTAATGATTCAGCCGACTCGAACCCAGGATTTCAAAGATATCCAATGGGTGATACGGCCTTTGACATGTAACTTTTTGAAGGGGGGGTTTCTGCACTTCTGCTGTATAACTGTGTGTAAGTACATATAACATTTTTTTTGGGGGGGGGCGTTTCGACAAATATTTTCCTATTGGTATGTACGCACATCTTGAATATTAATACAAAATGAAGCTAATTTAATAAAATGAAGAAAATGCAATAAATTATAGTTGTTTTAATAAAAATTTAATAAAGCAACTTCTTTGGCCGCTTTCCTTTACTTTCTCTTCTATTATCAGGAAATTACATTGCTTTTCGAGTTATATAAAATCAATGAATTTAAATAGGGAAATTATCTATAAAACGTACTTAGAAAAAGCTAACTGTCTCGCCTAATAAGGGTGTGTGTGTACAAACCACGACCCCCCGGCTACGCCACTGATATATATATATATCATCATCATCATCATTGTCAACCATTATCAATCCACTGCTGGACGAAGGTCTCCCCAAGTTTCCTCCACAACGGTCTGTCTTGTGCCAGTCTCCTCCATGTCACCCCTGCATACTTTTGAACTTCATCCACCCATCTCCCATGTGGTCTTCTTCTGGGTCTTTTCCTGTCCCTTGGAATCCAATCTAAAATTTCGGCTGTTCATCGATGATCTGTCCTTCTGGCAGTATGTCCAGCCCATTGCCATTTCAGGGATTTAACTCTGATCATGATGTCTTCCACTCTTGTCATTTTTCGGATCCACGAGTTCCTCTTCTTATCTCTCCTGGTTACACCAAGTATGCACCTCTCCATGCTACTTTGAGTTGTCTGCAGCCTTTGTATGTCTCTTTTAGTTAAGGTCCACGTCTCTGCACCATACGTAAGCACTGGAAGGATGCATTGATCAAACACTTTTTTTTAAGACATAATGGCCTATTACTCTTGAAAATTATGCTGTTCTCTCGGTTGAGCCATGTCCAGTGTTACCTTCAAGCGTTGTGAAAGAACTTTAGTAAAGATTTTATAAACTACTGATAGGAGGCTGATAGGTCTGTAGTTTCCGAGATCCTCAATGTCACCTTTCTTATGTAGCAGGATCATTGTAGCGGTGTTCCAATCCTCTGGAATATTTCCTTCATTAAGGCATCGAGTGAAAATTTGGGCGAGTACTGTTTCGATTTCTCCACTTGCTTCTTGTATGATGTCTACAGTAATTCCATCTTCTCCTGGAGCTTTACCCCGCTTCATGTTCTTGATTGCATGTGCAACTTCTGCTGGAATGACTGGAGGAACTCTGGTACTGGTATCTTTCATGATGTCTGGAGTGCATGTATCATCCCTTTCATATAATTTGGAGTAGAAATCTTTCACTCTTGTCAAAATTTCGCCTCTATTTCTTGTTACGGAACCATCTTCTTTTCTCAGTGCCATAATCTGTTTTCTTCCCTTACTGAGATGTCCCTTTGCTATCTTTACGCTTTGGTTGTTTTCAATTGCTTTCCTCACTAGTTCACAGTTGAATTTTCTTACGTCTTCAGTGATACTTTTTCGTACTGTCTTGCATAGCTCTATATATTCCACTTTGGAAGTCACATCTTCTTTAGTTGTCCTCATCTCTCTTCTTTTTTGCATCAACATTTTCGTTTTTCCTGATAATTTATTTACATGCAACTTGTTCTTAGACCCAGCTAATTTTGTTGCTGTTTAAATAAGAGCTTTGGTTACTTTTCTGTTAACTTCAGAGATGTCCACTTCTTCCGATGTTAGGCCTTCTAAAGCAGAGAACCTGTTCTTCAGTTCCAACTTGAAGGTATTATGGTGTTTTTTAAGGTTGGTTATGTCAATAGATTTAGTTTGTCTTATGAGCTTGCCACGTTCAAGTTTAGTGTTGAGGTGTATCTTACATCTCACCAATCTATGGTCACTACCTATGTTGAACTTGTTTAGCACACTGCAGTCTTCTATGACGAATTTTTTGTTACACATAATAAAATCAATTTCACTTGTCGTCGCATTTGGATGTCTCCATGTCCATTTCCTGTGTGGCTTTTTCTTGAAGAAGGAGTTCAAGATGAAAAACCCTTCTGCCTCTGCAAACTCAACGAGAGTATTTCCACGCTGGTTTCTGTTGCAGTGACCGAATTTACCTACTGAAGTTTCATTCTGTTGCCGTTGCCCTATTTTTGCATTGAAATCTCCCATAATTATTTTCAAGTGCTGCTTACCTTTATTATTTAGATGACAAATTTCCTCATAAAATTCTTCAATTTCTTCTTCAGGATGACTTGTGGTGGGTGCATAAGTTTGAATAATCTGAACCTGGTATCTTTTCGAGAGTTGGATAACAAGCCGTGCAGCTCTGTCATAGGAACGTTCAACTTCTACAACTTTATCCTTCAGTTTCTTGTTTATTATAAATCCAACACCACTAGTTATGCCAGTATCTGTCCCACGATAGTAGAAGAGATGTCCACTTTTCAGTTCGATGAGATCTTCTTCTTTTCTCCTTACCTCACTTAGCCCCACGATGTCCCACTTGATCCTTTGTAGTTCCTCTTCCAATTCAAGAAGCCTTGAATATATATATATCATCATCATCATCATCATTGTCAACCATTATCAATCCACTGCTGGACGAAGGTCTCCCCAAGTTTCCTCCACAACGGTCTGTCTTGTGCCAGTCTCCTCCATGTCACTCCCGCATATTTACGAATTTCATCCACCCATCTCCCATGTGGTCTTTTTCTGGGTCTTTTCCTGTCCCTTGGAATCCAATCTAAAATTTCGGCTGTCCATCTATGGTCTGTCCTTCTGGCAGTATGTCCAGCCCATTGCCATTTCAGGGATTTAACTCTGATCATGATGTCTTCCACTCTTGTCATTTATCGGATCCACGAGTTCCTCTTCTTATCTCTCCTGGTTATACCAAGCATGCACCTCTCCATGCTTCTTTGAGTTGTCTGCAGCCTTTGTATGTCTCTTTTAGTTAAGGTCCACGTCTCTGCACCATACGTAAGCACTGGAAGGATGCATTGATCAAACACTTTTCTTTTAAGACATAATGGCATATTGCTCTTGAAAATTATGCTGTTTCTTCCAAAAGCTCTCCAGGCAAGTTTTGTACGCCGATTAATTTCTTCATTAATGTGACCCTCACTTGATATCTGCTGTCCAAGATAAACATACGTATCTGTTATCTCCAGTTTTTCTCCATCAATCGATAAATCTTCATTTCTTGTAAAAGCATTGAACATCACTTTTGTCTTCTGAAAGTTCATTTTTAATCCCACTTCTTTACTCTTGTCAGCAAGTTCCTGGATCATATTCTGCAGCTCTGATGGGGTAGTTGCAAAAATGACTACGTCATCAGCAAAACGAAGGTGGGTTAGATAATCTCCATTAATCTTTATCCCTTTGTTTTCCCAGTTCAGTGATTGAAAGACATTTTCCAATGTGGCATTAAAGAGCTTCGGAGATATGGTGTCCCCTTGTCTCACTCCCTTTCCAATTTTTATGTGTGTTGTATTTTCAAACAGCCGAATCTTTGCACTTGCATTTTCATAGATGTTATTAATAATATTAATGTATGCATCTTCAATACCGCAGGATTTCAGAGCCGTGGTAACTGCTGATGGTTTCACCGAATCAAAGGCTTTTTCATAATCGATAAAAGCCATGCACAATGGAAGTTCATATTCCCTCGCTCTTTCAATTAGTTCTCTCAGTACGTGGATATGATCTATTGTGCTGTAGCCACTCCTGAATCCAGCTTGTTCTCTCGGTTGAGCCATGTCCAGTGTTACCTTCAAGCGGTGTGAAAGAACTTTAGTGAAGATTTTATAAACCACTGATAGGAGGCTGATAGGTCTGTAGTTCCTGAGATCCTCAATGTCACCTTTTTTATGTAGCAGGATCATTGTAGCATTGTTCAAATCCTCAGGAATCTTCCCTTCATTAAGGCATCGAGTGAAAATTTGGGCGAGTACTGTTTCAATTTCTCCACTTGCTTCTTGTATGATGTCTATAGTAATTCCATCTTCTCCTGGAGCTTTCCCCCGCTTCATGTTCTTGATTGCATGTGCAACTTCTGCTGGGAGGACTGGAAGAACTCTGGTACCTTTCATGATGTCTGGAGTACATGTATCATCCCTTTCATATAATTTGGAGTAGAAATCTTTCACTCTTGTCAAAATTTCACCTCTATTTCTTGTTATAGAACCATCTTCTTTTCTCAGAGCCATAATCTGTTTTCTTCCCTTACTGAGATGTCCCTTTGCTATCTTTAGGCTTTGGTTGTTTTCAATTGCTTTCCTCACTAGCTCACAGTTGAATTTCCTTACGTCTTCAGTGGTACTTTTTCTTTTTCGTGCTGTCTTGCATAGCTCTATATATTCCACTTTGGAAGTCACATCTTCTTTAGTTGTCCTCATCTCTCTTCTTTTTTGCATCAACATTTTGGTTTTTCCTGATAATTTGTTTACATGCAACTTGTTCTTAGACCCAGCTAATTTTGTTGCTGTTTCCATAAGAGCTTTGGTTACTTTTCTGTTAACTTCCGAAATATCCACTTCTTCCGATGTTAGGCCTTCTAAAGCAGAGAATCTGTTCTTCAGTTCCAACTTGAAAGTATTATGGTGTTTTTTAAGGTTGGTTATGTCAATACATTTTGTTTTGTCTTATGAGCTTGCCACGTTCCAGTTTAGTGTTGAGGTGCATCTTACATCTCACCAATCTATGGTCACTACCTGTGTTGAACTTGTTTAGCACACTGCAGTCTTCGATGACGAATTTTTTGTTACACATAATAAAATCAATTTCACTTGTCGTCCCAATTGGATGTCTCCATGTCCATTTCCTGTGTGGCTTTTTCTTGAAAAAGGAATTCAAGATGAAAAATCCTTCTGCCTCTGCAAACTCAACGAGAGTATTTCCACGCTGGTTTCTGTTGCCGTGACCGAATTTACCTACTGAAGTTTCATTCTGTTGCCGGTGCCCTATTTTTGCATTGAAATCTCCCATAATTATCTTCAAGTGCTGCTTACCTTTATTATTTAGATGACGAATTTCCTCATAAAATTCTTCAATTTCTTCTTCAGGATGACTTGTGGTGGGTGCATAAGTTTGAATAATCTGAGCCTGGTATCTTCTCGATAGTTGGATAACGAGTCGTGCAGCTCTGTCCGAGGAACTTTCAACTTCTACCACTTTATCCTTCAGTTTCTTGTTTATTATAAATCCAACACCACTAGCTCTGCCAGTATCTGTCCCACGATAATAGAAGATATGTCCACTTTTCAGTTCAATGAGATCTTCTCCTTTTCTCCTTACCTCACTCAGCCCGACGATGTCCCACTTGATCCTTTGTAGTTCCTCTTCCAATTCAAGAAGCCTTGAATCAGAAGATAGGGAGCGTGCGTTGTAGGTAGCCAAGGTCAGCATCAAATGGCAGCCTAGTCCGGTCCTCCGGGGATTCTTAGCACCCTCTGCCTTCATGTCGCACTGGCCGCTGCCTTGGCCAGGTACATTCCAGCTGCCGGAGACTGAGGGCCAAGATTTAAGTTGTAGAGTCATTTTGGAGGTGTTTGGCCATAACTCACCACGCTGGCCAAGCGGGTTGGTGAGTGTGGGATAGCATTTCCTCTGATCCCGATGGTATAGTTATACCGCTATTTGCGGTCGTCAGAGCCCCTTTAGTGGGAACAGGATGCACCACGAGAAGGCGGGGTTGACATTTGTCAAGGAGAGGCTGTGATGTTACGCATCACCTGACCTTACATCCCATATATATATATATATATATATATATATATATATTTATTCGTATAACGTTATACGAATTTATATATATATATATATTCGTATAACGTTATACGAATTTATATATTTTTCAATAACATATGTTTTACTGTTTTACATTTACATTAAGACCGTTCGCCTCACCAGCATTTTACACCACGAGCCGCCACTGCAGGGAAGCCTACAGAACTGTAATGAAAAGGTAAATTCTTCAGAAGTGGCGTCATCCGAAGAAATTGATGTGGTGTGCTTAAATGCTCACAATGAATGGGAACAATCTATGCCTGAAAGTTTAAACAGTGATGAACCATCCTCAACTTCATCTACGGAGATCGATGTGTTTTGCTCAAAAGCTGCTAATGCTTTGGAAGAACAGGAGGTAGGCATTTTATTTTTTATGTTAATCATTTGTGCATGTAAGATGTGTATGACATTGTAAGTGATCTGTTGAAGACCTTCTCTTGAAACATTTCTGTTGCAGGCCACGTGGCGTTTTAGGGTAGTTAGTTTCTTTGTTTTCCGTACATGTCGTTTCTTTTACCAGGAAAGATTTAATGTACGATATCTTTGGAATATTTCTGTACGAAATCTTAACATGCAGTTCATTTTAGAACGTGTATCTGATGTTACGAGAAATTTAAATTGCATGACCCCGAGTTATTTTAGAGTAGAAATTTTATGTTGCAACCACGTGGCGTTTTAGGGTAGATAGTTTCTTTGTTGTCCGTACATGTCGTTTTTTCTGCCGGGGTATTTTGCTCGCGATGTTTGAATGATTTAACATATTTGGAGTTTGCGAAGGGTTTTGAAATCCCATAAGACTTGAAATAACATTTCCGATTTATTCTAATTTCTTTGTGATGAATTTGAAACTTATAGTTTGTCATTCTGAAATTATGCGGTAGCGTGTGTCGATATATTTGTGTGTCTGAAAAGCTTTAAATCGAGGGGAAACTACAAAGTAATTTTTTAAGCGCTTCCATCCGGGTATCGGTATAATAGGGTGAATTTTATCCAAACAGAGCTCATATTAAATCCTTCGAAATAATTACTTTTCATCTAAAACGGGGAGGGTTTGGGGAATATTTGTTCTTCAGAATGGCTGGAATCTATTATAATATGTCCAGATACGCTACCGGATATTTTATTTTTACTAGATAGCATAGTAGTATTTCGCTCTTTTTTTTTTTTTTTTTGTTTTAGAAAGATGTTGACGAAGACTATATCACCAAGTTTGAGGAAGACGACAAATCCGAGTGGCCCAAACATCGTCTTACTCAACATACTACAGACTTCAATTACGAATATAAACCTATGTGTGGAGGAGCTAAGCTTCCCCAGGAGGTCACAACCCGAAATCTACCAAGTTCAAATATGGCTGGATCTTCTCGTGTGGTTCCAGTCTCAGTAGACCCTGTTCACATCATCGACAGGTCTAGTGAAGGTCAACCCAGTGCTGATGTAGATGTTCCGAACGTGGAGAGAAGAAATTCTTTAGGTTACCGAGCTGTGAGTCACTCGTCCAGGTTTAGTCGAAAGTACTCTACCACTTTCCAGACGTACAAATCAGGTTAGAAATTGGGACGATCCAAAAACCCGAAGATTCCATCCCATTTGTTCGTGAAGCGCTTGCAAATGCCTTTGTCGATTTTACTAGGGAGTCTAACTTCTCGCACGTGAGAATGGTGACGCGCTCTCGACATCTGAACAACCCAGTCCATTTACCCGTCATAGCAATTGATTACTTGTCAATTGAGCGCTTTTTCGAAGCGTTAGAAAAAGTTGTACAGTCAAATACGGAGATTTTGGCTGATACAGAACTCGAGTTTGATCTAATATTTGTTATTATTGACAGACGAGGGGGGGGGGGGGCTGCACCGCGAACTCCGGGTCCCCAGAGGAGGCTGATTGCTGACCTTTCTCTTTTTAACAAAAAGAAGAAGTCCCTCATTTCCATACCAAACAATGATAATCTGTGCTTAGCTAGAGCACTCGTGGTAGCCATAGAACAGGTGCAAAAAAGAACGGGGAAATTTCGAATGAGAAGTTCAAAGTAATTCAGGATTCACGCTGTAATCGCCAACGTGAACTGGCACTGTCTCTTCACGAATCGTGTGGTGTTCGTGCGGGAGAATGTGGCCTTAACGAATTAGAGAAGTTTCAGCAAGGTCTTCAGCATCAAATTGTGGTGTATTCTGTTGCTGACGACTTCTCTATCATCTACAGAGGTCACCATAAATCCTCTAAAGTTTATTTATTGTATGAGAAAGGTCACTTTAATGTCATCACAAACCCTGTGGGGTACTTCAGGGCAAATTCACAATTTGGGGATGGTTTGAAACTTATATACAATAGTAGGGGTCATGCATGCCCCAACATGTGTCGTTGTTGCCACACAAAAGGTTGTCCGCAGTCCGGATCGTACGTGATTTGCCAAGTTTGTGCCCGATACTTTAAAAGACAGGATTGTTCCGATGCACACAAAGTAAACAATACATGTGAAACAAACCATCGCTGCATGAAATGTTTGATGTATTTTAACCCTACCCACAGAATTATTTGTAGAACCAATGAAAAAACAGCAATCGGACTCCCAGTCCTACATATACTTTGATATTGAGACAGCCCAGACTGATAATGGACTTTTGATCCCTGTTTTAGTCGTCGCTACATTCAAAATGATAACCGACTGGAATGTTGTTCAATTTCGTACCGTTGAAGATTTCATAGATTGGTTGTTAGCAGATGAAACTTCCTCAAGAGGGCCGAGGTGGCAGAATAAGATTTTCAAGCCACGCTTTCGAAATGTGACTGTCTTAGCTCATAACTTAAAAGTTTCCGATGGTTTACCTATACTAAACACCCTATACCAAAAAAATCTCAAACCGGAGATCGTGTTTCAGGGAGCTAATGTCATGGGTATCTTTCTGAAAACACTGAAAATAAGATTTATTGACACTCTTTCGTTTATCCCATCCCCTCTTCGACACTTCCCCTACACATTTAACATAACGGATGTTAAAAAGGGATTTTTCCCCTACAGTTCTTGCCGCCTTGAGAACCTAAACTATAAAGGTAGCATCCCCGAGAGGAAATACTTTCCCATAGAGTCATTCTCAAACAAAAACTACTAGAATTTGAGAAATGGTACAGTGAAAAAAGAGGAAAAGAGTATCGCCTCTGGGAAGAGATGGTTTCATATTGTGAAGATGATGTGCGCGTTCTACGTATCGGTGCAGAATCTTTTCGTTGCGAATTCAAGGTGCTTACAGGGATAGATCCATTTGAAGATGATCTGACTATTGCTGGGGCATGCCTAAGGGTTTTCCGAACAAATTTTCTTCAGGAGAAGACAATAGGGATTATCCCTGCTATCGGCTATTCATCAAGGGACATCTGTAGTCGTAAATGTGCTGCATGGCTAAAGTATGTGGAAGTAACTTCGGGGCAGATTATCCAAAGCTCGTGTTCTCCAGATGGTGAGTTTAAAATCGGCCGCTACAAGGTGAATGGAATTTGTTATGCTACCCGTGTGATATATGAATTTCACGGATGTTTTTTCATGGTTGTAGTGTTTGCTACCCTGACGGCGACACTAATCAGCCATTTTATCAGCTTCCCGTGATTCAGGTAAGAATGAAAAATATAGATAAAGAGAATTTTGTTGTATCCACCATGCCCGATTACAGGCTTCGTGTCATGTGGGAACATGAATTCGAACAACTTTTAAAATCAGATCCACGGATCTCAAACATCCTTGATAGCCTACCTGAAAGAATTGCTATAGAGATGAGGGAGTTCTTGTATGGTGGCAGAACCGAAGCTATTACGATATATGCTAACACGGAGGAAGAAAAGACAATACGGTATCTCGACTTCTGTAGTCTGTATCCGTATGTGTGCAAATACGGTCGCTTTCCTGTAGGCCATCCACGACGAATCACTGAAAATTTTTGTCATGAAATAAATGCATATTATGGCATCATAAAAGCAACAATATTACCTCCCAAAAAATTGTTTTTGCCCGTGATACCATTAAAATATAATGCTAAATTGCTTTTCCCCCTATGTTTCACATGTGTAAAAACTCAGAATCAGGAAGGATGTCATCACAACGATTCAGCCAGATGCTTTACTGCAGCATGGACGTCTGATGAATTTTCCAAAGCCCTTTCACTTGGCTACAAAATTGTGTATATACATGATATTTGGCAGTCGACGCCTTCTCGCAATACACAAAAGACACTGGAGAAAAAGGCATCTTCTCGGAATACATAGATACATTTATAGGTGCAAAACAAAAGTATTCAGGGTTCCCAAAGGACATAGTTTCCGTAGAAGAGAAAGTGAAGTACTGTGAAGACTTCTTCAACGCCGAAGGTGTCCGTATCGACCCTGGGGAAGTCACGCCCAACTCGGTTAGCCGACTCACAGCAAAATTAGCTCTAAACTCATTATGGGGGAAACTAGCTCAGAATCCAGACAAAATACAAAACGTAATTATGGACAATCTTGTCCAATATTTGGAAATCCTAAACGACAAAACGAAAATAATCAACGATATCTTCGAAGTGAATGACGAACACCTGATGGTTACTTTCAAGAACGTGAAAAAATTCGTCCCTACTAATACCAAGGAAAACATAGTCATTGCTTCGTTTGTAACATCCACCGCTCGTTTGAAGTTATACTCAATTTTGGAGCAATTACAAACAAGGATGTTATACATGGACACAGACTCTGTGGTATACAGTTCGATTCCTCAAGAAACCACGCATCCTGTCTGTGGTAATTATCTCGGAGAACTGGTTGATGAGATTGCTAGTAAATACCCTGAGGGAGTTGCAATCGAAGAAGTTTTATCAACAGGACCGAAAGTGTATAATATGAGACTCTCAAATGGGGAAATAATTCAGCGTTGTAAAGGCATAACCTTAAATAACAACACCAAGAAAAGATTTACTGTAGGACTTCTAAAAAGTATGGTGATGAACGAAGATCGCACTCCCATAAAATCCCTACAACATTTTCTTGTGGTGCGAAACAAACATTTGGGCACCCTAAAAAACTTGCCATCAGAAAAGTATTTTAAAATGGTGTTCGAAAAGCGAGTGCTGAACAATGAATCATTTACACCATACCCTTACGTGTTTTAAAAACAAACTCTAGCAACAGGTGCCTTAGTAAAGAGAAGCTGTTACTACATTTATTTTTCTTCTCTGTTTCCAGAAGATGAATGATTTCGAGATACATTTGTATATTGTATTACTAGGTAACTCATTGTAACTTGAATAAAATACGAATTCCATGTATTTCGTTTCCTTTCTTACCTTAATGTATATCCAGAGAAACACGGTATTTAAAACATAAAACTATTTACGAAAGATTTTCAGGTGTATCTGTATATTGTATAAATACATGTATTTCTAGAGAAACACGATGTTTAAAACTTAAAACTGATTTATGACAGAGATTTTTTTTTTTTAGACTGAAAGCTGCTGGTACCAGGGTGGCGGTATTTCCACAGGCATTAAAATAGTTAATGCCCAGGTCAAAGTTAATATATATCGTCGATTTACGATTGTCAATGGTAATTGGTATCTCTCAGATGGGGAGTTTCTTAGACACAAGAAGAGTGGATTTTTCTCTAAGGATCATTGGATTCAATAGATGAATATCTGGAAGGTGATAATTCAAACATTCGGAAAATGTGTTTTGGAAGAGAGATGGGTCTCACTGTAACACCTTGGATCCGTACTGTACAGTTGGATAAAGGAATAGCGACAGAAAGTGAAGGATGTAGCAGTACACATATTAGACTTGCCTATGGACAATGGGTAGAACTGCAAGATATCAAAGATGAAGTTACAAAAGAAGTCATCTTTCACTATTTTAAGTCATTATCGCTCAGGCATATGTACTGTGAAATAAGTGGTGAGATAATAAACCGAGACTGTATTTGCACAACTGACCATGTAGTTTTGACTCGACTGATTTACGATATTCTAAAAACAAGAATATTACAGTATTTATTAGAGCAGTCGAAAATGTTTGGGGAGGATATAGATGATATAGTTCATAACAACTACCATACGAATTCTGCAGTATTAGGTATTGAAATCTATGAAGTAATGAGAGAATTTTGTGACAATTCCCGCAAAGCTGTATGTGCTACTTTCATAGACTCTACTGACCTAAATTCTGTTATTTCTACGATAATTCGCGAACTCCGTGAAATAGATAATTTCGAATAAATACTTTTTTCAAAAAAAAAAAAAAAAAATGTTTGTGTTTTCTTGGAAGGAAGATTGAGCCAAAAACATAATTTTTAAAATCACTGCATATTTAATATGAAATCCAGCGCGTACATTTTTTGGGTTTTGACAGAGATTGACCAACTTGTAATTTTTCTTTTTTTACAAATAAATGTTTGTTTTTTACATATTTCGAAGGCAAATTGACTTCTTTAACTGCATGACTAAATTCAAGAGAAGCTGGAATGCGTCTTTCCAATTTTTTATTTCCCAACAAATTGTCCACGAGATCAACGATGTTTGAGTCAACGAGAACTTTATCTTTGTATACGAATTCTCCACTTGGAGTCCATGAAATAATGTTTGAATTCTTTTTAAAAATGTCTAAAACAATATGTGCATATCTTCTTAAATTGTTTGGAACAGTTTGTATCACGAGACCTTCAACATCACCATCTGTTGCTGGTGAATCGGTAACTTCAACCTTTTCATGAAGTTTCCTTACATCAGCTGTCATATTCCAGAATTCTCCAGATGAATTATAATTCGTTGAAGAGTTTGCCGTGGGAGGATTTAAGAGTGATACTTGAATTCGTTTATTAAGCACTTGATTATATAATTTAATTTTCACATCGACAGGTTCTTTACTCATCAAAATTTTCTTCATTTCTTTATCGAGGTCAGATAAAACTTCATCGGTAGGCACATGTCTCGTAACTCTCTCCTCTGGAACAAGCACCATTTTCCTTCCGTATTCCATATTATTACCTTAACAGAGTTGTAAAAACGCTCAGAGCTGCAGGTATCAACACAACTAAGAATCCTCCTTTCTGAACCAAAACTCTTCTTTTCTTGAACAAAGGGATTTTTTATCAGCTAATTTCCTTAGTGTGTGTTTATGACCTCGCAATTTTCCCTTCTGATGAGGGGTAAGGGGGACATTGCCTTTTAAAGGGTTCAAAGCACATTCACAAATTGCTTTGATTCCACTATTTGATAGCTTTCTCAAAAAATCTTTCTAGTGTTTTTTAGAGAAAATCTTAATCAACCGCAGCTGCTGAATGTGTTGCTCCGATAATGCCATGTTGTAGAATAACAAACTTTTTTAACACCCTTAAGCTTTTAACCACTCCGAATACGTGACTGCTTTATGTTTTCTATCAGTTCTCTGATGAACTTGAAAAAGTACATTGGCAACGGGGAGGTAAATCACATTAGGACAACACAGATCATCTAAGTCGAAAAAGGTGACATTAGTTAACTTTTAAAAGTACTTGCATTTACTTAGACGTTTGACGAAGAAAATACTATTGGTTTAATAACCGAAGGAGCAAAAGAAGCTTAAAAAAACATCGTACCCTATATCGCCATTAGTCCTAGGAATGGGATGTATATTTTTAGTAGTCCAAAGACAGTGCGTCATGTACCTTGGATGCATCCGGTTGAAAGGAAAAAGCGGTAAAGGATAAACATGAGTTACTTCGCCCGTCTGTAAACAACACTTAACTAGTTCTTTTACTATAAATTCTCCGTTCTGAAGGACAAATCCTTCTACATCGACGATGACAGTCTTCAGAACGAACGAGTTGCTAACGTCGTGGTTGGTAAATATATTGAGTTTCTTCCGGTCGTATGTTGGTGCGCAAGCGCATTTCTTCGGGTGTGATCCCATTGAGATCTATCATTAAGTAGCTAAACGGAAATTTCGTTGCATTCATGTAAACTTCTTGAAAAAATTCACGTTTGTCCGGGTATATCTGTCTTCCTAAATGAGTAATTTGGTTCACATCTCTTCGGGACTTAAACAGAAACAAATAATGAGCACTCAGGGAAATTTCTCCCATTTCTTTGCCTTTATGTAAAATATTTTGAGTAATGAATATCACGGACACATTGAAATGATGACTCCCTCTAGAGAACAAGTGAGTTAATTTCTTATCGCTTCCGCATTCAGTCATGAGATCGTCAATAACAAACAGCGTTCTTCCTTTCACATAGTCACGGAAATTAGGTGGGATGCCTTTCACAAATGTCACGCTTTCTATTTCGTCGTACAATGTTTGGGGAACCCCATAGAACCACACCACGTGTTCGGGAGGGGAGATGACTACCTCTTTATGCTCAAGTAAGCGTTTTACAAACTGGGTCTTTCCGCATCCCGTAGGACCCACTATCAGGGCTGTGAAAGGATGTTGTAGTCTGGGCACTTCCATGTCAACTGAAGAGTATAACAGGAGTCATCGCAAGTTAAATACGCATCATCGGAAAGAGAGTTCAATCAAAGTTTTATTATTCACATTCTAAATTTTGTTACAATTCCAAATTTCTTTCGAGCAAAATCATAAACACGTACATCGTTTGTTTCGCTTTTATAATTAAAATTTTTTACAATAGAATACAAGCTTTTTCCGTGACATCTGGAATATAAGTAAAAAATACAAAACTGGCCACATACGGCCGTAAATGAACTTTGGAGAGAGATGTCATTAAAATTCACTATTTCAAACTTGGAAACGAATCGTGTGATAGGTCCTTCAAAATGTTCTGGGGGTGTCCGTAGGAATCAAAAAATTCCACCGTTGTTGGGTTTGGTATATACATGGCCAACCAGTGTTTCCATGTATTTCCATACCGATCCGTTTTCACAACAAGGCATGCTGGGAAGTCGGTCACAAGCAAACACTCCGAGGAAGGAACGACGGGTCACGTGATCTTGCTTAAGGGACTTCGTTATTTGCACACTGCTCATTGCTTCAGTTAGAGAAATCACATAGAATACTTCTGGACTTGGAAATTTCGATAATGTTCTGGAACTCGCCGTAGATCAGCACCGAAATGGTTTTTGTCAAAGCTTTTCCAAATTTGATTTCCACTCTTAAATTTCCTTGCTGGATCAGATTCATATGTCCTCCATCACACAGGTCGGGACTGAGATCGAACGCATAAAGAGTGTATCCCTTGGAAAATTCTTCCCGGTTAATGAAAATTCCTCTGTCTTGACCCAGTTTCTCGGTTCCTTGAAATAAACTGTGGTAGGAACCAATCGTGTTTCCCTTTTCAAAATTGGGTTCTAGAGGTTTATGAGGAACTGGCTGTCCATCGACGTACACAGCGATAAAGTTGACATCGTAATGCTTGAATTCAAAGGGGTTTGATCTATATGTACCATTAAAAGCGTTGTTATCTGCGCATTCAATAACCAATCTTTTGGGCATTTGGCCGAGGAATACGTTGTCTTGCACGAAGGACATACTTCCTTGAGAAATAGAATACACTTTGCATAAAACACGATCAATGGGATATTTGGCAGGGGATTTTTCTAAAGCTTTTGCATGGCCTATGGCAACTCCAGGGTTGACTTTCACTTTTCCCACAAAAATTGATGCATGCTCCATGAGAACTCTGTAATTGGGTGTTCCGAAGGAGTAAACTAGGCAGAAATCAGGCTTGCTTCGAATCCGTTTGACTTTTACATCCACTAAATTCAGTAACAGTCTATTTTGAAAAATAAATCACAATGCAATGTTCCAATCATGTCCATCGTCACGCTGTCCTTTACGAGTTCGTAGCGTTGGTGCAATCCCTTGTTTGTTGTAGCATTCGTGGAGTTAATTTCATGCTGATGTCCGGCTGTATCCTTGTAGAAACCTTCACATGCTAAATAGGTTTTCTTTGTTTCTTCTCCATAATTCAGTAGAGTTTCAATATAAGCTCTGTAGGGATATGTGTTGCTTGATGACGAAATCACATTTTCGTTTAAACTGATGTCGACTTGTGAAAACAGAGAATGAAGAAAACAGTTAATGGGCCCCACTGGTTCTTTGTCGGGCAGAGCTGAGTTGTCGGATTTTACAATTTTGACTTTCACGTATAGCTGAGTCGAAGATAAGTCCATGTATTCTTCCCCACTCCACGAAATATTAAATTCCAGAGGTCCGCCATCTCGAATGTAGGCTAAGGGGTGGTATTCATTCTATTGTCCTTTTTCTATGCTTGTCTGTGTGAGAGGTAAAGCAAATAAATCCAGTTCCGACTTGAGACATACGGGGGAATGAGTGTGAATCAGAGCCATAGTTTTACGGATCAAAAATATCGTGTGCTGTCCTGTTCGATTTCTTTGAGCGAATGATGCATGTCTTCGTTTTTCTCTTCCTTTTAACGCTACCTCCCAACATCTTCTTCACTTTGCTGGATGCTTTATCGGTGAGTATTTGTCCTGCTTCTTTAGCTCAAAATTTGGCCGCCGTTTTTACATCTTTTCCTTGAATAACATCCGTGGCGAGATACATACTCGTTCGTAAGACTTGTTTTCCGAGCGTTTTAGCACCTTGTTCGAATAACGGTACTGCTGCTCTAAATAACGAACGAAAGAGTCCCCCGAGTCCATAACCTTTTTGCAGTCGCACTCCTTGATAGTAACCTAATCCTTTTCCAGTTTGATTGACGTAATAATCCTTGAAGGATTTCGTACAGCACAGGTATGGTTCGTACATGGTTAGAGATGTTTAAGACGAAAATGAAGTTTCACGATTGCTGTTCCTCGTTCAAATGGCACTAATTGGCCTATGTGATCCTTATAACAATTTCGATGGTTTGAAAATTTTTTCTTGCAAGAGGTAAATAATGAGGTCGATCAAACAAAGCGCTCACCATCTCTCCGTCCTCACCACTCACTTTAACGATGCGAAGTAGCGGAGCAACTATGTCTCCCACCGGTTGCGGTTCCGCAATATCATTGTATACATACAACAGAGAAAACCGAACGTTTAGATCTGCAATAAACTCGCCATTTACAGAGAGAGCCCCACTCACAGCCGAAAGTTGCATGGGTTGGTATCCTAAGATTTCTGCAATCCCGGGAGGCAAATCCAACCAAGTGCCTTTAAGAAGAGTAGTCTTGACCTTTTGAGTAGCTTTATTATAATTCAAAAAGATTTTATTGGCAAAGTGATTGCTCATGGATTTAACAATGTCCGCTATAGACTCGTAATGGCCTGGAGAGATTCTTCCCGTCTTAAACTGACCCGTTCCTAAATCGTATTCGAAATGATTGGATTTCCTCGTGATATTATACCACGAATGGGGGTAGATGAGTTCGACGAGTCCCACTTCCCAGTCCCCTTTCAGTTCGATTGGGGTACGAAGACGCTTTATGAAATGAGATATTTTGTTGTCCTAAAAGTAACCGAGAGAACTATCGCTCGGTAACGTCAAATAGAAACTCATCCTGCGTACTGCGCGTTTGAGATAAGTATCGAACTTTTATATGCTCCCTAAATCGTTCGATGCTGTCCAAGAATTAAACTTATCGGGGTAGCCTTTAAATTTAACAAAGTATTCCATTTTTCCTCTTCTTTTGCGTTTCTTTAGAACACGTTCCACAGGAAAGGTCTCAGAGGGTATTACTTTTTGTAGCTCTTCAGCGTAGAAGGTGCCTTCAACTTCCACACCTAGTAAATCTTTAACTTTGTAGACTGGTGGCGATCTGGGAATGCATCTCGAAACTACAAAATTTCCTCTGACCAGTTAGTTTCATAACCTTTTTCGAAATGCAGTTTGCTTTTTGATAGCCTAACGTATTCCCCTATTCCGAATTTATAGATGGCGGGAATTTGAATCACATCACCGTATAGATTTTTCCACACTTCCGTTTCGTTGCTTAGATTGACATTAGCGGGCTCTGTCTTAATACTCCGGTGATATGATGAATTGTAACTTCGCACCAGCTTTTGCAATATATTGATGTATTTGTAGGTGTTTCGACTCGTAAAATATTTCCACATTTTGGTTTTCAAACTGAGATTAGATCTTTCTACAATGCTTGCTTTTGTTTTATTTTTGGTTGTAAAGAAATGAACACCTTGTAGTTTCAAAAACCTCTGAAATTCCCGATTTTTAAATTCCGATCCTTGATCCGTTTGTAAGTTTAAGGTATAACGAAGTGAATTTCTCCGTCATTTTTATCCGCGCCGGGATTCGAACCCGGGTCCACTCATTCCGGAATAAGTTGCTCTACCAATTAAGCTACGCGGACGTTTATTCTGATTCCTATCTGACTTTATGTCGTGTGCGTCCTCCTGGCAGGTACGTCACATCTCCTGGTACGTTACATCATCTCCCCCTTATTATTATTTTTTTTTCGAAGTGCTGGAGAAAGGATTCTCTTATTTTTCCTATCTCGCGGTGTGGAAAATAACATCACACCAATGCGAGATTTTGAACGGTCGGGTCATCCGGGTAGTTCGGGCGCCATTATAACGAAGTAAATTTCTCCGTCATTTTTGGTCTACGCCGGGATTCGAACCCGAGGCCGCTTATTCCGGAACAAGTTGCTCTACCAATTAAGCTACGCGGACGTTTATTCTGATTCCTATCTGACTTTATGTCGTGTGCGTCCTCCTGGCAGGTACGTCACATCTCCTGGTACGTTACAAAGGGTTTGCGTTCTTCGAATATTTTCTTAAACACTTTAACCATGACTGATCCCGTCTTTTGGTTTATAGGCGGAACCCAAGCATACTTTCCAAATATATCGATACATGTTAATAAATATCTGTAACCGAGATTATATTCTCTCAAATTCGACAAATCCACTATATCGGCCTGCCATTGTTCGTCAATCCCCCGCACAATGACTCAATTTCTTGGGAAATGGCGTCTCGCTGGTTTATGCAGAGTGTATGCATTCCCCCCCCCCTCAGCCAATGTTCGATGTCTTTTTCTTTATTTTCCCGTTAACAGCATGGAATAAAGCATTTACACCACCGAAACTTCCAGGATGTTCAGGATCCAGATACGCTTGTTTCAGGAGATGATGCACCATTGCAGCAATTAATTTGGATAGTTTCTATGGAAACACGAACATTCATGTTATACGTAAGACAGAAATAACAGGAATGACGTACAAGAAGTACTTACATGTTATGTTATTGAGACATCGGGTCTACCAAAATGTACAGATTTTTAGCGTTCTCCAATACATCACAAATATTCAACTCATTAAAGAATTCTACATAAGTGTTTTGTGGCATGAAAAATGCATCATTCACAAATTCGCGACCAATCCAATTTACATCCATCTTAGCCACATTCTTATTAAACAGTGCACGCACTTTTCCTTTTCGCGTTGAAAATTCACATGCGTGTCCAAGTCCATAGCAGTCTTCAACTTTACACATAAGACAGTCAATGAGGTCATTAATTGTTGAAGCAATGTTCTTTTTTATCACATGTAAAAATGTCTTTTTTAACACAGATTCACCGTCTACGATGCCGTCATTACGAACCCACATACTGTGCTTCTCAGTTTCGGAGCACACGGTTTTTTTAAAACATTCCCCAAATATTAACTGATGAATGCTGGTCCTAATGGCATCGGTACGTTCATTCAGTTTTTGCCACTGGTTCACAGTCAGAGATATCCGGTTTTGCTGTGCAGATAGGAATCCGTTTATTACACTAATGACTTGAATATGTAGATAATTCATGTCGTTTTTTATGTGTTGTCAGAAACAGTTTCTTTGCTATGCATTGAGTTAAGTCGGAGTCGAACGGGTCCGCGAACGTTGTCGCTTCAGCAAATTCTTCCCACAAAAATGGCGTCATCACCAGTCCACGACTAGTTGAAAAACAATGATGGTTCACACACTTATAGATCCGTAAGTGTACTTTTACACGATCTCTAAAATCATTGATAACAGCAAACACGTCGTCACCAAGGTGGTAGTGATGGCTTGGTATATTATCCACCGTGAAACCTTTCAAATGGTCTTCCCTATAAGTTACTGGTTCTTCACGAGATTCCACCTGTGCTAAACTACCATCGATACTACGCTTCATCATGGGACCACAAAGGATAGACACACCCGATACACTCACCAGCACAACAAGAATGAAGCCCTTGCACTCGACAAGACGCTCGGAACGTTAAGCATTCAAGCACAAGCATGCACACTGCTTCACCTGACACATATGCTACCACGAGCCGTAAGCATGATACATCTATAGCGGCAACGCTTGATATCACCTGTTGACACCGGAGGAAATGTTTCTTTCCAGGAATATTCCTCTGAACACGTGCTGCTACTTACTGGGGAACGGTTCCGTGATCCTCGTTCTATGACGTCACTGGATTAGTCTAGAACCCCAGGACATACGACCTTCCGGTTTCCTGGCTGTGACGTTACAAAGATAATCTCGCTCCGAAACTTGTGGGGTATGTTCCACGGGGTGCCTAATCACGTGACCATTCTTACTACATCAGGCTCGCTGCCTTCCCTTGCAAGTACGATCATCTGAGACTAACCTATGACGTCACTCAGGGTCGTTGCCATCCCCTACACGTAATTTGTATGACGTCACACAGGCGCGCTGCCTTCCCAACCTATGACGTCACTAGACTAACTGCCTTCCCCAACTACTCATGAATACGTTCATCTATTCCCAACCTATGACGTCACTAGACTAACTGCCTTCCCCAACATGTGACTTGCCTTGAGTTGACATCTCACGGTTACTTGACTTGACTGACCGCGGTTACGGTAACCCGCCATTACGCCATACCGCCGTCCTGTACTACTAATCAGCATCATTGCAAACTTTGAGCACTGGTTTTTCTCCTGCGGATATTTTTAATTTCAGATGTTTGGTGGTATACATCACAGATATCGAATAACACATTTCCCTCCTCTTCAGGGTGCTTCAAAAATGAAAGGACGAATACTGCACACTAAAATAAGCAAAAACGTCCCAATCAACATGGGTTCGGAAATGACCCCTTTGCGAGATAATGCACATTGTATCTTACGATCCACCAATGACAATGCAGGGACATTTGTTGAGCCAAAGAATGCAACCCTTGCTAAGAACGGTGTATTGAAACATCAGATAATGCAATATGACAGACTTTAACAACACTGAAAGGTAAAGTTGTTACATGTTACAGGATGTTACAGAAGGCGTTCAAAATAAGGTCCGTGCATCTATACGCAGCTTCGTAACCTTTGGCGGAAGGAGTAGCGAATACTTTCAAACAGTCCTGATTCATTCCTGATTTGCTGAACGGCACCTTCAACGAGATCCTGCAAATCTTTAACGGTGTCAACGACAGGTGTACACTAAGTTTTTCATATGGCGCCAGATACAGTAATCCAAAAGATTTAAACCTTTAATCGGCAGATGTACCTGAACCAAAAGTTCCCTAAATTTTGCTTCGCTCCTCAAACAGAAGTGTTCTCATAGTGACCGGGTTATAGGAACGCTACGGCAAAACAATTCCTTTCCCTCTATCTCAGGAGTATCGATTATAAATCCGTCGCTGGTTGTAAGTGCTTCCTTACAGTCCCTAGTGTTACAGCATGTAGTTTGATTCACTTTTAGTCATTTATTCTCTGTTCTATCACCCAAGGAATGATTTTGACGAAGTAATAATCCACTGGACATGAACATCATGCCACATCATGGAAACAAGTTACTAAAACAGTTTTCCTCTTCTTTTTTAGGTTCGTCGATCTTTTTATAGCATTCTTAGCGGAAAAGATAATCAGACAGGAAGGGTTCATGATAATCATTCCCCAAAATGACCACTTAGAATGGCAAATCTAAAGTAAAAGCGACGCTTTCTGATGCGCAGGTTTGCTGGTTTCTGTCGCGTTCGGCCCACTTCTTAGACAGAGATACATTTGTTCGAGCTGATTGCAGCCTATTTTGCTAATCCCGAGTTAATTCGTTCTAGCCGGTTAAAGGGTTAAGTCTGGTGATCTAGGAGGCCAAAGTACAGTACCACCTCAACCAATCCATCGTCGATCGAACTTTCAGTTACATACTTAGTCACAGGTCTCGCGAAGTGTTCCAGTGCACCATCATGCATAAACCATATATTTCAGCGTTGAGAAAGGGGAAAGGAGGTCTGGACGAAAAATCCGCAGGAATTGTATAGCTTGTTTAAAAGAATGTGTGGTATAATTAGACGATATCCTAGTAACCCTACCAACCATTCAATGAGAAACGTTGCTGATGTCGTAACTCTCGCATTGCATGTGGATTGTCGACGCCCCAAACATGACAAATATGATAATTAAAAATTCCTTCACGAGTGAACTCAGCTTTGTCAGTGAACAGAATTTTGCTTACAAAACTGTTGTTCGCCGCACACTGCTGCTGCCTCCAATGGCAGAAGTCCTTCAGAAACTGAAATCCTATCGCTGAGCGCTTATACAAGCTGCAGGTGGTAGGGGCACAACTGATGACGATGTAAAATTTGCTACACACTGCTATGACTCACTACACGCTCGTGCGCAGCAATTCTCCTTGTCGAAGTTTCTGGATTTTGTGCTACCGTTTGTAACACCCTTTCCTCAACATCAGGCGTTATGCTTCTCGACATACCTGTTCGTACTCCAGGGACGAAGCTCCCTTTTTCCCAGAGGCGGTGATGTAACCTTTGAAATGTGCGTCTGTCGTGCTGCCTTAGCTTGGGGAAAGCTTATTGGTACAAGTGTGCAGCCTAGGGTGCATGGCCGTTGGCCTTACCACACATGAAATGCGTGTCCGCATACTCTTCGTTCTCGTAACTTCTCACCACAGTGAGACATAAACAAACCTTGGACAGGCTCCGTGCCGGCTATTTATTCAGTCTCCGTCCACTGTGGAAGAGAAAAGGCGAAAATGAGCTTGCTGTGAAACAAACATGTCGTTGGTGGATCGTAAGATACAATTTGCATTATCTCGCAAACGGCTCATTTCGGGAGCTATGCTGTCTAGGAATTTTTTGCTTGTTTAAGTGTGTCGTGTTCACCTTTCATTTGTGACCACCACTTTTGAAACACTCTGTGTAGTCGCTCTGTCTTGGAGTTTCATTTCTTCTACTCAGTAAATGCGTTGTGAATGCTACATCTGCTCTTGTAGCATTTGAAACATGCGTTGATGAACCATTCACTTAATAGCTCTTATTAGTTTCTAACAGATCTTGGTCCCCTTGCAATTGATGATAACTTGTTTCAAGGGCTGTGTAAGTTGGTTTTGCATTTTTCAGCTGAAATTCTATAAAAACTTTCAGTCTCTTTTAATATTGACTGAAATAGAAATTTTCAAACGAGTCTCTTGAGATCTGAATACCTAGATATAACTTTACTTATCCTTATTAGACTTGTGATTTCAAATTTCTCTTTTAGCAATTTTTCAACTCCTTTAAGTTGAATTTAATTTGTGGTACTGGCAAGTATGTCATCAATACATACAGAAAGGTAGATTATATTTTTCCTTTCCAACTTTATAATCACACAAGAATAAGATTTGCTTTGCTCAAATCAGTTTTCTCTCAAAATTTCTTCTAGGCCTCCATTGCATACCTTAGCAGCTTTCTTCAAACCATAAATGGATATGTTTAGTTACAAATTTTATTTTCTTCTCATTTTTGAATGTATCCTTCTGGCTGTATCTTGCGCAGCTTTTCTAGCGTTCCATAAAGGGAAGCTGACTTAACGTCAAAATCACACACTTTTATTCTCTAAGAAGCTGCTGCAAGCAACAGTCGTGTAGCCGAATGCTTTACCGTCGGTGCCAAGGTTTCATCAAAATATGTGCCAAAACAGGAATTATAGCTTTTTGCTGTTAATCTGGATTAATACTATATATCTTCATTTTTTTCATTGTATTCGGCTTTAAAGATTTACTTGTATCCTGTTGCCTTTCTATATCTTGCGAAATCTGCCAAAACTCAAGTTTTATTTTCTCTAAGAGAACCGATTTTTTCTTTTATTGCTGCAATCCATTTTTCATTTCGTTCTTCAGGTAGCTCATGTACACAGTCGTATCAGGATAATATGACCACCACCGGAACCACAGTGTACCCGAACAGGAGTGTCACAGAGTGCACGTGACAAGGTCGACCACCCGAAGATATAAGCGGCCATCCAAGACAGATGAACCATAGTGCGTAACGTGAGTACAATGGGCAGAGGTAGTGATTCAACGGATGTTCAAAAAGAAATGATCATCGACTACCGCGCCAAGAGTGGAAGTATCTCAGAAACAGCAAACTTCGTCGGCTGTTTTCGATGTGCTGTAGTAAGGGTGTCCCATGGGTGGACCGCTGACACACTGTGTACCTCCCGACGTCATCACTGTGGACCTAAAGTCCATCGACCCCAGAGCAAAACGTCGCCTCCGTCGACTAGTAAAGGGCTATCAACGGACAACAGCGTAGCAATTGAGCACGCAAATGAAAGCTTGGTTACCCAGGTGCGTGTCTCCGATAACAATCGAGCGAACCCTGTTACGCATATGTCTCCGGAGTGTCAAGGCGCCCATGCTAGCCCAGGTCCATTGGCAACGACTCCTGCAGTTCGCATGTGACTACCGCCATTGGACAGTGGAAGAGTGGAAAATATAGGTTTCTACTCCACAGAAATGACGGGCAGTGGAGGATACGGCGTGAGACACATAAAAATCAACACCCGGGCACGCTTGTCGGTCAAGTACAGACCAGCTATGGCAGTGTGCTTGTCTGGAGGATGTTTTTCTGTTATGACCTGGTGCCGTTGGTACCACTGGATAGGTCCCTGAACGTCAATGACTATCAGTACATTCTCACTGACCACATGCATTCTTTCATGTTGGACGTTTACACTGGTGGTGATGGTGTCTACCAACAAGACAATGCGCTCTGCCGCGTCGCTAATGAGGTATGTTACTGGTTCCAGGAACACGACAGCGATGTCTACGTTCTCCATTTGCCGGCTAAATCGCCCGACCTCAATCCCATAGATCACTTGTGAGACTGTTTAGATCGGCAGTTTCGACATGCTGACCAACAACCACGTCATATCCGGGACCTCTGTGCTCTTCTGAAGTCCAAATGGGCCCGTGTGCCTCGGGCAACCTTCCAGGGCCTCATTCCGTCATGCCAAGGTCTTTCGCCGCTGTCATCCGGGTCAAGGGTGGTTATTCCCATTATTTGGTAAGTGGTCAAATTATTCTGATACCACCGTGTATCTCTTCCACTGACTAATTTAGATCTTTACTTTGCATGATTTGATGTGCTTTCAGCATTGTAGCTCAACCTTTCAGGAAGTTTACCTTTTGTTGCTCTTTCTCTCTCTTTCTCCCCTCCTCTCTCTCACTCCCTCTCTCTTCTCTCTCTCTCTCTCTCTCTCTCTCTCTCTCTCTCTCTCTCTCTCTCTCTCTTTCTCTTTCTCTATATCACTCTCTAAATATCTCTCTCAATTTCTTTCTCTGATATTCTTAAGCGTGAATGGTCTGTTTCAGGTTCAGTCGATTCCTCAAATCTTTTAATCTTATCAAATCTCTCTGTATTTCACTTTGATTTTTCATATTAATTAACAAGCTCTCATGTTCTTGATGTGGTTGCTCTTGAAATTCATTTTCCAAAAGTCTGACATGTGTGGTTATTTTCACATTTCTTCTTGTTCCAGTAAAAATTCTGTGTCCTGTATAGTTTTCTGATCATAAACTACAAAAATGTCTTCTATAACTCTTTCATCAAGTTTTTTTTATCTCTGGTGCTTATCAACATAAGCAGGAGCTTTAAATGCAAATACTTTTATATCTTTTAACTTTGATATCTCATTATTCCATAGTTTATATGGAATTTTTTCCCGGAGATTTTGTTGGGTGCCTGTTTCGTAAGTACACTGCGGTCACAATTGCTTCTCCACAGAATTCCTTTGGAAGACCAGCGCCACGACCTATTTTTCATTCAGAGGCTCCATGTTGAGTAGTTCAATTAGGTAATGTAAGCTGATGGAGCTATATCTACTTGAATTAGATAACTTTCGACAACTTGATCGCATTGTTCAACACCATTGTCGGATAATACAGCCCTTATTTTATTTCCGAATCTGTTTGTAGCGGAAGCAGCGAAGTCTTTGAACTTGCTTAGTACTTTATTATTTCTGGTTAGTCTCTATACCATTGTGTATCAAGAAAAAACCTTTGTGAGTGTTAATAAATATCTGTTTCCTCCCGGACTTTCAACTTGCATCGACCCACAGAGATCAGTGTGAACAAGTTACACAGGTGACTTTACCTAATACTTGCTTTCTTCGAAAAAAAAGCGTTCTGTGAGTTTTGCTTTTATGCACATAAAACGTTGCAGGCTATTCTTGCAATTTTTGACCTGAATTACGTAATTCGCTACATCGCATCAAATGCTCTATAACCTGATCTCTGATGCCATTAGGAATTGCAGTAATCATCCTTACAGCATTGTGTAAGCAATGTTGCTCTTGCTTCATTCTGCTCAGCTGATACTATAATCAGCATGTAAAAACTTTCAATGGCTACTCCATTTGCATTGACTTTATTAGCCTTTTCTACGATGCATGTGTTACCTTGGAAGTATACCATACAGTCCTTTTTCGTGGAAGTTATCACTGATATCAGGTTATCTTCTAATTCAGGAAGGAACAGTACATTTTTCAATTCAGTGTTATTTATTTTGCCTTCAAATGTTTTTACTGAAAAATAGCCTTCTTCGATTCCTTTGGTTTATACGTGTAGCTTGGCTCCACTTGCTATTTTGAAAGTACCTCCAGATTTCTTGTTTAACTTGTAAAGAAATTTATATTCATTTCCAAGTGTGATGAGACGCCCTACTCTATGAAGCGATCATCAGTTCCTGATACAAAACGATAAAAGCAATAAATAAACGGATTTATTGGATAAAAACAGAAACAAACGTTATCTGCCCACCTTCCTTGAAAATTCAATCTGATTGATGGGCGAAAGCTTGGAAACGTTTATTTCTATTTTATGCAATACATCGGGTTACTAATACAGTTTTATTATCTTGTGTATATTTGGTGTTTAGTTCCTTGTTATTCATTAGTTCCTGTTTGATAACTTTGAGTGGAATCTAATTTTAGAACACTTATTTTACTGTTATTTGAAACTACCTGATCCTGAATGTTCTCATTTTTACAATTATTTTTACATTGCAATTTGACAAAGCTATCGAAGACAGCAATTTCTTCAAAGCAATTTAGCTTTTCGTTTCTGCCTCACTAAGTTCATTACCTTCGAGATCTGGTTATCATAATGCCTTGCATTTTGCAAACATGAATTTTACGTTTGCGAACAAGCACTTGGGGGAGGGGGGCACTGTTCCCTTTGGTTGTGTCCAATTTGTAACAGTATTAAAGCCACTTTGTTTTCCTTTATGGCTCTTGGTTTACCTTTATTTTAGCAAATGCCACCACTAATTTTTGGTATAATTATTCTTATGACGATATGTATAGAACTTCTTACCTTGAGGAAAATTTATCATTGAAACATTCCTTTAAAAACCATTTTGTATGGTTGATGTGCTATTTTACTTTCCTGCTTCCTTGCATATTCAACTAATAATTTTCCATTCATATATTCAACTGTCAACTCCGATGCTTCTCTGCCTTCTAGAACTGTAAGTAACGCTGGGTATGATCTTGGCAAGCTGCACAATAAGAAAGCTTTTTTTAAATGTGTGTGCTTCATGGATTCGGTTGTGCTGTTTAGTTTCTCTGTCTGTTCAAAAATTTGCTTAATATCTTCTTGTATTGGTGTTCCTCACCGATTATAGTTTTCTCAATAAGTATAGTTTACTTGATAAATTTGCAAGCTGATTAATTGCTTCTAATTTACAACAAGTATATTTACCTCAAATTTCACGAAGGACATGCACAATCTGTGAACCTAAAATACTTAAACAAATTAGTAATCTAGCAATTTTATCTGGCCCTATCTATTTCACATTTCAATTCTGTAGATCGTTGTCAAAAAAGCAAATGCTAGAGTTTCTTTTATCAATCACATTTCCATTGGAAATTTCTATGTAGAATAATTTTTATTATTTAATTCCTCCCCCCATTCTTTGAATGTTCCATGGATATCGGATTATAGGAGGATCAAGATATTTGGTACTTTCAGTTAACAATCATTTACATACAAAGAAAAAAAAATAGCGCAGTGCTCTTATTATTTTCTAATGAACCAATACTTGTGATTTAGTAACTTTGCAGCATTAAAACTTCTGTTTCAGTCTCATAATCTTTTTTTTTTGTTTTTTGTTTATGGATGTATATATAAATTATCCGAGATGTCTAATACTGACGATGTAAAAGAAAACAACAATTATGTTCAATGTTCGCTATTCGGGAGGCGCGGTTTCGAATCCCGCTCTAGTGCGACGAAATTTTCAAGTTTTCTGATAACATCTGACTTAACATCCTTGTCATATTTTACATCAATTAACGGATTCACATCTTGTAAGTTTCGATTAAAACGGTGTAATCCCGTATTTCATTAATTGATATTCTGCGCCTCCGGGCAATCTCGGGAATGAATTCTAAACCTCCAGATTCGCAATATATGAATGCCGGCTGCTTCGACTAGCAAATCCTGTGAGTGTTATATTCAAATTAATCAGAAACTTGAAACTTGCTTGTTCTGGGTGGTGTAGTGGTTAGCATACTCGGGCGCTATCTGCTAGATGCGGGTTCGAATTCCGCTCCCGGCAAACGAAAATTCTGACTTAATATCCTTGTCATATTTACATCAATTAATGGATTCATTTCTTCCAAATTTGTAGCAATTAAGCTCGTTTGAAGTGATTAAGGCTAAAAAGAATGTCACCTTTGTATATATTAAGATAATACAACGTTTGTCACAAATATCTAATGTTTTCAAGTCGACCAGGGTTTCGCTGAGTTCTGATCTAGCTTCATCAGGACGAATGATACGTAAATATTCAAATTGTCCTTGACATCATAAATGGTGTTTGCAGTCAGTGGTTTTGGTTGGTTGCTTCCACGCGCCTGATAGAAATGATGTGGATGCCATGTCATTAACAAGTTGCGAAGAATTCTGATATATATGGAAATGCGCATCGATAAAATTAAGGGTCTTACTGCATCCTTGTTTTATATCAGTAGGCGTTTTTGGGGGTTTTTTTACAAATAAACTTTTTCTTACATATTTGTTCCACATGGTTAACATAATACACGAAGCAGAACAATTTTAAGCGCATTAATCTCAGCGCATAACGAACTGCAGGGAGATTTAAAACTGTTACAAGAAGCACATATATATTCCTCACCTATGCACGAACTAACTTCTGGATTGAATTCTTTTTCATGAGAGCAGGAACATGTCTTTTTACCGCCTTCAAACCAACAGGATTCTGTTGCGTCTCCGCATTTACAAGCTGAAAATTGAACAGAAGAACTTTAAGATTTCATCTACAACATTTAGTAATGATGAAAATACCATATGCAACTTTGACACAAACAAAACGCTGTATCAGATATTAAGAGGTTTATAAAAAATTAGAAACGGCTACTGCGGTGCGGGAAATGAACCGCATGTAAATCACAGGGACGATGTCTCCCGCTATGTGCGTTTTTTTTTATTGAAGTTTTAATGACCACCGTGAGTAACTCGGTGGGCTATAAGCAGTCGCCCGTCCCTAATTTAGGGTCAGTGGTTCCAGGTAAGGCGGAGAGACAGTTCTGTAAGACAAACACAACATCCAAGCCTCACCGGGATTCGAGCCCGGACACATCTCGGATGAGTGATCAGAAGCCATCGCTTAGACAACCGCGCCACCGGTACGGCGATGTAAGGTATATGAAGGCGTGTAGTACAATATCAGTTATCACGTGGCAATGCCACAGTCGTAGGTGAAACAGCTGTTCTGGAGTAACTGCGTACAATGTCAGATCTCAGTGAACTAAAAAAAAATGTCATGATCATTGGTGCTGGTCTTGCAGGAGCTTCAATAAATAGAACGGCAGAATTGGTAATTATAATGCACTCATGGACAATCAAATTTGCGCACCTTGAAGAAAGCAGGCTGCAACAGCGGAACTTAGCAAATAGCTAGTGTGTGCACTGGAATGCAAATGATCTTCGTTTGGTGCGAGTGCCCATGACCGCACACAGTGTGGTGTGTGGTGGCGCTTCAAGCACGGACCGACAGCCTTAAAAACTGGCGTGTATTCAATGCCCATGAAGGCGAAAAGCACCAGCCGAGGCCAGCAAGAATACAGAGTGACAAGAATGCCGGCTAGACGCAAGAGACATCGATTTACGCAACTTACGGACTTTGAGAGATGCCTGAACATCGGGCTGAAAACGGCAGGGTGGTCTGCGCGCCCTATAGCCCGCAACATGGATCGTAGTGACCCCACCGTCCGGCTGTGGTGGGAACACTGAACACAACACGTGGTGGCAATGCCACACGGCGAAGCGGCTCCGGACGGATTAGGAGGACCACCGGTAGAGAGGATCGACGGATTGTGCTCCAGACACGAACTGATTACATGGTGATCCGGTCCACTATGCAGGTAGATGTGGCGGCTCCTGTGTGCCCAAGAACCATTTCCCGACGCCTCGTGGAAGCGAATAGCAACGTGGAATGCCACAGACTGGCGGCGTGTGGTGTTTAAAGATTAATTTCGCTTCCGGTTTGGAAGATCAACGGCACAATCTCGACCTCGCTATCGAGCGCCACACCTCCCCCACTGCAGGAATTATGGCCTGGGGAGCTATTGCTTACGATAGCCGATCAGCTCTAGTAGTGGTACGTGGATCATTGCCCGGCCAGCGGTATGTGGATGAGATCCTACGGCCCCATGTGCTCCCATTCCTGTCCGGGATTCCAGGTGCGCTATACCAGCAAAATAATGCCTGCCCGCACAGGACAGGGCTCGGATTGCCCAGGGCTACCTACGTTATGTCCAGACACTTCCATGACCTGCCCGCTCCCTGGACATGTCCCCTGTCGAGCACGTGTGGGTCCAGTTCAAACGCCCGCTGCCGCCGTGCCGAACTATCAGGGATTTGGAGCACCGTCCAACACATGTGGGCCAGTCTGCCGCAGGACAACATCAGGCGTCAGTTCGCCTCCATGCCGGACCGTATTGCAGCATTTATCGCCGCATGAGGCAGCGCGATGCGCAATTGTAGATGACCGGACTTCGTGCTACGGATCCCTCCGTAATTGTCATACAGCTCTGTTTTTCTATCAAGTGTATCATTCACTTGTATTATTACGTCCATAAAATTTCAGTTCAGTCCGATGCTTCTTCTTGGTGCGCAAGTTTCATTATCCGTGAGTGTACGAGGAAATGTATCAAAGATTACGACTACTTATCAAAAATGGCAGGTATGGCGTTTCTTCCGAAAGTGTAAATTGTGAACACTATATGAAGATGTCCGATAGGGGCAGTCGAACGTTGTCATCGATTATACAACGGAAGTGCAGGATCACGGCATAAGAAAGAGAAACACGAGCCGGAATGATCCCGTTTCCATCATATCAGCTCCTAGGGGTATTTATGTCCGCTCTGCAATTCACACAAACATCTGATTACCAACATCAGTGCAACAGAACGAGTAAGATTGTGTAAATCCCATCAAATCTTGGATGCCAAAGACGAGAACGTGTCACCTGGTCTATTCAATCGTGCTTCACATTGTTTCTCACCACTGGTGAAGTGTACGTTTGGAAAAAACTGGCACACGCATACGACATCGTCTGTTTGGTTCCAACTGTGAAGCTCGAATGTATATTCCTGATGCTGTGGTGTGACTGGCATTATTTAGATACATTGGTTATTCTGTAGGGTTGCGTCACATCTTCAACGTACAGATCCATTCTCCGGGACCACCTGCGGCCAATTTCGCAGGCAACGTTCCCAAATGGCCGTCCCTGGTTTCAAGCAGGTAATGTATGCAAGGTCAAATGATGCGCAAACATATATCTTCTCCTTGACAAAACCAACTCCGCCTTCTCGCGGTGCATCCTGTTTGTACTAAAGGGGCTCTGACGACAGACTAATAGCGGTATAACTATACCACCGGGATTTGAGGAAATGCTATCCGACACTCACCAACCCGCTTGGCCAACGTGATGAGTTATGGCCAAACCCCCAAAAGATGAATTCACAACATAAATATTGGCCTTCAGTCCCCTGCAGCTGGGATGTGCCTGGTCAAGGCAGCGGCTAGTGCCACATGAAGGCAGAGGGTGCTATGAATCGCTGGAAAAACGGAACTAGGCTGCCATCCGATGCTGACCTTGGTTATATTTATTGGACGATCTATCTCTTCTGATTCAAATCTTCTTGAATTTGAGAAGAAACTCCAAAGGATCAGGTGGGAAATTATCGGGCTAAGTGAAATAAGAAGAAAAGGAGAAGACCTTCAATGAACTAAAAAGCTCTTCTACTATCGTAAGGCAGATACTGGCAGAACTAGGGGTGTTGGATATATAATAAACGCGAAACCGAAGAACAGTGCTGTAGAAGTTGAAAGTTCCGCGGACAGAACTGCGCGACTCGTTATACAAATCTGAAAAAAAAAATACCGGGCCAGATTATTTAAACTTACGCGCCCGCAACAAGTCATCCTGAGGAAGAAGTTGAAGAATTTTACGGAAAAATTCGATATAAAAATAATAAAGGTAAGAAGCGCTTGAGGATCATAATGGGTGATTTCAAAGCGGAAATAGGGCAACAGCAACAGAATGAAATTTCAGTAGAAAATTTGGACATGGGAACAGAAACCAGCGTGAAAATGTTCTCGTAGTTTGCAGTTGCTCATTACAAACTCCTTTTTCAAGAAAGAAAAACTGGTATGCTCAGTTCTGATTGAACGGTCAGTTTAGAACGTAGTACTACGACTTCGAGATCGAAAATTGAAATGAGCTAGTCGACTATGGATTCAAAGCGTTTATTTAATTTATTATAGCCAACACAGGTCTATGATATAAAAAGTAGCTTAAAATAATTTTTACAAAAAATGCTGGATACATTGCGAACACAAAGACTAACGATACACGAAGTACTCAACGTGGTGCTCTGCATGTGATGGGTTACAACAACCATGCCCAGATCTCTGGACATAAACTCTTTGAATCTCTCGTAAGTGGCTCTGTCTTTGATGTTCAAATTGAAATCGCCAAACATAATGATCGGTATGTTGCCCTATCCCTTTCTGGCAAGTTGCGGGAAGGCTTCTGAAATCTTTGGTGTGCATAGCACCAGCTGCTTTCAGCCGTTCTCGATACTTTCTAGTTCGTTGGGCTACAGTCTTCTTGGGCTTCGTACATTACTCATCACTTGGTCTTGCCTCCCGTTTTGATTTTTTCCACTTTTCCTTACGTTCATTGTGCGAATTCCGCGGTAGTGTCGAAAATGTTAAAACATTCACACGAAAACAATTTTTTTAAGTTTAGTTCAAGCCACTGCGACATGCTCTTTACATATTTGAATATATCTCTTCGAGAGCTTTAAAACGATACCACGCACAGTCGTTTTGCGCTCTCGGGTGTCCAGACAAACCGCGATATTGTCAAAAGCGTTCACCGGTTCACAACAAAACATTTTTAAATTTTCAGTTCAAACCACTGCGAAATGTTCTTCGAATATTTGAATAGATCGTGTCGAGTGCTTCGAACAATACCACGCACAGTAGTGCTGCGAGATAGACTGAGTAAAACGCGCGGCACACCCAGAAATACTGCATCGAGCCAGGGGAGCGTCGCGCGCACGATGTATTGCGCTGTACGCGAATTGGACTCTATGCTGTTTAGGAATATGCTAACACGATTAGTGTGCGGACGTATTTTTAAGGCTATAATGATTTCAATTGGGGCCTATTTTTGTTACATACGTTCGGCCGTAAGTCGCCCCATACAATCCGCGGAAATATACATAGTCCTATGGCAAACCCGCATAGGAAATGCACATGGAGGCACCACAATGCAACACCAAGTGAAATTGATTTTATGTTTAACAAGAAATTTGGCATTGAAGACTGCAGTGTACTGAACAGGTTCAACACAGGTAGTGATCATATAATGGTGAGATGTAAGATGTATCTCAACACTGAACTCGAATGTGGGAAGTTCATAACACAAACAAAATGTATTGACATGACTAACCATAAAAACCATCATAATAACTTCGAAGCGGAACTGAGGAACATATTCTCTGTTCTAGAAAGTCTAATGTCGGAAGAAGTGGACATCCCTGAAGTTAACAGAAAACAAACCAAAGCTCTTAATGGAACCATGGACAAAAAAGGTTGTACTAAGAACAAGTTGCATATGAAGAAAATATCAGGAAAAACAAAAATGATGATGGAAAAGAGAAGAGAGATGTGGGCAAATAAAAGAGGTGTCATTTATAAAGTGGAATATTTTATAGCTATGCAAGACAGCACGAAAAAGCATCACTGAAGATGTAAGGAAATTAAACTATGAACTCGTGAGAAAATCAATTGAAAACAACCAAAGCCTGAAGCGAGCAAAGAAGCATCTCAGTAAAGAAAGAAAGCAGATTATGTCACAAAAAAAGATGTCACTACAACAAGAAATCGAGCATTAAATTTTGGCAAAAGTGAAATATTTCTATTCAAAAATATGTGAAAGAGATGATACATCTGCTCTAGACGTTACGAAAGCTAACAGTACCGAAGTCCCTCCAGTCATCCCGGCAGAAGTTACACATGCAATAAAAAACATGAAACTGGTAAAAGCTCCAGGAGAAGATGAAATTACCGTGGACATTATACACAGTCGGGTCATATTATTGTGACCACCTCCTACTTTAGATGTCAACAGCGCGTATCAACTTAAAGAAGGCAAGTGTGGTAAGCTGGCTTGGAGGGTATATCACGTCTGCTGTAGGCATTCTGAAAACATACCATTCATTGCTGTCATGGATATAAGGAGTAATCTATCAGATTTGCAAAAAGGGATTATTATTGGCTATCGGGCCAAGGGTGGCAGTATATCTGAAACTGCGGAGTTTGTGAACTGTTCGCGTGCTGCAGTGGTTAAATTGTATCGTGATTGGAGAAAAAGCCCCCTGCCAAATAAGAGATGTGGCAACTGCGGAGCACAGCGTGACATTGATGTGACAGGTGAACGTCGGCTGCGAAGGTGCGTGAAGGCCTATCGGCACGCTATCGTGGAACAACTCAATGGCCGAATGAACCAAGGGGCTACCAGAAGTGTGTCTAAAACGACAGTTCAGCGAACATTGCTGCGAATGGGGCTCCGACACCGACGGATGATCACTACACCTATGCTAACAAAAGTCCATCGGCAGAAAAGCGTTGTATTTGCACGGAAGTATCAAAATTGAACCTCCGATGATTGGCAAAGTATTGCCTTCTCCGATGCGTCACATTTTCTGCTTCATCGAACGGATGGACGTTGGCGAATAAGGCGAGAAGCATCGGAAAACAAACATTCTTTAACCATTGCTGGAAGAACACAAGCTGGTGGGGGCAGCGTTATGGTCCGGGGAATGTTTTCGTGGCATTCCACTCATACCTGTGTAATGTCACTATGGACCGAACTCGTAATGAATCCATCCTTGGAGACCACGTACACCCATACATCTTGATTGTCTTCCTTGGTGCAGATGGAATCTTACAGCACCACAGTGCAATATGTCACAAAGCTAGAAATGTCCGAGAGTGGTTAGAAGGGCACGACAAAGACTTCAAAGTACTTCTCTGGCCCCCTAATTACCCAGACTTAAACCCAACTAAGCATCTGTGGGACCACCTCGACCGTGTTGTTCGCTTTTTGTATCCTCCACCACGCACCCTCCAGCAGCTGTCAGATGCACTGCAATCATCATGGCTCCACATACCTGTGAACACCTTCCAGCACCTTACTGAGTCGCTCCCAGGTCGAATAACTCTGTCCGCACTCCACACGGCGTTTACTCTGGATATTAACTGGTGGTCACAATAATGTGACTCGACCGTATAGAAGACGCAAGTGTATATATTGAAACTAGACTCGCCAAAATTACTAGATATCTCAATGAAGGTAGCTTCCAGAGCTTTGGAACAACACTACAATGATCCAGTTACATAAAGAAAAGGTGACAGTGATGGCCTCGCGAACTACAAGCCCATCAGCCTCCTCTGTCAGTGATTTATAAAATCTTCATTAAGGTTCTTTCACATCGCTTCAGGGTGACATTGGACATGGCTCAACCAAGAGAACAAGCTGGATTCAGGAGTGGCCAAAGCACTATAGGTCATATCCATGTGCCGAGGGAAATAATTGAAAGGTCGAGGTAATATGTACTCCCTTTATGTATAGATTTTATCGATTATGAAAAGGCCTTTGATTCCGTGAAACCATCAGCAGTTACAGTAGCTTTGAAATTCTACGGTATCAAAGATACATACATTAGTACTATTAGTAACATCTATGAAAATGCAAGTGCAAAGTTTTAGTTATTTAAGGATAGAGCAACAATACATATTGGAAAGGGAATGAGACAAGGTGACGCCAAATCTCCCAAATTCTTTGATGCCATATTGCAAAGTGTCTTTCAATCATTGAACTGGAAAAACAAAGGAATAAAGTTTAATGGAGATTTTTTTAACGCACAATCGTTTTGCTGATGACGTAGCCATTTTTGCAACTGCCACTTTAGAACTGTAGAATATGATTCAGGAACTTGCTGACAAGCGAAAGGAAGTGGGATATAAAGTGAACATTCAGAAGACAAAACTCATGCACAATGTTTTTTGCAAGAAATAAAGATTTATCGATTTATGGGGAAAGGCTGGAGCTAACAGATATCTACATTTATCTTAGACAGCAAATATTAAGCAAAGGTCACATTGATGAAGAAATTAAACGACGTACAATCTTGATTCGAAAGCTTTTGGAAAAACGGTCCAATTTTTTTTTTTTTTTTTTTTGATATGCCATTGTGTGTTAAAAGAAAAGTGTTTTATCCATGTAGCGTTCCAGTGTTTACCTGCGTAGCAGAGACATGGACATTAACTAAACAAGAAATATGACACCAAATTTCGGATGTAATAAGCACGTCTTTTGCATCCGTTCTGACGCGAATTATATTTATCAAAGCTATTCAAAGTCAATGGATCCTGTTTGGAAAACAATCAACTGGTTCCAACAATCGATAAAACAATCAGAAATAGAAAGTTCCACCAGCGGCTAAAATGCATGTTACGGAGATTAACAGATGGTACACAAAAATTTTCTCATAGTACAAGGAAAGTACCAGAAAAAAAGAGATTTTCAAGTCAAACAGTTAAAAGGAGAAATATAGAAGGAAACATAATATAAGTCTACATCTGCTAGCGGAAAAAATTTGCATAACGGAAAAGTTGAAAATAAGTGAAATTTATTCTACACGAAAAAAGCGTTCGACCTTTATGCAGCTAGTGGGAAATCTTTGCGTTACTTAAACAGGATACTGCTCCACATCTTTGTTGTAGCTAATGGCATACAGTGAAGAAGAAATTTCTCAATAGCGTTTTAGAAGCGGCGATACAGCTGCAAACTGAAGTACCAAAACGCCACTTACTGACTGAACTGTGAACTACAAAATTTTTCATATATTAGTCTTAAGTGTTCTACAAGGTAAATGACATCCGGTGTTAAAATAATCTTTTAAATCGCACGCGAAAAAGCAGTGACATTGAGAAAAACAGAATAAGCATAAGTGCACCTAGCGGCGAAATTTTACACTATTTTGGAAAGAAAGTGCACACACAGTTTGCATAGCTAATAGCATCTGACCGAAGAAAAAAGTTTTTCAATCGGGTTTTTAGTCCGGCAGATATTACTGTAAATGGAAATGTGAACTTACGACCCCTATTGGCAAACTCATGCGCTAAGGAAAATTTGAAATTATATGATATAAGTTTCCCCAAAGAAACGCTGCTCAACAAAGAAATAATTTTCCAAATCGGACTCTTAGAAGCAAAGATATCGACAAAAATAAGATATGCGTTTACGCCTTCTGGCGTAAAACCATGCATTAGTTTAAGAAGAAAATATTTCAAAAGGTTTCTTGATTTTTTGATGTGAGCGGTATCGGTCAACGAAAGAATTTTTTCAATCGAGTTTTCAGGAGCTCAGATTTTGCTACGAACACATGAGACGCAGAAATTAACTCTTACGCCCCATGGTGGCCAAAACATTATTTATCAAAAATTAGAAATTCTTCCTATCAGCAGCTGTATCCGGTGTAAAAATAATTTTTCTAATCGGAATTTTGGAAGCAGAGATATCGGGGAAAAAAATTTACCTTAACACCCGCTATGTATTACTAGAAAATTTTGAAATTATACGAGAGCACTTTACGCCGGAAACACTATCTAACAAAGAAGGGATTTTTCAAATCCGATTTTTAGGAGCAGAGATATTGATAGAAAAATGGCATAAATCTACGTCCCCTAGCGGAGAAACCATGTGTTATTTTAAGAAAAAAATATTCTCAAATGTTTATCGACATGAGCGGCATCGGTCCACGACGGATTTTTCAATCGAGCTTTTAGAAGCTCAGAGTTTGCTGGAAACACCTACGAAGCAGAAATTGAGGTTTACGACCATGGTGGCCAAACCATACTTTATAAAATATTTGAAATTACAATCGAAACATTTACCACCCGGAGCTGTATCCGGTGCAGGAAGAATTTTTCAGATCGGAATTTTAGAAGCAGAAATATCGGGGAAAGCGCCATTTACCATTACTCCCCTAGCGGAAAGTAAATGAATTACGTGAAAATTTCAAAATTATATGAAAAATATGTCGCACGGGAAAACCTATCCAACAAAGAAGATATTTTTCAAATCCGACTCTAACAATCAGAGATATTGACGAAAATAAGATATTCATCTAGGCCCCCTGGCGGAGAAACCATGGATTGTTTTAAGAAAAAAATATTCCAAAATGATTTGTCGACGTTAGTAATATCTGTCCAGGATGATTTTTTGTAATCAAGATTTTAGAAGCTCATATTTTGCTGCAGATTTATCAGAACGGGAAATTAACATTTACGCCCCCTGGTGGCCAAACCATTTTATACCAAAAATCAGAAATTATATGCAAAGTATTTCCAACGAGCAGCTGTATTCGCTGCAGAAATAATTTTTAAAAGGGGGGGGGTTTAGAAGCAGAGATATCGGGTGAAACGCAATTTACTTTTACGCCCTCGGGTTAAAAGTCTATGTGTGACTTGAAAAATTGACTATACCTAAAATGATCTATGTCACGAATGGAATCGAAAAGCAAAATAATGTTTTTAATTGGATGCTTAGAAGCAAATATATGAAATAAAATGTATCTATAATTCGATGTCATCTGCATTTACGACCTCTAGTGGAGAAATTGTGCATTTTAAAAAAGAAACAATGTGAAGAGTCATCATTCGCACATTTCAAGCTTCCTAATACAAAAATAATTTTTCAAATCGGACAATTTGCTGCGGAGATATCTTGTCTACAGACGGACGGACGGACAGACAGACGGACAAACCGATAACATAAGCGCGATCTTTTTTTACAAAAGGCGCGCTAAAAATACATACAAAGACTGCAGACAGCATGAAAGAACCAGGGGAGATAAGATGAGGAACTCATGGATAAGGAAAATGACAAGAGTGGAAGACATCATGATCAGAATAAAATCCCTGAAATGTGTTGGTCATGTTGCTAGATGAAGGGATCACCGATAGACAACCGAAATTCTAGACTGAATTCCAAGGGACAGGAGAACACTCAGAAGAAGACCACATGGGAAACGCGCGGATGAAATTCCGAAGCATGCAGGAGTGTCATGAAGGAGAATGGTACAAGATTGACCGTTGTGAAAGAAACTTGGGGCAGTGAATTGATTGACCGTTGTGAAAGAAACTTTCATCGAGCAGTGAATTGATAATGGTTGATGATGATTCATCAAGCTAAACTTATCAAATTGGGGTTTGTATAGTATGAGGATTAGGACTAGAAGCTATCCTGGCCTCTTAAATCTCCATTCCTCAGTAATTTTTGAACATTTTATAGGAACTGGAGAAAAAGATCCGATCACATTATTCACCTCCAAAGTCACTGATACAGTTGGGACATATTTTATGGAGAAATCGGTGCCCAATTCCATTATCGTCCACACATGACTTGTACGTATACGTCTATTCCAAATCGAATTGCTTCAGGGCTGAAGGCTCGCGGTGGGCCTACAGCTTATTAAAGAAAAGTCCTCCACAAAACTATATTTTTTCCATTATTTAGTGAACCCCCCTATATATTAAAAATCACGTAGGAAATTAATTTCAAAATATTTACATACGCTCACAGAATCCGTTCATTTCGTTGAATGAAGTCCATGCAGTAGTGCATTCACAGTGTTTCTTCCCATTTAAAAACTTGCATTCTGGAAAGCCTGGTCCACAATCGCACTCTAAATACAAAACAAGAATTATTGGCTGTTAAAAAAATTCTGAAAGTAACAAATATCCAAAAATAAATATAAATAGATATAAACGCAAAATGAGACTCTAAACTATAAACATTTTCAATGCTGCAAACACACAGAACTCAGAATTTCTCATACACTGTGAATTATGAGCAACTCTCATTCAGCTGCGTTTTTAAAAGTTCAATTTCCTCAGCATTTTTCGAATTTCAAGTGGAAAATAGTACGTATCACCTAGCGCAAATTTAGAACTAAGAGTAACAATATAAGACATGATAAAACAAAATGTTAGTGAGCTAGAAATTCAAAATATGTAACTAATTTATTTTTTATTCAATTTCTATTTGCTCAGTGAATAAATGAGGCGGAAACTCTTAATTTCCAATTCATACACTCGACGTGGATCAGGAACACGAAACAGAAGTCACAGCTTTTTCCGCATTAATGAGCGAGTTACGGAAAAATTCTCATTGGCCACCACCGGGAATCGGAAGACCTTGGGTTCGATTCCAGTTGGGGGCCGATGAGAATTTTTCCGTGACTTACTTATTAACGTGGAAAGAGCGATGAGTTCTGTTTCGTTTTAATTTCCAAACCGCGACAATAAAGTTTCAGATTTTTTGTACACTAGTGTCGTTAAAGTTGCATCTCCGAATGCTGGAATCAAATTATTAGGTGTACAAATAAGTTTTAAAGCATCTTAAAAAGGAAACTTTTCAGCGAAAACACAGTGCGTCGAAGTATAATAGATATTTCTTTCCTTGGAGCGCAAGTAACAATTTCAAACGTTTGGTGAAATACGTCATCGGTTTTCTGTACGGATGCGTATTGTCTTATTTAATTTTGTTTTCTCGAACGCCGTGGATATGCATTATCCATGATCTGAGCCAAGAAAAAGTTTAGCCACAGCATTTTGAAGATTTTTAGAATGTAACCTGCGTGCATTCACAATGTTGAGAAATTCGCAAAGTTTTAATTCATAGCCATGGTCATTTGCCAAAAATTGCAATGTGATCTCAGTTAATACACTGGTCAAAAAATCTAGGGATATTGCAAGAAATCGAGGATTTATATATCTGACTCAAGTAACACGCATTGAAATCACTGCAGTGAGGCTACGTAACGCAAACGATAAAGAGTGATTTTACAAAAACAATTATTGGCAAAATTTTCCACACAATTAAGTAGCACTGTAATGTAGACAAAATGGTAAATTCGGAGAATGCCCGTACCTCTGGATTTGAGTACCCGGTAGAACCACCTCTGTGTCTACGAACGTCTCGATACCTACTAAACACACTTGCAATGACATTATTTATGAGCGTCTAGGGCAGCTCGTGCCATATAACAGGCAACAGTTTACGAAGGTCTGCCAGTGTACTGGGATAGTGATTTCATAGCGCTGAAACTTACCCCACAGTCCCAAATATTAACCCAATTGATATAATACATGTTTATGTAATGCGGAGGATGCAAAACATGTTGGATAAATTCGAAGTATGCCCATACTTTTGGATTTAAGTACCCGGTAGCACCACCTCTGTGTCGAAGAATGTCTTAATACGTGCGAAACACACTTGCAATGACATTATTGATGAATCTGAGGCATCCTGTCAAATATTACATTGGCCAACACAATTTCTGCCACATGGAACAATGAATGTGTTTCGAACAGAACTTTTCATGCTGAATTCAAATATGTATTCAAAATATATCTATCACCCACAGTTTTTTTTTGTGTGTGATGACGCTTTTTAACAAGTACGTGTCGCGACATATACACGTTATTTGTCGGATCAACCTACCCAGTAGTGAGCTAACATTGGTGTGAGCGAGTTTGAGTTGTTTTTTGTCTAGTGATTAGATTACTGTGCAACTGTATTATGATTGATGCCGTGTCATTGTGCTCAGGAAGTGTTGAAATCATCCAGACAGCTTCCGTTACGTGTGTGGGGGAACTGACATATAAAGCTCAACGTCGAAATTTCACTGGACTGGTTAAAAAATGTCATGAGCTATATTTTAGGTGTAGAGCAGGTCACCAAGATAAAAACCGGGCCCTTATATCTGCTGTTTGATGAGTCTGACAGAATGGCTAAGGGATTGCCAGCATATGTGCTTTGCAGTTCTCATGGTTTGGAGGGAAACCAACGATCACTCATTAGATAGTTATTTTTGATTCACAAACATAATTGGAATAACAGGTAAATCCAAACGCACACAGTGATATACCCATATTTGCCATCTGTTGTTATGCCAGTTTCTCACAGTGAGGATTTACCTATACCACAGCCTCCAATAAAAGTAACTGTAGAAGATAAAGACTCGGAAAACGATGCACCTAGCCTAGTTCAACATGAGGAGTAACATTGCTGTGTAATTTTGAGCAAGTACCTCTTTTTTGAGCCACATCTGTTACTCAAGGTGATTTAAACGACCTTGTTCGGGACTTGAAATTATCACAAACACAGACGAACTCTTGGGGTCTATGCTGAAAGGCTGGAATTTACCTCATCAAGACACTAAAGTGTTATTTTTTTTCGTAACCGCCAGGGTGAGTTTAAAATTTTCTATTCTCAGAAAAATGATTCAGTTTATTGTGACAATATTTGCGCTGTGATGGATGCTCTTGGTAACGAATATAAACCAACACAGTGGCGACCATTCATGGACTCTTCTAAAACGAGTTTCATAAGTGTCCTTTTGCAAAATTGAAACAATTTTTCTTCTGATCCGTTAGCTTATGCCGCTAATTCGAAATAATTTTACGAAATATTTTTCCAAAAGGAAAAATTTCAGTATAAGAAAATACAATTGAAACATCCGTAGCGAGTTAAAAGTGACTGCGGTGTTACTTGGTTTGCAGCTTGGCTATACAGAATTTTGTTATTTCTTGTGCGAGTGGGACAGTTCAGACAAAAAAAGTCATTACATCAATAAGGAATGGCCAAAGTGTAAATCGCTTACTCCTGGATTGACAAATGTTGAACATTTTCTACTGGACAAGACTGAAAATATTTTTTTACAACCATTTGATATTAAAAAATTAGGGCTCTTAAAAACTTTGTTTTAATAAAAACGAATGAAAATGGTGTTGGGTTTGCTCATTTCATGGAATAGTCTGTCGAATAAGTGATGCCAAAATTAAAGAAGACGTTTTTGTGGGCCCTCAAATCAGAGATTTTATTCAAGACAGAAAATTCAAAGATTTATTAAGCGATTCTGGAAAAAACAGTGTGTAGATTGTTCAAAAGTGTTTCTGAAAAGTTTTTGGGAAATTTTAAAGAACATAAGTACCGTAACATTTTGGGGTAACTGTTACGTTCATTCAAAGATATGGGGTCAAATACTCGAATGTATTGTGAAATCCATTTCTTGGACTCCTCTTGGATTTCTTCCCTGAGAATCACAGTACTATCAGTGACGAATATGGCGAACTATTACACAAAGACATCTCGATCATGGAAAAAGAAGTACTAGGGGGTGGAGTTCTAGCACGGTTGCCTTCTATTGTTGGACACTTAACAGGGATGTTTCAGATGCTAAAAACAGAAAGCCGGCCCAGTGGTGCAGTGGTCTAAGCGCTGGTTTATGACCATACGTCTGAAAAGGTTATGGGTGTTGTGTTTTTCTTGCGGCACTGGTTTTCTCCATTCGATGGAACAAGTATCTCTAAATTAGGAACGAGCGACTGTTTACAGCCGACTGAGATGCTCACGGTCGTCGGTAAAACCTCAATGAAAAGAATAAATACTGAAGTAAATAATCAATTGTCTCTTTTTAGGTAATATGAGTAGTGTTATAAATGTATGTAAATATACAATGCTTTTAGATTCAACCTGTATGTTACTAAAATTGCTGCGTGATAAAAAATACACTAGTAACATATTTAAATTCAGCATAAGATGTAATATTAGGATCAGGGGAGTACAGCCCAGAGCCATCTGTTTTGCCCAGGAACCGTCCAGACGATGGCAGTATCTAAACAACATGCTGGGTCCAAGCCTCCTCACTAGGTGAGATATCTGCACCTTAAGCGGGGTGCAACAAATGCATTGATGTCTCCTCACAGCCCAACCAAAACGCTAAATGAGAAATGTCTCAAGAATGAGAAATGCGTCAACAATGAAGGATGCGTCAAGTGGGAAGTACAATGATGGACAGTTCTCATGGTTTGTAGGGAAACCAATATTTGCTTCAAAAGTACACATTGGAAAAACATGACGGTAAAGTCAACGCAGGAGAAAGGAGTCAGCTGGCACAGCAAGGGAACAACAATGACTCATAAAGGTGAACAACATCATGGTATACCCGTAACCAAGGAAAGCCAAGCGACAGATGGCATAAACGTCAGCAAGGCTAGAGGATTGGCTTGCTTCTCTGTAGTCTGTCGTAGGGCAAGCATGCAGGGGGCTCGATCACGGAAAGAGAGAGTCGTCTTCGCTTGAAAGGTCGAGAGCAAAGGAGTCGACGGAAAACCCGAATCTATGCAAGCTGAAATTGTTTCGTTGAAATCAAAGACAGAAATTATACGTTTAGCAAGTACAGACCTCAAAAAAAAAAAAAAAACGAGCCATCTCCCTTAACTTTCGAACCATTTGACGCAGATAAACATGAAAGGTATTGTTGGAAAGCACTCGAACTAAACTATCACGTGATGCGAAGAAAAACGCTAATTAAGCTAATTAAAATGTTAATTAGTTCACTATATCCGAATTTTTCCATATAAGGGGTATGTTATTTTATGCGCATTCTATTTAGCACATGGAAAAACTCCTAAATCTTAAATATCGTCCAAATCGGATGATTAATAGCGAAGATATTTGCAAATAAAGTTAGAATGGGCATCCATATATCTACATCTGGAAAACTCCCTTGGAATGTTTCCCTCCCTGCAAGAAGAGTGCTAATGCTAGAAAGTCTGGGTCTTGCGCGAACCTCCGACAAATTGAATGCAGACTACAGACGAGCAAAGGGGGACAGAGTTCATTTACTCTTGCCGTTTCCTTTAGAACTTCATTTATTCGTGCTAATGACTTGAATTAATCTTAGAATAAACATTACGTACTTTTCTAATAATGGTAAACTCGAATCTATGCGAGCTGAAATTTGTTTTGATGATTCTTGTTTCCGATCATTACACTTTCTTGAGGCACTGAGTATTCTCGTATCACTGAAAGGTTGTTTCGTAATAGAAATTGAAGCAGAACCACGAAATCCCATTTTTAGAACGTTGTTGGTAAAAAAAGATCGTATTTGTGTCATTGGTTTGTCCGTACGTCCGTTTGTGGACACCATATCTTTGCAACTATTAGTCCGTTTCAAAAAATTATTTTTGCACTGGGAAACTTAAAATGTGCGAATGATGATCCTTTATTTCGTTTTTTTTTTTACGATGTGCAATTTCGCCGCTAGAGAGCGTAAACGCAGACGATATTAAAATCGAAAGACATTTTATTACATATAATTGCTTCTAAACATCCGATTGAAAAAAAACTCTTACCTTTCGATTCCATTTATGTCGAAAGGCATTTCAGGTATAGTCACTCTTTCAAGTTACGCATAGATTTTACGCTAGGGGGCGTAAAAGTAATTTGCGTTTTCCCCGATATCTGTACCTTTAAAACTACGATTTGAGAAATTCTTTCTTCAGTGGATACAGCTCCTCATGGGAAATCTTTTGCATATAATTTCTAATTTTTGGTAAAGAACGGTTTAGCCACCACGCGGCGTAAGTGTTGATTTCTGCTTCTGATGCATTCATCTAAATCTGGGCTCTTGAAAACTCGATTGAAAATATTCTTTCGTGGACCCATTTCGCTCTCTTAGGGAAACATTTTCAGAACACGCTCTTCTTACAATAATGTATAGCTTTTCCGCCCAGGAGAGTAGATGCATATCTTATTTTTGTTAATATATCTGCTCCTGAAAACTTCTAAGAGTCCGATTTTTAAAACTATTTCTTTGTTCGAGAGCATATCCTCTGCGAAATGTTTCTCATGTAATTTCAAATTTTTCTTAACGCTTGTATGCCACGAGTGGGCGTAAGCTCACATTTCCGTTTACAGCAATATCTGAGGGACTCAAACCCAGATAAAAAAAACTTCTTTCTTCGGTTAGATACTACTAAATGTGCAAACTCTGTGAGCGTATTTTTTTACCAAAATAATTAAAAATTTTGTCACTAGGGCACGCCAATGTTTTTCTTAATATCTCTGCTTTTAAATGTGCGATTTAAAAAATTCGGTCAACATCGATGCCATTTATCTTGTGGAACACTTTAGGTTAGTATTTGAGGAGTTTTATCGTTCACAGTTCTGTCGCTAAGTGGTGCTTGTGTACTTCTGTTTGTAGCTGTATCTTCACTTGTAAAAATCCTATTGAGAAATTGCTTTTCTTGCGCTTTCGAACCGTAGGTTGAAGAAGAGTATATGCTTCAGCTTTTTCCGTCCGTCCGCACAATAACTGGCGTAAAAATGGTTTGATTACAATGAAATTTTAGTATGTATTAGGGGACCACCTGGGGACGAACCCTATTGAAAACAGCAAAAATGGGGTCAAAGGTCACTACGTAGGAGCGGGATGCATTCCATTGCCCTTATGCGTCATAACTTGCGTAAATATGGTTCGATATAAATGAAATTTAACTATGTAGTAGAGGACAGCTGGGGAACGAACCCTATTCAGAATGGGTGAAGTGGGGTCAAAGGTCAGGACATAAGAGTGGGATGCATTCCATTGCCCTTATGCGTCATAACGTGCGTAAAAATGGTCCGATTTCGATAAAATTTTAGAATGCGGTAGGGGACCACCTGGGGACGAACCCTATTGAAAATGGACGAAATAGGGTCAAACGTCAGGACATAGGATTGGGATCCATTCCATCGCCATTATTCCATATTATTAAGGCGGACGTCAAGTAATTTTGCTTCCTATACTTCCAATGGAAAAACGTTTGTACACATTTCCTTCGCAATTAATGTGTTCGCAAGGATGAAAATTTGAACATCGATTAAAATAACTTCATATTATAACTTGGAATACTTAATATTTTATAAAACATAACCATAATTATATTAAAAATCGGGATGTAAGGACAGGTGATGCGTAACATCACAGCCTCTCCTTGACAAATGTCAACCCCGCCTTCTCACGGTGCATCCTATTCCCACTAAAAGGACTCTGGCGACCGCCAATAGCGGTATAACTATACCATCGGCATTAGAGGAAATGCTATCCCACACTCACCAAACCGCTTGGCCAGCGTGGTGAGTCATGGCCAAACCCCTCCAAAATGACTCCACAACTTAAATCTTGGCCCTCAGTCTCCGGCAGCTGGAATGTACCTGGCCAAGGCAGCAGCCAGAGCAACATGAAGGCACAGGGTGCTAAGAATCCCCGGAGGACCGGACCAGGCTGCCATCTGATGCTGACCTTGGCTACGTATAATGAACGCTCCCTATCTTTTGATTCAAGGCTTTTTGAATTGGAAGAGGAACTACAAAGGATCAAGTGGGACATCGTCGGGCTAAGTGAGGTAAGAAGAAAAGGAGAAGATCTCGTTGAACTGAAAAGTGGACATCTCTTCTACTATCGTGGGACAGATACCGTCAGAACTAGTGGTGTTGGATTTATAATAAACAAGAAACTAAAGGATAAGGTTGTAGAAGTCGAAAGTTCCTCTGACAGACCTGCACGACTCGTTATCCAAATCTCGAGAAGATACCAGGCTCAGATTATTCAAACTTATCCACCCACCACAAGTCATCCTGAAGAAGAAACTGAAGAATTTTATGAGGAAATTCGTCATCTAAATAATAAAGGTAAGCAGCACTTGAAAATAATTATGGGAGATTTCAATGCAAAAATAGAGCAACGGCAACAGAATGAAACTTTAGTAGGTAAATTCGGTCACGGCAACAGAAACCAGCCTGGACATACTCTCGTTGAGTTTCCAGAGGCAGAAGGGTTTTACATTTTGAACTCCTTTTTCAAGAAAAAGCCGCACAGGAAATGGACATGGAGACATCCACATGGGACGACAAGTCAAATTGATTTTATTATGTGTACCAAAAAATTCGTCATAGAAGACTGCAGTGTGCTAAACAAGTTCAACACAGGTAGTGACCATAGATTGGTGAGATGTAAGATGCACCTCAACACTAAACTCGAACGTGGCAAGCTCATAAGACAAGCAAAATGTATTGACATAACCCACCATAAAAAACACCATAATACCTTCAAGTTGGAACTGAAGAACAGATTCTCTGCTTTAGAAGGCCTAACATCGGAAGAAGTGGATATTTCTGAAGTTAACAGAAAAGTAACCAAAGCTCTTATGGAAACAACAACAAAATTAGCTGGTTCTAAGAACAAGTTGCATGTGAACAAATTATCAGGAAAAACCAAAATGTTGATGCCAAAAAGAAGAGAGATGAGGACAACTAAAGACGATGTGACTTCCAAAGTGGAATATATAGAGCTATGCAAGACAGTACGAAAAAGTATCACTGAAGACGTAAGGAAATTCAACTGTGAACTAGTGAGGAAAGCAATTGAAAACAAATAAAGCCTAAAGATAGCAAAGGGACATCTCAGTAAGGGAAGAAAACAGATTATGGCACCGAGATAAGAAGATGGTTCTGTAACAAGAAATAGAGGCGGAATTTTGACAAGAGTGAAAGATTTCTACTCCACGCTATATGAAAGGGATGATGCATGTACTCCAGACATCATGGAAGGTACCAGTACCAGAGTTCTTCCAGTCCTCCCAGCAGACGTTGCACATGCAATCAAGAACATGAAGCGGGGTAACGCTCCAAGAGAAGATGAAATTACTGTAGACATCATACAAGAAGCAAGTGGAGAAATCGAAACAGTACTCGGCCAAATTTTCACTCGATGCCTTAATGTAGGGAAGATTCCTGAGGATTGGAACAACGCTATAATGATCCTGCTACATAAAAAAGGGGACATGGAGGATCTCAGGAACTACAGACCTATCAGCCTCCTATCAGTGGTTTATGAAATCTTCACTAAAATTCTTTCACACCGTTTGAAGGTAGCACTGGACATGGCTCAACCGAGAGAACAAGCTGGATTCAGGAGATCATATCCATGTACTATAGATCATATCCACGTACTGAGAGAACTAATTGAAAGAGCCGAGGGAATATGAACTTTCATTGTGCATGGCTGTTATCGATTATGAAAAAGCCTTTGATTAGGTGAAACCATCAGCAGTTACAATGACTCTGAAATCCTGCGGTATTTAAGATGCATACATTAATATTATTAATAACATCTATGAAAATGCAAGTGCAAAGATTCGGCTGTTTGATAATACAACACATATAAAAATTGGAAAGGGAGTGAGACAAGGTGACACCATATCTCCGAAACACTTTAATGCCACATTGGAAAATATCTTTCAATCACTGAACTGGGAAAACAAAGGGATAAAGATTAATGGAGATGATCTAACCCACCTTCGTTTTGCTGATGACATAGTCATTTTTGCAACTACCCCATCAGAGCTGCAGAGTATGATCCAAGAACTTGCTGACAAGAGTAGAGAAGTGGGATTAAAAATGAACTTTCAGAAGACAAAAGTGAAGTTCAATACTTTTACACGAAATGAAGATTTATCGATTGATGGAGAAAAGCTGGAGATAACAGGCACTTACGTTTATCTTGGACAGCAGATATCAAGTCAGGGTCACATTGATGAAGAAATGAATCGGCGTTCAAAACTTGCCTGGAGAGCTTTTGGAAGAAACAGCATAATTTTCAAGAGCAGTATGCCATTATGTCTTAAAAGAAAAGTGTTTGATCAATGCATCCTTCCAGTGCTTACGTATGGTGCAGAGACGTGGACCTTAATTAAAAGAGACGTACAAAGGCTGCAAGCAACTCAAAGAAGCATGGAGAGGTGCATGCTTGGTGTAACCAAGAGGGATAAGAAGAGGAGCTCGTGAATCCGAAAAATGACACGAGTGGAAAACATCATGATCAGAGTTAAATACCTGAAATGGCAATTGGCTGGGCATACTACCAGAAGGACAGACCATCGATGGACAGCCGAAATTTTAGATTGGATTCCAAGGGACAGGAAAAGACCCAGAAGAAGACCGCATAGGAGATGGGTGGATGAAATTCGAAAGTATGCGGAAAGTGACATGGAGTAGACTGGCACAAGACAGACCGTTGTGGAGGAAACTTGGGGAAACCTTCGTCCAGCAGTGGATTGATAATGGTTGACAATGATGATGATGATGATGATGATGATGATATTAAAAATCAATAACTTTTCCTTTGGTGGTGTTGAAACCAGAAAAAAGATGGCGCGACCTGTGCTTTCACGACCCAGTAGACAAACAAATGTTGGATTGCATAAATATGGGTATGTTTTAGAAAATATTAAGTATTAGAAGTTATAAAATGCAGCTATTTTAATCGGTGTTCAAATTTTCATCCTTGAGAACGCATTAATTGAGAAAAAATGTGTACAGACATTTTTCCATTTGAAGTACAGGAAGCAAAATTATAAATTACTTGACATTCACCTTAAAGGAGCAATTCTTGTATGTAAATTTTATTTTGAAAACAGCTCTATGGATTTTGATGAAAGTCGTTAATATACCGTTTTCTGGTACTATAAATCGATTTAGCTTGATCTCGACTTTAGGAAAATTTGTTCAGTGGATTAAATAACCACCCCGAATTACCAAGTTTTTAGTGTCATGGCGTCGTCACATTAATGGTATCCATGCTTAGAAATCTCATGACGCCATACTTTTGCAATTAAGATGTTGGAGAGCGGTCACGCCATCTGTCTCATTACGTCAAGCGTTGTGTGTGGATCCTATTAAAGTTTTATGATGTCACACTCTTGCGAGCAGATGGTCGCGATTCCCATATGCCTCATTACGTCACGCGTTGTGTGCGTATGTTCGACCGCATGATAACTCGCGTAAACATCGTTCGATTTCGATGTAATTTTAGTATGTGGTAGGGGAACACTTGGGAAGGAACCCCATTGAAAGTCAACGAAAGTGGGTCAAAGGTCAGGACATAGAAGCGGGATTTATTACACTGCTCTAATGCGTCATAACTAACGTAAAAAAGGTTCAATTTCGATTAAATTTTAGTATGTGGTAGGGGACCACCTGGGGACAAACACTATTGAAAATGGGCGAAACAGGGTCAAAGGTCAGAACATAGGAGCGGAATCACTTCCATTGCCATTAGGCGTCATAACTTACGTAAAAATGCTTCGATTTGGATGAAATGTTAGTATGTTCTATGGACCTGCCTGCGGACGAATCCTGTTGGAAATGGGCGAAATGGGGTCGAAGGTTAGGACACGGAAGCGGGATCTGTTCCACAGCTTTTATGCATCATAACTTACGTAAAATTGCTTCGATTGCGACAAAACGTTATCATGTTATTTCGGAGGTATACTGAACCGGTTTTGTTGAATATCATCGAAATGGGATCAAAAGTCAGAGCACAGGAGCGAGGTTTATTCCACAGCCATTATCCTCATAACTTGAATAATGATTTCTGGTATGTTGGAAAGCGTATCATAATCAATGCATTGCATTATTTTACTAGCTTGTTTATTGTAGGACATTCACGACAATAGAGATGTGAAATGTTATCTTCTTTAAATAATGCACAGATTTTCCGCTAGGTGGTGTAAAGGCGATTTTTTTTTTTTTTTTTTTTTAAGCTACCTCTGCTTGTAGGAGACGTATTTGAAAACCTTAAAAGCTCTTTTTCCTTGGGATAGCTTTTTCCATGAAGAATATTTTAATCTTACTTTCAACTTTCCTATGATGTAAAATTCTTGAGCTAGAAGGCGTAGAGTTATATTATGTTTCTTTCTATATTTGTTCTTTTAACTGTTCGATTTAAAAACTTGTTTGTCGCCAATATCCTTCTGCTATGAGAACATTTGTGTGCGCTATTTGTTAATTTTTGTAACGTACGTTTTAGACGGTGTAGAAGAAATGTAGCTGTTTCTATTTCTGGTTTCTTTATTGATTGTAAAAATCCTGTTGATATTTTCCAACTGGTTGCATTAACTTGGAGTAACTTTGAAAATTTTAATTCGCGTCAGAAACGGTTCAAAAGATGTGCTCATTACAACAGAAAATTCGGTGCCTTCATTCCTTTTATTGCAAATATTTTGAAGGCACAAATAGAGAAAACGACTATGTAAATATCAATTATAATTGGAAATACGTATAAAGCTCTATGTTGCTTGTCATTGGTCACGTATTACGAGAACCAACTGAAATGTCCACGTTCGATCCGGGCACAGTCACTCATGAACACGGAGTCCAAATAGTCTAAATTAGGGCAGGGGCTGGTTTCAAACCATTCGACCTAATGAAATAAATCCGAAAATGTAGTTTATATCCACTCTGATATAACGAACCCTGAAAAGGTTTACTGTCACAATGATTAAAGTCGTCAACTCTTATACCGTATATACGCCATGGAATATATAAGGACTGGCGCTTCTGCCAACGTACTGAATGGATACAGATGAATGTCTATGTGCACCAAAATACATATGACATGTTTGAAGTCACGTTTCACCTACCGAAAACCCACTATTTAAGTAAATTAGCGTATTAGTACAGTTGAAATGATGCAGATACTTGAGCCATGCTGTATTTTAAGAATTTCTCTTCTAGCCGTCCGGGACAATTCGGACTATATAGCACATCAAAGTGTCCCCAGTGAAACACATCGAGAAAAGGTTGACAACTCAATCGGAACACATGGAGAAATTAATTCCGGAAAATGTATTCGCAGTGTGCTACGACAGTGTTCCATGCTTTTGGCACGAAATGTCCCGAATGTGTTATGTAAAAATACTAGTATCTTCTATCATAAAACATTTTATGGTAGAAAGAGCTTTTATAACACATGCGGAACAGGCTGACACACATTCGGAACACTTTTGCAACATACGAGGAACGCAAATGTCACCCAATTTTTGGAAATGGCTTTCTCAGAATGCTACGAAAGCATGTGATCTATTCCATACGATTTGTTATTTTCCGCCTCAAAAACTTACTTTTCTTTCATAGTCATTTGGCTTAACATACGAATTAATGGGAACAGCAATGCCTTGTAATTTAAATTTGCGCCTCTCATATATTAATTCCACGTGTCAACTGAAACCAGTATAATTTTCTTTGTTCGAAAGGATGAACGTTTGTCTCATTTTGTCGCCCACAGCGGACGCGTATACCACTTTGATTTGTTGCTATAGTAACAAGAACCGATCTGCAACAGCTGCTGCCGTGACGCCATTTCATCTAAACCATTCTAACATTACGTTAGAAATGCATTTCGTCACACGATCAACTATTTTAAAACAGGAAAACGTTACGTCAGCAATTTTAGTTCTATTTTGTCGTATATAGTCCTGGGCAAACTGAGCTGTGTGCGGATGGGCGTTATCCTGCTGGTATAGCGCACCTGTAATCCCGGCCAGGAATGGGAACACATGGGGCTGAAGGATCTCATCCACATACCGCTGCCGTGACGCCATTTCATCTAAAAAGAGCTGATGGGCTATCATAGACAATGGCTCCCAGATCATAATGCCAGCAGTGTGGAAGGTGTAGGGCTTGATAGGGAGGTTAGGATGGTGCCGTTGACCCGGGATCTCCAGACCCGGATACCACGATAATCTGTCCCAAAAACGAAGCGGGACTCATCGCTAAACATGACACGTCGCTCTGGCCTGGCACCACTGCAAACGGAGCCGGTGCTGTTCCGGTGTTAATGGCAGCTTACGTAAAGGGCGCTGGGATCGCAGATGCGCTTTCGCGAGACATCGGAAAATGTGTCGTGCGCACACAGGAGCCGCTACATCCGCCTGTACAGTGGACCGGGTCCCCGTGGGATCCGTTCCTGCCTGGCGCACGATCCGTCGATCCTCTCTACCGGTGGTCCTCCTGGTCTGTATGGAGCCTCTCCGCAGTGTGACAGTGCCGTCACGTGTCCACTCCTACCAACACAGGCGGACGGTATGGTCAGAACGATCCACGTGGCGTGCTGTACGGCGCGTCGAACACCCTCCTGTTTTCAGCATGATGATCAGGCCTCTCTCAAAGTCCACAAGTTACGTAAATCGATATCTACGGCATCTACCCAGTATTCTTGTCACTCTGTGCTCTTGTTTGCATCGGCAGGTGCTTTTCGCCTTCATCGAGCATGGACTACACGCCGGTTGATAAGGCTGCCGGTTCGTGCTTGCAGCGCCACCACAGGGTGTGCGGTCATGCGAAATCGCACAAAACGCGGTTCATTTGAATACCATCACGCACTCTAGCTATTTGCAAAGTTTCGCGGTTGCAGCATGTTTTCTTCTAGGTGCGCAAATTTCATTGTCATTGAGTGTACATATACACAGTAGTGTGACATTATTTTCAACACCTTCTACTTTTGACGTGAAAAGCGCGTAGCCAATGGAAAAAAGCACGTGCCGTGAGCTGGCTTGGAGGGCATATAAGGTGTGCTGTAGGCAGTCTGAAAACATATCACTCGTTATCGTCATGGATAATAGGAGCGATTTATAAGATTTGCAAAAAGGGATGGTTATTGGCTTTCTGGCCAAGGGTGGCAGTATTTCTGAAACAGCGCAGTTTATGAACTGTTCGCGTGTTGCTGTAGTTAAACTGAATCGTGATTGGAGAAATGGCACCATTGCGAATAAGCGACGTGCAAACTACGGAGCACTAAGTGCCGTTGATGTGAGAGGTGAACGTCTTTTTCGAAGGTGCGTGAAGGCCGATCGACATGTTACAGTGGAGCAACTCACTAGCCGAATGAACCAAGGGGCTGCGCAAGTATGTCTAAGACGGCCGTTCAGCGAATCTTACTGCGTATGGGGCTCCGATGCAGAAGGATGGTCACAGCACCAATGTTAACGAAGGTGCATCTGAAGAAAAGCCTTACATTTGCACGACAGTATCGGAACTGGACCGCCCCTGATTGGCAAAGAATTGCCTTCTCCGATGAATCGCGTCTTCTGCTTCATCAAACGGATGAACGTCGTCGTATAAGGGGAGAAACATCGGAGAACCAACACCCTTGAACCATTGCTGGAAGAAACTCAAGCTGGTGGTGAAGCGTTACGGTCTGGGGAATATTTTCGCTGCATTTCCTGGATCCCCTCATACCTTATAACGAAGTAAATTTCTCCCTAATTTTTGGTCTACGCCGAAATTCGAACCCGAGTCCGCTTATTCCGGAACAAGTCACTCTACCAATTGAGCTAAGCGGACGCTCATTCTGATTGCTATCTGCCTTTAAGTCGTGTGCGTCCTGCTGGCAGGTACGTCACATCTCCCCCCCGCGAAAGAGGGGGCCGGGGGCATGGCCCACGGGTCAGCCGTGACCATGGATCGTTGCAGGCAGCCATCCACTGTAGAACGTGCACTTGAGAACTCCCAGTCAATCTGGTGTGTGGAATGCAACGTCACACACATTTATTTTTCGAAGCGCTGGAGAAGGGATTCTCTGATTTTTCCTATCACGCGGTGTAGAAATAACATCACACCATTGCGAGATTTTGAACGGTCGGGTCATCCGGATAGTTCGGGCGCCAATTATAATGAATAAAATTCTCCGGCTGGACGTGTAGTGCAGGAAAGCCTACGTTAAGTCACGTTAGGGTTATTGAAAGGTTAGTTGACGTAGCTAAAGTGTGCTTAAACTTCAAAGTGCTAGAGTTTGTTTAGGTAAGACACGCACGTGCAATAAATTCCAAGAATATGGAATTCATTTTTTACTCAGCATTCCTCATTATCTTGAATATCAGTAATATAACTTCGGTTTTAGTACATTAGTACCTTGAAGGCTCTTTATTAGAGCGGTAAACACAATATACCCTGAACTTAACGTGAACACTCAATGAAATAGACTTAACGGCCAGACAGAGGTCTAACAATAAAATGAACTAAGTAAACGTACTCACTTTTAACCTTTTATTGGGGAGCTTCTGGTATTACTCAAATACACACTCCAAAATAACACAATTACTGATAGCCCGAACTTTCGTACTATCGTAATATCGTAGAAACGTAGGTAAATCGCATATCAATAATCAGGAAGAACCTATCACATCTAAAACGAAGCTCTTCGGTATACTTGAGCGCGCCTATATATACTGCATACCACCACGTCATGACTTACACACGTTGCCACATATAATTCAGCGGTAGAAACAACATCTCGTTAAGTGAGAAGATAATTTGCATTGGAAACTATAATAACAAGAGATAGTAAAATAAAAAAGAAACTGAATCTAGAGTATACGTTACAACCTGTGGAAGGCACTATGGACCGATTTCTTTTTGAATCCATCCTTGCAGATCGCGTACACCCATTCACTCTGATTGTCTTCCCTGCGGCGTCTGGGATCTTCCAGAATGACAATGCGACGTGCAACACCGCAAAAAATATCTGAGAGTAGTTGGAAGGGCACGATGAAGACTTCCACTTACTTCCCTGGCCCACTAATTATCCAGACGTTAACCCAACTCAGCATCTGTGGGACCACTTCAGTCGTTTTGTTAGCTCTATGGATACTCCACCACGCACCCTCCAGCAGCTGTTAGATGCACTGCAGTCAGCATGGCTCCACATACCTGTGAACACCTTCCAGCACCTTATTGAGTCACTCCCAGCCCGTGTAGCTGCTGTCCGCGTTGCACACGGCGGTTGCTCTGCTTATAATAGCTGGTAGTCACAATAATGTGACTCGACCGTGCATATATACATAGTAGTGTATACGTTTAGCGTCTTTGTGTAAAGACATAAATGAAAATCAGCTGGCAACAGCTTCTTAAAGAAGGGCTAAACGAAATGTAATTTTGCTCTTAAAGTTCTTGTCAGGGTGATTGATTGTTGAATGCCTAGATCATGTTTCAGATGTGAGGACCTCTTCAAAATTGTTAGGTTCTTGTCTGACAAAAGAAATTGAGAGACAGATGATGTGACATATACTCCATAATAACTTTTATGTTTAGTCGCTTTTACTATGTAAATTTAAAATCCTTCTCTTTTACCGTTTTACAGCTTTAACGTTATACACTCATTGTCATAAAATCCACGCACCAAGAAGGAGGCGTCGGATTGAAATGAGATTTTAATAGTGAGATGGTACATACCAAGGACAGAAGTGATTACAAAATCCCAGCAGCAGGACGATTTCCCGCGGACACTCGGTACACATTCCGGTCAGTGTTCGTACCGCGTCCTAACGCCTCGTGCACGGATACATTCTGTGGTACGGTCCGGCATGGAGTCAAAGAGACGCCTTATGTTATCCTGTGACAGATTGGCCTACACTTCTTGCAACCGACGCTCTAAATCCCAAACACTGTGACATGGAGAAAGGCTGGTGTCTCATCTGGTCCATCACGAGCTCGAATGGCGAGAGATCAGGCGATCTAGCAGGCAACGGAAGCGTCGAAGCATGACGTAGACAGTCCTGGGAAACACAAGCCGCGTGCAGACGAGAGTTAACTTTTTGGAAAATGGCTCCAGACCGCTCCGCTAAGAAAGGCAGCACATGGGGCCGCAGTGTCTCCTGTACGTAGCGCTGGGCTGTCAACGTCCCTCGTATTAGTGCGCGCGAAGTCCAGCTGTCATACGCTATGGCTCCACAGGCCATCATGCCTGCATCTCGAGACGTGTGCCGCTGTAGAGTGAGGTTGTGATTGTAGCGATCACCTGCAATCCTTCACTCTGACACGTTGGGCGTCCGTTCCCATAGAGAAGCGGGATTCATCGCTGAACACTATACGTCGCCAGTCCGTAGCATTTCTCATTGCTGGTAGCTGACATCACTGGAATCGACGACGACAATGGTCAGATGTTAATGGTAGAAGATGTAAGGGCCGTCGAGAGTACAGATTCGTCTCTGCCAGGCGTCTGGAAATGGCTCTGGCAGACACAGGTGTCCCTTATACAGCTACCCCATGTCTCTCGATATTGAACAAGGATGTCGTTGCATCTGTGCGTGCCGCTCTCATGATTCCGCGAATCTCTCTATTGCTGGTGTGCTCGAGTCATCCAGAGCCAGTCCGCCGTGTCTGAGTACCTTCCGGTGTCCATTGTTCCCAACACCACCGCACTGTACTGTCCAACAGGCCCAAATAGAGGCCGATTCGGCGTGGCAACTACCCTACCTCTCTCATCCCGACGATATGGCCTGGTTCAAACCCCATCAATTGCCCGTACGCACATCTACTGCAGCTCCTCTGCATGTCTATCGCTCAGGGGTCTTACCTGACTCCTACCGTACAATTTCGCATGAATGTGGTTCCCTGCGCGGCGCCTTATTGCTATTGCAGCTCCGGTCTTGGAAGCGCTGGCATGCGGAATCGCAGGAAATTTTACAATTTGCATGTCTGCCCTCCCCGTATCTATTCGCCGAGTTTCGCGTTAATCGCACGGTTTCATTCTTGGTGCGTCGATATTTATAACAATGAGTGTATCTTATCTCTAGCGGAATGAGGTTGGCAACACTTAGCAATTTTTCGGTTGCTGTGAGTTGCTTAACGTGAAATGAGCGATGGATTTATTTATTCAACTGACGCCACGTATTCAGATGATTTTCACCTTTCAAAACTTACAGTTCTTTCTCTTCATTCTGTCATCACCTCATAAATACTGTTCATGCAGGACGTTAATATTTCAACATACTTTAAATAATCACAATAGTAGTACATATTATGAATACTTAAAAATATTCATAATATTGGGCAATTGATGGAGTTTGAACGAGGCCGTATCGTCAGGATGAGAGAGGTAGGGTAGTTAGCATGTGACAGGTAAGAACAAGATATAATGTTGAAGCGGCAGCCAAAAAGGTTTGGTATGGTAGTGTGATGTTATTAATATAATTGTGGATGCTGCGTTACTCCTAAGTTTGATTTACTTGAAGGCGGTGTGTTAAGTTGTGCTGTTATAAGTTTAGCGTTTGGAGTTTAAGTGTTCGGCCTACTGAAGTTTGTTTGTTTTTAAGTATTCATAATATGTACTACTATTGTGATTATTTAAAGTATGTTGAAATATTAACGTCCTGCATGAACAGTATTTACGAGGTGATGACAGAATGAAGAGAAAGAACTGTAAGTTTTGAAAGGTGAAAACCATCTAAATACGTGGCGTCAGTTGAATAAATAAATCCATCGCTCATTCCACGTTAAGCAACTCACAGCAACCGAAAAGTTGTTATTCTGAAGCCGTCGGGGAATTGAATTCCGAATCTTGCGATATCGAGCCGAGCCCGATAGCTTTACACCTGTAAGATTTTCTTGAAGTCTTCCTGAGTGACTCTTGTTTTACGGTAAATAAAGTACTTAAGACGTACAACTTTAATTAGTGTCCCGTAAGGCATATACACGCGTTTCAAATTCTAAGTAACGCTAAAGCCACTTTTGGATAGGAATCGCACATCAAGGGCCAACATTCTGAGATGGATTTCTCATAGAACATATCTTTTGCTCCCGAATCAGTCTGCACCTCCAGAAATTCATCTTGACAATCATCAGACATTTTTTCAACCAACATTATGAATGGATATATTACTAAATCCAACTCCTAATAATTGAATTCAGGAAAATATCGGCAGAATTTATTTTCCAGTGCTGTCAAATGGTGCAAAATTTAATTTTTTTACCATATCTGGAAGAACTTGGTTATCACCATCACTAACAAGAACTGGTGAGAGTTTTTCAAACATTGCGGCAATTTTTATCTTGACCATTCTCTCCCAAATTGTTTAGCTTGCTGATGAAAACTTTCAAGGAATTAATGAATTTTATGATGTGTTTGTATTCCTTCTTTGAATCTGAAGAATCAGTTTACGCAGATACTGAAAAATGTCAACCAAACAGGCAAGGCGCATGACCCATTCCTCATCACCCATCTAGGTTAAAAATTCCATTTTAACTTGAACTTCAAGAAATAATTTGATCTGATTTCTAAGCTCAAATATTCGCTCAGTTATATTTCCTATTAAAAGCCATCGAACATTTGTGTGGAAAAGAAACAAATGATGGCCAGAATCCATGTCAATGCATAACTGCTTGAAAAGTCGTGAGTTTCCTCAATTCACCGAATTCACAAGTTGAATTGTTTGATCCAAAATCTTCCCTAGAGGTGCTGCAAATGATTTTGATGCCAGTGCCTGACGATGGATCATGCAATGGGTATTCACTTTTCGAGCTCGCTTTTCACAATAACTTGAAATCAGGATTTTGTCTCCAAAATCCAAAATATCTGGTGCTCCATCTGTACAACACCCACAGACATTATATCAGAAACGACTTTCTGACTCAGAAAAAGATGAAACCTATTCCAAAATATCTGAAACCTTGACAGTTGTTAAAACGAGAACAAAAGAGAAACTCCTCTTTAAAGGAACCTGTGAACGTATCTTGCAAACACGAGCAACTGGGAAGACGGTGCCCCATCAGTCGACTCATCAAGTTGAACTGAAAATAAGTCAAATGCTCTGACTTAATCTCCTGCACAACTTGATCCCTCATGTCAATGGCCATGTCGCTGATTTTCCTTCGAACAGTACTATTTGATAATGAAAAAACTGCTGCAAGTTTTCTGGCCAATTCATTTCCCAACACAATTTTAACTATTTTAAGAGCTCAAGGTTGGGTCAAAGTTTTCAACAGTTGCAAATGTTATGTGGTGTTTCTGCTCTGCGATCTCCAGTGTTATGACATAAGATGCTTCGGTCACCTTGTGGTTCGTTTCTTGGAATATCTCTGTTGAATTCAGCTTCATATTTTTGAGATCATTCCCATGACGCTCAAAAAAGCTTATGTCCATGTCTTTGTTTTGAGGATTAATATTCTGCAAATGTTGCTTCAACTTCTTTGGTTTCATAGAATCATTTGACAGAGCTTTGCTACAAGTAACACATTGAGGCCTTTCTTCTCCTTTGGATTGTGGAGAATTGGTTTCATAGAATCATTGGACAAAGCTTTGCTACAAGTAACACATTGAGGCCTTTCTTCTCCCTTGATGAAGATGGACGCAAATGCTTATTGAATGTACGAAATACCGTACCCTGTTTATTGACACTCACGATGGGCTCCAAAATCTATGAATAAAACAGAAAAAAATATGTTAACTATAAATGGAATATTTCCACAGATAAAAACTGAAATATTTTTATGTTTAATTTAATTCAATATTCGAACAGCTTAAGTCTGTGGTCCTGATTCCTTAAGGAACCCTAAAATGTCTTCCTGGAGAGAATTTCCCGCGTTTGAGAACATCTGGTCTGGACCAATGCATTCTGCTGCAGGCAAGGTGCCTCATGTCATAGGCAGTTACCAGCCATCCTGACTTATAGGAAGCATGCATATTTTAAGTTACGAGTCTGAAGGCACATTAAAGAACGAACAGAACTTTCTGCCCAATGTTCACGTTTCCATATCCATGAAAAGATTATTTTTTTATTATTGTTGGCACATGATTGAACATACAGTTTCCCATTTTTGTATTAAATAGTAGGACTGATTGCATCATCTAAAGGTTGAACAACTGGTTCCCCTTAGGCACACAGTTCTGTTTCCTTCGAAACATTTAAGGTGAAAATGAACTGTTATGAGATTTTGTTTTAATAGGGTAAGTGAAATTACTTTTCAAAAATAGGCGTGCTTATTTGTTCAGGAGAATGGCCTCTTGGTTCGTTCAGTCACTTTCCTTTAAATACTTTTTCTAGTTTTCACTTTGTTTTTCACTTTTATTTCATTTTCATGAAAAAAAGAAAAAAAAAACTGGATCATTCAGCACTTAACCACAAGAATTTGAATTCGAGCTTATTATCATGAGGTTCGTCGATATGTCACTCTGAAAGGCAATGGAAGTATTAGAACCAGATAAAATAACTTAATGGATCGTTCTTAACTTACTGTCACATATTCCTTTCTGTTCATTGAATTGGTATCTTTCGTGGCAGATACAACGTCGCTCTTTGTCTTTGAGGGGACACGATTTAGCGTGGCTTCCACATTTGCATTCTGAAAGAACAGTAGACAGAAAAAGAAAAATTTCTTAAAATGTATCTATGTCTATATCAACATCTCTCTCTTTCTCTCTCTCTCTCGCTTTGTATATACACTTACTAGACAAAGAATAAGAGATAAGGGTGATGGGAAGTTGACATGGACATCTCCCGCCCTGTGTGAGACAGACCCAAACCGAACGCACGCGATAAACAGGCGGACAACAAGTCTCCAAAACAGTGTGTGGCAATGTGCGAACATGGGAAATGTGGTGATATGAGCGGCTATGATCGTGGAAGCATTGTCAACCCAACAGAGATGGGTAATTCTATTGCTCAAATGTAAGAACCCTTGGGTTCCCCTCAAGGTAACCGTATCAAGGGTGTACCGCGAGTAAAACATCAACCAATGTACCAGCGCCCAGAGGGCAAGCGGTAGCGGACCACAGGCCATTGAGTACTGGGGTCGATGTAGATTATCCAGGCTCGTGCAGACAGATCGCTTGACAACGGCGACGAAAATCCCATCCAGGTTAAAAGATGATTTAGAGGGTGGGAAGTGATGGGAGGGTGCAAGTGTGGCGTCAACAGCATGAGGTCATGTCCCATCGTTCCAGGCCGGCTCTGTTCAAGGCAGTGGTGGCTCTGTGAAGATTTTGGGAGCCTTATCACGTAACACGTTAGGTTACTTAGTGTGCCAGAAGAGGTCCTAAACAGCCGCGCCCTGCCAGCATATGCTGGTTCATAACCTACATGATTTCATGGCCTTCGCGCATCCTTAGGCCGATGGTCTGTTTCAGAAGGATAATACATCGCCCACTCGAGCCGCAACCACCCAAGAGTGTCTCCTAACAGCTTGAAATTTGTAGCAACCATTCGTTTGCTAGAAATCAGGCAAAAATTTGTGTTATTGAGATAATTTAATCTGCACCCTGAGAAGGCAAATTATCCAGATGGTTATCTAAGCGGTGTAATATAATTCGTTTGCTATCTAGAGATGGGAAGACCCCTAAACTCAGGAGAGGATACACCGTGATACTGAAAACTCCGCTGTCTCCATTCGCACGAAATGGCGGAGTTACTTTCGTCATTTTGCAATTGCGTTCTCTCACATTACGTATTCAAAACATTGGGGCAAATTAAACTGCTCAGTAGAATTCTCGAGCACGGTTTACAAGAAATAAAAAGGGAACACTGACATGGTTTCTTTCATCTAGATATAATGACAAGCATTAGTTACATCAGTTTGTCATACACTGCTCGACATTGAGATTGCCCTACCCAGAAGGAATAAAGATAGAGCGGTGAAGTTGAGCATGCAAATAGGACTACAGAAGGGTCTATTTTGATATTATTTTCAGCCACGTACAGTGTTCATTAGATGAGATAATGCAGCACAATTGGTACGCCTGAGTTAGTGGTTGAATCGCCGCGAACGGCAATACAGGCACCAATACAGAATGGCAATGAGTCATGCAGTCGACAGATATCGACCTGAGGAATGGAACACCAAGAACGGTTGACTTGCTCCCATAATTCATTGAGACCGTGCGCAGTCGGATTCGATTGCAGACGACGTCTAATGTGTTCCCACAGGTTTTCGATTGGGGATGAATCGGGAGATCTTACTGGTCATGGCAGTGTTTGAATACATTGCAAACAGTGTCTGAAGACCCAGGTGGTGTGTACGCGGGCATGATGTTGCCGGAAAATGGGGTGATGTAGTTCACTCAGGAACGATATCAAAATGGGTTGCAGAACCTCACTTACGTATCGTGTAGCTTTCAGTGTGCCGGTAATGTGGACAAGAAGTGACCTGCTGCCATGCGCAATATCACTCAATACCATGATGCCTGCCTGACGGGTGGTGTGGCCGCGCCCGAAACCAGGATCTGTCTGCTCACCAGGGTGTAACCAGACACGGATCCGTCGATCGTCAGCACCCAGACAGAAACAAGATCCATCACTGAAGACCACAGTAGTCCATTTGTGACCCCAGTTCGTATGACTTCGGCACCAAGCCAGACGAGCGCTTCGATGAATGACCGCCAATAGCAGTCGACGAAACGGTTGCCTACTCTGCAGGTTTCCCTCATGTAATTTTCGGTTTATAGTTCGGGTCGTTATGGCGACGTCAATGGTCGATGACACCGCACGTCGAATATCGTCTGCAGTGCTTTCTGGTGACGAACGAGCGTGCCAAACAATCCGCCGGTCCAGGCGTGCTGACGTCTGTCGGACTGCATCACTGCCGCTCCGACGTACATACGAACCCTCCTGTAGCCAGTGGCGCCAACAGCGTCCAACAGTTCGTGCATCCCGTTGCACATGCGCAACGATACGACGTGTGGACCAGCTCGCTCCACACAGGCCTACAATTCTTCCTCTCCAAAGCGAATCCAATTGGCGATAAACCTGCCAACTGGGTGCACCCGGCATTTTTGGCCTTCGGTTAACAATTTCCCAGCACAAACAACAAATCTGAAACGTCCGTGATACTTCCACCTGTGATCACACACTACCATCCCTGTTGCTGCTGACACCTTTATCTCACAAACGTGTGACGTCATCGGCTCCGGTTTAACATCATTTGAGTATCTCGAATGCGTACACCCAACCTGCGATTTGCATGTATGTAGCGCACCTCCTTTTGGGTGCCGCAATTTCAGTGTCGAGCTGTGTATATACACCACAAATACCTATCGAAGTTAAATTTAATGGACAAACAATGATCACAAGCTGCAACCAGGACGAACAACAAACAAAGGTGCTAAATATCGTGGCCAATGCGTGTATTATACTACAGCTTTCATGCACATCTGATATATAAATATAACGACGACGCCTCGTGGAAGGTCCGATCAAGTAACCACCATAGCCACCAGATTTGATCTCACGAGGATCATTCTTGTGGGATTACCTTAAATCGAAGTTCTATGTCACTCCAATCTCAGTAAATATGTTTAAGAATTTGCAATAGCTGATTCATCGAGCTGGCAGCAGAGTTACCACCGATGTTTTGACTGATGACTTTGCATTTCGTATGCTTTCTTTTGTTGTTGTTTTGAGGTTTAACGACCACCGTCAGCAACTCGATGGTCTGTAAGCAGTCGCCCGTCTCTACTTTTGGACCACTGATTACAGAGAAGGAAGATAGCTTGTGTCGTAAGACAAAACACAACATCCATGCCTCACGGGATTCGAACCCTGACCCATCACGGAGGAGAAACGTCCTAAACCAGCACTTACATCACTGCGCCCCCGGGGCGGCTCTTGGTATACAGTCATGCGCTGTAGCAGAAAGTGGATATGAGAAGAATACTAAACCGTAAGAGATAAGTTTTTCGTAATACACAAAGTAGTGCTTCTTTGTAAGTACCAGTTTGTGTATTACGAGAAACGCACATGGTGGTATCCGTTAACTGATTGTGAGATGAGCTTTTTTTAATGTACGTATGCAATTCATTCTTAGCTGATAATTTAGGAACTTTCTTTTTCTATCACATTTCCACAATAGCGCTGTCTCTGCATCGGTTATGAGATTTCACATATCTTAAGCGTATGGCACTTTCCTACGTTGGCCTTCTCAGAGTACAGCCTAGATTTACCCGTGGACCGCCAATTTTAACGACTGATTTGTAGCAAATGAAAGAGCAATGTGTCATTAACTTTTAAATTGATACTTTTACTCTATCTGCCATTTTCTCGTACTTCAGAGAGCTAAGTGTGCGAATTCGCAGCTAAAGTTGCGTATGCTGAGTGGAAAGGATAGGCTTTTTGACACTTGCAGCAATTTTGTTGGTCCCACATCGTCGTTATGAGCATCTTCTCGTCCGTGAAACCAGTGGTGCCCGGCTTTAACACACACACACACACACACACACACGCGTGCTCACTGAAGTAGCAAATTATAAGAAGCACCTACCTAACAACATGATCTGCCGCCCTGGCCTTGAAAATGGCTCGATTCGATGTAGCATGGATTCAACGAGGCGATTATATCGTTTGACAGGTATGTTTAGCCAAATGGATTTGATGGCGTCCTTCAATTGCCAAGTGTTTGCTGGAGGAGGATCTTGTTACAAATGGCTCTTTTAGTCTCATCCCTCATGTGTTCAATTTAGTTAAAACATATTGACTATGTGAGCCATTATAGCACACTGAAGTCACTGTACTACGATATAAGCCTTACAGCCTGGCATATTCTCCTACTGGAAGTAGCATCTTCTTCAAGAAACACAGTGATCATGTAAACGTTTGCTGAGTCATCAATGATGTTAAGATAGCTCGTGGCATCAAATATTGTTCGATAGGTATTAAGAAATCCAACGTCGGCCACAAAAAAACACATCAAGATCATTCCACCTACCCCAGACTTCGAAGAGTTCGAACACTGAAAGCCAGGCAGCAGGTATCCTTTGATCTTTGCTGTTGATGTTATATTCCGGGTCACCGAGCGGCGTGTGTTTAATAAAAACGTGATTCGCCTCACAAGGATGCCATTTCCAGTTTTAAAGGTTACTGATTTAGTACATCCGTTTCCATTGTTGACCATTTTGTCAGTTTCTAGCAGAAATGAGTGGTACGTAAAAGCAGACAGTGGTACGCAATGACCGGCTGTAGCCTATTCGTACCTATGTGCGGCAGGCTGTTTATATATTTTTATGCTGATATTTTCCTAGATTTACTACAAGTTTACTTAGTGAAATAAAGCTTGTATGTTTTCTCGTTCAATCCTATTCCACTGACGTCTCTCGCTAACTTCGAGTAGTCGTTTCTGCTCACAGGAAATTCGCTGAATGTGTTTTTGCCTCTTTGTTCAACCTCGATAAAATTCGTCTTGCAAAACGAATAAGGTTTGCCATGTTAGAGATGTTGGTATATACACTGAAGAGCAATTGAATTAGAGACAGCTGGCGTTATGCAAATTCGGCGCTGTGGGCGGCCCTGTAAACGGAAACAACATGACGTATGCAGCGATCCGACAATATAAGGAGTGATGCGACGGGAACCAGTAAAAGTCGGACGCAGTAACTGTAAGACGAAGGATCTAAGCGCATTTGATCGTGGGAAAATTGTCGGGGCCCGACCAATGGGTCACTCCATCTCCGAAGTCGTGCAGGCACTGGAATTTTCACGAGCCATTGTGTAACGGGTGCACCGTGAGTACTACTACATTACTAAAACCATCTCTTCAAGGGCCAACTGCGGTGGACAACAGCGTGTGGATGAGCGCGGTCATCGTCGGCTAGCTCGCATTGTAACAGCGGATAGACGGGCCACAGTGCAAGAAAACACTCGGCAATTTAACGCTGGTGCACAAAAACGTGCAAGCAGCCACACCATCCAGAACCATCTGCTCGCTATGGGGTACAGAAGCCATCGTCCCACGAGGGTACCGCTGCTGATCGCACATAACAGGGTGCAAAGATTAGCATGGGCGCGGGAACATCGCCACTGTACCCTATAGATGTGAAAAATGTTGCCTGGACTGATGAGTCGAGATTCACGTTGGTACATGCGGATGGTAGGATAAGAGTACGGTGCAAACAACATGAAGCGATGGATCCTTCTTGCCAGCAGGGTAATCTTCAAGCTGGTGTTGGTGGCATTCTCGTCTGGGAACTGTTTACGTGGACTGAAATGGGACCCCTGATACGTGTGACATCGTCTCTCACAGGACAACGTTACCGTGATATCCTGGACGACCATTTGCTCCCGTTTGTGCGTCTTCAACATCCCACTGGGAACCTCATCTTTCAACAAGACACACTGTAAAAAATTTCATGGTCAAATTACTGTAGATACACCGGCAGCTGAGTGGCCAGTCAATAAACCGTAATTTTACAGTACCATACTGTAATGTTCATTAACGGTCTAATGACCGGGAAATAAAAAACGGTCAAACTACCAGAAAATGTGGCCTAACACGGTATATCAACCGTAAATTTAATACGGTAGATAAACCGTATTTTAAAGAAAAACATGGCAAAGCCTGTTAAATAAATACGGTGTAAATACCGTAATTTTACAGTAATGTTCATTAACGGTCTAATGACCGGGAAATAAAAATCAGTCAAACTACCAGAAAATGTGGCTTAACACGGTAGATCAACCAAAAATTTATTACGGTAGATAAACCGTATTTTTTAAGAAAAACATGGCAAAGCCTGTTAAATAAATACGGCTCAAAGACTATTTTTTTACAAAAATGTTAAACCACAGTTTTTGAGATTTAGTTTAATGACTGTTTTTTAATCATTGTTTAATAATTAATTTTTGTCTAATTAGGGCTTCACACGCCCAATTTGCCTGCTAACCTGCATATTATGCATATAGAAACAGTTCACTCTTTCAACTACTCACTCAAAGCTGTTCAGTTACAATTTTTCCCTCTTATTTTTGCAAAATTACATGTGTTAGTGGTTTCCCTTATCTATAATGTGCATTTGTTATTTGAGTTTTTTGTGTTCATAATTTGAACAAACTCTATAAAATACAGTGTAATTAATTATATACACCAATCAGCCAAAACATCAAAATCACCTACCTAATATAATGTATATCCTCCTCCCACCTGATGAGATAGACTCGACGAGATGTTGATAGGTCTCTCTTGGTATCATGACTGCAACAGAAGATCCCAGTTCCCGTAAATTGCGGTTGAGGTGATGCTGCTCGTACTCTTTCCTCCAACTGAAACCATAACTGTTCAATAGGATTGGGGGCCATGGCAAGTATAGCGAATTCTTCGTTGATTCATGTCTGGCAAATTTTGGGGTCGTGGCATTAAAAGGAATTCCTTGTTATGTTCTTGGAACCATTTGAGGACTTTCTATACAATGTGGCACGGAGCAGTCTTGTTGAAAGGCACTATCTCCGCCAGGGAATACAGTTGCCATAAGGTAGTTTTAATGTTGTGGCTGATCGATGTACATTTATATAAAGATTTCGAATATGGTCATCACTAAGATGCAACTCAGTCTAACGAAATGGTCAAAATACAAATACCACTGAACTTGCTTATAAATGAGTAAGTATATTATCCCACACTGTCAATTCATTTTCACCTGATAAACAATTATGCATTATTTTCTATGTAGCAGTGGCGTAACCACATTTTAAAATCTGGGGGAGTACGATCACACATACACACATTATATATATATATACATTAGGATTCCCGACTCTGAAACTCGGGGGGGGGGGTCTGACCCTTCAGTGGTTACGCCTATGCTATGTAGTTTTACTGACATTAGCAGTGCTGCAACACGTAAGTTATTCAAAAACAAAAGACCCATAATAATAAATTCTACGCATCTTTTGGGACCCCACATTTAATTTGTATTTTTAACATTGCATTTGGCAAAAGTCAAATTCATGAGGATTAGGGAAAGAACTAAAACAGCTAGAAAGGCACCATCCCTCAAGATCCGTGTTAGAACTAGATCTTCTACTGACCCAGCGGACCACTAGAATTTGCAAACCACCTACTAATCCGTAAAAATATAAAAATTAAGATATTTACAATATATGTAGAAAATAACGTATCATTTCAATGGAATTATCCAATATTTGTTTTTAAACCTATCATTAGTTTGCAGCCTAAAAAGGAAAACCATACAGCAAGGTAAAAAGAAAAAATAATTTTTGAACTTGCGAGGAAAAAAACAAACAAACTTACTGGCCTTCTGTGCCAGTAAAGTCAATAAGTTCAGTGGTCCAATGGAAGTTTTACTGGCCAATGCCAGCGGACCACTGGGTAATTCGAACACTGCTCAAGATTATTTAAGTATATAATATAAGGTTAAATGTAAATATACAAATGTCCTAAATAATTTATTAAATCTTTCAGCTCATTTAATATTGGAATAGCTAAAATTTAAAATATGAAAAACAAATTTACATTTAATGAGAAAACTGAACGATTATACTTTACTAAAAGTTGTACGTCTAGTTCAATGATTGTTTGTTAAAAGTCAGAAATGTTCAAGAATAGTCACCATACAGTTCCTGTGTTTTGAAAAATAGAAGTCGCTCTGGTGTTCTGAGCTGACTTAAAATGAGTCTTTGGGTAGTTGTTCCATTATGATAAAATTTAGTAATTAAGTTGAAAATGATAAGCATTCTTGTGGTAGCCCAAAGTTCACTATAACTTGAAAAATATTTTACACTGAACTTGAATTATTTTACTAACACTTAAATCCAAATATATATATATATATATATATACTGCTGGGAGGACTGGAAGAACTCTGGTACCTTTCCTGATGTCTGGAGTACATGTATCATCCCTTTCATATAATTTGGAGTAGAAATCTTTCACTCTTGTCAAAATTTCGCCTCTATTTCTTGTTATAGAACCATCTTCTTTTCTCAGAGCCATAATCTGTTTTCTTCCCTTACTAAGATGTCTCTTTACTATGCAATCAAGAACATGAAGCGGGGGAAAGCTCCAGGAGAAGATGGAATTACTATAGACATCATACAAGAAGCAAGTGGAGAAATTGAAACAGTACTCGCCCAAATTTTCACTCGATGCCTTAATGAAGGAAGATTCCTGAGGATTGGAACAATGCTACAATGATCCTGCTACATAAAAAAGGTGACATTGAGGATCTCAGGAACTACAGACCTATCAGCCTCCTATCAGTGGTTTATAAAATCCTCACTAAAGTTCTTTCACACCGCTTGAAGGTAACACTGGACATGGCTCAACCGAGAGAACAAGCTGGATTCAGGAGTGGCTACAGCACAATAGATCATATCCACGTACTGAGAGAACTAATTGAAAGAGCGAGGGAATATGAACTTCCATTGTGCATGGCTTTTATCGATTATGAAAAAGCCTTTGATTCGGTGAAACCATCAGCAGTTACCACGGCTCTGAAATCCTGCGGTATTGAAGATGCATACATTAATATTATTAATAACATCTATGAAAATGCAAGTGCAAAATTCGGCTGTTTGAAAATACAACACACATAAAAATTGGAAAGGGAGTGAGACAAGGTGACACCATATCTCCGAAGCTCTTTAATGCCACACTGGAAAATGTCTTTCAATCACTGAACTGGGAAAACAAAGGGATGGAGATTATCTAACCCACCTTCGTTTTGCTGATGACGTAGTCATTTTTGCAACTACCCCATGAGAGCTGCAGAGTATGATCCAGGAACTTGCTGACAAGAGTAAAGAAGTGGGATTAAAAATGAACTTTCAGAAGACAAAAGTGATGTTCAATGCTTTTACATGAAATGAAGATTTATCGATTGATGGAGAAAAAACTGGAGATAACAGATCGTATGTTTATCTTGGACAGCAGATATCAAGTGAGGGTCACATTGATGAAGAAATTAATCGGCGTACAAAACTTGCCTGGAGAGCTTTTGGAAGAAACAGCATAATTTTCAAGTGCAATATGCCATTATGTCTTAAAGAAAAGTGTTTGATCCATGCATCCTTCCAGTGCTTACGTATGGTGCAGAGACGTGGACCTTAACTAAAAGAGACATACAAAGGCTGCAGACAACTCAAAGTACCATGGAGAGGTGCATGCTTGGTATAACCAAGAGAGATAAAAGAGGAACTCGTGGATCCGAAAAATGACGAGAGTGGAAGACATCATGATCAGAGTTAAATCCCTGAAATGGCAATGGGCTTTACATACTGCCAGAAGGACAGACCATAGATGGACAGCCGAAATTTTAGATTGGATTCCAAGGGACAGGAAAAGACCCAGAAAAAGACCACAAGGGAGATGGGTGGATGAAATTCGAAAGTATGCAGGGGTGACATGGAGGAGACTGGCACAAGACAGACCGTTGTGGAGGAAACTTGGGGAGACCTTCGTCCAGCAGTGGATTGATAATGGTTGACAATGATGATGATGATGATATATATACGCACACAATAATAATATGTATCTTCATGAACACTGTACGGAAGACTCAGGTGTGGTGAAGTTCATTAAGACTGAGAAACTGATATCACAGTGCTGCAAAATAATCTGCAGGGTAGTCACAGGGCAAGGCAACCATGATATAAGAAACTACGTAACAACCCTTGGGAAACAGGTGAGATTTTCCCAGGCCACTGTCTTACAGCCTTACATGCGAACTGTAAAAATAGTCAGCAGGTAAAAAATAGGGAAACCTAACAAATTTTAGCACCAACCCCTTTATGGAAATTTATCGCTGCCTGTCATGGCGTTCTTGTTTTGCAGCTTAGAAAGAAGCCCAATTAAAGATGACAAATAATTGAAATTCACCAGGAAATATTGATCTGTCATGGTAACAAGTAAGAGTCACCACACTGCAAGTGGTGACCAGATGTGGCCTGTTCATTTTTGTAATGCAGTCACACATGACAAGTAGAATTTGTTTTTCTGAATTGTGTACAGTTATTGACAGATTAGGAAGAAAAGACCATAACAAAGGTTGAGACTTGAGAGCATAGCAAAATTTGCACTAGGCAAATTTATGCCAAAATAAACACTTCCAATAACTTATGAGGAGAACAAGTTTGTAGGCAAAAAGAAATTACGTGATCACCAGTGGAGTAACGAAAAATATCTGCAGCACCCCCCCCCCCCTCCGCGCGCAAAATTTTCCTAACAGGCCCCTACAACATGGTAATAATTAATACAAAAATTGAGGGTAAATATTTAACTTTGCTGTAGTAAAAATATAGATGTTTTTGGTTTAATTGGAGGTTTAATGACCACAATGAGCAACTCATTGGTTCTAGGGAAGGGAGAGAGCCAGTGCCATAAGACAAACGCAACATCCATGCCTCACCGAGATTCGAACAATGATCCCTTTTGGATGAATGATCAGAGGCCATCGCTTAGACCACTGCGCCACCAGGGCGGCATATTGATTCCATGATCACTTTAGTATTGCTTTAATTATGTGATCACTTATTCCGGTAAGTATCCTTGAAAAACTTAGTAGCCTACTCAGGGAAAAAAGTGCAAAATCTTTAAATGGCAAATGCTCACGATATCAAATCAAATAAAAACAAATACTGATCTTCGAGTGTATGGTTTCGAACTTCCTTAAAAGCTGTTTAATTCTTTAATAATAACTTTTGAGAAAGAGGAAAAACAAGTGTTTGCATTTTTCTAGTTTTAAATACTTCAGCGATATTGTTTCTTTTTAGTGTCATATCTTTTACATTCAAGAAGCAAGCATACTTCACAAAATGAAAAAAACTTACATTACAAAAATCTGGATTCCCTTCTAACGTTCTTAGCGAATATTTCAATCAATTTCTTTACGTCTAGTTTACTGGCTCGGTCATTCTAAATGCTTTTATCATCGCAAGTCGATCAAGCCTACTTTAAGTGTGCGATGGTCAAAGGTAGTTTCTGATTAACTTCAACTTCGAGAACGACCTTTCTGCTGTACCCAGTTACTGGGATTGTCAAAAAAAAAAATTTCAACGCTGTCACAAGGTCCAGAGCACTGGGTAATATTGTACTCTTTTTGAAATATATGAGCTCCATAAGGTCTCTTACAGAGCCACCAGAAATATTTTTTAACTGGTTGCTCATAGCATTTCTAAATGAAAGTGCTTGTGACAAAAAATCACTAGATAAATAATCTCTGTACTGCAACCTTCAAGACTCAGCTGACAGGAATAATTCACTTTCATTTGCATTTAACAAACCAGATGACTGCAAGAAAGGAAATTTATTTGCTACCGAACTTAGTCCTTCAAAATGGAATTTATATTTGAGAAATGGTGATGTCTATAGTTGCAAAAACGACATTAATTAATTTTGAATTTCTCTTTGGGGTTGTGTAACCTACTGTCTTGATTTATTTAATCAAAGAACTTTTTTGAGTGATGCGATCGTGTTTCGCTAAATTTATCTTCAACACTCCATGTGTTGGGAAAAATAGATGAAGTGCTTTTAATATCTTTGAATTCTCTTTTTTAAATCAGAGTTTTCACTCGCTGATTGTAGCATGTCAGCTGCATTTAATAATTCAACTTCCTTTGACTGCAGAAATTTTGACACATTGCTAACTATTTCCAATATTTTGTGCTCCATGAGAACAATCACAACAAAATCAAAAAGGTCTCCGAACATTTTTAAAATCTCATAGCTGCAAAGAGAGGGCTTTAGCCCTCTCTTTGCAGCTATGAAATTTCAGTATGATTTAGGTCAAAACTTCTAAAATGTCATTATACCTGAAACTAATGGCACGTAGGGCATCGTATCAAGCACAACTTTTTCCCAGTTAGGTTACACTACGATTTTCCTAATAATTCCCATCTTTTTTCTAATTCTTTTTAACAGAATTGTGGCCACCCACATTGTTGGCTCCATCATAAGCTTGTCCTTTACAATTTTCAAGGAACAGTTCGTTTTTGTTTATCATCTTTCATTTTACCTCTGTCAGTCCCACTGCACTTTGGTTTTTGACATTTCAAAACCTAAAAATCTTTTCTTAATTTCAATTTCCACTGGAGTTCCATTTTCGTTGTATATGACGGTGACTTATCTAAATATTTGGCCCATTTGTTAATCTTTTCTTATGTCTTGCGTTGTATCTAGAATGGCAGAGTAGAACTGTGCCTCTCTAATTTCTATTATAATTTCCTTCTTAATTTCGGTAGCCAAAAGCTTAAACATATCGTTTTGTATCGTTGAACTGAAATATTTCATTTTCTTTTCTATCAACTGATTAACAATTAGGTCATATTTCCTGAGAAGCTTAATTATAGATAAAGAATTGTTCTCTAGTTGGTGACTTTATATGCAGTGGTTGTAAAACTTGCCGTAACACAGGTAAAGTCTGTTTGATAATAGCAGATACAGTCGTGATTCCTATAATAATAAAAGCTATATAAACGGTTGCAGGGTAAATGCGCCATGGCGAGCATCGCAGCTACAAGCAAGCAGCGGGTGCCTGAGCGAGCATCTATGTGCCAGGAGCGAGGTTGCAGCATAAACGTACACTACGTTGTCCTACTTTTCCGTTCTTACCGTCCAAGTGTGCTGGTCCTTTGCCGGACATTTCATTTGCACCAATCCAATACAAACATTCCTCATCGCAATGCAGGGGACGGGGAGTTTTCCCTTATCTGGAAGTAGCATGAAAGCAATTTATAGCACATCAGGCCAGTTAAGAATTTGCCTTAAAATATGAAAAGCATGGGAAGTGCAAATACTTTTGTCACCTACCACTAAAACCAAAGCTATATTATTTTAACCATTCTTTTCAAAATAAGTACATCAATAAGAACTCAAAAATTCAAGGTAGCAGCAACAGCAAGAAAAAATACATGTTACTAATATCAGAAAGCAAAATATCAATTAACAATACAAAGTGGTGGCTTTAAGGATTGATTTGTTTGTCCGTGAAAACCATATTGAAACTGGAAATCCAATTACACGCTTTTGGGGCTCCTCAAGCTCTGGAGACCCAGGCGCGCGCCTAGTTGGAAACCCTTTCCTGTACATTAATATGAGAAAGTACTGTATTATAATAATAAAAAAATTCGACTCTGAGATGTCAAAGGAAATGCAAGTTGTGATGAACTTTGCACAAAAAAGTCGTCATGACTACTTTCTATTTTTAAATAAGTCTGATAGATGTATCACCTATTTTTCTCTTTAAAAAAAAAAGATTTTCATTTCTAGGAACTTTTGTCTTGTGTCTCATTTATTTAGCACTGATGCAGGGTGGGTACAGCATAATGCTTCACTGATGATGTTACTTCACTGCTGATATTCAGTTAGAATGGCAACATGGTAGAGGCCTGAATGGTACATTCAGGTTAAAATGTTCACTGATTCACCCTTTCATGATGCATATTCTATGGGAATTATTTCAATTCATTTATTGTGACAAACTGACAACATGGGACAGTTGAGATATACCAAATACGGCATCAGCCATCTTGATTTCACATTGAAGTCCAAGGTAAAATAACGTTTTGAAATTACCTGATGCTTATGTATACATATTTGGTGTTTTTATTAACACGCTGCAAAAGTAATTGGATTTTGTCTTTTTTTAATGCTGGAAAAAAGAAGGGGGCGGGGGGGGGCTAGGTGCAGCACAACGCAATGTTATGTTAGGGCCTTATTGCTCCTGATTCCAATTTTCACTAGTCTGCTGCTTCATAAATCCCTCCATCCATTTCGTACCATGCATTTCACTTGCCAAAACCAGTTAACCACTCACCATCTCTTAAAGGCAAAGGGCCAGGGTGGCCTAATGTTAGTGTGCTCAACTTGAGACTTGGTACAAATGCTGGTTTAAGTCCAGCTGACCACTAAAGATCAGTCGTGGCTCAGAAGTCATCCTAAACACATCAACCTCACCTCCTTGTCATAAACAGGACCAGATTTAGATAAAATTTGCCCCCCCCCCTCGCTACTCATTTTTTCTTTTAATATACACTGGCGGAAAGTGAAAAAAGAACAAGAAGAAATTGGAGGACGATCATGAAATTTACATATGGTAATGGGGTCGAGTTTACGTAGGTGTGATGTTAATTTTGGAACCAACCGGTGAGCTCTTACGCCACAGCACGGCATAATATGCAAATTATCGTCGGTGGTATTTAAGGAGTACGGCTAAGTGAATGTAATCAGTCGTCGGCGTACAGACACGTGCGAAAACCCTGAAGAAGCTGCAATGTCTGGACATGAAAGACGTGTACGATTTCAGCAGTTATCGGACTTTGAGCGAGGTCGTCTATTCGGACTGCACGAGGCCGGATGGTCGTATTGCGGAGCGAATTGGACGGGAGGTATCGGTGGTGGTCCGAGGAACATTCCCACACGAGAAGACGTGGCACCGGGAGTCACAGACGGACTGATGAGCGGACCGATCGACACGTAAGACGAGCGACGTTGTCGAGCAGAACATCCACTGCGACGCAAATCCGAGCTGTCGTTGCACCTGATGTGACTGTGCGAACAATTCGCAACCGTCTACTCGATGCAGGACTACGTGCACGTATGCCTCTGACTCCAGCCCACCGTCAGGAACGGCTGCAGTGGTATCGCCAATGTCTGCACTGAAGAACGCAATGGTGATCTGTCGTGTTCAGCGATGAAAGCAGATTCTGCTTGGGAGCCTCCGATGGCCGTATTCGTGTTCGCAGATGCACAGGGGAGCGCCTCCACCATTCTTGCATCCGCCAGCGACACACAGGGCCTACACCTGGTCTCCTGGTGTGGGGAGCGATCAGGATCACTCCCGTACACAAGTAGTGTTTGTACCGGGTACGTTAAACAGCACCTCCTACATCAACATCATTCAGCATGTTGTTGTGCCATTTGTAAGGTCGGTCCATCGTGGTGTTTTCTAGCACGATAACGCAAGCCTACACACGCCACATGCAACGCAACATGTATTTCAGGGTGTGAGACAACTTCCAAGGCCTGCATGTTTACCGGATTTGTCCCCAATTGAGCACGTGTGGGATTTTATGGGACGACTTATCCGGTCTCCACGGCCAACCACGACCATCCCCGACTTACGTGTACAGGTTGAGGATGCTTGGAACTCAATGCCCCAAACTTAAATCCTACATCTGTACGACAGACTCCATGCCAGAATTGCACAGTGTGACGCAGTTCTTGGCGGTTCAATATCGTACTGACCATGTTACACGGAAATGTTATTTTTCAGTTTACCAGCAAATACAGCTGTATTTTGCCATAATGTTTTCATCACGTTATCCCCTGTATTCCGTTATTATGCTGTATAAATTTCGTTGGTATCAGACGTCTCCTTCTTAGTGTTCTTTTTTCACTTTCCGCCAGTGTATATTGATATTTTGTTAACAATTTTTAGATGATTCAAAAATCAAATTTTGGTATTATATTTTGATAAAATCTTTTAAAAGTGCCTTTATTTTTATTATTGTTTATTATTTATGAAATTTTAAAACGAACGTAATCATGACAGAGGTGGCATCTATGTTCAAACCTGAACTTGTACCTTTGACCCCCCCCCTCCCTCCACTCACAGTATTGTAATTTTGTTAGCAATGGAAAGGAAACGAACCGCAGGTGTTCGGCTGAGGTGACAAGCTACAGCATTTCTCAAATAAAGATCAAGAAATATCAAACTGCACACCACTGGACTTATATCTATTGTTTGGTTATAAATATAGTACTGCAAAATAATAATGTTCAATTTTTACCAAATTGTGCAGTCCTATAATTGCACAGAACAGTGGGAAAATTCACCTCTGGCTGTAGCCCGGTTGCCCGATCCAAATACAGCACTGGTTATAAACATGTGTAACCCCCATTGCTTGAGGCTTAAATCTGGCATATTTAGCTCTTTGTGTAGCATAGGTAGTGCCTGGCAGAGATTACAAAACACCCAATCATCAATCATTAAAGCAAGATGTTTGTTCTTGGCAGCAAGAGAATGATGACAAATTAGAGTAACAACAGAATTCCTGAAACTTGCACGATTGACACTGGAACAGGGGAAAAAATATGCAGTATCACTTCAAGCTTTGTGGTGCAAAAATAGCAGTTAGCGATGAAAGGTTATATGTAATTTTTTATGTATATTTTACAATTTCATCTTCTCATATATCAAACTCATATTTGAATTACAAAACCTTATTTAAAGTTTTAAAAAAGTAGGGTATGGCAAAACGCTATTGTCAGTAATGATAAACTGCAGCCTATGCATATTTCTGGGCCTATCTCCAACGCTCTTTTTTGTCATATCTTATTCAGTGCATCATTTTCTTCACGCTGGTGATGTTTTCATACCGATCGCAGCCATTTTTTTCTATATTTAACAATTCCATCTTCTGGGTTTGAACAGTGTACCTTGTATCAAGTTTACCATTGTGGTACTCATTTAAGTTCAGTTTTTCACAGGGATGGTTCACAGTGCAGCCCCCTAGTATCTAAAAAAAATTAGGCCTAAAAAGACATAAAAATGTTCAACCTGCGATCTTTTCCTCCTGATTGCAAGGGACCTTCCTTTTCTTTACTGGGGTTTTTCATGTAGCATACACATGTTATTGACCCTGTTAAGAAGTTGTGGAAGGTAATCATACCCAGATCCCACAATCATGTGGATTTTCTCCACTAATGAGTCATCATATACGATTTTGCTTACGCATTAAAAATAAAATTCTATTCAAAACTTAATCGTGTTTGCTTTCAGCTAGAAAAAGCTTCCTCATGTAGTCCCACTTTGCAGTGATGATGTTGTCAAAGTCAGACAGCAGTCTATGATTTTCCATATCTACTAAAATATATTTATATTTTTCTTTGCATTACTGATTACAGTATTATTGACAGATATTGCAAGGTGAGCTAGTAATTTTTTTATAATAAATTAATGATTTAAATAAAAGTAAGTTGGAAAAGTGTCCATGTAATTACTTAATTGCTCTGCAACGCTAAATCTGAGGAGAAAAATTGATCCCCCCCCCCCCCCCCCCCAAAATCAGTTATTTCTCTCCCTGCACGGAAAGGTTGAGTATTTTTATACGTATACACTGAGTGGCCACTTTATTATGACCACCTGACAGTTTTAAGCAAATAAGCTATGGCTGCATGCTGTTACAGCCAGAGAGCAAGGCTAGTATAAAAAGGGAAAGCTTAGGGCTTGCGACAGTAGTAGAAGTGATTTTTAGGTGACGAGATGGGTAAAAAAATGCGACATGACGGACTTTCAACGTGGAATGATTGTAGGAGCTCGGAGCCATGGAGAGAGTATCACCGAAACCGCCGCATTTGTGAAATGTTCCAGAGCAGCTGTTGTTAAAGTGTTTAAAGACTGGACTGTCAGCCTAAAAACTGGGTCTCTACGTGCAACGTGTAGTCGTTATCGACTAGTGACTGCTCGGGCGAAACAGTGTCCAGACTGGTAACAGACAACAGAAGGGCAGCAGTGCAGCAAATTACAAACCATCTTAATCAAGGATCCCCTCAAATGATCTCTGTAAGCACTGTTCGCCGTACACTGTATCGGATGAGATATAACAGCCGAAGGCCTGTTCGAACACCTTTGCTGTCTACAGTTAACAAGAGAAAACATCTCCAGTTCGCACAAGGATTGGACAGTCTATAATTGGAAACAAATTATGTGGTCCGATGAATCACGTTTTCAGTTGCACCATGGCGATGGCCGGGTGAGAATTTGGCTGAAAACACACAAAAGCATGGACTCCAAATGCATTGCTACAACCCTTCAAGCTGGTGGAGGCAACATTATGGTTTGGGGAATGTTTTCCTGACATGCTTTGGGCCCTTTAATTCGTGTTGATCAACATCTGACTGGCACATCATATCTAAACATCGTTGTGGACCAAGTGCATCCTGTCATGTGGATGGTTTATCCCAATGGCGATGGCTATTTTCAACAAGATAATGCGTCTTGCCATTTTGCTGGTATTGTACAGGATTGGTTTAAGGAACATGCCGGTGAGTTTACTTTGCTTAGGTGGCCCCCACAAACTCTAGATCTCAACCCCATTGAGAATTTGTGGGATGAAGTTGAACGAGCCATCAGACAGCTGGATCCACAACCCTGCAATCTCACAGTCCTGGAAAGTGCTATTCATCAAGCAGGGTCTCAGATTCCACAAACCACCTATCAACATCTCGTGGAGTCCATGCCACGAAGAATCGACACAGTATTATAGGCAAAAGGTGGCCCAATGAAGTACTGAGGGGGTGGTCATAATAAAGTGGCCACTCAGTGTATATATATTAAGCAAACAGGGTTAAGGGGAGTCACAATTATGTTTAGCATTGGTGCTAATGCGAAGTCTGACTAAGGAATTTCTTAAATTTCAGCTTGGAACACAATGGCAACTCCGCCTGGAAAAAGGGAATTTGCCAGGCAATTATTTGATAGCTATTGGCTGGAGAACAATGAAGACTCCAACCCTGAGTAACAATTGCTAGGTTTTTACAGAAATAAAATTAAAATTTGACCACTTATAAAAATCAGTGTTCGAAGTTGGGTGAGATGGCATCCCAGCAGTTAATATTATTTACCATCCCAGCATGTAATAAAATTTAAGCCCGTCACAGACTATAAAAAAATTAGGATGAAAGGGCAAATTTTAACACAAAAACCAGCAAATGAAATTTTTAATGGATTACATTGATAAATAATAGCAGCTGGGACAGAAAAGATCAGACAGATTAAAGAGGGAAGGGGCTAAAGTGCCACGGTCAGTTCAGGGGCCCACTTCATAGTCTGACAAAGGCCTGGATTTTTCGTAAGTTTTTTGGTCCCCAACAAAATGAGTGTGCTAACACCCATTTTATTGAGGGCTGAAAACTTCATGTGGGTAAAAAAGTTCCAAAAAGCGTAAATCGAAGAAATAGTTTCAGTTATTCATATTAAATTTACAGCTTCCATTGTCTGGAGGCCCCAAATCTTTTTTTTTCCTACCTACAGACATTGCTATGATTTTTTCTCTCACGTTCCCCTCATAAATGGGCCATATTTTCCAGCAATTTGAACCAAACTATGAATAATAAATTATTTCTCTTAAAAAGCTTGAGTAAGACTAGATGGTATGGTCATTATTAATAAGTAAGAGCACTGTTCAGTGTTCACCGACTATGACAATATTTTTAGTGCCCCAGATAGTGTATCTGAGAATTTAATAAAAAAACTAGAACCTCGGCAGAAAGCAAAGTCCTTACAAAAAAGTTTATGAAATTCGAATCCGTTTTCATGTGTGCTCTTTGGCATGATATTTTGGAAAGATGTGATAAAGTTAGTACTAAATTACAAAAGCCGTCACTAGATTTGTTAATTGGATGTAACCTTCTTCGGTCACTATCCCATTTCATTGGCAATGAAAAAAATAATTTTGAAACATATGAAGAAATGGCTAAAACATTAAGTGAAAAATCTCCTGGGAGTTTTGTCAAATAACGATCAAATAAAAATATGCAGATGACAATAGCCGTAATGAAACAATTTGAAGTAGAAACATTAAATGTGATTATTGATGAGTTATTGATATATATAAAAATTTGATTATTTTCCTACATTTATTCACTATATTGAAACTATGTTTGGTAATACAGTAAAACCTCTGAATAGCAGACACCTCTGGACCAGATAATCTGCCAGCTATTGGGAGGTACACGACCGTCTACTAAAGCCATCGCGCAATACGAACTTTGTGGCCGGTATTCTTTTGCTGTTAAAAATAAAGTTACATCTATAAACTTACATACTTTATATGTACATATTTATGTAGTAATAAATTCCGAAACCACATTAGTAATACTGGACATGATATTGAATATATGTACACGAAAATTGAATATATGTAGATAGTATCTTAAATATTTGAGTTTTTCAAACATGAGATAAAATGCACTTTGCGTACATATGTATATACGTAATTAAATGCATGTTTCTGATTAACAAATGTTTTAAAACTTAGATAAAGTACTTACAGCTAATTCATCAATTTATCTGTTAGCATCCTTGCTTCAAAAAAAAAACTGACAACAGTGTTTGTTTTCCTTCACCGTTTACAGCCCCTTTTTCAATATGAATTTTCAAATTCATCAAAAGTGTTAGTCCCTAACAATCACTTTTGCCAATAAAAAAATTTGAAGTTTTCCAGTAAATTTTTCCGCAGCTGTGAAGTTCTTAATGTCGCACACCTTTTCTGCAGCTCCGTCCACTGCCTCTTCTTGAGGAACTTTGCTGTCTCTTCGACCATGTCGTTCTTGTTGGGTGTGCGTGAAGAAATGAAATCTTGCATTTATCGTCTGTTCAAAACACAGTTCATCAACTGTAATAAAATCATTTCATTTCCCTCACAGTTTAAACAAGTCACGAGTTCAGAAATCGAGCGCAGATCATCTGCATTGAAAGTACATACTCTTTGTCTACCGAGACAAACCCTGCTTTTGAAAACGATTAATGGACTGCGGTTAGTCTTTGATTGCGGAGGTTACTCAAGTGACGGCAGAGCATTAACGTGAAATAGAGGGTAAACAAACAATAGCTAATAATGATTTCAATAGTGTGCTTGGCATCGCTATAAAATTTCGCATACCTTTTTTCCCTTCAGTGAAAGCATTTTTAGCTCTTTTGACTGAAATCGCTGTCCGCTTTTCAGAGGTAAAAACACAGAACCGCCTATACTTTGGGGACTACAAAACTGTCAGTTAAATGGAGGTGTCTGCTATTCGGAAGTTTCCATTAAGAAGGTTTTACTGTACCAATTACCAACTGTTAAGTAGTGCGTTCTTTTTCAAAAATGGCACTGGTAAAAAATAACTTGCGATAGACAGTGCTTTTTTTATTGGAGGTTTAACGACCACCGTGAGCAACTCAATGGGCTATAAACAGTCGCCCGTCCCTAATTTAGGGTCACTGGTTCCAGTGAAGGGAGACAGCCAGCACCATAAGACAAACACAACATCCATGCCTAACCAGGATTCGAACCCGGACCCCGTTCGGACGAATGATCAGAGGCCATCGCTTAGTTTCAATATTCGCTTTTATTCACATAAAAAAATTACAACAGAACATCCCCAACCTCACACGCTGTGTGAGAGAAGGGGAGAAATAAAACAAAATGTAGATATTTACAATGAAATGATAATTGTACAGATGAGCAATGACAGGCATTGCTTTATTACCTGTAAACAGCAGTAGCTCTGGGATAAATGTTCATCGAAGTCTTGGAACATCACTGGAGCGAAAAAATTTACAGAAAAAAAATCTGTGCAGTTCTAGTGACATGGGAATCACTGGTGGCAGAGAGTCACTGTGCGGATGAAGAGAACTGTGTACAAAAGGTGACATCAGCAGCAAGCAAACACAATCCAGTTCCAGGAGTAAACATGGTGAGGGAACAGTAAAAATTGAAAGTTCCGACGTAGGTTTATTAAAACAGCAGATGAACAGTCTGGGCACTAGAAAACTGAAACCAGGGACGACACGGCGACCATGTTGTGAAGAAGGCAGGTAACCGTGCCGTATCTTTCGCCAAGGAATATTCCAGGGAGAGTCTGGCTTTAACCCTGTTGCGGTAGTGTGCAACCAAGGAGGTAGAGAATGTAATAGGATCTGGATTTTGTAACTGTAGCAGGTGAGAAAAAATAATATATTTAGCTAGAATAAATAAATACGAACAAACTGGTAAAATAGAGCAGAAACTTGTAGAACTGTGGCCGAGGAAACGATAATCTTCTAGGGTGAGATCACTGGTACAAGAAGGATGTGCAAGTTAGAACATACTGTGAAATAGTGGGAGCAGCGTCGGACAGTAAACAAACATGTGTAAGACGTCTCCAACGACGTTACACAAAGGACAGAGATCTGATGATACTATATTTCTCCGGAACAAAGTCGAAGGGACAGGCAGTCGATTGTGCAAAAACCTCCAATGCACATTGAGTTCTGAGGAGAGGGCCGGTGAATGTTGGGCAGTAGACCAGACTGAGGTTAGTGCAAAAGAAGGAACAGAGGGAATAGGGCAGGGTACCGCAGAAAAAGAACGGAGAAAACGGTACAGGGTGCGGGTGGAATAACTGTGGAGACAGAGGAGATCACCGCAAAAGGGAAGGAAGAACGGAAAAGGGAGAGAGGCAGAGGAAACGGAAAGGAGGCCAGAGGAATCGACTAGGGAAGGAAAAAGTGATTGAAGAGCATGTTTAAGTTGGAGGAAGTTATCAGAGAGTTCGGGCGAGGGTGGTAGGGAGGGGAAAAGTTCGGAAACGGGTTTCCATGAAAAATCGGGGAGGACCAGTTGGGAAACGGAGACTACACCTGCGTGTAGCCATGCGGGGAAAAAGAAAAAGTTGGCAGTAGGGGGGTGGAGGACGGAGGAGAAAAAAGAGGCTCGGAAAGAAGATCAAGAGTGGAAGAGGGGGTTGACGAATGAGCGGTAAAGAACAGAAGGAACTGAACAGCTTCATGGTAGATTAGAGGAAAACGGGGGGGGGGGGAATGACAGTGTGAATATCCATCTTGAAAAGAAAATGCACGGTGAGGCAGGGATTAAGGGGAAGTCAGAACATTAAGCAGAAGAATGGAAGCGGAAGAGTCTGGTTGAACTGTCAAACGGAGGAAATTGAAAATTCTTACAGCTTTATAACGTACGGTAATCTCTGGCATATTGAGGCCACCACAAGTCGAAGGTAGAGACAATACTGAGGAAGATAACCAATGAGTAGATGACCAAACAATGCTGAGCATTGCTGATGTTGTTGCAGTTTGAATGTAGGCTGGTGGCGGTTGTGCAATCCAGGAATGATAAACTAACGAGAGGATGTGGGTGCCAGAAAGCCGTGCACGACTGTGGTAGGTTAAACAGCACTTGAGTTTGGACCAGTAAGCAGCGGTGTGACGTAGTTTCCTGACGAGGGTCTCCAGGTGGAAGCCGCTGCTGAGACCCGGCTGCCAATGTGCACCCCAAGTATCTTTTGACTGGTGGAAGTCCAATGAGCGCCCCACGGTTTATCGGGGCAATGTCTCCAGGAGCCACACCACAAGCCTCTACACTTTGAAAGGTTTAACGAAGCGCCGGAAGCCGCAGCATACACTCGATACCATTCAAGAACAATTGTGAATTACCATTCTTCTCGGATGAGAACTTTGATATCATCGGCGTAGGCAGTAAGAACGATAGAATGGTGCCTTGTGCTATGCCGAATGGTGGAGGGGAGGTTGTAGAAGAGAACGGATAGAGCAAAGAAAAGGCTCAAAGACTAGAGAGAAAAGTTGTCCGGAAAGAGGACATCCTTGACGGATGCCCTTACGAAACGGAATGGGGGCTGTAAGGAAGGAGGCCGTCCGGATATGGACAACTGAGTCCTGGTACAGGGCAAGGAGAGCTGTGATGAAGACAGATGGGAAACCGAAGGCAGAGAGCACAGAGGCAAGCCAGTGATGACTCACGTTATCAAAGGCCTGCCTCTGATCAAGATTGAGGAAGGCTAAAGGTTCGGAGGAAAGGTGGGCAAGGCAATATGAGTCACGGAGGAGATTAATATTAGTATGAATGCTTCGGCCAGGGATGGTGTACGTTTGATCGGGATGTATGACGGTGGGAAGGACAGGATTCAATCGAAGAGAGAGTATTGTAGTATAAATCTTGTAGTCAACATTAAGGATGGATATAGGACGCCAGTTATCCAACTCCAGCAGACACCCCTTCTTTGGAAGAAGAATGATGTGAGCTAGAGTAAAAGCGGGGGTAAGAACAGATAAGGAAAAAGCAGCTGTAAAGCAAGGCAATAGGAGAGGGTGTAAGAAAGAGGAAAACGTACGAAAGAAATTAACTGTCAACCCGTCAGGACCAGGTGACGAGTGACAGTTAAGTAAGGCAAGTGACTGTACTACTTCTGCTGGGGTGATAGGCATAGAAAGAGATGTAACAAGATGCGATGGAATATGTGGTAAGGCACGAAGAATCGAATCAGCATGCGGAGAACTTGACTGGAACTGAGCAAAACGTGACTGGAAATATGTTCTAACACCGGAGCAAATGAGAGTGGGGTCATTAGTAACAGTTCCATCGGGTAACTTCAGATTACGGAGGTGATGAGCAGAACGTTTGTGTAATTCCAATTGTTGAACCTGTTCACAGAGATAGTCATTTGGCTGGAGATAAAGGAGCTTGAGGTGGTGAAGAGCTTGTTGGGAGACAGGAAGTAGCAAGGCACGAAGTTCAGCTTGGTAATGAGAAAACAGCGGAGAATCAAGATCTAGGGTGAAAAAAATCGAGCGTGCAGCATCAATCTTCATAGAGGCGGTGGTACGTTTTTCGTGGGAATATTGTTTGGTATAAAGAAGAATTTGGGATTTAACATTTAACCAGTGTTGCAAGGGACAAGAAGCAAAAAGGGAGCGTATATAAGGCTTGTTGGAGCTGCGATTGGATGGAATTTACGTAAGTTGAATCAAGTAAAAGATCATCATCAAGGGTGCAAGTACGGTAGTATTGCCTAGGAGATGGACCGGTGTGAAGACACATTACGACACAGCTGTGGTCGGAAGAAACTGTCGGTGTGTGAGAAAGGGAGATAACTGAAGGAAGAAGAATTGAAGAAACATAAAACCGGTCAAGTGGGGCAGTTGTAGGGGAGGAAGTGGAGTAGGAGCGCCAGGTGTACGAACGACGAAATGGGTGCAGGTGTCGAAAAGAATCTTGGAGTTGTAGCTGGTTGATGGCTGTAGAAAGTGCTCTGGTAAGAAAATACCTGGTATCCGTGGAACCGTCCGATCTGTCGAGGGATGGGTCAAGGGTGCAGTTAAAATCACCACCTAAGATGACAATATCAGTGGCAGGAAGACCTTGAACACAGGAAACAAAATGCTCAAAAAGACACTCTGCATGCTGTTGATTGCTGGAAACATAGCTGTTGAAGATATGGTATCGGAAGTTGTGAAGTCGGAAAGACAGAAGCTGCAGGAGGTCACGATAAATCGGTTTGACCGTGATATCAGTAATGAAGGATCGAAGACGAAAATTGATGGCCACCGCAAGTCCTGCGTGAAGACTAAGTCGATGGGCATGGTAGAATTGAAATGGCCAGGTTCGCCACCGGTGGTATGGGGTGTTGGGATGGCAGTTAGTCTCCTGTAGCAATAATATTTCCGCATCATGCGGTGTAATGTCTTCAAACACTAACGCATTGGTAGGAGGGACGGAACATCCCTTACAGTTGAAAGAAAGTATTTTTAACTTGAAAGAGGTTGTAGTGGTTGAATATTACTATCAGCACTTTTGTGAAGGCTGGTTACACGTTTCTTTAAGTTAGATGTCTGCGCATTAGTGACTGTGTTAATTTTTGGCAAAAGAGCAAGTAGATTCTGAAGTTGGGTGATAATAGTGGGAAGCTGAGCGTTACGTGATTGAGCGCAGTCTAGCTGCTTGAGAGGACGTGACGGTTGATTGAAGTATAATGAGAGCAAGATCAGAGGGCGCCAGCGGCCCGTCTAATGCAGGGAAAGTTTCCAGATATTCAGCGAAAGCTTTTGATCCAACAATTTTGGAACAGCTGGGGACCTGAGATATGTAGGAACTGCTGTTGGAGAGAAAGACTGTCGAATTGGCGAACGGGAACGAGAGCAGCGTGGAGAAGACGTCACTGGCGAGATGGAACTCTGTCTGGCACGTTTCAATGTGGGAACGCCGGGAGAAGCTGGTGGGTGTAGGACAGTTAGATCGGACTCCACATTAGGGGATCCAAGGGAAGAAGATGAAGCAACACGACGGAGGGGTTGCCATTCCTTTTCTGAGATAATACCCTCCGAAGAACGTAGAGGTACCACAGCAGCAAGTGGGTCCAACGATGGAGAGGTGCCCAAAGTTCCTGTAGTAGATATCGAGGACTTGAAGACTGATGATGAATCATCACTTGCTGGGGGAGAATCATCTGGAAGAACAGTAGAAGGGATCAAGGACGTCTGTGGAGCCGAATTTGGTGTGGCCAGAGAAACTGGTGTTGGAGCCGAACTTGGTGTGGCCAGAGAAACTGGTGTTGATGCTGGGGTGTTGACTTTGGGTGTTATGGAAATAGGTGGCTTGGCAGATACATGTGGACAACGTGATTGGATGTGGCCATATGCCTTGCATTTAAAACAATGCAAGGCAGTAACGATATCGATCCGGAAAATCTGCTTCCCTACAACCACAGTGAGGTCAGTAGGGCAATCAGCAATGGCATCTTCAGTAGGAAACAGGATCCTTGCTTGGCGACGCAGACCTAAGATGTTCCTGTCATCTGGGTCTGTTGGTGCGGAAGACAGAGTGGAAATGGAACCAACTACTTTTCCACAACGGGAAAGGGCCGCCATTAAGTAATGGTCCTTGATTTCTGGTGGTACGGGGTAGCACGTAACAAGTACGGGGCGCTGTGTGAGCAGGACTCCCAGTAAGGTATGATCCCCAACATGCAGTCCGTCAGATAAGACGCGCTCCACAAACTCTGGCTTCGCAAAATAGATGAGAACAGTCCTAGGCTTCCTCGCCATATGGGTGATCGCTCCCTTAGAAAGGATTTGGCGGACGGCTGAGGAGTATTTCTTAAGGCTGGTGTCCGGGAGGGCATCAAAACATATGCCAAGTTTCTGTGTGTGTAAAACCTCCTGCCCAGCAGCTGAAGTTTCCGGAATTTCGATGCGTAGTTTCTTGTTGTCTCTAGTGACAATCATATCAAGAGGCGTTGTACATGGATTCTTCGCTGTAGAGGAAGATGAACTGGTACCCTTCACAACGGAATCATAAGGTAGAGTTGCCGTAGGAATGGGCGGAGAAAGGGAAGGTCGAGACGCAGTGATCGCAGGAGCAGATGAAAGTACCAGAGACAACGGATACTGAAGAAGTTAATGACGTCACGGTGGTGGAAAATGTCGGGAAATCAACATCCATAAAGTTGGAAGAAGAAGTGGTAACATCAGATAACGCGGCTTGGAAACCAGCTGCGTGTGGTAGTGACGATGACCGAACGTGGCCAAGTGGGGGCGGAGCTTTGCTATCAAGCTTCAGACCTGACCTATCAGATTCGGTCGCCGCCATTTGCAATGGCTGGCTTGCTAAACCCGACCCTGGGCAAAGCCAGGACGAAAAAAGAGTTAGTACAAGTAAAGTTTTACTTACAGGACGTGAAAAGTCGGACTCAATCGACACAGGAGACGTTCACAACACAGGAGATACACAAAATGACGGCACACACACAAAAGAACACCAATAAACGCAGGTCAAACACGGAGCACAGGTCAACACAACCTTTAAAAAGCCATCGCTTAGACCACTGCGCCACCGGGGCGTCAAGACAGTGCTTCAACAAATACTTAATGGTCTGGCTATCATGTCATTAGTACATGATATTGCCAAGCAGTTATCGTTCGACAATGTTGTGCACTCCTTCGCAAACCTCAAAGCAAGGAAAAAGACATTTTAAAGATGAACTTAAACTCCTGAACTATGTGTTAACTTCTGTTTTTGTGCACTCATTTCTAATTTTTTGTTGTCTATACTTGATTCAATGTTCGTGTCCTTTTAGTATAAAATTTTTGTAAAATGTTTACATTTGAAAAGATTTTGGATTTTGGGGCACTTTGGGGTATACTAGCAATGTTTATATTCTACACACGGTACAGTTGAAGAGATTTTCTTAGCTTACTTAGCAGTTCTAATGTAATTACTGCCTTGCGTGACACGTTTGCAAACTTTCTACACAACTAGGTTTACACTGAAAGAAACCTTTTTGGGTACTCATTTTATAAATAAAGTAAACCTATTGCTACTGCTATTAAGAGCACTGGTAGTTTACCTGACATATGTCGAGTAATGTGTTGGGTGATATTTCTGTCATTTTTGTGGTAATTTTACAAAAACACTGGCAGTTAAGCAAGTATTACTATACAAAGACCGGGGTGCCGAAACATTTCACCTAATTTTTAAGAAATCGAATGGCTCCGATAAGTTTCAGTCTTACCACAGATGGAGCATACACAGAGAAATGGTCGCCCCGGTGGCGCACTGGTCTAAGCGATGGCCTCTGATCATTCGTCCGAAGGGGTCCGGGTTCTAATTCCGGTGAGGCATGGACGCTCCCTATCTTCTGATTCAAGGCTTCTTGAATTGGAAGAGGAACTACAAAGGATCAAGTGGGACATCGTGGGGCTAAGTGAGGTAAGGAGAAAAGGAGAAGATCTCATCGAACTGAAAAGTGGACATCTCTTCTACCATCGTGGGACAGATACTGGCAGAACTAGTGGTGTTGGATTTATAATAAACAAGAAACTGAAGGATAAAGTTGTAGAAGTTGAAAGTTCCTCTGACAGAGCTGCACGACTTGTTATCCAACTCTCAAAAAGATACCAGGCTCAGATTATTCAAACTTATGCACCCACCACAAGTCATCCTGAAGAAGAAATTGAATAATTTTATGAGGAAATTTGTCATCTAAATAATAAAGGTAAGCAGCACTTGAAAATAATTATGGGAGATTTCAATGCAAAAATAAGGCAACGGCAACAGAATGAAACTTCAGTAGGTAAATTCGGTCACGGCAACAGAAACCAGCGTGGAAATACTCTCGTTGAGTTTGCAGAGGCAGAAGGGTTTTCCATCTTGAACTCCTTCTTCAAGAAAAAGCCACACAGGAAATGGACATGGAGACATCCAAATGGGACGACAAGTGAAATTGATTTTATTATGTGTAACAAAAAAATTCGTCATAGAAGACTGCAGTGTGCTAAACAAGTTCAACACAGGTAGTGACCATAGATTGGTGAGATGTAAGATGCACCTCAACACTAAACTTGAACGTGGCAAGCTCATAAGACAAACAAAATCTATTGACATAACCAACCTTAAAAAACACCATAATACCTTCAAGTTAGAACTGAAGAACAGGTTCTCTGCTTTAGAAGGCCTATCATCGGAAGACGTGGACATCTCTGAAGTTAACAGAAAAGTAACCAAAGCTCTTATGGAAACAGCAACAAAATTAGCTGGGTCTAAGAACAAGTTGCATGTAAATAAATTATCAGGAAAAACGAAAATGTTGATGCAAAAAAGAAGAGAGATGAGGACAACTAAAGAAGATGTGACTTCCAAAGTGGAATATATAGAGCTATGCAAGACAGTAAGAAAAAGTATCACTGAAGACGTAAGAAAATTCAACTGTGAACTAGTGTGGAAAGCAATTGAAAACAACCAAAGCCTAAAGATAGCAAAGGGACATCTCAGTAAGGGAAGAAAACAGATTATGGCACTGAGAAAAGAAGATGGTTCTGTAACAAGAAATAGAGGCAGAAATTTTGACAAGAGTGAAAGATTTCTACTCCAAATTATATGAAAGGGATGATACATGCACTCCAGACATCATGAAAGATACCAGTACCAGAGTTCCTCCAGTCCTTCCAGCAGAAGTTGCACATGCAATCAAGAACATGATGCGGGGAAAAGCTCCAGGAGAAGGTGGAATTACTGTAGACATCATACAAGAAGCAAGTGGAGAAATCGAAACAGTACTCGCCCAAATTTTCACTCGATGCCTTAATGAAGGAAAGATTCCTGAGGATTGGAACACCGCTACAATGATCCTGCTACATAAGAAAGGTGACATTGAGGATCTTGCAAACTACAGACCTATCAGCCTCCTATCAGTAGTTTATAAAATCTTCACTAAAAGTTCTTTCACACCGCTTGAAGGTAACACTGGACATGGCCCAACCGAGAGAACAAGCTGGATTCAGGAGTGGCTACAGCACAATAGATCATATCCACGTGCTGAGAGAACTAATTGAAAGAGCGAGGGAATATCAACTTCCATTGTGCATGGCTTTTATCGATTATGAAAAAGCCTTTGATTCGGTGAAACCATCAGCAGTTACAATGGCTCTGAAAACCTGCGGTATTGAAGATGCATACATTAATATTATTAATAACATCTATGAAAATGCAAGTGCAAAGATTAAGCTGTTTGAAAATACAAAACACGTAAAAATTGGAAAGGGAGTGAAACAGAGGTGACACCATATCTCCGAAGCTCTTTAATGCCACATTGGAGGGTGTTTTTCAGTCGCTGAGCTGGGAAAACAAGGGGATAAAGATTAATGGAGATTATCTAACCCACCTTCGTTTTTCTGATGACGTAGTCATTTTTGCAACTACCCCATCAGAGCTGCAGAGTATGATCCAGGAACTTGCTGACAAGAGTAAAGAAGTGGGATTAAAAATGAACTTTCAGAAGACAAAAGTGATGTTCAATGCTTTTACAAGAAATGAAGATTTATCGATTGATGGAGAAAAAGCTGGAGATAACAGACACGTACGTTTATCTTGGACAGCAGATATCAAGTGAGGGTCACGATGGTGAAGAAATTAATCGGCGTACAAAACTTGCCTGGAGAGCTTTTGGAAGAAACAGCATAATTTTCAAGAGCAATATGCCATTATGTCTTAAAAGAAAAGTGTTTGATCAATGCATCCTTCCAGTGCTTACGTATGGTGCAGAGACGTGGACCTTAACTAAAAGAGACATACAAAGGCTGCAGACAACTCAAAGAACCATGGAGAGGTGCATACTTGGTGTAACCAGGAGAGATAAGAAGAGGAACTCGTGGATCCGAAAAATGACAAGAGTGGAAGACGTCATGGTCAGAGTTAAATCCCTGAAATGGCAATGGGCTGGACATACTGCCAGAAGGACAGATCTTCGATGGACAGCCGAAATTTTAGATTGGATTCCAAGGGACAGGAAAAGACCCAGAAGAAGACCACATGGGAGATGGGTGGATGAAATTCGAAAATATGCAGGGGTGACATGGAGGAGACTGGCACAAGACAGACCGTTGTGGAGGAAACTTGGGGAGACCTTCGTCCAGTAGTGGATTGATAATGGTTGACAATGATGATGATGATGATATGTATAAATACATAAAAGATGTAGGAAGCATGGTGTTAGAATTTTTTAGCACCTACGATTGTGTGCTAAATAAAAATTTCCTGGCCCCAACGTGATCTGGGTGAAATTGACCATTATACAATTTGTACCTCGTTCGCCAAAACTAGTTGTCACCCTAGTCACAGGAAAATCGAGGAAAACTAGTTATATACTGCATTCGTTTATTTAACTTGTGTGGCCTAATAAGTAATTTGAACGAAATACATGAAATAAAAATCAGACTTGTTTCAATTCTTATGCGTGTCAGATGTTACCAAAACCACTTAATACTAACATTGTCATCTTAATGCACTGTAACTTACACAAAACAAAAAAAATACTTATCGAAAATAAATGCTGCGGTGCTTAACTATCGGCAATATAGTCACACGCCACGAGTTACCTTTACTTCACGTAGAGACTTCCATCGCTTCATGCCAATATTGCAGCCACTGAGATGTTGCCATTCGACAGCACGTAAAAAAACAGGCATTATACAGTAATGGTTAAAACAGTTTAAACACCGTGAACATGTAGTTTATCTACCGAAAATTTACGGTACATCGCCCGTTGGCGTGCTTACGATCCGTAAACCGTTTTAATACGGTTGAAACACTGACAATTCACGGCAATTTTTTACAGTGCAATGTACTGTGCCATCGCACCCGAATTGTATCCGAATGGTTGGATGAACACTCCACCGACGAGACCTCGCTTTCTTGGACAGCTAGGTCACCTGATCTCAATTCCATCGACCACATCTAAGATACCATCGAGAGAGATGTTCGAGGCTCTGACCCCTCTCAATCAAAACTTCCTGGGAGCTTGTTCAGGGGTCGTGGATCCGTATGGCTTTCCAACGCTTCCGGTGTCTTGTCGACTCCATGCCGAGACGAATCGCCGCCGTCTTCAGGGCGAAAGGTGGTGCTACACGTTACTAGATAGGTCTCTCTAATTCAATTGCTCTTCAGTGTATATATATTTAGCAAGAACGCCGGTAAGAAGAATATCGAAAATACTCAAGAAATGAAAGAAATTTTCAGAAAATTCCTAACAAAAAGAACAAGCAGAAAGATGAAAATAGGAAATTGGAAACTTGGTTGCCTTCATCAGGAAAGCATCACCGGTAGACGGCTGACTGTTTTGGGTTTGTCCTCCTGTGTTTGCTCTCTCTCTCTCTCTCTCTCTATATATATATATATATATATATATATATATATATATATATATATATATATATATATATATATATCATCATCATCATTGTCAACCATTATCAATCCACTGCTGGACGAAGGTCTCCCCAAGTTTCCTCCACAACGGTCTGTCTTGTGCCAGTCTCCTCCATGTCACCCCTGCATACTTTCGAATTTCATCCACCCATCTCCCATGTGGTCTTCTTCTGGCTCTTTTCCTATCCCTTGGAATCCAATCTAAAATTTCGGCTGTCCATCGATGATCTGTCCTTCTGGCAGTATGTCCAGCCCATTGCCATTTCAGGGATTTAACTCTGATCATGATGTCTTCCACTCTTGTCATTTTTCGGATCCACGAGTTCCTCTTCTTATCTCTCCTGGTTACACCAAGTATGCACCTCTCCATGCTACTTTGAGTTGTCTGCAGCCTTTGTATGTCTCTTTTAGTTAAGGTTCACGTCTCTGCGCCACACGTAAGCACTGGAAGGATGCATTGGTCAAACACTTTTCTTTTAAGACATAATGGCATATTGCTCTTGAAAATTATGCTGTTTCTTCCAAAAGCTCTCCAGGCAAGTTTTGTACGCCGATTAATTTTTTCATCAATGTGACCCTCACTTGATATCTGCTGTCCAAGATAAACGTACGTGTCTGTTATCTCCAGCTTTTCTCCATCAATCGATAAATCTTCATTTCTTGTAAAAGCATTGAACACCACTTTTGTCTTCTGAAAGTTCATTTTTAATCCCACTTCTTTACTCTTGTCAGCAAGTTCCTGGATCATACTCTGCAGCTCTGATGGGGTAGTTGCAAAAATGACTACGTCATCAGAAAAACGAAGGTGGGTTAGATAATCTCCATTAATCTTTATTCCCTTGTTTTCCCAGCTCAGAAACTGAAAAACACCCTCCAATGTGGCATTAAAGAGCTTCGGAGATATGGTGTCACCTTGTCTCACTCCCTTTCCAATTTTTACGTGTGTTGTATTTTCAAACAGCCTAATCTTTGCACTTGCATTTTCATATATGTTATTAATAATATTAATGTATGCATCTTCAATACCGCAGGTTTTCAGAGCCATTGTAACTGCTGATGGTTTCACCGAATCAAAGGCTTTTTCATAATCGATAAAAGCCATGCACAATGGAAGTTGATATTCCCTCGCTCTTTCAATTAGATCTCTCAGCACGTGGATATGATCTATTGTGCTGTAGCCACTCCTGAATACAGCTTGTTCTCTCGGTTGAGCCATGTCCAGTGTTACCTTCAAGTGGTGTGAAAGAACTTTAGTGAAGATTTTATAAACTACTGATAGGAGGCTCATAGGTCTGTAGTTTGCAAGTTCCTCAATGTCACCTTTCTTATGTAGCAGGATCATTGTAGCGGTGTTCCAATCCTCAGGAATCTTTCCTTCATTAAGGCATCGAGTGAAAATTTGGGCGAGTACTGTTTCGATTTCTCCACTTGCTTCTTGTATGATATCTACAGTAATTCCATCTTCTACTGGAGCTTATCATTGTCAACCATTATCAATCCACTGCTGGACGAAGGTCTCCCCAAGTTTCTTCAACAAAAGTCTGTCTTGTGAAAGTCTCCTCCATGTTACGCCCGCAAACTTTCGAATTTCATCACCAGTCTCCCATGTGGTCTTCTTCTGGGTTTTTTCCTGTCCGTTGGCATCCAATCTAAAATTTCGGCTGTCCATCTGGCAGTATGCCCAGCCCATTGCTATTTTAGGGATTTCACTCTGATCATGACGTCTTCCACTCTTGTCATTTTTCGGATTCACAAGCTCCTCTTCTCATCTCTCCTGGTTACACCATGATCGACCTCTCCATGCTTCTTTGTGTTGTCTGCAGCCTTTGTATGTCTCTTTTAGTTAAGGTACACGTCTCTGCACCATACGTAAGAACTAGAAGGATGCATTGATCAAACACTTTTTCTTTAAAGATATAATTTCATATTGCTCTTGAAAATTATGATGTTTCTTCCATAAGCTCTCGAGGCAAGTTCTAAACGCCAATTCATTTCTTCGAAAAATATTACACTCACTTGATATCTGCTGTCCAAGATAAGCGCACGTATCTGTTATCTCCAGAATTTTTCCATCAATCAATAAATCTTCATTTCTTGTAAAAGCACTGAACATCACTTTTGTCTTCTGAAAGTTCATTTCTAATCCCATTTCTTTACTCTTGTCAGCAAATTCCTGGATCATACTCTGCAGGTCTGATGGGGGAGTTGAAAAATGACAACGTCATCAGCAAAACAAAGGTGGGTTAGATAATTTCCATTAATCTTTATCCCTTTGTTTTCCCAGTTCAGTGATTGAAAAACATTTTCCAATATGGCTGTAAAGAGCTTCGGAGATACGGTGTCACTATGTCTCACTTCCTTTCCAATTTTTATGTGTATTGTATTTTCAAACAGCCGAATCTTTCACTAGCATTTTCATAGATGTTATTAATAATATTAATGTATGCATCTTCAATACTGCAGGATTTCAAAGCCATTGTAACTGCTGATGATTTCACCGAATCAAAGGCCATGTCATAATCGATAAAAGCCATGCACAATGGAAGTTCATATTCCCTCGCTCTTTCAATTAGTTCTCTCACTACGTGGATACGATTTATTGTGCTGTAGTCGCACCAGAATCCATCTTGCTCTCTCGGTTGAGCCACTGATAGGAGGCTGATAGGTCTATAGTTCCTGAGATCCTCAACGTCACCTGTTTTATGTTGCAGGATCATTGTAGAGAGTTGTTCCAATCCTCAGGAATCTTCCCTTCATTAAGGCATCGAGTGAAGATTTGGGCAAGTATCGTTTCAATTTCTCCACTTGCTTCTTGTATGATGTCTACAGTATTCCATCTTCTCCTGGAGCTTTCCCCACGCTTTATGTTCTTGATTGCATGTGCAACGTCTGCTGGGAGGACTGGAAGAACTCTGGTACTGGTACTTTTCATGATGTCTGGAGCACATGTAACATCCCTTTCATATAATTTGGAGTAGTAATCTCTCACACTTTACAAAATTTCGCATCTATTTCTTGTTACAGAACCATCTTTTTTCTCAGTGCCATAATCTGTTTTCTTCCCCTACTGAAATGTCCCTTTTCTATCTTTAGGCTTTGGTTGTTTTCAATTGCTTTCCTCACTAGTTCACAGTTGAATTTCCTTAAGTCTTCAGTGATAGTTTTTCGTACTGTCTTGCATAGGTCTATATATTCCACTTTGGAAGTCACATCTTCTTTAGTTGTCCTCATCTCTCTTCTTTTTTGGCATCAACATTTTGGTTTTTCCTGATAATTTGTTCACATGCAACTTGTTCTTAGACCGAGATAATTTTGTTGATGTTTCCATAAGGTATGAAGAAATTAACTCGTGTACCAAAAGCTCTTGAATTGAAAACAAATGCCGTCTCCTGCACGATACACTTTAATGATAAAAAACTATGTACAATTAAAATAAATGTGTTTCAGAACTTTCAACACCACAACGGCGTCATCATCAGAAACAGTGCAGCATTGAGCACAGAAGTGAGTAGCCTATATACTTTGCAAGACACATAGCAGTTAATGCGCATGTGCAATAATCGGCAAAGTCCAAGTGAAGTTCAGTGGGTACAAGCATTTTTGGTGGGCGTAACCTGGCCCAAAAGTGTTTTCCAAGGAAGGGGATAAAAACAGGGGTTCATCGTTACAGCATCTTTCACCATTGACGAATATGCGAATACTTTCACAAAAAAGTGTTGATCGACGGTTCCTGTGAGAATCCAGAATAATGGTGTCATTCCAACATGGTAAGTAAGAACCGTTTAAACAGAGTCTCGACAAAGATGTAGCACCAGAATGCGTCCTGAGATTATACTGATGTTCGTAAATGCGGCGCCCAAAATTATGAGTGGTAGAGCCAATATAACATAAATCGTGCTCTGCAGGGTTAGCAGATTTAAGTGGAACCAAATATACGCCGTGACGGTTCACACATTCAACACAGTCTCTGTCCTTTTTAACAGTGTTAAATAAAGTACGAGACCTTACACCAAACTTGAGTTTGTACTTATGACATATGTTCTTTAAAATGTTACATACAGGTGGTATATATGGAATGAATCCCACAAATTGGTAATCAAATTTATCTGCAAGCAAAGCTGTCTGCGGCCGACCATTTGATTTCTTAACAATCAAGCGATCCATCGTGTGACGAGGGTAACCGAAAGCCAAGGCAAATTGTTTAATCCTAGCTAACTCTTGGTCCCGGAGATCCTGTGTGGAAGAGTGTGTAAATGCACAATTAATTAGAAAATGAAAAGCAGATAATTTTTGCAACATTTGATGAGAAGAAGTAAAAGGTATAAACGTGGCAGAAAAAGTTGGTTTTCGGTAAACAGAAAATAATAAGGAGTTATCGGAAAGAGCGAAAAAGGCAAAAGTCGAGAAATGGCAAAATGCATAAATTCTCGAACTCTACCTTGAACTTGATAGAATGGTGTCGTGAAGAAAGTAAAGTGGCAAAGGAAAGAAGCTCATCGAAACCTGAAGGCCAAACAACCAATACGTCGTCGACTACCTGATGTAAAGAAGTGGTTTTATGGGGGAAACAGGAATGCGGGTTTCCTCTAAGTCCTGCAATTTGTGGGATCCATTCCATATATACCACCTGTATGTAACATTTTAAAGAACATATGTCATAAGTACAAACTCAAGTTTGGTGTAAGGTCTCGTACTTTATTTAACACTGTTAAAAAGGACAGAGACTGTGTTGAATGTGTGACCCGTCACGGCGTATATTTGGTTCCACTTAAATCTGCTAACCCTGCAGAGCACGATTTATGTTATATTGGCTCTACCACTCATAATTTTGGGCGCCGCATTTACGAACATCAGTATAATCTCAGGACGCATTCTGGTGCTACATCTTTGTCGAGACTCTGTTTAAACGGTTCTTACTTACCATGTTGGAATGACACCATTATTCTGGATTCTCCCAGGAACCGTCGATCAACACTTTTTTGTGAAAGTATTCACATATTCGTCAATGGTGAAAGATGCTGTAACAATGAACCCCCTGTTTTTATCCCCCTTCCTTGGAAAACACTTTTGGGCCAGGTTACGCCCACCAACTATGCTTGTACCCACTGAACTTACCTTGGACTTTGCCGATTATTGCACATGCGGATTAACTGCTATGTGTCTTGCAAAGTATATAGGCTACTCACTTCTGTGCTCACTGCTGCACTGTTTCTGATGATGACGCCATTGTGGTGTTGAAAGTTCTTAAACACATTTATTTTAATTGTACATAATTTTTTATCATTAAAGTGTATCGTGCAGGAGACGGCATTTGTTTCCAATTCAAGAGTTTCCATAAGAGCTTTGGTTACTTTTCTGTTACCTTCAGAAATATCTACTTCTTCCGATGTTAGGCCTTCTAAAGCAGCGAATCTGTTCTTCAGTTCCAACTTGAAGGTATTATGGTGTTTTTAAAGGTTGGTTATGTCAATACATTTTGTTTGTCTTATGAGCTTGCCACGTTCGAGTTTAGTGTTGAGGTGCATCTTACATCTCACCTATCTATGGTCACTACCTGTGTTGAACTTGTTTAGCACACTGCAGTCTTCTATGACGAATTTTTTGTTACACATAATAAAATCAACTTCACTTGTCTTCCCATTTGGATGTCTTCATGTCCATTTCCTGTGTGGCTTTTTCTTGAAAAAGGAGTTCAAGATGAAAAACCCTTCTGCCTCTGCAAACTCTACGAGAGTATTTCCACGCTGGTTTCTGTTGCCGTGACAGAATTTACCTACAGAAGTTTCATTCTGTTGCTGTTGCCCTATTTTCGCATTGACATCTCCCATAATTATCTTCAAGTGCTGCTTACCTTTATTATTTAGATGACGAATTTCCTGAAAAAATTTGTCAATTTCTTCTTCAGGATGACTTGTGGTGGGTGCACATGTTTGAATAATCTGAGCCTTGTATCTTTTCGAGAGTTGGATAACGAGTCGTGTAGCTCTGTCAGAGGAACTTTTAACTTCTACAACTTTATCCTTCAGTTTCTTGTTTATTATGAAGCCAACACCACTAGTTCTGCCAGTATCTGTCCCACGATCGTAGAAGAGATGTCTTTTTCTCCTTACCAAATTGTCCCGACGATGTCCCACTTGATCCTTTGTAGTTCCTTTTCCAATTCAAGAAGCCTTGAATCAGAAGATAGGGAGGGTCCATTATACGTAACCAAGGTCAGAATCAGATGGCAGCCAAGTCCGGTCCTCCGTAGATACTTAGCACCTTCTTCATTCATGTCGCACTGGCCGCATGTATATATATACATATATATATATATATATATATATATATATATATATATATATCATCATCATCATCATTTTCAACCATTATCAATCCACTGCTTGACGAAGGTCTCCCCGAGTTTCCTCCACAACGGTCTGTCTTGTGCCAGTCTCCTCCATGTCACCCCTGCATACTTTCGAATTTCATCCACCCATCTCCTATGTGGTCTTCTTCTGGGTCTTTTCCTGTCCCTTGGAATCCAATCTAAAATTTCGGCTGTCCATCGATGGTCTGTCCTTCTGGCAGTATGTCCAGCCCATTGCCATTTCAGGGATTTAACTCTGATCATGATGTCTTCAACTCTTGTCATTTTTTGGATCCACGTGTTCCTCTTCTTATCTCTCCTGGTTACACCAAACATGCACCTCTATATGCTTCTTTGAGTTGTCTGCAGCCTTTGTATGTCTCTTTTAGTTAAGGTCCACGTCTCTGCACCATACGTAAGCACTGGAAGGATGCATTGATCAAACACTTTTCTTTTAAGACATAATGGCATATTGCTCTTGAAAATTATGCTGTTTCTTCCAAAAGTTCTCCAGGCAATTTTTGTACGCCGATTAATTTCTTCACCAATGTGACCCTCACTTGATATCTGCTGTCCAAGATAAACGTACGTGTCTGTTATCTCCAGCTTTTCTCCATCAATCGATAAATCTTCATTTCTTGTAAAAGCATTGAACATCACTTTTGTCTTCTGAAAGTTCATTTTTAATCCCACTTCTTTACTCTTGTCAGCAAGTTCCTGGATTATTTGCTGCAGCTCTAAATGGGGTAGTTGCAAAAATGACTACGTTATCAGCAAAACGAAGGTGGGTTAGATAATCTCCATTATCTTTATCCCCTTGTTTTCCCAGCTCAGCGACTGAAAAACACCGTCCAATGTGGCATTAAAGAGCTTCGGAGATATGGTGTCACCTTGTCTCACTCCCTTTCCAATTTTTATATGTGTTGTAATTTCAAACAGCTGAATCTTTGCACTTGCATTTTCATAGATGTTATTAATAATATTAATGTATGCATCTTCAATACCGCAAGTTTTCAGAGCCATTGTAACTGCTGATGGTTTCACCGAATCAAAGGCTTTTTCATAATCGATAAAAGCCATGCACAATGGAAGTTCATATTCCCTCGCTCTTTCAATTAGTTCTCTCAGTACGTGGATATGATCTATTATTGTGCTGTAGCCACTCCTGAATCCAGCTTGTTCTCTCGGTTGAGCCATGTCCAGTGTTACCCTCAAGCGGTGTGAAAGAACTTTAGTGAAGATTTTATAAACTACTGATAGGAGGCTGATAGGTCTGTAGTTTACGAGATCCTCAATGTCACCTTTCTTATGTAGCAGGATCATTGTAGCGGTGTTCCAATCCTCAGGAATCTTTCCTTCATTAAGGCATAGAGTGAAAATTTGGGTGAGTACTGTTTCGATTTCTCCACTTGCTTCTCGTATGATGTCTACAGTAATTCCATCTTGACCAGGAGCTTTTCCCTGCTTTATGTTCTTGATTGCATGTGCAACTTCTGCTGGAAGGACTGGAGGAACTCTGGTACTGGTATCTTTCATGATGTCTGGAGTGCATATATTATCTCTGTCATATAATTTGGAGTAGAAATCTTTCACTCTTGTCAAAATTTCGCCTCTATTTCTTGTTACAGAACCATCTTCTTTTCTCAGTGCCATAATCTGTTTTCTTCCCTTACTGAGATGTCCCTTTGCTATCTTTAGGCTTTGGTTGTTTTCAATTGCTTTCCTCACTAGTTCACAGTTGAATTTTCTTACTTCTTCAGCAATACTTTTTCTTACTGTCTTGCATAGTTCTATATATTCCACTTTGGAAGTCACATCTTCTTTAGTTGTCCTCATCTCTCTTCTTTTTTGCATCAACATTTTCGTTTTTCCTGAAAATTTATTTACATGCAACTTGTTCTTAGACCCAGCTAATTTTGTTACTGTTTCCATAAGAGCTTTGGTTACTTTTCTGTTAACTTCAGAGATGTCCACCTCTTCCGATGTTAGGCCTTCTAAAGCAGAGAACCTGTTCTTCAGTTCCAACTTAAAGGTATTATGGTGTTTTTTAAGGTTGGTTATGTCAATAGATTTTGTTTGTCTTATGAGCTTGCCACGTTCAAGTTTAGTGTTGAGGTGCATCTTACATCTCACCAATCTATGGTCACTACCTGTGTTGAACTTGTTTAGCACACTGCAGTCTTCTATGACGAATTTTTTGTTACACATAATAACATCAATTTCACTTGTCGTCCTATTTGGATGTCTCCATGCCCATTTCCTGTGTGGCTTTTTCTTGAAGAAGGAGTTCAAGATGAAAAACCCTTCTGCCTCTGCAAACTCAACGAGAGTATTTCCACGCTGGTTTCTGTTGCCGTGACCGAATTTACCTACTGAAGTTTCATTCTGTTGCTGTTGCCCTATTTTTACATTGAAATCTCCCATAATTATTTTCAAGAACTGCTTACCGTTATTATTTAGATGACAAATTTCCTCATAAAATTCTTCAATTTCTTCTTCAGGATGACTTGTGGTGGGTGCATAAGTTTGAATAATCTGAGCCTGGTATCTTTTCGAGAGTTGGATAACAAGTCGTGCAGCTCTGTCAGAGGAACTTTCAACTTTTACAACTTTATCCTTCAGTTTCTTGTTTATTATAAATCCAACACCACTAGTTCTGCCAGTATCTGTCCCTCGATAGTAGAAGAAATGTCCACTTTTCAGTTCGATGAGATCTTCTCCTTTTTCTCCTTACCTCACTTAGCCCCACGATGTCCCACTTAATCCTTTGTAGTTCCTCTTCCAATTCAAGAAGCCTTGAATCAGAAGATAGGGAGCGTCCATTATACGTAGCCAAGGTCAGCATCAGATGGCAGCCTAGTCCGGTCCCCCGGGGATTCTTAGCACCCTCTGCCTTCATGTCGCACTGGCCGCTGCCTTGGCCAGGTACATTCCAGCTGCCGGAGACTGAGGGCCAAGATTTAAGTTGTGGAATCATTTTGGAGGGGTTTGGCCATAACTCACCACGCTGGCCAAGCGGGTTGGTGAGTGTGCGATAGAATTTCCTCTAATCCCGATGGTATAGTTGTAACGCTATTGGCGGTCGTCAGAGCCCCTTTAGTGGGAACAGGCAGAGTTTTTGCTGGTCCTTGATAAAGCCAAGGCTCAGTATTCTCGACACCTTCTACATTCAGTTGTTTTATTTTATTTTTTTTATCTTTTTTCCTTTTGATCACACAGGTAGATACATAACCTTTTCTATGTTGTACTAGGTGTGAGTCAAAATTATATATGTATTTTTTTGCTTAGGTATCTTCTTTATAGAATATATATATATATCCCTGAACTTACATCCCGCATCTACGCCTGACATGGAGGAGACTGGCACAAGACAGACCGTTGTGGAGGAAACTTGGGGAGACCTTCGTCCAGCAGTGGATTGATAATGGTTGACAATGATGATGATGATGATGATGATATATATATATATATCATCATCATCATTGTCAACCATTATCAATCCACTGCTGGACGAAGGTCTTCCCAAGTTTCCTCCACAACGGTCTGTCTTGTGCCAGTCTCCTCCATGTCACCCCTGCATACTTTCGAATTTCATCCACCCATCTCCCATGTGGTCTTCTTCTGGGTCTTTTCCTGTCCCTTGGAATCCAATCTAAAATTTCGGCTGTCCATCGATGATCTGTCCTTCTGGCAGTATGTCCAGCCCATTGCCATTTCAGGGATTTAACTCTGATCATGATGTCTTCCACTCTTGTCATTTTTCGGATCCACGAGTTCCTCTTCTTATCCCTCCTGGTTACACCAAGCATGCACCTCTCCATGCTTCTTTGAGTTGTCTGCAGCCTTTGTATGTCTCTTTTAGTTAAGGTCCACGTCTCTGCACCATACGTAAGCACTGGAAGGATGCATTGATCAAACACTTTTCTTTTAAGACATAATGGCATATTGCTCTTGAAAATTATGCTGTTTCTTCCAAAAGCTCTCCAGGCAAGTTTTGTACGCCGATTAATTTCTTCATCAATGTGACCCTCACTTGATATCTGCTGTCCAAGATAAACGTACGTGTCTGTTATCTCCAGCTTTTCTCCATCAATCGATAAATCTTCATTTCTTGTAAAAGCATTGAACATCACTTTTGTCTTCTGAAAGTTCATTTTTAATCCCACTTCTTTACTCTTGTCAGCAAGTTCCTGGATCATACTCTGCAGCTCTGATGGGGTAGTTGCAAAAATGACTACGTCATCAGCAAAGCGAAGGTGGGTTAGATAATCTCCATTAATCTTTATTCCCTTGTTTTCCCAGCTCAGCGACTGAAAAACACCCTCCAATGTGGCATTAAAGAGCTTCGGAGATATGGTGTCCCCTTGTCTCACTCCCTTTCCAATTTTTACGTGTGTTGTATTTTCAAACAGCCTAATCTTTGCACTTGCATTTTCATAGATGTTATTAATAATATTAATGTATGCATCTTCAATACCGCAGGTTTTCAGAGCCATTGTAACTGCTGATGGTTTCACCGAATCAAAGGCTTTTTCATAATCGATAAAAGCCATGCACAATGGAAGTTCATATTCCCTCGCTCTTTCAATTAGTTCTCTCAGCACGTGGATATGATCTATTGTGCTGTAGCCACTCCTGAATCCAGCTTGTTCTCTCGGTTGAGCCATGTCCAGTGTTACCTTCAAGCGGTGTGAAAGAACTTTAGTGAAGATTTTATAAACTACTGATAGGAGGCTGATAGGTCTGTAGTTTCCGAGATCCTCAATGTCACCTTTCTTATGTAGCAGGATCATTGTAGCGGTGTTCCAATCCTCAGGAATCTTTCCTTCATTAAGGCATCGAGTGAAAATTTGGGCGAGTACTGTTTCGATTTCTCCACTTGCTTCTTGTATGATGTCTACAGTAATTCCATCTTCTCCTGGAGCTTTTCCTCGCTTTATGTTCTTGATTGCATGTGCAACTTCTGCTGGAAGGACTGGAGGAACTCTGGTACTGGTATCTTTCATGATGTCAGGAGTGCATATATCATCCCTTTCATATAATTTGGAGTAGAAATCTTTCACTCTTGTCAAAATTTCGCCTCTATTTCTTGTTACGGAACCATCTTCTTTTCTCAGTGCCATAATCTGTTTTCTTCCCTTACTGAGATGTCCCTTTGCTATCTTTAGGCTTTGGTTGTTTTCAATTGCTTTCCTCACTAGTTCACAGTTGAATTTCCTTACGTCTTCAGTGATACTTTTTCTTACTGTCTTGCATAGCTCTATATATTCCACTTTGGAAGTCACATCTTCTTTAGTTGTTCTCATCTCTCTTCTTTTTTGCATCAACATTTTGGTTTTTCCTGATAATTTGTTCACATGCAACTTGTTCTTATACCCAGCCAATTTTGTTGCTGTTTCCATAAGAGCTTTGGTTACTTTTCTGTTAACTTCAGAGATGTCCACTTCTTCCGATGTTAGGCCTTCTAAAGCAGAGAACCTGTTCTTCAGTTCTAACTTGAAGGTATTATGGTGTTTTTTAAGGTTGGTTATGTCAATAGATTTTGTTTGTCTTATGAGCTTGCCACGTTCAAGTTTAGTGTTGAGGTGCATCTTACATCTCACCAATCTATGGTCACTACCTGTGTTGAACTTGTTTAGCACACTGCAGTCTTCTATGACGAATTTTTTGTTACACATAATAAAATCAATTTCACTTGTCGTCCCATTTGGATGTCTCCATGTCCATTTCCTGTGTGGCTTTTTCTTGAAAAAGGAGTTCAAGATGAAAAACCCTTCTGCCTCTGCAAACTCAACGAGAGTATTTCCACGCTGGTTTCTGTTGCCATGACCGAATTTACCTACTGAAGTTTCATTCTGTTGCCGTTGCCCTATTTTTGCATTGAAATCTCCCATAATTATTTTCAAGTGCTGCTTACCTTTATTATTTAGATGACAAATTTCCTCATAAAATTCTTCAATTTCTTCTTCAGGATGACTTGTGGTGGGTGCATAAGTTTGAATAATCTGAGCCTGGTATCTTTTCGAGAGTTGGATAACAAGTCGTGCAGCTCTGTCAGAGGAACTTTCAACTTCTACAACTTTATCCTTCAGTTTCTTGTTTATTATAAATCCAACACCACTAGTTCTGCCAGTATCTGTCCCACGATAGTAGAAGAGATGTCCACTTTTCAGTTCGATGAGATCTTCTCCTTTTCTCCTTACTTCACTTAGCCCCACGATGTCCCACTTGATCCTTTGCAGTTCCTCTTCCAATTCAAGAAGCCTTGAATCAGAAGATAGAGAGCGTCCATTGTAAGTAGCCAAGGTCAGCATCAGATGGCAGCCTAGTCCGGTTCTCCGGGGATTCTTAGCACCCTCTGCCTTCATGTCGCACTGGCCGCTGCCTTGGCCAGGTACATTCCAGCTGCCGGAGACTGAGGGCCAAGATTTAAGTTGTGGAATCATTTTGGAGGGGTTTGGCCATAACTCACCACGCTGGCCAAGCGGGTTGGTGAGTGTGGGATAGAATTTCCTCTAATCCCGATGGTATAGTTATACCGCTATGGGCGGTCGTCAGAGCCCCTTTAGTGTGAACAGGATGCACCACGAGAAGGCGGGGTTGACATTTGTCAAGGAGAGGCTGTGATGTTACGCATCACCTGACCTTACATCCCATATATATATATATATATATATATATATATATATATATAAATATATATATATATATTAATACACTGCAGGCCACCCAACATGCAACACCAAGAAGGAAGCATCCGATCGGCCTGAAGTTCGTTGCATGCGTCGCCCGCGAGAGGGTATGCAAACGATTAGCATTGCAGGGCGTATGCAAATCATGTGCGCCCGGCAAGCCACCGAGAAGAACTAAAGTGCACAGAAGGCGGTGTGTAAGTAGTGGAAGTGTGTTTTGCTGCCGGACCTGTGCGTGAGAAACGTCCTGATGCCTCGTCGCAGAATACGGCAGTCATTCCAACAGGCTTTGGAGTTCGACAGAGGACGAATAGTGGATTCTCGCGACAGCGATTTATTTTACCGAGACATCGGCGCCCGTGTGTGACGTCATCCAATCACAGTGAGGCGCGTATGGATTCGGTTGGTGCAGGAGGGACGGACAGACCAACGTGAGTGATTGCCGCTGACGCGGCACACCACCGAACGAGAGAACCGTCATTTTGTGCGACGGGCATCGACGGCTCGCAGCGCCACATCATGAACGCTAATGCATCAATTAGGGTGTTTTGCGCAACAAACAGTGTCCGCACGTACTGTTCGACGTCGTCTGCAGGAGCGGGGACTTGTCGGACGGTGCCCATTGCTCTGGTTACCATTGACGTTACACCACCGGAGAGTGCGGCGGCAGTGGGACGTTGAACGCCGTACCTGGACTACAGAATGGCACGACATTGTCTTCTCCGACGAATCCAGCATCTTCCTGCAACTCCACGATGATCGGAACAGCGGTGGAGCACTGCGACGAGAGACTGTATGATGCCTGCATTATGCTTTGACATACCGGTCCGTCTCCTGGCTTTATGCTTTGGGGCGCAATTGGATATGACACCCGCAACCCTCTGGTACGCATCGCCGGTACCCTCAACAGCCACCGCTACACCTCCGATGTTTTGGAGCCTGTAGTCCTCCCTTACCTGCAGGACCTACCAGCGGCCATATTTCAACAGGACAATGTGCGGTCTCACGGGGCACGCATCGTGCAACAATTCTTCATGTCCCACCAGATGTCACTGCTTTTGTGGCATTTCTATTCTCCCGATATTTTGCCCATTGAACACGTCTGGTGGCTGATCGGCAGCCGAGTGGCCCGGCAAGCACCACCCGTGGCTACGCCTGATGAACTGTGGCAATGTCTGGGAGCAGCCTGGACCGACATACCCCAAGCGCACATCCAAAGCCTCTTTCGTTCGATGCCGCAGCGTAAGGCGGCCGTTATTGCCAGCCATGGGGGCCACACGAACTATTGATGTCTGCGTGTTCCGTAAGTCGCACGGGCCTGTAAGCTCAATCGTTTAATCTTTGTATTTGTTGTTATGTGTCCAGTAAAACTGGCTTTGCTATCTCGTGTCCTTCTTGGTGTTGCATTTTGGGTGATCAGCAGTGTATATACACATATACACACACACAGTCGAGTCACATTAGTGTGACCACCTTCTACTTTTGACGTCAACAGCGTGTTGCCAATGAAAGTAGGCACGTGTCGTGAGCTGGCTTGGAGGGTATGTAAGGTGTGCTGTAGACATTCTAAAAACATACCTCGTTTTCGTCATGGAAAAAAGCAGCGATTTACCAGATTTGCAAAAGAGGATAATTATCGGTTTCTGCCGAAGGGTGGCAATATTTCTGAAAAAGCGCAGTTTGTGAACTGTTCTTGTGCTACTATGGTTAAAGTGTATCTTGCTTGGAGAAATGGCATTATTGCGAATAAGTGATGTGGAAACTGTGGAGCACCACGTGCGATTGATGTGACAGGTGAACGTCAGCTGCGAAGGTGCGTGTGGGCCAATCGGCACGCTGCAGTGGAGCAACTGATTGGCCGAATGAACCAGGGGGCTACCGGACGTGTATGTAAAACGACAGTTCTGCAAACCCTGCTGCTTATGAGGCTCCGATGCAGACGGATGGTCACTGCACCTATGTTACCGAAATTGCATCGGGAGAAAAGGCTTATATTTGGAAAGCAGTATCGGAATTGTACCTCCACTGATTGGCAAAGTATTGCCTTCTCCGATGAATCATGTTTTCTGCTTCATCGAACGGATGCACATTGGCGTATAAAGTGAGAAACATCGCAGAACAAACACTGTTCAACCATTGCTGGAAGAACATAAGCTGGTGGGGACAGCGTTATGGTCTGGGGAATGTTTTCGTTGCACCAGGGAAGGGTCCACTAATACCTGGGGAAGGCACTTTGGACCAGTTTTTTTACGAATCCATCCTTGCAGACCACGTACACACATACACGCTGATTGTCTTCCCTGGGGCGCATGGGATCTTTCAGCACGATCATGCGACGTGTCCCACTGCTAGAAATGTCCGAAAGTGGTTGGAAGAGCACGACGAAGATTTCAAAGTACTTCCCTTGCCCATTAATTCACAAGACTTGAACCCAATTGAGCATCTGTGGGAAAACATCGATCGTTTTTTTTCGCTCTGTGGATGCTCCACTACGCACCTTTCATCAGCTGTCAGATGCACTGCAGTTAGCATTGCTTCACATACCTGTAAACACCTTCCAGCCTTTTATTGAGCAACTCCCAGCCCGTCTAGCTGCAGTCCGCGCTGCACACTGCGGTTACTCTGGATATTAGCTGGTGGTCACAATAATGTTATTTGACCGTGTATATATATATACACCGATGACCCATTACATTATGACCACCTACTTAATAAACTGTACGATCTCTTTTAGTCCGCAAAACAGCAGACACTCGGTGAGGCTTCGATTCAATGAGTTGGTGATAGGTATCCTGGGATATCTGGTACCATAATGTCAACAGCGGGTACTCCAGTTCCCGTACATTTAGGGAGGTGGTGATTTAGCGATAACCCGCTTTTCCACGTCGAACCACTAATGTTCGATTGGGTTCATGTCAGGTAAATCTGGAGGCCAGATCATTACCAGAAGGGCACCAGCATGTACCTCGAGCCATTCCTTGACGATTCTGGCAGTGTGGCATGACGCATTATCGTGTTGGTAATGGCCATCACCAGCAGGGAAAACTTTTGTCATGAATGGGTGAACTTGTTCCGCAGCGATTTTCATATACTTGACAGCTGTCATGAATTGTGCTATTGGGATAATCGGGCCAAAAGTATCCTAAGAAAACATCGCCCTCATCATAACACCGCCGCCGATGGCCTGTTTCCTACCAACAGTGCATCCAGGTGGCATAGCCTCCGTTGTTAATCGGCGTATCCGCGCTTGGCCGTCTGCGTAATGCACCAAAATCCTGATTCGTCAGACCAGGCCACTTTCCTCCAATCATCCGCCGTCCAACCTCCATGATCTTCGGCCCATTTCATGCGTTGTTGGCGATGACGTGCAGTTCGCATGGAGACTCAGCTGTGTCTTCGGATACGCAGGCCCATGACCGGAAGGCTGCGATGAACTGTGTGGTGTGACACATTGCGCTGATCACCTTTGTTGTAGGTGCGTGTGATTTGTCCCCCTGTGGCCCTGCGGTCGCTGTGAACAATGTGCGACACTCTCCGCTTCTCTCTGGTATGAATGAGCTGCGGGTGACATACGGCTAGACACCGGTTTGTCATATGGACATCTGTGCGCTACCTTTGATACGTACTCACTACAGCGGCACGTGAACAACTCACAGGCGGCGCCATTTCCGAGATTGTAGCTCCGAGGCGCCGTGTTATTGCAGTGTGTCCTTTATCAAACTCCGATCAATCGGCAATTTGATGAAGGACAAACTGTGATGACATGGAGCCTCGAAACTGCGCACTATATATACAGCCCGGAGGACAAAAGACGGTCCCCGGGTTGCATATATACTGCTTTGTGAACTTCACCTGTGCCGCTGTTCGGTTTCCATGCGCGCTCATGTTTCTATGCTGGGAATGGTCATAATATAATGGTTCATTGGAGTATAAATATACACTCATCGTCAAAAATAGTTGCGCCCAGAAGGAAGCAACCGACAAGAATGAGACTTGGTAGGTAGGTTTGACATGGTGAGATATGAAAATG